>CM031234.1:237176907-238376907 GCA_018340775.1 Taxus wallichiana var. yunnanensis | reverse complement strand
ACCCCAAACCGCAAAAATGCCAAAAATGGCTAAGCAGAGTTAAGGTGAGCTGGAGCGGTTGGGAGGTGCTGCAGGTCTGCACAAGGCCACGTGGTGGAAGGGTTGGAGAGTGCTACAGGTCTACACAAGCTGGAGGAGCCGTTTGAAGACCCCAAACCGCCAAAAAATGCCAAAAATGGCTGAGCAGAGTCAAAAACATTTTTCCAATGCTGGAGGCAGCGTGTGGCTGGCTGTGCATGTAACCGTGTGAGTTGGAGTGACCAAAACAGCAAGCCAAAAACGTTTTCCAATGCAAAAACACAAGTTGAAGTGACCAAAATAAAGAACGGATGAGCAGAAGTCAAAAAAATGTTTTCCAATGCAAAGGAGGGCACGTGGGAGCTGTTGGAGCCTGGGAGCACCGAGCCAAGTTGCAGTTTGATCCCACAATGAACCAACACTCAAAAAAGGGCCAAAGCATCCAGTTTGATCAAGACCATGGAGGGCAGTAAACAACTCAAACCAGGAGAGTGCACAGAGATGTAGGGTCAAGTTCAAAAGTGTGATCGAGCAATGCACTGAATAGAGAGGTAGAAAAATGTCCACAAAGTGCAAGGAGATCGGTAACCAGCAATCAGGATCAATCAGACCATGAAGGAGCACCTTGAACCTACAATTTTCTCTCAACACAGAAAACACCAGCATAAAACCAAACACAAGAACCTCCCTTTTCTTTCTTTCTTTTTAAAAAAAATAATACCCCAAAACACGCATGCAACCCTGGAGATTCGAGCGGTCGAAGACACTAAACCTAAAAACTAGAAACCATGAACAACGACCTCGAACACGATCAAACCTGTGCAAGAGGTATGGCCCCCAAATCAATGCAAGAAGAGCACGGTCATAATTTCCATTACAACACACGCAACGAGAACCTAAATATCATGCTGGAAGCCGGAAAACACGCACAGAAATGCCAAGGAGTGCACGGATCCACAAGATCCACTTTGATACCATGAAAGAGGGTTTAAAACCCATAAGCGAGGATCACAAGGGATGACGTGCACATCAATAGATGTGTGAACGGCAGCGTGAAGAGATCTCGGGAGGAGCGAGCATCAACCGAATGTGCATGCAAAGATTTGAAACATGGGCAGAACCTAGTTAAGCCATAAAACTCTCCTCTATCTCATGGATCAAATGGGGTGTACATATAGGAGGTGTTGAGTAACCCTCAGTATTGCAATCATGATAACTCAAGTAGAGAGGGGGAGTTACATTCCCATAATAGAAGTGTAACTTCCAATGACACATATGACGCACTGACGCGTAAGAGAATCTCATAATGACCCCTAAATGACAGATGGACCTATGATCTCACCTAAGTGAGATGATTTACATAATGATGTGGAAAATACACACACCAATAGGAACGAGCGTGCAATGGGCTGCGATAATGGTGTGCAATGAAAATTTTATTGGTACACAAAATAAAGTGTCATGAATGGTTGGACATGGTGCAAAGCATGCTTTAAGTTGGTATAATTATGAGGAAGGTAGTGTAGAGGTAGCCTAATTTTAAATTAGTGCGATAAAGAACATGTACGGCACAAGAAAGTGCACACGAGAAGGTCTTTATTCTAGGAAGTAATAGCACTTGAGAAGGTTACAAATTTTTACATGTAGGAGATGTTCTTCGAGCTACAAAATGTAAGAAAAAGCATGGGAAAACAATAAAAGTTCTTTAAAGCTAGGAAATTTTGGTAGGTGAGAGTAATTAATGTGGATGGAAATTGAAAATATATAAAAAGTGCACAAGCAATGTCATTCTTACCTTTCTTTGAAGAACTTGTGTGAAAGAGAGCTCAATAGTGATAAATTTCAAAGAGTAAGGAACGAACTAGAGAGATATGATGAAGTATGAACTAAAGTTGATTGAAGTAAAGAGAGGATGAACACAAAACCTGACGGAAAAGGGCTCCTTGTGAGAAGTTCAAGATAGGAAAATGGTTTAAAGGAAAGAAAAGGGGATAGGGTTCATAGGTAAAGATATAGAGCTATGGAAAAAGGTCTCACATGTAAAGTTAGGGGCACGAGTTTCTTTGGATAAGCTAGGGCACAAATTTTAGGAGAATAAGAGTAAGGGTTGAGAAAGGGTTTGGAATTTCGAAACTGCAAGGACAATCTCATAAATTAAGTGGTTTATTTACAGCACCTAAGGAATGCAATTCACAAGATTAAATGAATAAATAGTCACTAGGATTTAAAAGTATAAAATGGCATCAAAGAGAACACCAAAGAACAAGAACCCCATGGAAGAGTTACTTAAATAATTGTTCTTTAATATGCAAAGTATCCACCAAAGGTAGTGGTAGGGAAATTGTGGGCATCGTAACTTTGAAAATGCAAGATAAGTGAGTATAATCATCGAGCGCAAAACACATGAGGCATACATAAATGAGTATTTCTTGTGAGATTTGAAAATAATGAGTGTAGAAGGTTAGATATTCCTCGATGATATCATTCACAAAACCTTGGAGGGAGTATATCCCACACACCTCTATTAATGGTTGATGTCACATGTGCATGACAGATGCTTTTACTTTGTAGGTAGAAGAATGTGATTAACTATTAAATTAATTGGAAGGGTGACATGGTTATGTGACATTGGGAAGAGATAGAGCTACATCCTGCAAGATGAGACAAAGATAGAGGAAACAAATACCAAGCTACAATATTAGAGGGTAATTGAGCCTTCAAAGATTAATAAGATTATTGACCTGGCATAAGAGTATCTCGCACCTAGTTAGCTATAAGTTAGGAGTATCTGAATTCTAGATAGAGGTAAATAAGAAATTCATTCACATCATGCATAAGATGGTGAAAAATACCATGTATAGCATTTATTTGTACATAGATGAAGGAATTATAGAGGAGGAAAAGGCTCAAATAGAGAAAGGAGATAAAATTACTTGGGGTTCCATCCTTCTGTTGATTGTATTTTTGGACATTGGGGTGATATATGGGCTAGAAGACAATATGTGGGAGCATCCCATTAAACAAAATTCTCCAATAAAAAAATTCCACGTACACTTGTGAAGGCATAGTTACCAATCCTTACAAATTTTTCCTTAAGAAATGGTTAGAAGAATCCATGAGGAATTAAAAATTAAATGGTGCATTTATAGAGAGATACCATCATTGTTGGATAAATGGGAGGATTTTGCAGTGATGTAACACTTCATCCTTCCAGTTTTGTTGAAAAATGGGGAAATGGGGCCATGGTGCAAACTATCTTTTCATTAATAACTAAGTATTTCAAGTGTGCAAAGTGAATAGAATCAAGGATGTGCATGATTTAAATTTCAATATGGAAAGTGTTGATGTGGATTACCATATGTTGTGTAATAAATATGGGTATACATTAAAGGAAGCATACGTGGAGATTATGGAAGATGACAAAGATGGACCTAATTCTGATTATGGACTTGGTAGTGGGAAAAGACACATGCAAAGTGTATATCTTCCTACCGCCAAAGTCAAGGACATGAATGAGGTTGATGCATGTGATGTTGACATGCCACGGCTTCCAATAAAGAACACAATAAAGATCCCTAAGCGTAGGTGGAAGGAAACCTCTCCACCGTAAGAAGAAGAAGAAGAGGAGGAAGAGGAAGAGGTTGCGCTCAGTTATAATATGAGGAAGAAAATAAAAATAAGTGGAGAGAAGAAAGTTCCTCATTCTCTAAAAATAACACCCAACTAAATAGGATCACAAGCCAAACCCGACATAGGAGGAAAACCCCACATCATTAAAAATTTGGATGCGGAAGATGAAGAGAATCCAAGATAGGAGGAACCATGCATGGATCAGAATAGGAACATAAATAAGAGCTTGTGCAAGAGGACCATGAAGGACGTGAGAAGGAAATTGATATGTGTGATGCTCAAAAAGAAGAGAATAATGGTCATGAAGAGCACAAAGAGGAGTAAGAAGAGAAAGAAGGAGATGAAGAAGAAAAATTCTTAGGGAATTCCAAGGCACTAGAGGGGAGATGAGCCATGAGCACATCAATATAACATAAGATACCCCATAAAATCCATGGGTAAGAGAGAGAGAAACGATAGAAACTACCACAGCACCCCAAATATCCTATCTTGATTACCCTTCAAAGGTGTTAAGAGATTGATTCTAAACTTCATTACCAACATAAGACCTATTTTGTTTGGAAATTTTTGATAAATTCAATGCCCTTTTGCACATAAGAAATATTATCTCATGTAACACACAGTACACACATATGGAGGATCAATAATTAGAAGTAAGCAAGGATTCATTTTCAAAGATGAAGTGAAGAAGGATCCAAGAAGGGTGTTTCCTATAATTAACTCTAATAATCTCTCACATTAACAAGCATGTAACGCTCTACACAAGATGGATGCCAAAGTTGGGAGAAGAAATATCGATGAAGAGGTCGTAATGTAGAGGATGCATCATGATATACACTATAAAGCGTTAAGGAACCAATAATTTTTGGAAGAGTTGATTGATGAGAAGAAGAGAACGGCGACACATACAAGGAAGTTGACATAATTACTATTATTAGGCACGTGTGCCTATACTTGGTGGAATACAATAAACTAGAGTATGATATAGAAATGGAGTATTTTTTAGGATCTAGTTCGGATGTTGTTGATCAAGTTGAAAAGTAGGTCATGGCACACAAGACAAGAATTGGAAAAGATGAATAAAGAAAAGGTTGAGAAAAATATTGAATAATATGAAGGACTCATCACGAAGGTAAAGGAGGTCGTGCTTAAGGAAGATAATTTTTTTAAAAGCTGCAAGGATTTCTCTCCAATATGTAATGCGTGCACCATAATTGAATAGGTGTAGTGAATAAAATACATGCCATAATGAAATCCAATAAGGACGAGAAAAATAATTTGATGCATGAGGTTTTGTAACAAACCGTTACACTAAAACCTCGAGGCATTAGTGAAATCCGCACATAAGGATCATATCATCCCACCATGCTTCCGTAGCCTAGACCCTGGGCTAGATTTACGCCTGTATAGCAGACCACACCCTACCCTATATGAGCCCCTGGAAAACACTGCAATGCCAATGTACCTACCCGTGTCGAGACTCGAACTTAGGTGGTCGCTCTAATACCAAATGTAATGAACCATTACACCAAAACCTTGAGGCATTAGTGAAATCCACACATGAGGATCATAACAGGTTTCAAAGGTGAGAGTTAATAAAATCCAAGCATGACATTATTGATAAGAGGCTCAAGGAGATCTAACCTATGGTGATGCGTATAAAGGGTAGTTTGGAGAGTATCGTAGCATACTTAAATGTAATGGTAAAGGAGATGAAGGATAAGGTAGGAGAGATAACTTTGGAGAGGATACCCAATATTTTTGAGGCATGCACAAAGCCGCTAAAGAGATCGAATGATGGAATCAACTAGAATTTGTAATAAACAGACAATTTCCATAACTCCTCCCATCACCCGAGGCTTAAATTTTGGACATGCGCAAGGAAGAATAAAATCTTCATTCTTTTTTCATTGGGTGATTTCCAATATTATTTATTCTTTACAAAAAAATCATTCTTTCATCTATTATTTGAGGGACTATTCTTTGATTCTTTAAATTGTCGAGGGTAGATAATACTCCTAGTGTTGGGTAATGTTGAGCAAATATAATGGATAATTACTAGCCATGCATGAAAGATAAATACCGTGCATAGGTTGGCACGCATGAATTGAAAGGAAGTAACTAAGGACTAAAGGAACGTGTGTGAGGACACACGATAACATAGAACAAAGATAATTTAATGCGTGAAAGGTATGCACACAAGGAAAAGGGATATTAGTGTGCAAATTTCCATGCATACACACACAGGTTTTGAGATTTATCCAAATTTCTAGTGGAGCCTAAAAATAGGAAAATCAAAGTTGGTGTAGCAAGCAAGGCATGTCTAGAAATAGAAAAAGAACAAATAAAGGAGTGACCTAAAGTAAAGAACATACAAGGATGATATTTAATTATAAGATCAAAGCATGGATAAGGTTGAGCTATTTAGAGCTTGATTTAGAGTTAAAGCATGAGTTTAAAGTTCATGTGACATATCTTTAGGACATCTACTATTATAATTAAAGCATGTAAGTGGTGAAGGAAAATTTCCCACCATATATAAATAGGTGTTGCACTCCTTCTAGTTGAATAACTAAAATGGAAATAAATAATCTATTCTAACTTAATTAGATGTTATGCAAAGCAATAAATAATAGTTAAGTAAATGACCCAAGCAACTAAGAGAGTATAAATGTAAAACCCCGATGATTAAAGAGGGCTAGGAAGATATTAGTTGATTAGACAAAGGTATGAAACTATGTCACAAAAATGAAGAGATAAATAGAATTTAGTAATGATTACACAAAAGCTCCAGAAAGTATATATCTAGAACAACATGCTAGATCTGGGGTGCTTAGAGAGTGATTGGGGCATCCGGGGGCTCTAGTTTGAGATATGGGTACTGGTCCTGTGAAAATGCTCTGTAGGCCTCCTTTGAGGTATCACCGTATGATTTCCTACCTTCGCTTCCTTTCACACTAGATTTTTTGGACTGTGCAGTATGTCGATGGAAATCAATGATGAAGATGAGACCTGTAAAACCCTAAGACAAGCATCAAACCCCTAAAAAGAAAATTGTATATGAAGGGTTCTGACTGTCTCACCAGCCACAATGGTGGACTTACTAACTAAGAACTGTACTATATCTTAGATCGATTAAATTCTACATGTGTGTGTTTGCAATCATGCCCCTGGTGTTTTTGTTTCATTCACACTTTGTGAAGGTAGCGAGGAATGACTAGATGTAGAATTGTAATAAACGGTGGATGGAATAGAATAAACTTCCCTCTTATGCAGTGTGATGCAGATGAACTAGCCTTGTCTCTTGTGATGGAGCTAGATGGATACAAATGGATCCTTTGGTGGATGCAACCTTAGGTGATGATAGTAGTTCCTAGTGCTTGGTCCCTCATTATGGTCTCATAACTTTATATTTATATGGTTCTCTTGTTCTAGTTTCATAATTAACCCCGAAAAGGCCAACCACTAAAAATATGGAAAGTTCGAATGGCTAGAAAGTTCCCAAAATATGTGTGTAAAGTAGAGAAAGTATCATGGCACCCCGAATGGCACCAGTGGTACTGGGCACCCTAGTACTAGCTTAGGTGCCCTAGTCAAGTGTAGAATGATACGGAATGACAAAAAAGACTCGGGCAAGTATGTGTTGAATTTCGTAGTGACTACCGAAAGTAAAGTAAAAATTCCAAAGGACATGAGTTGTTTAGTACTTCCTTCATTCAAAACCATATGAATAGTAGTATGAGACCGGGACTAAATAATTCCCAAAGTGCATGATTTTGTGTCTACATTTTCCCCTCCTTATGTTGGTGATCGAATGCTTGATAACATAAAGTAAATAGAGATGCGTAATCGATGTCCATGTAGAGTGATGTAGAAAGCATTTCAAGGACTAGACAAATCGTGGAGTGACAAAAATATTGAGTGTGGAGACTAAAGATACAAGAGAGAGAAAAGTGATGAGAGTAAACCTAGGGTAGAAACGCATGTAATGTAACTCATTTGTGTGTGATGTACATGCATGTTAGTGTGATGTGTGTGTTGCCTCCAAATGTTAATGTTGTTGGCATCATTGTTGTTGTTATTTTTGTTGTTAATGATTGCTCTCATCTCATCTCATACAGAGGGACCTAAAAAGGAGAATATGATGAAGTAGTTAAATACGCATGTATATGTGTAAAAATACATGCAAAGACGTATGTATATAGTAAAAAAGATCTGTAAATGGAATTGTCAAAAAGCAAAAGGAGCATGTTCACTGATCTGTGATGAGAGAAAGGGTGTAGAAAGGATATCATGTAACTGCAAGTTTTTTGGGCAATCTCATGCCACCCTAGCCAAATAAGTGTAGGGATAAAGTTTCATTATTCTCTAACCTGTAACTACTTCCCTAAAGATGTATTAAGAGATCTCTCATTACTCGGCTTTTGGGTGATCCGACACCACCTGGTGAAGTAGTATAGAGATAAAATATGTTGTATACTCTAACTTATAACTAATCCCTGAATATTAAGGACTACTGTCTGTAAAATCCATTGTGTATGGGGTTCGTAGATTGGTCTAAACCCACTCGTTGTATAACCCACAATGTCAAGGAAATAAACTAAACTGAATTGTACTATTAGAAAGCATTGAATAGTGTGTAAAACCCCAAATTATGCCCCCTCTTTAGGGCACATGTGACGTCGCTAATAGGAGAATGCAGCCCCAAAAGAGGATAGACCACATAAACTATGCCCTGCATGGGGAGGGAATGTGTTTGGTAAAACCAAGGTGAACATAAACAAGTGGCTAGAAAACAATTGTTAGTATGAATAACCATACATGTAAAAGACAAGTGTATGCTACACAAACAATGTGTAAGCTAGAAAGTAAGTAAACACGCAAGAAGGAAATATAGACCACCAAAGTGGGTTGCAAACATGGGACACCACTCATAATGTCACAAGACACGTAAGGCCATAATGGCTACATAGAAACAAACAAGTTTGCACACCATAAAAAGGGAAAGGCCCATATATAATAGCAAACAAGAGACAAACAATAGTAAGAAAATAGACAAATAGCCATGGAAGCAAGTAATCATGTAAATAAATTTTACACATGAAGCACCCGTTAGCATATTAGAAAGATAACCATTATGTCGAAAGTGTGTATAACCAAGTAATGAAAAAGTGCTAAGTACAAAATGAAACAATAGCACCTATAAGAGATGAATTTTGATGCCCTGAGAAACCATTGTAGGTGTTGTAGAAGGTGAGCATCCATGTTATGTGTAAGATACCCATATCTATGATCACAACTAGAAAAATGTGTGAGTGTGCATGTGTGTATGGTAAAGATAATGACATACAATAGATCTATCTAGCATGTATAATAAGATGACCATATACAAGAAAATGTAAGCAATAGTAAAAGAAACCAAGATATGTAATATGTTGTGGATAGATGGAATGGAATGCAAGATGAATGATAGGAATCGTGTGCCCCAAGTGAATGGAGTTGTATGTAGTGAGATTCATTTGGTTTTCCCCTCATTAGTCAAGAATGAACCGTAAATGAGAGTGTGTCATCAGGAAATGGTCAAAGTGTGTATTGTGTCTAATGTGTTGTGATGAGTGTGTATGTGTGTTGATGATATGCAACCTATATATGAAGTATGTGTGTGACCCTATAGCCTAAGTGTATATCACGACAATATGAGCATAGGAATGATGATTTTTCCTAAAGTGTATATCACCACAAGATGAATAGAGGGAGTGGTGATGTAGCCTAAAGTGTATACCACTACAAGATGAGTGTAGGAGTGATGATTTAGCCTAAATCATATATCACGACAAGATGAATAGATGGAGTGGTGATGTAGCCTAAATCATATACCACTATAGGATGAATAGATAGGGTGGTGAGGTAGCCTAAATCATATACCACTACAAGATGAAGGAATATGTAACCATTTATCCTATAACGTATTTCACTAACCTAGTAATGTTGCATGGTAAAAGGTTGAATGATGAACGTGTGAGTATGATAAGGTCCATTTGATTTGTAAACCCTTGGTAGTTGAGTATGGACTAAGGAACTATAGTGCATTATAGGGTAGTGAGTGTGGCACGTAGAAGTAGATGGAGTGTGTGAAATGATGAGATATGACCATGTATCTTGTCAAATGTATGATGTATAAGATGCAATGCAAGATGTGTAGATAGACTAGTAGTGTGAAGATGTGTGCTATGTGATATGCATGGTGAGTATTATGTAATGTTTGACTCGTAGACATATAGTAGTGTGACACATGTGATGAATAGTAGTATGGGGTATAGAATATGAATTATGTGTAGATGTGTAAATGTTGAAAGGATGTAGACTAAATGTAGAATGTAGAATGTGGGTCAAAGCATACAAGTGTGTCCCACTTTGTGGCCATAAATATTTTAAAATCTGACTAGTAAATAAATAGTTAAAAATACTATTAAAATTTAAAAAATTAGGTAAATTCTAGATGCCCTGCACCTTGGTATTTATAGCCTCTTAAAAATACATGTTTGGTCATGTTTTGGTTGTCATACATAGTTTTTTTGAAAGTACAAAAACTACAAAAAAGTGGGACACAATTATATGCTTTGACCCATGTAAGATTTAAGACATGTGATATGAGAAATGTGAAGAGATGTAATGTGTAGTGCCTATTGTGTCGTGTGTGGGATTCATGTGTGGTATTTGGCCCTCAACATTCAAGTGTGAACTAAAGCATAAGAGTGTGTCATCGAGTAATGGTCGATGTTAAAGTGTAGATGAATATGCCTATGTGATGAGATTGATGAATGATAATGCAAAGATGAGCGATGTGTTGATGCTAATATGAGAGATGGGGTGTGTTGGATGTTATGACCCCCAAACTTTTGAGATAAATAATGTAATCATGTAATGTCATCAAGAACTTTGGGGGTCGTAGTCGAATGGATAAGCATTGGTTACTTGATAAGCAATAGTTTCTAGTTGATCCCTTAATTAGCCATTGAGGCAAAAATTATACATACCATAGCATATTCCTCATTAGTGAAAGGAGGAAGTGGACAACCATGTACATACCATCGAGTGAGATTTTGTGTATAACCAAGAAAGGAACTATTGAAAATAAAGACACGACCAAAAGGCATGGGAAAAGATATGTTTGTATGATCAGGATCTAGAGTTCCCCCAATGTAATCAAGCCATGATTTCCCTAATGTGAGTGGGGAAGACTGATGAATGTGTTATAAATAGACTATAAGATGTAATACACATAATCCATAAGCAGCAGTAATAGTGATGAATCCATAATATCGATGAGGAGCATGTGTAGGAGGATAGAAGCCCTCAAAAGTGAAGTTGAGTCAAGATAGACCATCATGTGAGAAAATGGTGTCATAATAAGTAGAATCAGATGTAATATGTTCCCAATATGAATCATTCATGAAAAGTGTGTAAGTAAATGGTGTGCATGCTAGAGGAGGTGGTATGTGCAAAGGTGTAGGTGATAAAGTTACGTTCATATACTAGATAAGCCTCGGAATAAGAATCATAGCAATAGTACTAGTAGGTGGCGTAGAATGGATTGTATATATCACACAAATGGCACCTTCAAGTGGTGGAAAGTCAGGTAGTTTTTCCATAGGTTGAGGATCATCTGTAGTGTCAATACATGGAATAGGAAGACTAGTATTAGGAGCACGGTCACAATATTGGAATGGATCGAAATCATGAAAAATAATACACTCAATGCCTCCATGGAGGAATTTAATACAACGATGGATAGTAGAAGTGATAGCTTGCATGGCATGAAGCCATGACCTACCAAGAAAATAGTTGTAAGAGACGGGAAGTCAATAACAAAGAACACAGTGTTGAAATTTTTGGTCCTACAGTGATAGGTAATGTAATATGACTAACACATGGATGAAAAAAACCATCATATCCATGCATTAAAAGACAAGATGGACTAACATCGTGAGAATAAAGACCTAGATTCTCAAGTAATGACATGGGACATAGGTTGAGTTCATATCCATTATTAATTAAAGTGTGTTTAACACCTATATTTTGAATACGACATATGATATCCAAATGTGGTTCATTGTCAAAATTGTGAACCTTGGTGGGAGGATTAGATGTGAATGCTATGTTTTGAGAAAATGCATATACAAAATTCGGATATACGAGTTAGGATGAATATCAGCACGAATGTGAGTAGTAGCAAGAAGATGTTGGACTCTATAACATAAATTAGGATTGGCAAGCAAATAATCATTTATTGAGATACTCATGATGACTAGACTTAAATATGACAAATAATGTGGATCCTATAAGCATGAAGATGGAGTACGGGTTCACCAAAATGATTAACTAAAATAGAAACAAATAATCTATTCTAGCTTAATCAGATGTTATGCAAAGTATTAAGTAAATGACTAAGTGAATAAAGTAAATGACCCAAGCAACTATGAGAGTAGAAATGAAAACCCTAATGAGTAAAGAGGGTTAGGAAGAACTTAGTTGATTTGAAGAAAGTGTGGGAATTTGTCACAAAAAAAAATGAATAGATAAACATAATGTAGGAATGATCACACGAAACTCCAGAAATCACGAGATCTGGAGCAGTGGAGGCTAGGCCAGGGCACCCTGGGGCTCTCGGTCCGATATCTCAGGCACCCTAGTCTTTGAAAAATCTCTGCAAACCTCCTCCAAGGTGTCATTGTATGATTACCTATTTGTTCTTCCTATCACACTAGCTTCACTAGACTACATAGTATGTCATTGGAAATCAATGATGAAGATGATACCTATAAAACCCCAAGACAAGCATTAAACCCCTAAAAAGAAAGATTCATATGAAGGGGTCAGACTATCCTCAGTAGCCACAATGGTGGAATTACTAACTGATAATTTCACTACATCTTAGACCCAATGTATTTCTATGTGTGTGTGTAAAATCATGCCCTAGGTACTCTTGTGCCAATCACACTTTGTGAAGGTAGCAAGCAATAACTAGATGTAGAAATGTAATAAAATGGTGGATGGAATAGAATAAACTTCCCTCTTATGCAAAGTGTGATGCAGATGAACCAGCCTTGTCCCTTGTGATGGAGCTAGATGGATGCAAATGGAGCCTTTGATGGATGCAACCTTAGGTGATGATAGTAGTGCCTAGTGTTTGGTCCCTCATTATGGTCTCATAACTTTATATTTATATGGTTCTCTTGTTCTAATTTTGTAATTAACCTCAAAAAGGCTGACCACTAAAAATATGGAAAGCTCAAACAACTAGAAAGTGCCCAAAAGATGTGTGTAAAGTGGAGAAAGGATCAGGGTGCCCCAAGACTCCTTTGGGCACCCCAGTTAGGGGTAGAATGATGCGGAATGAAAAAAATAAATTGGGCAAGTATGTGTTGAAGGTCGGAAGTGATGACTGAAAGCAAAGTAAAAAGGCCAAAGGACATGGGTTAATTAGTAATTTCTTTACTCAAAAACCATATGAATAGTAGTATGATACTAGGACTAAATAATACCCAACGTGTGTGATTTTGTGTCTCACAGTAGTTTAGTGCTAAGGATATATGTGGATAAGGTGGATAGTATTGTTAGTGTGTAAGTGCAGTATTGGATGAATGTTGTGTTCATGGATGTAATCAATTGTGATTATGTGTAATAGATTTAATTATGATGAATTAACTGTTATGGATTGAACATATTAGCGGAATAGCATATTAGTCTTGTTGAATGGTGTTCATATAATTGGATGGTTGATCAAGTCATGTTATTACATATTATCTTTGTTAAGCTTGTCACACTAAAATGTTATCTTTCCACATGAGATAAATGGCTATATACTTAAAAACACATCATGATCAAAGTGACACAAAGGGGAAACCAAGTACTTACACGTGCTCTTGGTGAGCACTTAGACATTTTTATAAGTGAAGTGATAGCATTCCCGACTTGTGAAGTGTTAACAACTAGGCTCAAACAATCTTGCGTCCCTCCGGGAATTCTAGAATGTTTGTGGTGATTTTCAGTTAAATCAATTATATGATAAAATGCTAAAAACTAGAAGACAATATGGTTTAAAGATACCTATACTTAAAGTGCAATGTGAGGATGAATGGATGTGTAATGAACATGGGGATCCTTCTTCCTACAAATGGGAGAACTCGTATACAAAGACAACTAAATAAAATAAATATTAGATAGTGATTTGATAATTTTCTAGGTATAGGCCAATCCCAGAACCAATGGGCTTCCTCGAAGGGTGTCAAATCATTTTTACAATTAAGTGATAAAGATGATAAAATGATAATTGACAATACAAGGAATTATTAGAATTCTAAGGGAATAAAGAGATCTTATTCCGCATGGTAGGTGGCTTAGGTGAGGGATACATTGAGTTCAAAGTCAAGGAATTAATCAAACCAAATTTATTCAATAGCGTATTATTCTTATATGATTTTGAGTTGGTATTATATGTCTTCGATTTCATGTGTCAAGGAGATGACATAAAGGTTGAGTTCATGTGTGATGTCAAACTATTCCTAAATGAAGGGTTGATGCATGGCCAAAAGATTGTAGATGATTGTAATGGGATGTGATTGACCTTTGGCACTATCATCTACAAATGAGAGACATAGCTTGAAAATAGATTGACAAGATAAAAATAGAGTGATGAAGTTATCGAAAGCATACAGATGTAACTAAAATGATAAAGTGATAGTAATCATTGATGATTCAAGGTGAATCGTTGGAAATTCATAGAATCACTCTTGATTACTATTAAAAGATAAATTCCTTAGTAGAATGTAGATTGGATGTAAAATGATTAAGAAAAAGGTTGAATTTGACTAATAGATGATGTTTAAAGGACTTGATAATGTAGATGACAACATAATACTTACTTTTTACTATGTAAACAAGTACACAAATATGAGGAAGCCATACAAGGAATTTTAGATGCTCAAGAGGTTGAATTGATGTGATGGAAGTGTTTAGATCCTCGTAGTGGTTTCGTCTTGGTTTTGAGCACAACATAGGTTTGCTAAGGATGGATGAGGATCCCCTTCAGGGAAGGTTTTGCAATTTATTTATAATCAATGGTGATTCCATTAGAACAAAGCGATCCAAGAAATGTGGGGAGACCTACTTGGAAGTGGTTTTAACCACTTCTAAATGAGGTTTCTTGGGTTTTTTTATTGTAAATGGTTGGGGAGGTTTTGGGAGGTTAAGAGGTTGGGTGGTAAGGATAAAAATGGGTTTAGATAGGTTAAGGTTGGTTATGGAGGTTTAGGATAGGTAAATAGGTTTTATGGTGGGGTAAAATATGATTTTACGGGGTTGGAATGATGTTTTAGGGTAATGAGATAGGTTTAGGGATTTTCAAATGAGGGTGTGAGGGGTGTAGGCAGAATATAGGGTGTCTACAACATGTGTTATTATTCCAATCTTTTCTAATTTAATTTATCTTACCTCATTTACTTAGTACATACATCGTGTCATAATATTTTTACTCTAACATGTTAATGGGTGCTTCATGTGTAGTATTTATTTTTCATGTTACTTCCAAACTAGAATCATCTTCATACCATGGATTGTTTCTTGTTTTATGTGTTTGTTCTATTATTTTACTTATTTACAGGAAATTCCTTATGTTACTTGATTTTTTTCTTGTTGGGCATGAGTGTCTCGATTATCTTGTGACATCCTAAGTGGTGTCCCATGTATGTGGCATATTTTTTTCCATGTTGTTCTATTTGTGTGTCCTTGCATGCTTTTTCTTATATCTATTGTGTTGTTTTCCTATTGCTTATTACTAACACTTTGCTATTTTTTCTATTATATTACTATGTATGCACCATGGTATACACTAATTTAATAAAATTTAAATCTTTATTAGAGGACTGAGATCAAATGAATATAATAGTAACAAACAATATCTAGGATGCAAGAAACAAGAAAATGTGTAAGATAGGATTTAAAAGTGACTTAGCTTGTATGGGGATATCGGGTTGATTATAGGATGGAGATTGACTAGCACATGATGGATCTAGACTATGCAAGCTCTATCCGATGAATTGGAATCGAGAATTATTCAAATAGGAGTGCCCATGGGATGAAAAGATGGAAATCCGGGTGTTAGTGTCTAATCTAGGTGGTAATGTCCTGGCAATAGTTCTACTTCTAGTGTTTTTGACGTTTGAACTTGGTTCCTTCCTTTTTTATATGTTACCTCAAATCATCACAGGGGTTCCTATATCACACATATTCCTACAAAACAAACCGTATATATATGTATAAAGCTCAAGAAAATATTATATAAAAATACATATGCTTCAATTAGACTAACCTTGGTTATCACCTCAATGTGATTATCACGAGCAATGCACTACATTTCAGACTATATGTAGTTCTTGTGAGTTTTTACTTGAATTATGTCTCTTGAAGCTATTTTTCCCTTGTGCAAATCACACTAAGATATTAGGATACAACTATTTTTCCCCCAAGATAAATGTGTGTTATGGAATTCAAAATAAGACCTATTACATAATGAATGATGCATCCCAAATGCACTCTTTAAGTGTTGTTCCTTTCCCAAGTAGTACATAGTGAGTATTATCTCCCAATTTCCCAACCCCTAAAAGTAGTGATTAATTCATGTATATATATGATTCCCTTATTTTAAGTTCATCATTAACACCGAAAATCCAACCTAAACTGATAAAAGATACTTTAGAAAAGATACCAGATGATATAGAAATTCAAAATCAAGAAAGGAGGGGAGGGATAGAAGCACCAAAAGGGGATAGTAGTATATACGACACTCTTGTCCCTAATAGGAGGTAGTGTCGTGGGTTGCTTAAAATATATAACTGGTCAATACAGAGTTGGGTCACATGTCATCTAGTGTCCAAAAGTAAAGTGGTCATTCCAGAAAAGTAAATAATAAGAGTGTGGGAAAGATAAAATAAATGAAAGAGTAAAACAAGTGTTGTTAATGTCTAGTCTTCTCACTTTATGAATCATGCATATAATGACATACCTAGAGGCATTGATGTAAGTATAAAGTGTGTGATTTCGTGACTACATTTTCCCCACTTTATGTTGGTGAATGAATATTCAGTAACATAAAGTAGATAAGAAGAGTATACCTTGTGGAGAGCCAAAGTGAGTCAGAATCGATAGCATGATTGGATGAGGGTTGTATTTGATATTGTGCCAAATGGAGATAATAGAACGTAAATTTTTAAAACTAGAGGAGGATAAGGATCCTAGGGTTGACCTTTACGAGAATAGTAGAAATAATGTATACATGTGGTACTTGGATATTGCCTTTGTTAGAGTTTATTGTGCTTGAGATTGTTTCTTGTTCCATTTATTTGTTTCCCTTTTGTCGAGAAAGTGTAGACTCCGAGAAAGAAAATAAGTGTAGTCAATGTTCATGGTAAATGAAATTTAACTTTAACTTAGTACATGTAAAAATAGAAATGTGTATTGAAAAACAAGTGAATCAAGGGTAGAATACACCTGTATGTCGTGAGAGAAGAGATAGAATTATTCATGTATGTTTTCTACCTTGGAGATGGTTGGAATAGTACTAAGGATTTGTCTATCCTATCGCCAAACATAGGATTTGAGAATCTTTTTGCTGAACTACGGATTTGAGTGTCCTACTACTAAGGAAAGAGTATTGGGAGAGTGATCATATTTTCCCTCCAAAACTTAATGCTTTCGTATGGATAAGTCCTATTGCAAATTGCCACAAAATTGTTTGAAACATGTCAAGCATGTCACATTGTTCCAGACATATCATTGTCCTACATATGCCTTAGGTTCCACTTCTTTATTTGATCTCAAGAAAAAAAGTAATTAGTTCCCTTATAACTTTCCATTGATTTTGTTCATGTTGGTAATTGATTACAATATATAACTAATTCTTTAATATTGGAATTATATAAAACTATCATTACAAACTTGTTGATCTTGTAATGTTCATTTTTTTCCCTAAGACGGGAGTGCCCAAGTGGGACACTAGCACCCACCATTCCTATCTAAGTTGGGAAATTTTGTCTTACACTAAATTTTGGCTCAAGTACAATTCTAAACCTATTTTATTAGCTCTTGTTTATCCTTTTTTATTTTTCCAATATTTATATGGTTTATGGACTACTCGAGAAATTTAAATAGTCACTGAAAATTTCCCCCACTCATTTGGGGTGTGTGAGATGATTCAAGGTGAGCGCAACCCAAATGAGTAAAGATGAAACTGATGTGTAAATATGAAATCTAAGTATTACAGGGGAATAGGGAATACACATGGTAACAACCACGGTTTATGAAAACAATGGGAAAACGAAAGATTAGCTTAAAAGTTACTCACAAACAAACATACATGATGTAATAGAAACAAGTTACAAGACATAATTGTTGGTCCCATTATTGAGTTTTCATAATGTGCCCTAATTTTTCATGTTTGATTTTGCTCAAAACGTTTCATTTTTTTATTTTTGGTCTACAGTTCATCTTCCCCAATTGAGTACCTTCGAAAATGCCTAAGATGTTATTATTTTTCCCTAATTTGAACAAAATCCATGTATGCCCCTTTTCGTGCCTTAGTTTTTTCGATTTTTCGGGTTGTGTCATTTCTCCTTTGTCAAATTGTGAAAAAACTTGAGTTTGATCGAGTCCCAAGTTTGTGTAATTAATTTCCCAATTCCCAGGTCGAGAACAATGTAAAATCATGTTTCAATTGATTTAAAATCAAAAAATCCACCTTCCTTGTCAAAATTTTTGATTTATAGGGCATCGGTGAATTTTTGACATTTTGACGGTCATACAGGCATATTCTACCATCAAATTCATCATCATAATATTATTGCAATGTGGCACGTGCTGATTGGCTGAAGGATTGGTGGGTGGCAGAGGTTCCTTAGGAATTTTGCTTTCATTTTGCAAAATTCTCAAAGTTAATTTTTTTCCGAAGGCCCACAACGAATGGGAAGAGGACACGTGGAAAGGAGGGCATGCAGGTAGCAGAGGCATTTGGAAAAAATTGATGTTTTTGGGCTCAAGGTGTCAAGGGAAAGTTTTGACCCGAAGGCCCGTGTCTAGTCACAAGTGGACATGTGTCCAGAGAAATCAATATGAGGGGGTAGAGATTTTTATGCATTTGAAGTTTTTAACTTCAAAATTTTAAATTTTAAATTCGAACCAAAGCTCTACAATGAATCATGAAGCAACACGTGTCCAAGAAGGAAGATGGGTCAGCGGGTTTTGTGATGATTTTGAAATTTTAGCTTTAAATGGTAAAAATTAAGGTTTGGCCTGAAGGCCCACATCAAATAAGGAGAGGACATGTGTCCACATTTGCAAAAGGTGGAGGGAGGGGCCGAGGAGAATTTTTTAACTTTTGACCTCTGTTCTCTGAAAGGTGAAAATGAAAAATTGGCTTCACGGCCTATCGGATGAAGACACGTGGCACATTTTACAATGTCAAAGGGTGGCGCGGATTCAGCATTGAATTTTGTGAATGTTTAAAAGGGTCAAAAGGAAGGAATGGAGACTTGGACCCATGGCTAATTGGAGAATGCCACGTGGCAGGGATGAATCGGGCTTTCGGGCCCACGGGGGATTTTGTGAAAAAAATTCCAAAATTTAAAAAGGTCACAAATGCATTCCTAAAGGATGGGAGTTTGATCCAATCACATTTTGACACATTTCCCGTCCCATTCAAAGGTCAAAAAGGTATCTCTGAGCTTATATTTTTAAATGACATTGTCCACATGGAGGGCTGATATTAAAAGTTGATCAAAATCGACGGATACTGTGCATTTGTTCATTTTGGCCGCCATGGGAGCTCCAAGAAGCTTGGATTCATCATTTCTTCATCAAATTGCATCGAACCTTATATGATTTTGGGTCACCTCAGCTTTTCTAAGAACATTGGTGACATTTTTATGACCTAATTCGGTGATCATGGGTATTTTTATACATTTTTCTCGGGCCCGATGTAAAAAATGTGAAAATGAAAATCAAAAGTTGCAGAGGTGAAATGATGAGGGGAAAAGGTAAAAAATGATAAGTAAAACATGTTGGCATGCCTGAATGACAAAAACGTGACCCTAGGATGGATAAGGATCCAAATTTGTGTAATATTTTAAAAATTTGTGCATTCCCTGGCAATATGCGAGTTGTTTTCAGTTTTATGTCATTTTCATGAAAGGATAAGGGTTTTTGTAACAAATTTGATCCCTTAAGCATATTATTTTCTTGGGAAGGAAGACTCCATGATGGCATGAGGTATATCATGCATTTTGGGAGAATTTTTAAGAGAGGAGAAAAAGGACGTAGAATTTTTCAAGGAAGAAACAGGAAGAAGCCCATTTTCTCTGAGAAAACCACCTGAGAGCCATTTTCAATTCCATTTTTGTATCAGATTTCATCATGTTGAGTTGGTTTTAGTTGTAAATCCATCAACATGTGCTCGAGATTGTTCTTATAGCACTCCCCTGATGTATTTGATCAAATTTTGGATTATTTGGTGTTATCTCTTGGCAAAATTTGTATATGCTTATGTTTCAAAATGATTTCAATTTGTGTTCCTTGCTCATGTTGCAATCTTGTGTTTAGGATCTCTTTGATCATACATGGTCTCATTTCTTGTTGATGGTTTGATGGAATTTGTAATCTTATATCCGAAGAGTCTTCATCTAATAGAAGATAAACATATTTAAAATCATTTCTTGTCCTTGAATCTTGAGATTATTTGTAAACCTTTGGGGTACCTTAGGTCATAATCAAATAGGGATTTCTGGATACTTTTTTGATATATTTTCTTCAAGATTTTGTAGTAGGTTGTCAAAGATTGTGTGGAAGAGTGCAGATCTGGGCCTCCATTTGTGCACATATCCTGGTTGAAGGAGTATTTTAAACCCATTGAAACATCTCTACTATTTAGGTGTTGCAAATCTCTTGCAAAGGTTCTCAAAGAAGTTGGTAATTCCTAGCTAGTCTTGTCTAAACATCTCCCAACAAAATTTCATTCAAACTAACTCATCCTACCCATACTACCCCTGCATTGCATTGTGTGTCAACAAAAGAATACAATCCATTCACAAAAATGCACAAAGCATATCAAGATTTTATCATGTCTCTAGCAGCCTTAGCCTTGTCTTGAAAGCATTTCCATCATTTAGTAGTGACAACTCTTTTGAGTTTGAATAATGGATAATTGATCATGTTTTCCCAAGGCCATCTCTATACAATGTGCAAAGCATAGGGATATCTCCACCTCCTTCATCAAACAAAGGCTGCAATATAGGTTCTCTTACCTTGGTTGAAAGGCACAACCTAGAATAGTGAGGATTAGATCAAAATCCTTTTGAGGTGCTACCCAATCCTTCAAATCTTGAGTGGTAACAAGCCAAATAGATGTGATCCTTAGATACAAATGACACACAAATCATTTATCTACCCTTGAGTGTCTTGTGAGATCCATGATGTTGCTTGAGTTATAAAGGAGATTAAGTTTGGGTACCAACAACAATAACATTGCAAAAGACACAACGACTATTTGGTTGAATACATGGGACATCACTCAAAACGTCACAAGACAATCAAAGCCTTGAGTGTGGTATAAGAAAAAAACTAATGAACATAGGGTGTAGCCCGCAAACAATGACAATCAAGACATAAGAAAAGAAGACAAGATATAAGCAAATCAAAGAACCATGATTGGAAGTAGGCTTATAAGACAAATGCTACACATGAAGAAATCATTTACATGTTAAAAATATAGATAGTATGCCACAATGTATATAGCGGGGAAATAGGAATGAAAGTAGTAAATTTTGTGATGATAGAACTTGAATATAGAGAAAATAGGAAAGGTAGATGCCTCAGGAGCCTCAGTGGGACTAGTAAGGTATAGTTCCAAGCATCATGCATTGTGTAAGAACATGTAAGTAATATTCATTCACCTCAAGAGTACCATGTGAATGTACATGTGTGTATGGAAAAATATAGAGCATACTATGAATCAAGGTAACATGATAAGAAACATGCAACATAGAATAGTATAAACAAGCAAGAGTACATCCAATCAAGATCTAAGCTAGTATTTTTTATTTTTGTAAATATGTGAACATGAAATATAATAGTTATGAGAGGGGAGAAAGGTTTCCCCCTAGTGTATGTGTGCAAAGTGAGGTCCATGTAATTAAATTTACCCTCAACAATCATGTATGAACCTAGAACAAAAGTGTGTCATTGGGTAGTAGGGGGATAATATACCCCAAATGTGTGAATGTTACAGTGATCTACCCAATGAGGGTAAGGGGAAAGGGCCCACTATCCAATAGTGTAATAGAGGTGTGCATGTGATCATGATAAAATACTTTATGGCCATGATGTACTATATGTGGAGAAAGATACCGAGAAATGGGTCTAAATGTGCCAAGGGTAGAATGTGCCCTATTCCTATGAGGTGGACTATGAGACCGATGTATTTTTCATGGGTGAGAAGCATAAGCCACATGTGGTGGAGATAGATGTGTAAAATTAGCAATAGGAATAGTATGTGCCAAAACTATGGGACCGTTAGGAGGATATGTAGAAATAGGTGCACAAGTGATAGGAGAAAATAAAGGTGTATCAATAATAGGTGTCAATGGTAAAGGAGTCCATGGTGGAATTCCTAGAATAGTGATAATGTGAATTCCATGGAAATCCTTAGGCATAAGTGAACTATGGATGGTATGGATTTGACATTCCTAAGTCAAAGGAGTCATAATACCATGTCACAATGTGTAACTATAGACCCAACAATGAATGACATAGAGATAGTGAGAGGCCCAAAAGTGAGAAGAGTAACATGCCCATGAGAAGTAGGAGACTGACGGGTCATCTGAGATAATGGAAATCGATAGCTTACAAGAAAGATAATGAACATGCATTGTGCTTATAAGTAGGATGTATCATAACATTGTTAATAACATGAGGACCAACAAAAAAATCAATGTGTAGTTTATGCGATGAAAAAGAGACATGAAAATCATCATCAGTAAAAGTAATTAAAGGTGGAGGAAGATCAGTAGTACCAACAAGAAATCCAAGAGGATGATCTAAAGATGAAGGAGGAGGAACAACATGATATGCATGATTTAAAGAGGATTCAAGAGCTTATTTTTCTTGCTTAGGTAAAGTGTCATTGAATATTCTAATCTTTTGATTGTCATTGGTAGATTTTGGATAGAAACAGTGAGACTCATGTAACTCGGTTTCATGATTGTCAATCATATATTTGATTATATGTATAAGTTTGAAATACTTTAATTATAATCATCGTTACATCTATGGTAATCACAATGTGCATTTTCATCAAATTTATTACCACATGGTCTATTAGGATTGAGCTCAAGAGGAGTCGGAAGAGAAATCATATTGTTTTCTAGGATTTGAGGCAACAACATACGTGGTGGATATGGAAATTTAGTATAAAAATACAATTTGTAGGCTACAATTGGATTTTTATAGGTTGAGATACAACATTGACACTAAACGTAGGCACACTAGGATTACTTTTGAAGGCTAATTTGTTTTTTGTAAGAACATCAGAAACAATAGCACTATATTTAATTTTTCCCAAATAAAGTAACTTGATCTTGCAACTTTTAAAAGTATGACATAGCTGATCAAAAGAGTGAAAATAATCAAAGAGTACACACTCTTGTAAAGGAGGTAATAGGATTTGGATGAAAAGATCTTACAATTCAAATTCAACCAAGACATTGTTCATTTTAGAAAGATTAGTCTTATAACGCAACACATAGTCACTAAGATTCTCATTAGTTCCTTGCCTCATTTTGGCCATTTGTGCATATGATATATTTGTGCCAATATTCATATAAAAGTGAGCTAAAAACATATTTTCAAGAGGATTAAAAGATCAAATGGAATGCAAAGGTAAATCATAAAACCATTGTAAGGCATAGTCCTATAAACTCCTAGGAACAACTTGATCAAGAGTGTTTCATCACAAACATAATCCAAGCATGCAACATGAAATTATCTAAGGTTATCTTGGGGATATCTATGGTCATCAAAGAGAGGAAACTTAGGTGAGGTGAAATTCGAGTAAGTCACTAAGAAGAAACCTCAGTGCAAGAGGACTATGAAGAAGAAGTGAAGAATCAAGAGATGGAGAAGAAGAAGAAGAGGAATGTTGTAATTGAAAAATTTGAGCCTATAAATCATGATACAAAGACTCCAAGGCATCGGTTCTTGAAGAATTGGTGGGTTGGATATGTGAAATGAGACAATAAGAAAAAATGGAGTTAGGTGTGGAAATAAGAATATGGCTAGTGAAAGCCCCCACACTGATAAAAGGGGAGGAGAGTGGAATAGAATATGTGGAATTTGTATTGGGGATAACAATGGTATCTAGAGGAGCATAGGAAGACATTTTCTTGAATTATTTTTTAGCAACAAAGAGCAAGAGATCAATATTTTAAAATATGATTAGCATGGTATGTATTTAGGTCATTAAGATTTTCGGTGGTAAACTCATGAGAGGTTATAGATATGACAAAAGATATAAATATCTAAGAATGGCCATCCGAGGATTGGGTTCACCAAATGATTTAATAAAATTTAAATATTTATCATAGGATTGATATAAAATGAATATAATAGTAACAAACAAGATCTAGAATGCAAGAAACAAGAAAGTTTGTAACATAAGAGATAAGAGTGACTTAGCTTGTATCAAGAGATCTAGGTTGATTTTGGGTTGGAAATTGACTAGAAAATGATGAATTTGGACTATGCGGGCTCTTTCTAAGGAAATGGGATCGACTCTTCTTCAAACAAGAGTGCCCAAAGGAGGATAGGACCACTCAGCGCTAGTATCCGATCGGGGTGGCGAGTAGTTTAGCTTCCGATATTTTTAGGGTTTGAACTTAGTTCCTTCATTTAATTTTTTTTTCCTCATATCTATCATAGGTTTCTTGCACCACACTTGTTCCTACAAAAAAACCCTAGCTACCTACACAAATCTCAAGAAAACATTAGATGAAACAAATAATGCATATATTTGAGTTAGATTAACCTTGGAGGTCACCCCAATGTGATTTTCACCAAGCACTACACTACATTTTAGAATATATGTAGTTATTGTGAGTGTGTGATTTTAATTATGTTCATTAAAGCTAGGTTTCCCTTGTGTTAGTTGCACCAAGATAGTGTCCCACAAATTTTTTCACCCAAGATTAACTTGTGAGATGTAATTCGAGAATAAGCCCTCTTATGTAGCGAATGATACAACACAAAATGCATTCTTGAAGCATTTTTCCTTTCCCAAGTAGTAGATAGTAAGTATTAGCTCCTAATTTCCCAACCCCTAATAATAATGAGTATGGCATGTATATATATGATTCACTTGTTTTAATTTCATCACAAAAAATTAAAAATCCAACCCAAAGTGATAAAAGAGACTTTGGAATCTTACAACACATGTAGACATTAGCTACAAATCCTCTTGTTTTTTCTATGCTCACATTGCTCCATCTCACACACCCCAAACAAGGGGGAAAACCATCAGATGATATCTTACCCTCACAATAGTTTAAAATAAGGATACAAAATAGAAGGTACAAAAGCATACATTTCATAGGTTCAAAAATAGACTTGGGTCAAAAAACATAAAAGGACAAAAAAGTACAATAAATACCATAGCGTCGTAACGCTATATCCCATTTCATATGCTTCCATCCTAGGGGAAGATTTAATATTTTCCTCGGTTGGTATATTTTCTCAAGGACATGTATACATTCATTACTCGGTTTCAATGACATTATGCATGGTACAATTTAGATTACATTGGCACCAAGGAAACATGTAATCTAGCATTACCCCAATACATTGTGTCATCATTTACAATTCAATTAGGTTCATGTTCATCTACAGTGGCACTTATCTATGGGTCTTGGGAAGCGTCAGGGTGACTTTTATCCTCGTAGGATTGAATTCCCTTTTCTCATATTTTTGTAGAGGAATGCGAAGAAATGGGAACACTACCCATATAGTTATCTTCACCATGTGGGGTGTATTTTCACTTCTTGATATTTTCCTTAGCACATTTCACTTGGGACTAATCACCCCCAAGTCCTTCTAATCAGATCCAACACAAAGTTCAACAAATATCTATGGAAACAATAGCATGATTACTCTCTCCCCCTCTCTTGCAAAACAATCATGTGTACTCTTTCCTTTATTTTGATTTTCTACTTACATATTGCTATTTTCACACTAAGTTCAAGATTTTCATGTTAAATTTTAATTTCTTATACTATGGACATTGACTACACTTTTCTCTGCAAGTACACATCTTGGAAAAACAAACATAACCAGAACAAAGACAAAGTCCTAGCATAAGCACAATGTGCTCTGAGAAAGGGAAAATGTATTTTAACACTCGGGTGACCATTCCTATAAGCATGCAATTTTCAATTTCATACTTATAAGAGGGAAAATGTAGACACTCATTTTTGTAATTCATGTCTTGCAACAACACAAATTGTACAATATTCTTGCATTATCCCACACTTGCTCAATTTGACCAATTATGTCATCCTTAGCTATTTCTCACTGGGTGAGTGCACCAAGTTGGGGGGCCAAAAGGGGGTCTTAAGTGGACACATTTTCTGTAAAAAAACTTCAACTTGTATGAGTTTTTCAAAATAGTTACACTCAAAATTGGAAGATGTTGTAGAAATATGAATCATAGAATTTTGAGTCTAGTTTCTAAGATACTAAATTTTATTGAAAACGGATAAGTTTAAGTGGGTCAAATAACTAAAATACCAATAGATGCTCCTATTTTTGTTAAAAAACATAATAGAGTGACTTTCGTGCCCCCACCATTTTTGAGCACCATTTAGTATTTTTGAAAACCCTTTGGTAGAAAGATAACTAGGAGCATCTAGTTTGGGCTCCATTTTTTTAGATTTTTTAGAGAATATTTTTTTATTTATGATTTTTCTAGTACAAAATTTTATGTTTTGAAAAATAACGGAGCTCGATCGTGCCCCCTAACTACCTCAAAAAATATCAAAAATTAGATTTTTTTTTGAATATGTATAGAATTATGCCTAGTTTGGGCTAGTATAAAAATTTTTAATTTGATCACCCAAAAAAAAGATACACCATGAAAGATAGACATATTTACACTTCAAAAAATAGCTATAAAAAGGCATAGTTAGAAAATAAATAATATGGAAACCTTATATTAGTCAGAAAATTTGGAAAATTATATTTTTAGAAAGAAGAGACTCTGCTCTACGTCGTGGTATAATTTTTTTAAAATGGATCGATTGTTTTATTTTGATTTATCATAGAGGAAGTTTCATTTTTACATTTTCTTGTAAAAACTCGTTGTTTGTTGTGTTTGTGCAGGTCCATGCCTCAGGCTTGGGGATCCAAACCGGATCCCAAGCCTTGAGGCATGGCTTGGGAAAAGAGAAAACGTAAAATGCGTACGCATTACATAATGCATACACATTTTTCTTTGTTTATATAGTGTGGCCCCTAACGTCCCTTTCATCTCTTTCATGGGAATTCTACAAACATTTTGTTTTGTCTGCAATATTCTCTACATTCTTGCACGATTTTTTAGTATTTCATTTTGTCCCCTACCCCACTAGTTGATTTTTTTCTAATCATGGGTGATAAACATTGAGCTAAGGACAAGAGGAAAGTCAAGAATAAGACACGAAGAAATTGGAAGAGAAGAGAATAAAGAAATTGAAGAGAATGCAAAAACTTTGAGTAGGGCAAGGTACATCCGCTATATCAAATGTAGCTAATGTATTAGAAAATTGGGATGAAATACATAATGAAAATGTAGAGAATAATGATTTTGCAATGAATAATGATATTGAATTGAATGATAATGTTGGTATGGATGAAGAAATTGATATGAATCCAATTGTTGAACCCTTACTTGAGAATCCAAATGTTAACCCCAAAATTTGTATGAAAACACTGAATGAAGAAAGTAACCTTGTAAATGAATCTTCACCTCTAAGAACACCTCCTTCCATTTCGCATGAAGAAAACCAATTCACTTAATTGAAATTGATGAAAACATTATAAAACCAATGCCTAACAAAATGTCTGAAAGAAATGCGAGAAGAAAAGCTAGTGGAATTTGGGATAATTACTTTGAGAATTTAAATGACACACAAAGATGTCAATTATTTGTTTCATTGATGAAATTAATTAAGATGAGACCTATAATGAAGACCTTGGGGTTAAGAACATCTAATGTTGTTGATCAAAATGCGTCAATTGTTGAAAACATACATAAAGCATACCAAATTGTAGGTGGCAAAAGATGCACCAAAGATAGTAATGCTACACAACGTGCACTAACTAATTGTATAGTAAGTGATAAAATAGTTAATAAACACTTGATTAGAAAAACAAGTAGTGCTTTGAAGCTAAACAGAAAAACACTAATGAAAGCAATAGAGAGATGTAAACGTCTTGAGTTAGTCAATAACATTGACTATTGGGCTTTCTCTAGTAGACTTCCATGAAAAGAAAAGAATACATCTGATATTCTAAAAGAATTAATTGTAAAATTTTGGAATGAGAACACAAGGGTGTCACCGAATAGAAGAGATACAGTAAAAAGAAGAATAGGTTCTCGTAATCGTGAATTGTGTGCAAAAAATTTCTTAGATATGACTCAAACAAAATTGTTCTCTAAGTTTAAAAATGAAAATCCACAAATTAACATTAGCCAAAGATTCTTTGAAATGAGCAAACCCTTTTATGTGAAAATCAATCACTCACGTACCACTTGTTGTTGCAGGCATCATGTTGAATTTTCAATGCATTATGATATTTTTTTGTCAAATATGTAGTGTTTTGCATATTGACATCATGTTGCAGGAGTGTGGAATAAATGTCCCACAAAAATCTTCAAGGGAATTTATTCGACAATATTTTGTGAAAAATCAACAAGACAATTTTTTTATAACAAAGCATGTTTGGATGGAGCGTGCAATGTATGCGGTGGCTTGCCAAATCTGAAAAGTTGTATCCACGAGGAGAGTACATATTCAATAGAAAAGAATTGGTTGATTTCACCAAATATAAATTGGTGGCATATCAATTAAAAGATGGAAAATAATCTAAGAGGTGTGAGCTTTTACAAAATAATTACTGTATAGAATATATGGTCAAATTAGAGAGGAAATTTTTATGAGTATGAAAGGCACACACATAGAGCTTGATGGTTGGATGAAAAATTAAAGTTAATCAAGGACACATTCCCACTTGGTACTATTCGTTTTAGTTGATTGACTTAGAATTACACATTGCAACCACAAATGGAGGTTCAATCTCAATATTATAACTCAGTGCAAGTTTCTATTTTCGTGCATATAACATTCATGCACTCTCCTGAAAACATTGAGCAAGATCGAAAAATATTAAGAGAGTATCATTTCTACATCAGTGATGATCGGACACATTCTATAGAATATGTACAAGGGTGTTTCAGGTGTTTTATGCAAACTTGAATGAGAGGAACATTAGTTTCGATCAACATTACATTTGGTTGGACAACTACACATCACAATTCAAGAATGCACGGATGTTTTATTGGCTAAGTAGGATGCACAAAGAAACAAATGTACAACATATCTAGAGTTTTACTGAGGTAGGGCATGGAAAAGGAGAGCATGATGGTGCAAGAGCATGTGTGAAAAGAGAACTTGTAAGAGAAGAGTTAAAGTTCAAGGATGGTGCTAAATTTACAGATGCAAAAAGCATTATTGATTGGTGTGTCAAGAATATGGGCCATGAATCTCAAGAGAGATCAATGGTTCATAGATATTTTTAGTTGATAGAGCAACAACATCGGAAAACTTTGAAGATTGTATGACAGTTGTAGGATCAAGTGATATGCACTCATTCCATAGTTCAGATGCAAATGCTTGGACTATTTATACTAGGTGCATGACATGTTTTTATATATCATGCATTGATTTTACGTGGAATGAATGTGAGTCACAAAGAAGTGGGTGGATGAATGGACTTGTAGACCTCTAATTCCACTCGACACACATCAAGTTCCATGAGCATTACAACTTGCAAGGTCTTCAGATCAAATGACAACATCACCTGACTTTGACCAAGTCTCTGATTTAGTGCAACAAGGTACATACATATATGTACATGCCATGTTTTAGATTTATAAATTATTAAATGGTCAACTCTTAATGTATTTATAAATTGATTGAATAATTTTACTTTGTGATACATAGGGCACATTTTTTGTAGTTATTGCGATGGAATTTAATGAAGAGGGAACAAACTACTTCTTATCTCGTTGTGTAGAGGGGAAAAAATTGACTTCCACAGTCATTGATGGTGAAGACCTTGAGTATCCCACTGGATCAGTGGTAGTCATTGGAACTTGTTTGACGATATCCTATCAAAAAATCAAACATTTGGTTGTTTGAAGACTATGAAGTACATCGGAAGATACTTCACTATTCACATTTGGTCCTTGCAACAAATATTAAATTGATCAAATATCAAGGTCGGCCATCAAACAAAAATATGTGGAAGGTTCGTGAATCAGATCATGAAGCAATTCTTGCTATTGTCAAGAATAGAGTTGATCCTTGCGGTTCATTGGATTGAATTTACAAAGGTATGTTCTTCATGAATTTAATTTGAATATTTACTTAAATGATTTTGTTTAAATTTTGTATGATTTAAAATTCTATTTAATTGCTTACTAACATGTTTATGTAGGTTAGTGGTGCCAAAAAGCTTCCACCTTCACGTGGTTGCATTTACAAGTAGAGAATTTATTATTCTCAAAGCCAAGTGAAGCTAAGAAAAATTAAATATTAGAAAGGAACAACAAACAAAAATTCTCATTTCACCACCTATATTGTAAAAATATCTTATTAAAATTCTCATTTCACCACCTATATTGTATGAACCACCTATATTATTCAAGTGATTAGAAATGGACAACCTTACACTGACTTAGTCTAAATGGAGATGGAGAAAACTATGAGAGGCTTTCGTAGAGGGCCCCGACGTGGAGTCTCGGATCGACGAACATCTCTAGGTGCCAGGTGTCTCGAAAGTCCGAGAAATCACCATGAAGATATGGCATGTTTGGGCCTCATGGCTCTTAAGCGACTACGCCCAGACGAGGGTAGCCCGAAAGCACACGGGGAGCGTAGGGAACCAAAACGAAGCCTCCACTAGCATTCACCTGGCCACCCCGACATGTTGGCGTAGTTGGTTTGGTCCCACGAGCTTCCGTTTGCAAACTACAGCCTCTGGTAGCCCTACACTGACTCAAACTGCACTATTTCACGTATTTACAAACAATAGACAATGAGAGAACCAGATGGAGATGGAGAAAACCACGAGAGAATTTCGTAGAGGGCCCCAACATGGAGCTCTTGGATCTGACGAGACATCTCTAGGTGCCGGAGTCTGAGAAATCACCCGTTGAAGATATAGAATTATTAGGCCTCAGGGCTCTTAAGCGACTACGCCTGAACGAGGTAACCCGAAAGCATAGGGAGTGTAGGGAACCAAAACAAATGCTCCACTAGCATTCACTCAGGCCACCCCGACATGTTGGCGTAGTTGGTTTGGTCCCACGAACTTCCATTTGCAAACTACAGCCTCTAGCAGCCCTACACTGACTCAAACTGCACTATTTCACGTTGCAAACAATAGGACAACGAGAGAACCAGATGGAGATGGAGAAAATCGCGAGAGGATTTCATAGAGGGCCTAAAAAAATCTAACCTAAGATAATCTCAAAGTAATAGTAATTCAAATTCTATTTCTCACATATAAAATGAATTTCTACCTTCAAAAAAGAAACTATGGGTGAATGCTCAATCAAAAAATAAATTACAATTCTAAATGAGTTTCAAGGCTCAATTATCAATACTTCATTGTAGTTTTTCTTGCCAGTATGTTGCTTTTGGAACTACCTAGTTTGATTTGTGAAGTTGAAGCAGCTGGGATTAATAAAAATAATCAACTTGGCATGTTTTCCTTAAGATTATCCATGATTCTATCGACAACATCACATAGATCTTCCATTCTAGTTAAGTTGTGATCCTTCCACACTTCCCATTTTTCCTTTTCTTCTGCTCGTATCTTCTCTTTAAGTTCTTCTAGAGATGTTTTTGGGTAATCAAATTGACTCTTTATGACTTTCAAGAGGCATTTCTTCTTGAATCATAGTGACATCTTCACCTAATTTTTTTTCTTCACGATGTTCATTGTCATCTAAAGTTGAAGACTGAATATTTATATGGCCTTGACTTCTTTTTGGGCACAAAAACGACCTTTTGTAATGTCCAAAAAAATTCAAGCTCTTCATTCTCTATTTGATTGAAGATATTCATTCTTTCAAAATGAAGCAGTTGGAATATTGGTGGTCTCCCAACAAAACTAAGTTCATAGTGTACATAGTTGCATCCTATGGAAAAATCATTGAACATTGGTGGTTTCCTCCACCCGTGCTTCTGAGCCACCCCGTTCAGGCATAGTAGGCCGCTTAAGAGCCCTGAGGCTTAATCACGCCATATCTTCAATGAGTGATTTATCGAACTCCGTGGCACCTAGAGACATCTCATCAGATCTAAGACCTCCGCATTAGGGCCCTCTATGAAATCCTCTCGGTTTTATCCATCTCCATCCGGTTCTCTCATTTGTCTATTGTTTGCAAATGCGAGAAATAGTCCAATCTCGAGTCAATGTAGGGCTGCCAGACGTTGTAGTTTGCAAACAGAAGCTCATGGGACTGAACCAACTATGCCAACACATCAAGGTGTCTTGGTGAACGTTAGTGGAGCATTCTTTTTGGTTTCCCTACGCTCCCTGCAGTGCTTTGGGCTACCTCGTCTCAGGCGTAGTCCTTAAGAGCCCTAAGGCCCAAACATGTCACACCATATTTGATGGGTGATTTCTCGAGACTTTGTGGACCTAGAGATGTCTCATCAGATCTAAAGCTCCACATGGGGCACTCTATTGAAATCCTCTCGCAGTTTTTTCCATCTCCATTCGGTTCTCTCGTTGTCCTATTGTTTGCAAACATGCGAAATAGTGTAGTCTAAGTCAATATAAGGTTGCTAGATGCTATATTTTGTAAATGGTAGCATGTGGAACCAAACCAACTACACCAACATGTCCAAATGGCCTGGTGAACACTAGTGGAGAGGTTTTTTTGGTTCCCTATGCTCCCCGTGCTTTCGGGCTACCTCATTCGAGCATAGTCTCTTAAGAGCCCTGAGACCAAAACACCTTATATCTTCGACATGTGATTTCTCGGACTCCATGGCACCTAGAGATGTCTCATTAGATCAAAACCTCCATGTTAAAGCCCTCTGAAATTCTCTCATGGTTTTCTCCATCTCCATCTGGTTCTCTCATTGTCCTATTGTTTGTAAACGCGTGCGAAATAGTGTAGTCTAAGTCAGTGTAAGGCTGCTAGATGATGTATTTTGTAAATGGTAACTCATGGGACCAAACCGTCTGAGACAACACATCCGTATGGCCTGGTGAACACTAGTGGAGGATTTTTTTGGTTCCCTATGCTCCCTGTGCTTTCGAGCTACCTCGTCCGAGCGTAGTCCCTTAAGAGCCTTGAGGCCCAAACATGCCATATCTTCGATGGGTGATTTCTCAGACTCCGTGGCACCTAGAGATGTCTCGTCAAATCCAAGACCTCCATGTTGGCCTCTACAAAACCTCTCTCGTGGTTTTCTCTATCTCCATCCATTTCTCTCGTTGTCATTATTGTTTGTAAACGCGTGAAATAGTGTAGTCTAAGTCAGTGTAAGGCTGCTAGATGTTGTATTTTGCAAACGGTAGCTTGTGGGACCAAACCATCTAGGCCAACACGTCTATATGGCCTAGTGAACACTAGTGGAGGATTTTTTTTTGGTTCCCTACGCTCCCCGTGCTTTCGGGCTACCTCATTCGGGCATAGTCCCTTAAGAGCCCTGAGGCCCAAACACGCCATATCTTCGATGGGTGATTTCTCGGACTTCGTGGCACCTAGAGACATCTCGTTAGATTTGAGAGCTCCATGTTAAAGCCCTCTAAAAAATCTCTCTCATGGTTTTCTCCATCTCCATTTGGTTCTCTCGTTGTGCTATTGTTTGCAAACGCGACGAAAATAGTGCAACTGAGTCAATGTAGGTCGCCATAGAGGTGTAGTTTTTGCAAATAGAAGCTTGTGGGACCGAAACCAACTACACCAACATGTCCATGGTGGCCTAATGAATGCTAGTGGAGCATTCTTTTTGGTTCCCTATGCTCCCCGTGCTTTCGGGCTACCCCGTCCGGGCTTAGTCCCTTAAGAGCCCTGAGGCCCAACATGCCATATCTTCGACGAGTGATTTCTCGGACTCGTGGCACCTAGAGATGTCTCGTTAGATCTGAGAGACCTAATTTAGGGCCCTATACGAAATCCTCTCGTGGTTTTCTCTATCTCCATTTGGTTCTCTCGTTGTGCTATTGTTTGCAAACGCGAGAAATAGTGCAGTTTGAGTCAGTGTAGGGTTTCCAGATGTTGTAGTTTGCAAACGGAAGCTTGTGGGACCGAACCAACTACGCAAACACGTTGGAGTGGCTTGGTGAATGCTATTGGAGCATTATTTTTGGTTCTCTACACTCCCCGTGCTTTCGGGCTACCTCGCACGAGCATAGTCCCTTAAGAGCCCCGAGGCCCAAAATCATGCCATATATTCGACGAGTGATTTATCAAACTTCGTGGCACCTACAGACGTCTCGTCAAATCCAAAACCTCCATGTCGAGGCACTCTACAAAATCCTCTCACGGTTTTTTCCATCTCCATTTGGTTCTCTCGTTGTCCTATTGTTTACAAACACACGAAATAGTGCAGTCTAAGTCAGTGTAAAGTAGGGTCTGCTAGAGGTTGTAGTTTGCAAACGAGAAGCTGTGGGACCAAACCAACTACACCAACATGCCCAAATGGCACTGGTGAACATGTCTACTGGAGGCTTCGTTTTGGTTCCCTATGCTTCCCGTGCTTTCCATTTGGCTCACTCGTCTCGTCCAGGCGTAGTCGCTTAAGAGTCTTAAGGCCCAAACACGACATATATCTTGATAGGTGATTTCTCGGACTCGTGGCACCTAGAGATGTCTCTTTAGATATGAGAGCTCCACGTGAAGCCCTCTCACCGAAGCCTCTCACGGTTTGAGGCCTCTCTGTCTCCATCTAGTTTTCTTGTTGTACTATATTTTACAAATACGTGAAATAGTGCGTGGTCCATGAAGTCGAGTGTAGGGCTACCTACCAGTCAATGTAGGGCTACCTCATCCAGGCGTAGTCGCTTAAGAGCCCTAAATGACTAGATTGGCTTAAGAATGAATTTGATAGGGGTATGTCTAAGAACACATGGGAGTTATCAATCACCTAGTAAATATTTCTTGTTTAGTTATGGATGGGAGTCAGCTGGCCTATGACTTAGTGACCTTCCATTCATTGATAATTTATGTTATGATAAACCCATGGATGCTTTCAAAAGCGCCTTAAAAAGGATAGGGGTAGTCATCAAGCCTAGTGAAGGGTGTGATGTGATTTCCAAATAACTTGAAATGCCTACAGATTTAAAGGTAGTAACACGAATTGGATAGGATTAGACAATCAAGAATCATTGAGTGTCTAAATCAGAATGTCATTGCATCTGGAGACATTCTCAAGCATTGGAGTAATGTATATGGAGAGACATTCTCAAAATATCAATAGATGAAAGGCATCAAATTGTGACGACTCTCGGGTGTTTTAACAGGGGAGAAGACTACAAAGCATAGAAGAATGTAGTAAGTGTGTGATAAGATAGGAACCGACAAAGAGACCATGAGCAAGAAGAAGCACAAGTAAGGTAAATACACATATACACATTGATAAATTGAATGAATAATTACTCAGATTAGGTAACTCTTTATATACATTATATAAATATTGATTTCCAAAGTTTGATGCATATTATACATTGAAAATGCTAGTACATGTACATCACCAATAAATGAAAAAATAATCCATAATGTATTAAATATTGTCAAGTACACATCACATTAGATTCATGCGAAAATAATCTCAAAAATGTAAGGTCTCATACAAAATTATCAAGTTCCAAATAGTATTTTAATGTGCATAATAAATACAAAAATGCCCAAATAGGTCATATACCATCAAGTTCAAATGCCATATAGGTTTACATACAATGCCATGCACATAGGCATACAAAAACAATGTCATGTAAGACATATATTTCCTACTCATCAAAATCTATCCCTCTCTTGGCCTTGCTCGAAGAAGGCCCTCCCTTAGACGAAGATGGAGATCCATGAGATGACTTTGGATCGTCTCGAGCCCATGCTTCGAGTCCTCTTCCATTGAATACTCACCTGTAGATGAGCCTATAAATGCAAACAATATTTTTTTGTCAAAACTTAATTTATATATGTTTTCAACATGTATTTAAGACCATGCTAGAATGAAAGTATTTACATAAATACACAAACTTACCGTAAGTTATCGATCATGCCGAATTTTCATCTCACGCTCAGATGAGTCATCGGGAGCTCCTGCAGTACGAATGGGGGTACGAAGATGACGAGATGGAGGAGTTCATGCCCTCGAAGTCAAAATGGAGGGGGTTGAAGTTCCCTACATACACATAAGATCAGAAAATCTAACATCAGAATTAGCAAAAATAGAGCTAAGTACATGTATATACATAATGACAATATTTTAACTAATTTTATCAATATAGAACTATTTTTTTACCCCACCACGCCTGTGAATCAAATGAACAGTGGCTGCGCCCTATCGCAGGTAACTCCTGCATACACAAAATGAAGGACTTTATTAACATAATTTAATAATTTTACAATGAAAGTGACATTACTAACATGTAATTTAACATAATATGAATTACACGAGAAATTTAACAAAATTTACGTGTTGTTTGAATACATCAGTGAGTTGTTGCGCAGATGAAATCGCAGCGGTAACACCTTTATCTACTTGTCGCAGAGATGGTGGGGTGTCTAGTGAAGTCAACATCTTTATCAAACATGTATATCACATGAGTTAGATGGACATACAATAACATACATATATTTGACTTTGAAACTAATATATGAGAAAGTGACCCATACAACCCTCCCTTACTTATTAAAAAAATAGAGGATTGTGATAATTTTTAAAGTGAGGCCCATCCTTCATTAAATTTAGCTCCCTACGTCCTAAGTTATTGGGCTAAACAAGTAGATAGGAGATTTAGGCTTTCTTCACGGACAAGAATTATCACCAAAAAAAAATGGTCTAAAAGCTACAAGGGTACAATTCCATAGTAAAAAGCCAAACGGCAATGATGAAAGTCTGTTAGAATATGATGACTCATAACTCCTTCCCACCGCATACCGACTGGAATGACGAACCACCGAAAAACCCCATAACAAAGTTAAAGTTAGAGATGATTCATATCTCTTTTTATTACGGATAACTTTTTATGGAATGCGCAGATGTCCTGTGATTCTAAAGCCTGCAACAATCATATTTACTTCTCATAACCGGACAATCACCACACAACCGGAAATAAAAGGGCCAATTTGTTCTAAAATCTTTTTCTTCTAGACTAAGCATCGATAGGTGTGGCTAATGATTCTCGTTAGGGACCCATGCTATCAATATTTCCATGCAGCTTCCAAGTGAACGTAGGCCCCAATAAATCAATATATACCTATTGAAGACTTTTGTATTCGTTTGTTAATATGCCATATATTGTTTGATAAAAACAAGAACCCTCAACAAAAGAAAAGGATTAAAAACAAACAACTTCTCTTTGTTATCTAATCGCTCCTTAACATGGAATGAGTAGAAGGGCTTTCCATATTTTAATTTGAAGGGTTGGGTTGAGTTAGATTCTCTCAGAAATGATAGATTAAATAACTTTTTTTTTATTGAGGTGTGTATTTAATTGGACACTACTTTTACATAGATTGTCGACATTTTTTCTCATACTTGAAGGAAGCATATAGCGGGTTGACAATTATAAGTAAGCATAGAACCATACTAGTGGTCACCTTCAACTAAGTAGTTACGAGTGAGGGGCATCCACGCCGTCAAAGTCACCCGTGGCACGATCTCGGCCACAATCAAGCTTTCGACTCTCTCGTGTCGAGTATCTCCGTGCCTAGCACTCAAGAAGACTTTATCTATGGTGGCCTCTATACGAACCAACATCATCACCAATGGATTAATGGCCATTTGATTAAACAACATGTTACCTTTTAATTGAAAAACAAAACATTACTTACAATTCAATATATTGAATCAATGATACCTTGCTCAAAAATATATCTAATAATATATTATCATGCATAAAAAATTGTAAAAAGAAGCAATAGTACATTGTTTACTTCCTTTATTGGCTACTTTTTTACCTAAACCACCTTTCCTAACTACTAAAATACTCTTTGTCATCCATGAGGATGTTTATTTAAGTTATTAAAATATACATAAAGGTAAAAGTAACAAGGATCAAACGTTTTGACTATAAAGATCTAAAACTTAGCCTAAATCTTTATTTTCAAAGTCTTGTATGATGATTGTTGTTTTATTATTTTGTCTCGTCTCGCCATATTGTTGATTACGCATGACATTTTACATGTCCTCTAGAAATCATAACATGGAAATTGTGAAAAATATCTTGAAAGATGTGCGAAAACTTCTAAACCAAGCCTAAGCATGCCAATATATATTCATGGAGCAATTTTCTTTCTCGAAAATAAACAAAAACCTTTTAACAAATTTATAAATTGGTTGCAAAAAAAATTGATTTTCAGCGTGAGATAAGATTAACCTCAAGCTCACCGACTTAGGTACTCTTAGTGCTAAGAAAGAATATTGCTATTTTGAAATAGAAAGATTAAACTAATTGGTTATTTGGAAGTGAATATTTATCCTTTTCTCTAGTGATTTTGTGCATGATTTGTGTGAAGTGAAAGAATACTTTTTCTAATATAGAAAATAGAAAATTAGCAAATACAAATTATGTTGCTGAAATTATTATTTAATAGTTTATTTGTTGAAATAAAATTTAACATTTATAAAAAATTAACTTAGCATAAAAGTCATATAATTGGTGATTTTTTAGTTGCACAAAATACATGATCAATTACCTGTAGAAGAATCTAAATACAAAATAATTATTGCAAAAAGAATCTTAAAAATAAATAAATATATGAATCTTGAGAGGTAATGTTCAAGTCATGGTGGAGATCTTTGAGTACACCTCATACTAATTTGTTGGTGTAATTTAAATATGGCCTATCAAAAGTATTTATTAGTCACATTTATGTAGTTGTTGATTGTTAATTTATAGAAAGTAACATTGGTGTTTTTGTCAATTTTTTTAATGGTTTTTATTCCTTTCTCATTCCCCTTTAATGATATAATCTCTCCTTTGTTTTTTCATCAATTTGAATATATGAAATACATAATGTACACTAACAAATTAGACATCTTGAAGATAACTATGCATCATTTTCTATGTCTTTCTTAAGTTTAGTACATTATCAATGTGAGAATCTCTATGTATATGTTCTTATAAGCTTTAGAGGGACATCTAGACAAATCCAGAGATGTAGGGGATTGCCACAAATGTCACTATCAAACCATCAACCAAATTATGGGTACTCTTTCTAGATTTCCATATAATATTGTTTGATTGGAACATATCCATGTGTACATGTTCTTAGTGGGTGTTGTAGATACATTGGGGCTTCTTTACAAACACAAGTATCGACTTTCTATTTTACTTTGATATGTATGTTGTGCATGAGTACATCAAATTGGGACAATATCTAGACACTCTGGGTTTTGTTGTGAACTTGTACACCTATATATTTATTTAGTATTGCTTAAGACAAGATCCGTTATAAGTGTGTTTCCTATTATATAACTATTCCTTCTTCCATGTTGTGTTTCCCACTTTTCTCTCTCCTCTCATATTTTTCTCTCTTCCTCATATTTCCCCATCTTCTCGTGTTTCCCATAGAACCATACGAGATCATTTTGTTTCCCCCTTATAATTGTAATGGAATTTTAATGTATGGCTCCTTACGTTGCTTCTTTGAGTCCCTATGTTTTGCTAATGTTTTTATAAGTTTTCTTACACACCATGTGATCACTTGCATGACTTGTATGACAAAAAGATTCTAATTTAAATTTAAAAAAATTCATAAATATAATATTAACTACATTTGAACATTTAAGACATTAAAACATATAAACATGCATGTATAATTCAAAAATGTCTCTTTGAATAATTTTAAGCAAAAATATTTGGTAAAACATTTAATTATTTTGAAAGCATTCATTCTATTATAAAAATGTTGATAAAATAAACCTTACATTTCATAAAACCACTTTCATCTTTAACGAGAATTATTAACACATTAATATCTTTTATTTAATTCCTTACTAATAATTTAATTTTAAAAACATTAGCAAATATATATTTTGAAAGGGAACATCCATAGAAGCTAATTATCTAAAAGAGTGAATATCCTTCTTCAAAGCACTCCAAAGTCATAGACTCCTGTCTATACTTTGCTACAATTATATATCATATACTTGTGCTTAATTGGCTGTGTATGCTCCGTATGGCCATCTATTTTTGGATTAAACAAGTATATATTGTTTTCTCAATCTCAAAAAATAGCTATAGCTATATTGCCCAAGATAAACAATTAAAGTCCCTACTTTCCTGCAGCATGGGGATTGGAAATTGGAATCACAACGTAACAACAAAGTCAAATTCCAGAGGATTGATCTCTTTTTCCCTTTTCCTTTGAATGCACAGATGTCCGGCGTATGTAAAGAAAGGCTGCAGCCTTAACAACCCACTATCATGACCGGACAATCACCTGCATTACCGGAAACAGGCGATATATATATATATATATATATATATATATATATATGGTATCCTTTTATTAAAAATCATCTTCTTTTGGGTCTGGCCATTGATTCCAATTTGGTGCTCCCAAATATCAGTATTTAGTTGTAAATAGGCCGAATAAATGGATATACCTTTTGCATTGATTTGTCTGCTACAAAACAAGCACTCTTAACGAAAAGAAAACATTAAAGCACACTCTTTTTTCTCTTAGTCGTCTAATGCACCCTTAATAAGTAGCATCAGTTGTACAAGAATATAAATGTTGCGTAATTGTTGAGATCAAACAAATCCTTAAAACGAATATATTTATGATATACTGTTTATAATTTATACTTTTCTTTAGTATTAATAAAAGAATTTATTCTTATGAAGACTTTTTAATGATTAAGATTCGCTTAATTTTATTGGTTCTAGTCTTAAAACAATTTTATATAATTTTATAATTTGCATTAAATATTAAAATTCTTAACTATTTAAAGTCTTTTTAATAAATTTATTTGTTGATATTAAATAAACTGCGATATTAAATTTATTCTTTATTAATTGAATAATTTAATTATAAATTAAATTTTCATATTAATCACGTTGTAATTACAATAATTAATAATTATTACTTACCTTTTAATACAATAAATAATAATAAGATATTTGTCAATTATTAAATATTTATTTAATAATATTTAATTTATTGTTATTATTATTATTATTTCAACACCTAGTTAAGTTCTCCTTCATGATAAAATTGATTTATAGCAAAAATTAATATTTTTTGGTTGAGCACCTCTAGGGGTGTTGTACAATTGGGCATTGGATTACATAGTTTAATGGCATCTCGCTAGGAGGGAACATATATTTCAACAATGCAAAGTAATCAAAATCACCTGGGCGAGATCATGGCCTCAACTGTTTGACTCTCCGTGTTGGGTGTCTCCAAGCCTTGCACTCAACAAGACTTAATCCTTAGTGGGTTCATTGAAAGCCATACATCATTACTAATAGACCTAATAAATATTGTAACATATATACTAGGGTGGCTCTTACATTAATATATATTATATGTGCCAAGAGAATGATATGGAGCATAAATATATTTGAGAGAAAATTGGATGGGTATAACTATCACATTAGTTTTTAGTTAATAGTTTATTTGGAGTTCATCAACTCTAAACATGTCCAACACATTTACACACGCCCTTTCAATGGTTTGTTTTCATTTGTAACATTCGGTTCCACGATTTCTCTTTATCATGCATCTATTTTATTATTTGAATGAGTATTTTGTTGAAAACATACAACTAGATTTTAATTTAATACAAAATTAATGACATGATGGAAAGGTAATGACAATGTTACCCGGAAGGTAACAATACACTAATATATAATAGTTTTTTTAATAACAAATTAATGGCAATGCCACAAAAAGATAATAGATGTAGCTTTGTATATTACATTACTTGAATATTATAATTCATGAAAAATGGTTAAATTAGACATATATTTGTGTGTAAGGGTGACAGCATACCAACCTCCTTTAATCAATCAAAAACATACAATTAGCTCTTTTTCGTGAAATCAAGATTATATTTCACTTCTTCTATACCCTTAATCTCACTTCATCTAAATGCTTAATCTCCTCTCATACAAGTTATGGGATGTTCGAAATTGTATTTTTATCCAATTTTTGTAGTTACATTTTTCAATGTATAACTTTAAATTTATAGCAAAACTTAAAACAAAAGAGCATGGTAACATTAAAGGAAGTTACACGACTAAAAACTTCATATATTGAACACACTTTACTATTAATTTATATCAACTAGTGGACAGTGCATATATATATATATATATATACACGAAAGTGAGAGTGAATAACATATGGCATTGCGCATGCTAGGCAATTGGAGGAAGTAAGAATATATACTACGATGTTTATATTTTTAAAAGCCTCAAGGAATTTCAGTACATATCTGAAGCCATTTATAATAACCCTTCCATAGATGGGGTATATATATATCTTCTTGCACTCCTCATGAATAGGCAATAATAATAACACGTTTGATCAAAGCAATTTGCATTTGAGTGGGCTTACTACCTGCATCCACAATGTTTTTCCGTTGTATCATACGCTTCTGCACACGGGCTTCGCCAGAGATGTTGGAATTTTGTCTCCGGCCATGATCACCACCACTTTGTTTTCCAAGTTCTCTGAGGGCGTTGCGAATTCATTCCGTCGACTGGAGGATAATTCAACCGAGCTACTGTTATTCATGTCAATAAAGTGTGCTCCATGACCAGACTGGCCCAACTTCTTCCAGTAGGAACAAGCCAGAAAGAGCAGTGCAAATGTTATTAGCACCAGCATCGCTACAATTCCTCCAAATAAATATGGAACTGGCGACTTCCACGGCGAGTAGTCATGAATTGCAGTTTTATTGTAACTCATAGGGCTTATAGCCTACCCTACTTCAAATTTTCCACTCAAACCTGTACATAAAAATGCGCTGTACTAAGTTTCTAATGAAAAACTTAACATCACAGGCATAATGGAGTAGAATATATATTTTTCATTTTAGATTAGCTTACCAGATTTAGTGCTGGTTGACTTCCTTGTGCCAGCTGCGTCCTTCTGGTATTTCAATTGTAATATTGCATACAGGCTGCTATATAAACTCTCGAGGATATGCAATGCTTTCTAAATTGCTCCTCAGTTGACAATGGAATAAAGAGCAGAGGAGGTTGAGAGTCCACTAAGGGCAAAGCATTCTTTGATTTGACAAAATATTATTCCTCTACTGACCATTGGCATAAGCAAAGAGCCACCCAAAACAATATCCAAGCTTTATGGTGCCCATTTGTCGACTCGATTCCGAGCAATTCCACAATATTTATCCACTGCCACTGGAGAATACACTACAGAATCTGGCAATGCTGTTGAACTAGTATTGCCTGATATCATTGCTTTTGAAAGTGAAAGGGGAATTATTTAGCAGTATATTTTGTTTGAGAGAGAAATTATGGCAGGCACATGTTCCATTAGTTGAGATCAAAGAAAGAAAACGGTACGCAATAGAATAATTTTCAGATCTTGACAATTGCGCCTGCTTTAATAAAGTAAGCCATTGTTCGTAACTTCCAATCATTTTGAGTTTTCACCATTTCTGGCGGCTTGCCACCCAAGGAAGAAGGATGGCTTTCATTTTATTTTTTAATACCAAGAATTACGATCCACATCAAAATTATGTCATCAACTTGTGTAAGTCAGGTCACAAAAACGTAGATTTCGTTTAGATTTTCTCAAAGCAATAAATGATATGTGGGACAGGATTTCCAATAACACTCCCTTCCTATGATTTCTCGAGACTCCCAAGTGATGAGTTCTTATTGACCAAATAAACTAGAAGGACACATCCTTCCTCCTCTTTTATCAAACACCATTATTACATATATCTCAAATATATTTAGCTGAGATATAAATCTTAGGGTTGTTATCTTACATTTTTTTCACAACACACTATTTAATTAATTTATTACCTTTCTTATAAATTATTTAAATGACATCAATTTAATTTCAACTAATTTGAAAAATTTTGACAACAATAAGAAAAACTCTAATAATAGCTTTTTTAATGAACTTCTCCATGTTCCAAGTTTTTAAAAAAAAAAATTTAAATGGTAATAAACAAATGTCTACTTTAAAATCAAAATTATTTTTCAACTACTCAAAAAAATTACTATTTACCACCACCACCACCAACTACCATTATATAACACTTATCAATGTAAGAAATATTACCACATGCAAAACAATAGAAAAATGGGTTGATAAAAACAAGAAACCCAAAGAAAAAGAATCACTACATTTTAGAAGAACAAGTAATACACGTGTCTTATTCCCTTCTCTTCCCCTTGAAGTGTAAGGGATGATAATCCTCAAAGTCCATAAACATAAATGGGATAGAGCATTTTATGCATATCGCCCGCAACACTATAGAGATATTAACATGAGCTTTAGCTAATCAATTGTAAATAACGTGACTCATAGTCCACAACCTTTAGGGTTTCTAATGAATCCAAAAATTTATTTTTCTTAAGGTCATCCTCATGGGAGCCTAAAATTGCAAAAGAGTTGGATCTTAGATCAACACATGGATTGGTGGCCTTCAATTTATTTTTAATTTTATTTATCCCTTTAGAGACATGTTTCATCTTTGTATTGTTTTTTCTTCCAACAAACTAATATTTTTTCTTCTTCTTTTTACAACAATCGTATCCCTTTTTATTAGCAATAAAGATGTAATATTGACCTAAATGTCCATGGTTATAACACCACAAAAATGAAAAAGCAAGGTTTTCATAGTCCAATGGTTGTTCAAACAATTCTCCTTTAGGGTATTTTAACCATACTTTTCGAGGAAGAGACTTTACCACATTCATCCGAACACAAAATTTTGTATAAGCAATATGTTTTTTATTATGAGTTTAAGAAAAATGTAGATCATGCCTCTAAGGGAGTTATTGATTCTTGATAAAACTAAATTTTTCTCACATATGTGCAAGGAGGTTAAAAATCTTACCCAAATTATAGTAGATGTTAGATCCTCTTGAGAGAGGTATAAATTGTGGGCTTCAAAAATACCATAAATAACCTTGATCTTGCAAAGAACCAAGGTCCGTGTCCTAATATATTTTCTTTATCATCTTTGATTGAAAAATCTAGCAATAAAGAACCCTCATGATCCAAGGTGAATATAATTTTTCCTTTCACCTTCCACTTTTTCTACCCAAGGTTGAAATTCCTTTTGTGAGGCCCTCGACCTACAAATTTGCATATTAAACCCTTATTTATAAGGTTGATTGTTTCTTTTTCATATCATTATGTTTTAAGTTGATAATAGGATCTTCTTCAACCACATTATAACACCCTAATTTCATCCAAATATCTTCATTTCTTACATTATTGGACAATGAGATATGAGGTATGCCAATATTCTACTTCTTTAAGATTGTGTGTTTTCCAAATTTGGGCATAAAATGACCACATGATAAGTAGCCATCATAAGACGTGGAGTTGGACTGTGGCATCCAAAGAGTAGGCATAGGAAGATTGGCTACAATATTAATAGCCATAACCACAAAACCCTATTGTATCCTCATATTTCATGTCTCATGTCTTGTGTCCTTTCTCATTTTGATTTGTTATTTTTGAGATAGATTTCAAATAAAATTTTATTTACTAATATTTTATATTGTGAGGGAGACCTTTGAGGGTAAGTGAGAGTTATATTATTGTATTAAAAAAATATTATTGTTTACATTATTTTGGTGTAATATGGATCAATGAATTACAATTAATAAATATATCTCAAATACATCTATCTAAAAAAATTGTTAAAAATTGATTTCATGTCTCTTATTTTATGTTTTATGTATGCACCATTAGTTAATAATTAATATTATATTATTTTAAAAATTCTTACTAAAAAAAATTCCTACTAATTGGTGGCACAAGACGTCAATCTTGTTATGCTCTTAATCCTACCTAATATATCGAGATATGTTTGGATATGCCTAACATAATCTCTTATCATGTCATATCACATTTATGTATGCTTTCATATGCTTCATAGGTCAACCTTGGTGTTATACGTAGGATAGTAGGGTAGGAGTTAGTAACCTAGTAGATAATCATCATAGTGAGCACTTTAGTCTTATTGTATGGTTTGGAGGTTTTCCTTCAAAGTTTCTAAGTCATTCTAATTTCATAATGTGATCATTCCTCTATATTTTGGTGTATCTTGGCAATCTATTACTGTTGATATTCATATCTATCCAATTAAATTCATTACAAGTGGTATCAAAGCTTTGATTTAGGTCAAAATTAAGTCAAAACCCTAATTTTGAAGATTTAGTTATATCTCCCAAACGGTGGTAAAATAAGTCAAGTAAGGTTATCTCCAAATTTCAAGATTTTTCAATTGGTTTTACAAATTTTATATTCATTTTAGGGTTTATCATAAATATAGAAGATGTTTCAAATTGGGACATATTGCTTCGGATTTCCAGAGCTCGAATGTAAGAAAGGGTGAAACACTTGGTGGAAGGATGCCCTTCCTATCACTTAGTGAAAACAACAATTTTGTAAGGATTCCTTCTTCATTTTCAATTCTATAGGATCCGGATGAGACCATACCTAAAACTTATGTTGAGGAAAAAAGGGATCACAAAGAGATTATCCCTCCTATTTCAATTGGGTTGAATAGGAAAATACTTGTAATTCCCCTCCTAAGAATTCTTTTGGCCAATTGATACTTTATAGGTTCACTTACCGTTTGGGCTGAATGAGATTATGATAGGAACTAGGTGAGTGGACAGATTGTCCAAAATAAGAAAATACTTTATTCTATAAAGGCGTCGATACCTTTGTATATGTCACTCAAGTCTCATTCTTGATGGTTTCCTTTTGATGTTTTTTCTTTATGCTTCGGTTGGTCTTTATTCTTTTGGTATTTCTCGGAAGCTATCACGTTTTTTTTCTTATTGATTCTTAATGATTATATGGGATGTGTGGCTTTTGTATAGTAGGGTAGGGCCCCCTGTCAAAAAATCCAAAATTTTACCAATATCTAAAAATATCCACATATGATACAATTTTTCTAAGTTTCTTACATATTTAGAAATCCTACAAAAATTTATTAAGGGTTTATTCCATAGATTTCTTTATTTGGCTAAAATCCATCTATAATATGAAACCTTGGATGTCTACCCTAAGACTACACCACAAATCCTAATCTTGAACCCTAAATCTAAATATCCATGGCAAGTCTACAAAAAGAGGAGAAAACAAGGTTAGTACCACTCCTAGAAAAAATACTTAGGATATGGATTTGGAAGCACTTATTTAATACTCAAATCTAGGGTATTCCTCAATAGGTCATAATGTCATTCAACTTGAATGGGAGTTGACAATATACATTCACTAGCAAAGTGAAAAAAATGATCTTAAAGCTCGCTTGAAAATAATGGAATAAAAACTCATGATAACCATTTTCAGTCTTCAACCATAGGCCACCAACTCCCAACTAGGTTTGTTAGGTCCCACCATCAACCATGTCTCTAATTCATCACATCCACATGAATCGTCTTGTTCTAATGTGGGGAATAGAAACATTATTGCAAAAGTGAAGATGAAAAAATTTGATGGTACCGATCTAGTCACTTAGATAAACCAAATGGAGAATTTTTTGATGTGCATTCTTATATCAGGAACTAAAAAATTTCACTTGTTATAGATAAATTCACTAGTAGAAGAAAAATAAGGGTCTCCCTATTACCTATCAATGTTCACATATGAGATCTAGATATATTACAGTATTGGTGCTACAAAGAATTATTTTATCTAGATACAAAAACTTCAACAAATAGAAACAATCAAATATTATATCAAATAATTCTAAAATTTATCCTTGCATGTGGATGGAATCTGTCAGGGTCATCTAAATGATTTGTTCTCAAGTCGTCTCAAGGATAGAATATAACTTTATGTTTATCTCCTTAATCTAGGTTCGATAGCATAATCCATTGATGAAATAATTTATTCTATAAAGACATCGCTACCTTTGCATATGTCACTCGAGATCTCATTCTTGATCGATTTCCTTTTGATGTTTTGTGTTAGGCTTCATTTGTTCTTTATTGTTTTTGTGTTTCTCGGAAGTTATCACATTTTTTTGTTCTTATTTATTCTTAATGCTTATCGAGATGTGTGACCTTTGTGTAATAGGGTAGGGCTCATGTCCAAAAACCCAAAATTTTACCAATATCTAAAAAATTATCCATGTAGGATTCAATTTTTCTAAGTTTCTTACATATCCAGTAAAGCCTACAAAAACTTATTAAGGGTTTATTCCTTGGATTTCCTTATTTGGATAAATTCCATCTATAATATGAAACCTTGAAAGCCTACCCTAAGCCTAAACCATAAACCCTAAGCTTGAACCCTAAATCTAAATAGCCATGATGAGTCTACAAACTAGAGGAAAAAACAAGGGTAGTACCACTCTAGAAAAATTACTTACGATGTGGATTTGGAAGCACTTGTTGAGTACTCAAATCTAGGGTTTTCCTCAATAGATCATAATTTCATTCAACTTGAATGGGAGTTACACAATATGCATTCACTAGCAATGAAAAAATGATCTTAATGCTCACTTGAAAATAATGGAATCAAAACTCATGACAAAAAAATTTGGTCTTCAACCATAAGCCACCAACTCCCAACTAGGTTAGTTAGGTCCAACCATCAACCATGCCTCCAATTCATCACATCCACATGACTCATATTTTTCTAATGTGGGAATAGCAAAATTATTTTAAAATTGAAGATGAGGAAATTTGATGGTACTGATCTAGTCACTTGAATAAAACAAATGGAGAATTTTTTGATGTACATTCTTATATCAGAACTAGAAAAATTTATTTTTTATAGATGGATTCACTAGCGAGAAGAAAAAGAAGGGTCTCCTATTGCCTATCAATGTTCACATATTAGATCCAGATACATTATAGTAGTGGTGCTACAGAGAATTATTTTATCTAGATATAAAAGCTTCAACAAATAGAGACAATCAAATAATTTTAAAATTTATCCTTACATGTGGATGAAATCTATTAGGATCATCTAAATGATTTGTTCTTAGGTCATCTCAAGGATAGAATATAACTTTATGTTTGTCTCCTTAATCTAGGTTCGATATCATAATCCATTGATGAAAGAAGTTATCCTATAAAGGCATTGATACCTTTGCATATGTCGAGTCAAGTCTTATTTTTGATGATTTCTTTTAATTTTTTGTTCTAGGATTCGTTTGTTCTATATTGTTTTAGTATTTCTCGAAAGTTATCACATTTTTTTGTTCTTATCAGTTATTAATGCTTATATGAGATGTGTGGCCTTTATGTAATAGGGTAGGGCCCATGTCCGAAAACCCAAACTTTTACCAATATCCAAAAACTCTCCACATAGGATACAATTTTTCTATGTTTCTTACATATTCAAAAGCCTATAAAAATTATTAAAGGTTTATTTCTTGGATTTATTTATTTGGCTAAAATACATCTCTAATATGAAACCTTGAATGTGTACCCTAATGCTAAACCATAAACCCTAAGCTTGAACCCTAAATCGAATAGCCAAGACGAGTCCACAAACTAGAGGAAAAAAACAAGGGTAGTACCACTCCTAGAAAAAATACTTAGGATATGGATTTGGAAGCACTTATTGAATACTCAAATCTAGGGTGTTCCTCAATAGATCATAATGTCATTCAACTTGAATGGTAGTTCCACAATATGCATTCACTAGTAGTGAAAAATTGATCTTAATGCTCGCTTGAAAATAATGGAATCAAAACTCATGACAACCATTTTTAGTCTTCAACCATAGGCCACCAGCTCCCAACAAGGTTTTTAGGTCCCACCATCAACCATGCCTCTAATTCATCACTTCCACATCAATCATCTTTTTCTAATGTGGGGAATAGAAACATTATTACAAAATTGAAGATGAAAAAAATGATGGTCTTGATCTAGTCACTTGGATAAACCAAATGGAGAATTTTTGATGTGCATCCTTATATCGGGAACTAGAAAATTTCATTTTTATAGATGGATTCACTAGTAGAAAGAAAAATAAGGGTGTCCCTATTACCTATCAATGTTCACGGATGAGATCCAAATACATTTCAATAGTGATGCTACAGAGAATTATTTTATCTAGATAGAAAATCTTCAACAAATAGAGACAATCAAATATTATATAAATTAATTCTAAAATATATCCTTACGTGTGGATGGAATCTATTAGGATCATCTAAATGATTTTTTTCTTAGGTGGTCTCAAGGATAGAAATAACTTTATGTTTGTCTCCTTAATCTAGGTTCAATATCATAATCCATTAATGAAAGAGATATTATAAAATGAGGGGGTTTCATTACTCACAAGGAGTGTATGATTCCAACACACTCATTTCCCAACCCACCCAACTTTCTCCTCAAAAAATTGAAGAAAAGAGAGACAAATGTTAACATTACGGTTGTGATTGAAAATGGAGCAAAGGGTCATCAATATGTTGAGAAGAAATTGTGTTGCATTAAATGACCAGATGAGGAAGAATATGAGGATGAAGTAGTTAGTGAAGAGGAAAAGGTCCTCAAGATCAAATATGGAGAATTTCAACCTATTATCTCTTGCCATACAATTTTAGGAATTAGCACCCCATAAAACCTGAATTTTATCAAGTTCATGAAGAAACGAAGGATGATAGTATTTATTGACTCTATATAATTACTCACAAATTCATCAATCATAAGTCGTCCTTGTGCTTAAATTGTTATGTTTATCCAGCCCTATAGTGTTAGGTCATGGTGGAAAATGGGGGTAAATCTAGTTGTTCAAAAAAGTGTCATAAGATTAAACTATCAATGTGATACTACCTGTTAAAAAGCCTCATGTATTCCATTTCAATGGTAGGCACAAACATTGTGTTAGGGATCTAATGGATTACTACATTGGGAATTAGTAAGATGAACTTCTAGGATTTTTTCATGCGGTTCCATTATGAAGGGAGGAATTTTGCGTTGCATATGATGAAGGAAAATCTCCACATTATTGAGTTCTCATCAAAGTGTAGAAGATGCTTCAAAATAGTGAAAATAGGTTTGTAGCACAACTATTCTCACTAGAAGGTCAACCATCAAAAATTCATATACCATCAAATATATAGACAATTATCTATGAGTATTCAATAGTTTTGGGGATATGACAAAGGGTTACCTCAAAAGGAGATCATGATCATGTTATTGAGATAGTACCAAGACGCTAACCAACCAATATTCAAACTTATCATTGCTCTTATCTACATAAGAGTGAGATTGAAAAGATGGTCGTTACACCCTTATAAAAAAATATAGATTAGTGAATTAAGTACAAAAATATGTAAGGGGAGCTACATAAGGTTATTTTGATTAAGTAACTTCCAACATTAATCATGTAATATCATTAAAATGCATTAATTTTTGTAACTAGTGTATACAATATGCTATGATCTCAAAAATACAATAGAATGAGAGCAGTTATCTCATTATAAATGGATATGGGAATTTCTCGGTGTACAAACTTCTAGAACTAGGAGATTTGAACTTGCAAGTGCTTCCTCTCTAGAACTATAGTTGGAAAGTGACCTAGTGCAGGAGGGTATAGATCGGTTGGAACCATATATATAGTTTTACACATGTTGTAAGGCTTTTACACTCCTATAAACCATGTTCCGTAAATTTATGAGATTTATACCTACCTAGAAACATTTCACATTCAAACCATAATTTTCATTTTTGATATGAATCCCTCTGAATATTTTGAGTAAGATCTCAAACCCTAGTCATGGGTAGGAGATCCTAAAAACAAACATTAGTTGTGTTGAAGTGTAATCCTTGCATCGCTAACATTGACACTACTCTACAAAGACCTCAAACCATACATCAATCTATACCTAGCAGACGTGATTTATGGATTAAGGAAACTAGATTTGGTCATTGGAACCTCTTTTAAAATGATTGGATTGAGTTTGGATTTTTCTAATACTTAAAGTGTGGATGTTTTAATTACTCCAAATGAGAGAATTTGATTCCTTAACTTGGTAGAATATATATATATATATATATATATATATATATATATATATATATATATATATATATATATATATATATATATATATATATATATATATATATATATATATATATATATATATATATATATATATATATATATATATATATATATATATATATTGATTTATCTATGATTTTACATAAGATGTGGTGATATTTAGAGATCCTTGTATGCCTTTAGTGCTAGTGTTTGAGTGTTTGAAATAAGAGTTCATGAGAATGCTAGGTTTTTGTAAATGATGTGAATTTAACTTGCTTACAGGGGATCGAAGGTAAATTATCATGGAAATATTGATCTAGAGGTAGTAAATGATCTAATGAAGATTATGAAATTGAAAGTAAAGATGGAGGATACATCATTATAAAACCATGTAAGTTGGCCAGAATGGATTTTACAAGCTAACCAAAGTGGAAATTTATAGATGGGTATGAGAAACATGAAATGTCAAGTTTTTATTTTATCAAGTGGAGTTTTCCTATTGACTTTACACACTTAATTCTCATAATTTTTTGACATATCAGTGTGTATGAATAAAAAATTTAGACAAAAGACCTCGGGATGTACTAAGATTGGATAAATAGAATGTTTTTATCTTAGTAAGATTGCATTGTCAAAACTAGAAGTGTCAAAGGGTAAATTTCCAAATTTTAGTGTTTATATTCCCCATGTTTAAGTATGAATTGAAAATTACATGTCTAAAAGAAAATATTTATGAGTTTATAGAAACACATTATCTTCACTCGAGTTTGTTTTGTAGTGTCATGTTGTGTTTTTGTTGGCATGATCCATGATAAACCTTCAACATAGAGTTTCTTCAATGTATATAGTAGAGAATTGAACTTTAACTCAAATTTAAGACGTAATGTGTAAAATTTTTATTGGCATAAAGTGAAATAAAGAGATGTAAAACAATGAAGGAATACACCTATTTGTTTTGTAGAGGGAGAATCTCTTGTTCTTTTATTACACTTGGAGATTTGTATTGCTAAGCTTATTAAAGAATTGGGGGTGATCGGTGCCCAATTATGACAAGGAGAAACTAGAGTTTGGGGTACATGAAACCTAACACAAAATGGAGAAGAGAGAGAGATAGAGAGACAAAGAGAGATAGATGGAGAGAGAGCGATAAATAAGAGTGAGGTAATGTATGCACCCCATTTTATACTAATCCAAAGTAAAAATAATCAGTGATGATGACAAGGATCTCTAAAAACATGACAAGATGTTTTGAAATTCTCAAGACAACTTCCCAACTCCCTTTTGACCCTTTACACCTCTTTTACGGACTTTTCATACCTTCCCAAAGCCTTGTTTTCTTCCTTTCTTCTCCTCTTTTCCCTTTTGGCCCACTTGGGACTATATTGTTCTAGTGGTTCTAGCACACCTACCAACATTTGTGTAACTACCGCCTACGGGAATTGGTGATTCGAAACTTTTGAAAATGTATTTCAACTAGCATGTGAGTGTGTTAAGGCAAAAAAGTGTGATTGGGTAACATGGGTACTATCTCTCAAGTTGTGGGACTTGCTACTTGAGATAGACCTCAGAGAAGGTTGGTTCCTCTTCCTAATCTAGTGCAAGCTAACTCTAATGAAATAAAACTACTGACTATCTCTATCCTATAATTTCCAAGGGACCAGGGAGAGAGAAAGAGCATGAAAATGAAATAAAATACTCTAACAGAGGTGATGCACCAAGAAAAGGGAATGGGAAAGACTCTCCAATGTGTGAAAATGAGAAGAAATGTTGATTAGAGAGGGTGAAAACAGTTCTCCACAGTCTAACAACAACACTTACAACATCATTTCCATGAAAACACAACAATATTACACCTTTTAAGAGTATAAGGTAGACACAATACACCTACAAATGAAATAAAGAGGCAAGTAAAAACAATAAAAAACAAACAAGGGAAGAAAACATCCACAAATTTGCATCTATTGCTTCATTGATATGCATAGTTCATTTACAAAGCAAGAGAAGGGCTTGGATCAACATGCAAGAAGTCCAATATGAAGGCCTACAACACATTGGTGTTCCAAAACAAAAATGGAAGAGTTTTTTACAAGAATCATCCCCTTTCCAAATGAGAGAACACTTCAATTTATAGAAAAATGGGGGAGAGAGAAGTTGTTTGTAAATTCAGATTTTTCTTTCCACTTACTTATAAAGTACCAAAAGTGGGTGAAATGATGATTTTTGACCTATAAAATCCATCCCATACTACCCATAACTTGTAGTAGTGGAGAAATGGCTATCCATGCTCATTAATTGCCATTCCCAACCACCATTAAATTTCCATTCTAAACTAGGATTTTTCTCTACAAAATTCACCCCAAAACTCCATCAATTTCTAGATTTCTTGATTTTTGTGCATAGAGCTTAGATTCATGATTTCAAGAAGACCAATTTTTGTGAATTGGTTAAGAAACACAAAATTTATGCCCCTCTGAGTGAGTGTAACTATTTTTGGTTTTCAAGCATTCCTTCTATTCCATGGGACTAAGCAATTAAATTTTGGTTGGAAATCATTATTTTAAATACTTCTCCCTTTTCTAATGTTTTATGCATCATTTAAATGATTTGGGCATTTAAAATATGGTGAGCCCCTTTTAAAATATTTGGGGACCCACTGATTTTATGCTTCTATTTTAGAAAGGGTGAGTGTATGTTTAAATCTCATATTGATAGCCAACTTGGCCATTTTGGCTGAGCTGGTACCTTGCTATACCACCAACCCACTTACTCCATGCATCGGACCCCTTTTATTTTTATTGGTGCATGGTTCGCATTACCTTGGGAGTTTCTCAAGAATCCACCTAAGAATTGGTCGAACCATATCCACCTTTCTTTTGCTTTGGTGCCATGTTTTTCATTGTATTGATGGCATGCCAGCTCAACTATCAAACTCCACCCCGACATTGTGTATCGCCAGCTCAGTGCGGGTAGCTTGGACTCACCAACACCGACTCTCACTGCACTCTATGCACGCAAGAAAATTTAGATATCCTTGGTACCTGAGACCCAAGGTCACTATAGCCATATGGACATGTGGCATCTCTGCATTGCATGGAAGTCAGGAATTTTGGGCTCCTAAGTCCCACGAGGCCCTAGTTCACTTAGGCTACCTAGGACCCGATTCCCTGCCTTTGCCACAAATCTTCTTATCATGCGATGATCTCAGGCCTTTTGTAATCTTTTCCTAAGGTTCAAGTGGGCCATTTGTGCACCCAAAATCTACATTCACCTTTATGCAAATTACCTAGGGCTCACCGAGTTGGCCTCGACGAGCCAATCTCCACACTCTTCGCCCCCATATTTTCCTAATTCATGGCTCGAGCTAGATCAAGTTGTTTGGATATTATAACTCATTCTGAGCATTGATATAGCTTTTTACTAAATTCTTCGGCTCGTTTTCAGATTTAAAATCACCCAAGCCTTTTGAATGCTGAGTTCCTCATGTGATGCTCAATTTGATGCCTATAAAGCCCGCAACTTGCCATCCTTTGCTCACGTTTCCGACTTAGATTTTTCATTCGTTCCACCCCGGTTTGAGCTAAGCTTTGATATGAATCGGTCTTCCTTGGAAAAAAATTTCTAATTTTCCATCACGTACCCATTGTCAGCTCACTTTGGTTGAAGTCTGACGAGCCTTAACTACGTAACCTCGTTTTAAACTCTTCTTGGTTACTTGCCATGCTTTGGAAACAGTTTGACTTCTCTAAACATGGCCCGGTCAATTTTCATCCTTACAATTCACTGTTCATTTGGGAGATAGTTAGAATGATAATCCATCAGGTCTCAGCTCGTTTTATGACTGCAACCTCAAGTAGTTTTTCCCTCTTTTACCCTGACACAAGTTTAATAGTAATCTCTCCATCCTCATGACCTTCTTGCTCATTTGAACAACCTATTCCCTTCACAAATCCTGAGCTAACTCGTTGATGATATTGAATGGGTTTGATTCCTTTATTAAAACAACTCAGCATCACTCTATCTCGATTACAATATGAGGCATCTAAGGAGCTCGGTCTCATTCAAATGAGCTCAATGTCAATAGAATGTTGACTCAACTTACTCTATCCTCTTGAATAGCTCGGGATGGAATATAATGCACCTACAACCCCTATAGTTGGTTTCTAGACCAAAATGGAAATTTTAAACCCTTGATTCTCCCTTCGTGAGAAATTTTCCACTTTAGAGCATGTAGGCTCGCTCATTTCTCCATCTTAAATAAAATTTGCAACTTTCCATGAAAACCCAAGAAGAGGAAAAATTCCTCTTTTGATTTTTTCAACCTCATCAAAGATAATGACGATGTCCCATAAACACCTAAAATACTTTGATTCCCATTGGCTATTTTGATGACTACTTGCATGCAAGCTTTTAGTTGTCCATTTTCACATGTGGGGTGAAAATGGATAAAAATTTGGTGACTCATGGGGCCATCTACCCGCTAGATGAAGCATGACCAACTTCTCTAGCTCATCCATTGGGCATGGAGTCCTCTAAAGCATGGAGCTGATTTGAGACTAAAATTTGCACCTCGAAGCCTGTTGAAACATTGTTGCATGAATCTAAGACTACATTTTTTGCTTGCATTTATAAATCCAATAAGAAAATTTTGAAATTTATTTTGTGAGAGTGGAAAATTTTCTTCAAACTTGAATTCCACCTTTCCTTGCAACTGTGATCCATGAGGCTGAATGATGATACCTATAACTGCAGCCCCAACATTTGATTACTTGGCAACTATGGAACACCATAGAGTCAGGGTAAAAATTTTGGTTCGAGACATCATGGAACTCTATTAAACTTGATTTCCTTTCTTCTTATGAATGTTCCATCTCGACAACATATTTTTAGGGGTGTTTTTGGGTAGGGTTGTTCACACATAATTTGGGCTTCTGCAACTCACAACACGGCCATCCACTACTACATGCTGCCCAAACTGATTTTTTTGATTTGGTGGATGCAAAGAGAAACTAGTTATTGACTAATTTGAAGGAGAAAAATAATGATAACATTGAAATTTTCTCCTTAATCTGATTTTAGTTTCTTTGCATTTGAATTTCTTGATTTCAATTTTAAAGCAACTATTGCTTGCATCTTTGAGTCCCTTTGCTGCAATTTCTCTTTTGGAAGCATGATGAACTGCATAAGAACAACACTAGAAACAATAGAGCATGTGCCCAAGGCACTTAGGGAAATTGAAACCTATTCTAACAAAAGAATAATGTGCATAAGAACTTGGAGGAATTAAAAATCTAAAGTACTATATACAAGGGTGAGAAATATTCCTTCTAGTAGAAATGTTTGAGGTAGATTCCATTGATTGGAATATGTAATTCTTCACCATCAACTTAGCATTTGGAAGGCATTGCTACTTTTGCACTTCATGATCATGTAGGGACCACTCCATATGGCATCAAACTTGGAATGTTTTCCTAGTTTTTCCGATCAACATCCCATTTAAGCACCAAATCTCCCTCTTGGAATGTCTTGGCCTTAGATTTCTTGTCAAAGCTCCTCTTGATCAGTGTTTGAGTCTTTTTCCATGGTTTGCATTACATGCTCTCTTATTTCTTCCAACTCCATGAGCTCTGCATACCTAGCTTCCATAGGCTCAAACTCAACTAGTTTCATCAGCTGCTTCATGATCTCTAATGTTGACAACTCAAGTGATATGGGTAGCACATTTCTTCTTTTTTCGTATACTAGATTATATGGAGAGCTACATGTAGACCTCTTGGGTGTGATTCTATCATCCCATAAAGGCTGATTTGAGTTTCATGTGCCAGGTTCTTTTATTTTCATCAAGAGTCCTTCTTATGATTCTTAACAAGTTCTTGTTTATGGACTCTTCTTGGCCATTACCCTGAGGGTAATAATTAGATGAAGTGTTGAGATATATTCCATTTTTAACATCCCATTCAAAGTGATATTTGTGCCAAGAAAAGCCAATGCATTATCTGATATGATAGTGGTAAGTACACCAAATATTCATGATTATTCCTCTCATAGAAGTCCAAGATGTTGGATTTATTTACCTCTTTGAGTGCCACTGCTTCAGTCCACTTGGTGAAATAGTCTATTGCTGTTAGAATCCACTTGTGGGCTTGGCTTGAATTTGGATTAATGACTCCAATGAAGTCCAATCCCCATTGCATGAAGGGATGATCCAATGAGATTGGATGAAGTGGCAATGCTGCTAGCTTTTCCTTCCCTGTGAAGAATGCACATTTTTGCACTTTTAATCCATGAGTAGCAATCACTAAACATTGTAGGCCAATAATAACCAACTTTCATGATCTTGAGATTTGTTACTCATGGAGAAAAGTGACCTCGCTTCTCCATCATGGAACTCATGCAACACTTTCTCAATCTGATTTGTTGGGACACACCTTAGGAGAACTCCATTCACATCTTTCTTGAATAAGATACCATCAATAAGACATACGAAATGGATTGTAATCTAAAGTATCTTCTCTTTTATTTTCTCCACTCTGGAGGGTATAGACATGTTTGAAGATAATGCACCATATCTTGGGTCCAACATGGAGTGGGTGATCATCAGTTGGTTGTTCTTGATCATTTTGTAGCACTAAGACAACTTCTTCTTCACTTTTACGGCTCAGCATGTTGTTTGGAAGCTAGCTAATCTTCATGGGCCTTTTAACATTAACCAACTTAGTCACTTTGATCTCAATATCATATTCCATTACTGAGTGATCTAACCTACTCTCTTCTCATTCAAATCCTTTTTTAGAAAAAATTCCTTGACTCCGACATGAGACACTAACAATTGAATCTTATTGTTTGAGACCAAGTGTCTGAACTTCTTCAAGATTCTAATCACAACAAGAACATGCTTTTTAATGAAATAATATCTCATTTTGTAATCTTCAAGATCTTGACTGAAGAATTCTATGGGTTAGTTTTCGATAACCTTCCTTATTCATTGTACCAAGATGGTTGAGATTGTATCCGAACCTCCAAAAGCATAGAGAATGAAATCTTTGGAAAAGTTTGGATTAATGAGAGTTGGAGCTTGAGATATTGCATATTTAATGGCCTCAAAACTCTCCTTTCCTTTATTGTCCATTTGAATGTAAGGTTCTTCTTCAACATCATTGTCAATGGCTTCACCAAAGTGGAAAAATCAGGCACAAATATGTGAACAAATTTATTCTTCCCAAGAAACTTTGAAGAGCCTTCTTGTGGTGTGGAAATGGAAGTGTTTGGATGGCCTCAACTCTCTCAGGATCAATTGTCAATCCTTCCTTTGAAACAATGTGGCCCAAGAACTTTCCTTCATGTGCCAAGAAAATACATTTTTTTGGATTCAAGGATACTCCAAATCTCCACACCTTTGAAACACTTGCCTTAGGTGAAAGAGGTGGTTGTTGCATTTTTGAGAACATGGTGATATCATCAAGATAAAAAAGCACTATCTTGTTGATCAATCCCTTGAACACCATATCCATAGCTCGTTGAAATGTTGCTCCAACATTTGATATCCCAAATGGAATCTTCCTATAAGCATATGTGCCCATTTTGTAGTGAAGGTTGTCTTGAATTGGTCATCTTCCTTCACCATGATTTGATTATAGCATGAGTAGCCATCTAGCAATGAGAACCTTTTGAGAACCAGCTACGACCTGCAAGATTTACTCCATGGAAGGAAGCGGATAATGTCCTTGAGTGAAGCTCTATTCAAATCATGAAAGTCCACACACAATCTGATTTCTCCATTTCTCTTTCTCACTAGCACCAAGTTTTTACCCAACTTGAATGCTTGATTGGAAAAATGATGTTTTGCCTTCTATCATTTTATTCAATTCTTTTCTCATGAGAGGTTCAATGTGAGGATTCATTGGCCTCTCTTCTTCTACGATGGGCTTGGATTTTGGATCTAGTTTAATAGTATGTTGTGCCAATTTTGGATTGAAGCCTCTCAAATATTTATAATTATAGGAAAAGACATCTGGAAATTCTTGACAAAAGTTGGATAAAATCAAATCTCTCTTGTTGAGTACTCACCTTTCCAATTTGCAATACCTTGCCTTCTCCTACTGAAATAGGCTTTGAGTCTTCACCCTTTACCTGAATGTTTTTTTTTCTCTTTTGGAATTGATCATTGGGGTTGAATATTGACTCCAAAGTCACAAGACCCTTTGGTAATTTGTTTGTTCTCAACTAAACCACTTGGTCACCATATTGCTGCTCCAGTTTATCTTGGTTTCTAGTGGAGAACTCAACTTCTTCTTGTAAAAATTTATGATTTGTTGATCATTTTTAAAGACTTTCCAACTTACATTGTTATCTGGAACATCCGGTCTTACAACCACTTTGATATGAGGCTGGGTTTTCTCACTTTTGATACTTTCCACAACATCAAACACTGCCCCAATTGTTGCAAGTCTGTTTGTAACCTCATTCTTCTTCCTTGGAATGGAATTGATGCCAAAAGCTTCAAAATATTCAATGATATCCCATACCCGGTTCTTGTAGTTATTTAGAAGATCATTCTTAGTAGCATTTTTTCCTCTAACTTGGTTCACAATCAGCTCACTATCTCTAAAAACTTGCAAGTTCTTAATGCCTCTCTTTCTTTCCCAATGTAACCCATGAATCAAATGTCTCATACTCAAGTTGTTTTATTTGAACAAGAATTGAAAGAAAAAGTTTAGTAATATGTCATACCTTGAGGTGAAACAAGTGTTGCTCCTCCTCCATCACCTTGTCTACTCCTTGATCCATCAAAAGATAGTTTGCCAAACTTCATTATTATCTTTATCATCTGGCTTGTTGATTCTATGGAGAGGTGGATTTTATTCATGCAAGAAATAGACTCCTAGTTTGGCTTCCTCCATCTCCTTGTATGGATCAAAATCATGCCTTTTTTTTCCCATTCATCAAGAGTTAAGTCTAGAATGTTTCCAACCTTGGTATCTACTTCATGAGTGCTTGGACAATCTTCTTGATTGAAAGCTAAACAATTTGCATTGATTGGACTTGGTACATAAGGCTCAATATAAAAGTTTGCAATAGGTTCAAACCTGATTGTGGCCTTAGCTCCATACCTCATTCTGAACAACATATGTGACCAATCAACAGACAAGTAGCCTCAATTTTAGTGGTGAAGTCTCTTGACAAACACAATGCAAAGAGTGGTGGCAAGTATGAATGACACATCTTGCAAGACTGTGACATTGGGGCATGCATGCAGTGTAAGGCTCAACCCTTTGATCACCCCAACTATTGTCATTGTTGTCCCATCTAATTGCACTACACCTCTAGAAATGACTTCATATTGAAGGCCCAAGCTGATCAACTATTTGTTTGGGCATCACAAAATTGCTTGCTCTCGAATCAATCATGCAATTGTGTACAAGATATTTCCAATGATAGAGATATATAAAATGGAGGAGGTTTCATGTTTTTACCTTATTGACCTCCTTGATTTCCTTCTTGTGGAGCTGCATTAGTGAGCACCTTCTCTTGATTCTTAGATGATTCATTTGATGCAGACCAATTTTCCATGGCTTCTTGTGCAATAGATCTCTTTGGCTCGGGATAGCTAATGACTCCCACATTGAGATGTTTACATTCATTTTCTTCAATGATATTGAATGGAGAAGAACTATCCTTTTGTTTCCCCTTTCTTTTGCACAACCTTCTCTTGCACATGAGCTGCTACAACTGGTACATGAGCTGGTCTAGAAGGTGGTTTGGGCTGATTTTGCACATTTGGAGCTACACTTTGATTGCTAACTCCTTGTAGGAGTGATAGAGGGATGAGAAGCACTTGGATTAGACAATTTTCCTTCCTCTATATTCCTATTTTTAGACCTTGTGTTAGTTTCTATGATTTGGGAAGGAGTTTGATTTATTCCACATAAATCTTCAACTTGCCAATTCACAAGCGTAGTCTCACTTAGAGTGCTTTTGGTGTGCTAGCTTGTTGTTGCTATTCTTCTTGATTTGTTTCTTGTTCCACACCAACCATTGTTACCATCTAATCTTGATTCAAAGCACCATTAAAACATGTTGATTGATTATGAGGTTGATGCATGGGAAGCACCAGTCATATTCTTGTGCCATGTTATTTTGAATTGGTATTAAGGCTCTAGATGAATATGCATCATTAGGATTATAAGGCTGAAATGGACCTATTAGAAGGAGGTTTTCCTTTGTTCTGATTCGTAGCTTGAGTTGGTGGCCTATTAGGCTAATATGGAGGTCTATTTGGTTGGGCTTGAGGCTGATATGACCTAAAATTTTTGGTTTGTTACCTCTTAATTGTCACCAATTCATTGCCTAAGTTTTTGTAATGCTTATGACTTCTTGGAGCTCATTTGAGGTGCTAGAAGAAGGGTAGAAGCTTCGGTAGAATTTGATTTTTTGGGGCAGGAATGGGAGCTAATGTAGGTGCTTGACTAGAGCTTGGATTTCCTAATTCTAGATAAAGAGGAATGGATTTCCTAGGTGCAATTTTCCCACTTGAATCAAACAATTTCAGCTCTAATAGAAATGTTATAGGTTATGGGTAAATTTGTACCTCCCATAGATTGTATCATCATGGAAATATCAGAATTTAAAGCTTTTAGGAAGTATAGAAAAAAGCACCTTCAGTTATCGGTCTCATGGCAAGTGGAATCCTATCCCATGTTCTTTAAAATATGAAGTTGAAGTCACCATTTGCTCATTTGGTGCTCTCTTGATTGTGGTTAATTACTCCAATAGAGACAAGTTGTCTTCCTTTTCTCCAAAATTTCCACAAAGAGTTTTGCATAATTGGTCTTAATTTTGAATTGATCCTACTCCTAGGATCCTGAACCATTGTAGAGATTTGCCTTTAAAAGAGGAAGCCAATAATTTGACTACCACATCCATTTCATTAACCTCATGGATTACACAAACATTTGCAATGTCTTGAATGTGATCAATGGAGTTGTATGGTTCTCCCCAATAAAATATGGAATGTTCTTCAATGCTGCAACTAGGATTGGATTTTGTGCATTGAGAGCAAGTGGGTTGTTTCCAATGAAATTCACAAAAGGATTTGGTGGTGGTTGATGAGCCATTTTGATTGGTCTGAGAACTCTAGTTGATTGAATAAAATTCCTACCAAGTGGAGGTGTTGATAATGTCCTATTTGGTGGAGATGGAGACATTTGAACTCTTCTTCCTCTTCTGCCTCTACCTAGAGATAGCTGTAAATATTCAAAAATGCCTTCTTCTCTAGTTCTTGACCTCATTTAAATTCTTCTCATAAATTTGAAAAGCTTGGGCTGTTAAAACCAGTGAATTCTACCTTTTAGAATTGTCATATGTGTTATTATAAAACCTCAAAAAGGCTATAAATTACAACAAGATCACACCAATCTTGTTGCAATAAAAATGAATGCTTCTTTTTCCCACCAAAGCGTATGCCCAAACGGTTATCACCAAATCACAGCACCCTCTATTTGCTTAGCATGTGAGTGTATTAAGCCAAGTAGTGTGACTAGGTGACATGGATATTATCTCTCAAGTTGTGGGACTTGCCACTTGAGATAGACCACTAAAGAAGGCTAGTTCATCTTCATCATCTAGTGCAAGCTAACTCTAATGAATGAAAACTACTAACTATCTCTATCCTACAATTTCTAAGGGATTGGGGAGAGATAAAGAGCATGAAAATGAAAGAAACTACTCTAACAAAGGTAATGCACCAATAAAATGGAATGGGAAATACTCTCCAATGTGTGAAAATGAGAAGAAATGTTTATTAGATATGGTGAAAACAGACTCTCCATAGTCTAATAATAGCACTTATAACATCATTTCCATGAAAACACAACAATATTGCACATTGCAAGAGCATAAGGTAGACACAATACACCTACAAATGATATAAAGAGGTAAGCAGAAAACAATAAACACATACAAGGGGAGGAAACATCCACAAATTTGCATCTAATGTTTCATTGATATGCACAGTTCATTTACAAAGCAAGAGAAGGCCTGGATCAATATACTAGAAGTCCAATACAAAGGCTTGCATCACATTTTTGTTCCAAAACAAAAATGACAAAGTTTTGTTACAAGAATCATCCCCTTTCAAAATGAGAGAACACCTCAATTTATAGAAAAAGTGGGGAGAGAGAGAAGTTGTTTACAATTTCATATTTTGCTTTCCACTTGCTTGAAAATTACCAAATTTGGGTGACAATGATGATTTGTGACCTAAAAAATCCACCCCATACTACCCCATAACTTGTAGTAGTGGAGAAATGGTTGTCTGTGCTCATTTATTGTCATCCCAACCACTATTAAATTGCTATTCTGAACTAGGATTGTTCACTGCAAAATTTTCACTTGAAACTCCATCAATTTCTAGATTTCTTGATTTTTATGCGTATATATTGGAGTTTTGATTTCAACGAGACCAATTTTGTTCAATTTGGATGAGAAACACGAAGTTATGCCCCTCTAAGCACCTACTATTTTTGGTTTGCAGGATTCCTTCTATTCCATAAATGAGCAATTTAATTTTGGCTGGAAATCATTATTTTAAATACTTCTCCCTTTTCTAATGTTTTTTATATCATTTAAATTACTTGGGAATTTAAAATATGGTGGACCCCTTTTAGATTTAGGGACCACTAATTTTATGCTTATGTTTTGGAAAGGGTGAGTGTATATTTAAATCTCATATTGATAGTCAACTCACCATTTTGGTTGAGATAGCACCTGCTATACCACCAACCCACTTACTCCATACATCGGACCCCCTTTTATTTGTGTTGGTGCATGGTTTTCATTACCTCGGGATCCACTCAAGCATCCACCTATGCATTAGTTGAACTATTCGCCTCACCATTTGTTTTAGTGCCACGTTGCATTGTATTGACAAAGATGCCATCTCGACCATCGAAATCCACCCGGCATTTGTTGGTTGGATATTTTGTCAAACCAAAATATGAGGTTCAACCACAGTACATGGGATTAAATCCCTCCTCAAAGACAGGTGAGGCTGCCTGTTTATTGCTAATCTAAAACACGGTAAACAATATATATAGTATTCACACTAATCTAACCATTGGGGGTTGGAATGAAATCCCGAAATCCACATTCACAGATTCAAGGGTATTTCTTTCTTAAATGAACTGGATTAGAAACTGTTACAATGAAAGAAGCACAATAGAAAGGAAATGGGAGAAACGTATTTTCTTTCGAGTAAACGCAGAGCACGAAATAATCATACGAGTTTTAGATCACAAATATAATGTCCGAAATAATCAGAAACACTAAGATGCTATGCAAAGAATAGCTTAAGATCATGAACATAAGAACACTGTCTTAAGTAAGATATATTTCACAACACAAAGTCTGTAAAACAATATCAACTCCTATTCTTCAAAATGATTGAAAGAAAACACAAAGTTTTTCTCCTTTCCAATAGCCCCTCAATATTCCAAAAACTCTCGACCCTTTTGAATGCACAGGCATCCTTTATTTATAACAAAAGGAACTAGAGATAAACTAGGCAGATCCTAAAAAGTAGCATTTTAACTGGAGTTCAGTTTTGCATGACTCTCACGCAGGAGATCAAGTCAAAACATGATTAAAAATATGACGAAACAGAAATGAAAAAGACATGTCAATTTCAAGATTGAAATGACATGACACATTGGGACTTAGTCTGAATCATCATCTTTTGCTCTTTCCTCTTTTTCTTCCTCCTGCTGAGACTGTTTGCTCTGAAATTCCTGGAACTTTCGAATTATGCCTTGCATTTCGTTCTCATCAGGTGCAGTGGAATGATCATTCCAAATTTCGCAGGTCTCATGAATATCGCTGGCAGTGCCGGGAAGTTTCTTCAATCCTTTGCTGAGTTTTCTTAAGGCCTCCAACGTATGTTCAATCCTTACAAACTGACCAATGACTTCAAGGTCAAATCCGTGTACAGGTTCATGCTGAACAGACTCTTGGATTTGTTTGAAGAGATCATCTGGTGATAGGATACCTGAGTTCCCAACTGACACCTTTGGACAAATCTTCAGCAACTCTTCTTCCAAATCACTTTTCCCATCGATCAATTTATCCCTTGATTCTCTCAACTTGCTGCAGGCTTCATTGAGAATCCTTACTCTGAACCTGATGGCCTTGGTCAGCTGGAAATGTTTATCTGTATGTGGGAGAATACCTTCTTCCACCAAGAGGTGTGCTGGTAATTGCTTTAGCACTTGGAGAGCTTCACAAGTCAAATCAAGCTGTCTAATTTCTTCAGTGAATTCCTCATCCATCTTCTCTCCTTCCTTCTGAATCTCCCCCAAAGACTCATGAACCTTCACCACGTCTTGAATTACTTCCTTCCCCTGTTGGAGCAACTTTTGGATCCATTCATCAACCACCCTTCCTTTTTTAGCAATCTTCTCAATCGTAGGCACCGATGAGAAATCGAATCGGCAGAAACAGAAGAAGGTGGTATGGATTCAAGGGGTTTTGAGAGTTTAATCAAAATCTCTCCAATCGCTCCACTTTTTCCTTAAGCTCATTTTCGTTGTGCTTTGTTTCTTTCAACTTTTGGCACAAAGACGTCTATGGAAGCCCGTGCATCTTGTTGCGCTCCTTCTGCTTGTCACTTTCCTAGAGCCACCTTAGTTATCTCGATAATCGAAGTGTTATATCCTCTCTAGTTTTGTCAGCCGAGGGAGTGGCAATCTCTGCAAACTTATCTCCTGAAGCATCTACCAAAACCCTTGAAATTGTTTTGGGTTTCTTGGCTGATTTTGCAGTAGAAGCCTTGAGTGAGCTGAAATCAAAGGCTGGTAGGGGTACAATCACTTTCCTTTTCCTCGAGTTTGCTCGAGTAGCCATTGTGGCGTATCAGAGGAAATTGCCAATGTTGTAGTAACTGGTATTCTACTCTCAAGGGGGGAAGATTTTACTATTGGAGGGGGAACAGTAGCCAACGTGGTAGTAGATGCAACAAAAAGAGGCACGGGGGGCGTGCGATGATCACTTGGGTTCCAGCAGAGAGGGGTGAGAGCCCGGAGAAAATACCGGCCATGCTTGAAGAAGTGGATGGGGAATGAGGAGGTTGGAGTGGTTGTTGAGGGGGAGGCACAGATTCAGACTCCAAAGCCTTGAATGCAAGAGATAAGGTCTCTCCAGTTGAGCAATCAGCAAATGGTGAAGACAGAAGCTGGCTTCCTCCTTCTTCCAAATTAATTTCTCCTATTTCTGGTGGTGTTGGTGATTCTGGCACAACCACCGTTTCAGCTGGAGAAATAATTGAAGAGATTTGTCTTTCTTTCCTCTTCTTGGGAATCCTGATTTTTATAGGCCCCAGAAGATTCTTTGTCCTTTTTCTTTTTGGAGGGCCCCACCTCCGAAGCAGCCAACTTTGGAAACTTGTCATCTTTAAAATTCATTCCCCAAGAGGAGAGCCATTTTTTGGTGCGAGCAAGAATGAGAGCCGACCTATCTGTAATAGAGGCTTTTTCGCTGGCTGACCAATCAATAGGTGGGAAAACGTATTGATCCTCATTAAGCCCATCATAGGACATATCCAACACACTTTCATTGTCAGTCGTGCCATCTGGCAAATCAGAAAGCTCCAGCGTCTGAATCTCATTAATAGTCAACCTACTATTATATTTTCTGCGAACCGCAACTTCGTTACGCAGATCAACCCATATATCCTCAATGTCAGGCCTGTGCAGATGTTGGGCTCCATAGGCTCTAAGCACTCCTCGGATGTCAAAACCATCCCGAGACTTCATATGCTTTTTCAATTTTTCCTGAAGTTCGCATTCAACATTTTTGGCCTTTGCTACTGTCGAGCAAGTATATCTCCCGATAGAAATTGGGAAGGATACAGCTGCCTTATGCTTGCTTTGTTGGAATTTGTGAAAATCCAACAGCTGTCTGACCAATTCTATCAATATCAATCTATCTCCTGGATAGCGAGGCAGACGGAAAGGCTCTCCCGAGTACATGACTGTTCGAAGATATGTAAACTTCTTGAATTGCAAGAAGATACACCCCCATTTGGATACTTCAGTCCAAGCCTCGTCTGAGACTCTTGTCTTTCTTAGCCCTGGGTTCAGCCGGCAGATATTCTCGTAGAAGAAGGCATCATTTACCCTTCTAAAATGTTCTTTGGACCCCTTCTTTGTTATTTGAGGGAAATATTTATAAACTGGGTTTGTCGTTCTGCTTCCCTTAGTATCCAGTCCGGGATAGTTCCTCATCCTGGCTGCGCGTAAGCCACATATGAAAACATATAAAACTTTCCAGTTGATAAGACCGTCGTCATCTGAGAATCAATTTCATTGCTGATAAGGGTCCCCCAGTCAATCCCTTGCTGATTCTTCTTGATGGTGACCATAAACTGATACATCCATCCATGAAATACATTTGATTCAGGCAAGCCAAAAACCCGGCTCAGCAGGGTGATAATATCATTGATTTCTTGTATGAAATCACATCTGGGGATAGTCCTTGGAAATCTAGATACTGCTGGTTTAGCCTTGACCAGGAACTTCTTGTTGACATCCTTAATGCAGTCTTCCTGATTACTATCCCAGGCCTTCTGAGCCGACTTGATGTTCAGGTCCCCATACTCTTCGAAATTAGGTAGTTTTAGAAGATCATCAAAATATGCTCCATCTAGCCTGATCACTACCTCACCAGCCTGGCTCTTCACGGAACGAGAAGCCGAGTCATAAGTAGATGCACAAGCCAAAACAAATTCTGGACATTGGGCGGACATGGGAAAGCCTGCTGCAAGGGGCAAGCCACTGTTAGCTAAAGCTGTCATCCATGGGGTTTGAGAGGAACTCTTCACCCTATTCCAGAAGTCATCCATATCTATATTGCCAAGTTCAGTGTCCCTGATATCATAATTGCAATCAATATATGATGGAGATTCTGGCTTCTTGAATTTGTACTTCATCCTGCTAGACTTCTCGGCCTTCTCCTGAGATGGACCAGGGTCCGACATGAAGAATGTTGGAGGGAGAAAGGCTTGAAACTCAGGAGATGTTATCCACACTGAAAATCCCGATCGACTGAATATGCCGGAAGAATAGAAAAGTCGACACGCTGAGGAGGATGTCGGAAAACCCTGAGAACCCGACAAGTTTGATATGTCGGAACTTTGGCAAAGCCCGACACTTGCTTTTGATGACGGAAACTCGGAGATACCCGGCACTCACTTTTGATGTCGGAACTTTGAGGAACCCCGACACTGCTGAGGATGTTGGAACTGGAAGAAAACCCGACACTTCAATATACTTCGGAACTTTGAGAAAGCCCGGCGCGCCAATCCGTCAATACACTTCGGGTCTCTGGCTCTGCAAAACAATCTTCAAAACCCAAGAAGCAAAAACAGGGTTTTTCTTTGAATTCCAAATATACAATCTCCTTTTGTTATTCATGCATCATGCATATAATTGAAAACTTCAAGAGAATAGAACCAAGTGATAGTTCAGAAGAGATAAACCCTAAAAACCTAAAACCCTTTCCAAAGCAACACAGAAAGAAGAAGGAAAGAAAACCTTCAACACCCGGCAAGAAATTGGGAATAAAATACGCTCAATCGATCCATAAAAACCAAGAATAAAGAAGGGAAAGAAAAATACCTTCAATTCGAGAAATGTAAGATCGAAAACAGATGATCCAATCGAGCAAGGTGAGTTTTCGGGTTTTGAAAACGGAAGAGCACGCACAAAAATTCCACGAATTAAAAATACGAATGGTAAGAATGACGTGGAAATCCGCGTATTTATAAGAAAATTGGTAATTAATACACTTCAGCTCGGCACGTGCCAACTCACCGACCACTCGGCATGAATGCCATGTCAGCATGTTTGGGAGGTCCGAAAACCCGACACGAGGGGACTTAGTGCAATTCGGGTTTGTGTTTGAAAACATGATGCATAAAGCATGAGGTGCTTAGATGCTACATAGCCCCGAAAACCCGATACAAAGGATTAAGCGGACTTCGGGAATCGGAAAACATGGGGCATAAAACATGTTTTGGATTATGGATGTTCCGATGCTTTGGGGTCCGAAAACCCGATTTTCTCAATACAAGGCGGGTTTCGGGTTTCGGAAGTCAGACGACACAAAACATGTTTTAACTTAGGTCAAGCCGCTGTTGGTAACACCCGAAAACCTGATTTTCTTAAAAAGAGGCCATAATGCAAAATCAACTTTGAAAATTTCGTAGGGGTTATCCGATCGTTTTGTCGTGAACTCAAAACGGGATAATAAAGATTATGTATCGCTTAACTCGGCATGGGCCACTTGGACTCACCAACACCGCTCCACCATGCCTCCACCATACTCTATGTACCACAGTGAATTCAAATCTCCCCCCAAAGACGTGAGACCCAAGGCCACTAAGGACATGCAGACACCACATCCCCGTATTGCATGAAGTCGGGCATTTCGGGCTCCTATGTCCCGTGAGGATATAATTCACTCAAAGCTACTTGGGATCGATTCCCGCCTTTTCCGCAAAGATTCTTTCCATGTGGTGTTCTTGGGCCTTTGTGTACTCTCATCCCAAGGTTTGAGCAGCCATTTGGCACCCAAAAGCCACATTTTCCGCTATGAACTCGTCGGAGCTCACTAAGTTGGCTCGGTGAGCCAATCCCCATGCTTTTCCCCATATTTTCCTAATTCCTAACCTATATTGAGTCATCTACATATTACAACTCACTCGGGAGCATTGTGTCGATCTTGCACTAAATAGCTTGGCTCCTTTCAAATTTAAAACTCACCCGAGCCTTTTGGAGCTCAAAGGTGGTGTCTATGGCAATCTGATTTAGTAGAGAATTTAAAGGTTGGGAGATCATTCTGAGAACTCTCCCTCAAGGAACATGAATGGATAGTTCTTCATTAACAATGTCTCTATCTTTCATCGATAATTCAACCCCTTGTATGTCTCTCCTCCCTCTCTCTCCATATTCTAATTTTTAATTAAGAATGTAATTTTTGCTATTTCATCCTATTCACTTAAGTGACCCTCAATTCAACATTGTAAGAGTTAATTTTCACTTCACTTCCTAGGAAGATGAAAGGTCACAAGTAATGGGAATAGGTGAAGATTCATGTTGGGGGTAGATGAAGAGATAATTTGTAATTTTATAAATTGGAATGGCTTATCCATTCCAAGGGGTTGGAAATTTTTGATTGAATGTATGTTGTTGAGATTACCACTTCTACATCAAGCAATAAAATCTAAAATTCTTATATTTCTTTTGTTATGTTCCTCTACTCTCTCTTTCCAACTTTACATACATGAAAATTTTGTAAAACCAAGAAAGGTGTCGTACCTTTGATAAATAAGTTAATGGAATTTTGTGTCTATAATTTTTTGATATTATTGTTGTTTTCATTGTTTTGTTCTTCTAATTAAATGTGGACCTAATTTGGTTATTGTATGTGAACTCTATAAGCCTACTCACAATAGTAACCCTCTCTTTCCTTATTTCCCAACTCCCCTTTATCTCTCTCTACTACAAATTCCTCCCTTGTACCTTGTACAAGCATTTACCACAGGTTTAGTGGATTATTCATGTGTGATCCTTGGCCTATTGGAAACCCCACAAAAATAGGTTAGTTTGCATTCAATAATGGGAGCCTTCCTATACACAAGGAGGAGGGGCTTAGCCCATTACCATTGGTGAAAACTCAATAATTTACAAAATGAAAAACTATTTTGCCAATAGTTTTTGGTGAATCCATTGGGTAGAGATGTACCATTGTGCACCCTTAAAGATCTATGGAAAAAAATTAAAAAGTATAAATTCAAAAACTAAAAATCATATTTCAAATTAAAAATCAGAATTTCAAGGTGATTCTATTAAGGAACGAATATATGTCACGTTTATTTCTCGCATGACTATGATGAATTTTCAAGATTAGTGTTTGACACCAATAAGTGGCAACAACCATGAAGAATAATATGACCACCAAGATGTGAAAATGTTTGACTGGTCATCATTCTCGACCAAGTCTCGTAAAATCAAGGATTCTAGCACACCAAAAGGCGTCTTTCTCTTCAACCAAAAATCTGCAACCAACAAAAGGAAAGGATGTTAGTAAAATTTATGGAAAGAGTATCTAGAATAAATAAAAATTATTCTTGTAAATATCCTACCATAAAATCCTTGTGTCTTTAATTCAAGTGAGCTACTACTAGAGGAAAGAGGAAGGGAATTGCACCTATCGATGACCAAGAATCTAAAAACCTGTTGAGAAAGCTAAAGAAGAGATACGAGATTTTGCATGAGGAGCATGAGGACGAAGAATCTCCTAAAGGTAATGTTTTTAACTTCACATGGATAACTCGAGAAACTCAAAGCATTTTATTTTATCTCTCTTCCTTGGATGATTTTCTTGCATATGGAGATGAAGAAATGAAAGCCTTGAAAAGAGAGTTTGTGTAAAGAATTTTGAGCATTGTAGAAGGAAATTTTGATCCCCAAACCAACCTTGAAATTCTAAATTATGTTGAGGCTATGCAATAAATATATGAGCATCTTGAAGCACTCCATGGTGGTGGGGTAAAGAGATTCATCCTTCGGAAGTAGATTATGATGATTCTCCATATTATGAGGTGTTTGTTCTGAAAGACTCCTATTATTTCTCATGACTACCATGTTCTTGAGATTTCTAATGAAATTGAATTCAAAACTTTAGAGGATAATGAATAAATCATAAGAGTGTAACCTTCATTCATAAATTCATTTTGGCTCGAGGCACTGATCCTTGGAAGGAGCAATATGCATGAGAGATGAAGATTATTGTTCCATGACGGGTGACCCAGTGCTTGTTGAGGACTCCACAAACCATAAAGATATTCAATAAATCAATCTTCCATCCCCGACTCAAGTTATTCAAGAATATTACTTTGAGGTAATCATTTATGGTTTCCTTTCCAATTTTAACTCTTCGAGTTCATGCACAAATTCCCAATGACGAAATGAAGCAAATTGAAGAATCCAATTCTCTTCTTGAGATAATTGCAAATGAAAAAATTAAACATTACTTCTCTAAGGAGTTTATTTTCATGTCATCGTCGAAAGGAGTGTAATGTTGATCACTATAGGAATTATGGAGTTTTCATGTTTCTTTGTGAATAAGAAGACTCTATAGGATATGTTAAGGGTGGAGAAGAAGATTATCCTCGTGTCACATCCCCAACATTGAATTCTTCCTCATTTCATGAAGGTGATTTGATGAATCTTGGATTGAAACGTTTTCCCTTCCCATGCAGCATGGATCTATTCTCTCTATTTGAAAATGATGAAAACCAGGTATTCGAGATTGCAAGAAGGTAGCCTTCAAATAACAAGAAATATGGATTAGGAGAAGGAGGGATTTTCAAATGATTCTTGGCCATGTGAAGATCATATTTCCATCCATCTCCTTAAGTCCCAATGTGTATATTTTTAGATGAATGTGAAAATGATTATGTGGCAACTTGAAGGAAGAATTTGTTCATGACATCTTGAAAACTACGGAAGAAACTCGAATACCCTCAACTCATTCTTAAGATCATAATATATGCCATGAATTTTTAATATAAATATGATTTCAGTTGTGATCCTTCTTTTGATGCAAAAATTATCAACAATGAGATGGAACAAATAGGTAAGATCAATGTTCTTTTCAAAGCCTTGGTGGTTGAACATGAATGTGAAGGTAAGTCTTCCCCCGTCTCATTTTTTGATGAAGATCATATCCATGATGGATGGAAATTAAAGTAAATACTTGAAGCACCAACATAATTCTTCCATCATAAGGAAAACACCTCCATCATATAAAATGATATCAAGGTCACTAATGAGTTAATAGGCACAGATAAGAACCATTTACAATAAATGAAAGAGAATGTGAAGGAATATTGGGAATGGAGTTAGATTCAAATTGTTATCACTAAATCCAAATGCCCCATTGCTCCTGGAAATTATCCTTAGCTACAGAATTCACTCAAGAATGATGAATGTTTTTATGACAAAATAAAATAATCCATTTTTGAAAACATGAGAAATTAGCTTCTTGTGGTCACAGGACATCAAGTTGAGAATACATGAGGGAAAAATTCCAAACATGTTATAAAGTGGTCATTGAATGAAAAGGATTTTTCTATGTAGTATCAATATGAGGATGTAATTTTGGTTTCTATCCTTCACCTAAAACCATGCAGATCCATCACAAGATCATGGCATGATCAGATGATTTCCTTCGAGCTTTAAAATTTTTTATTCAACCCATTATGCCATGATGATAAGCACTTCTCTCAACCCACCACCATGTGTGTGTACTTTCTTCTCCCACCTCAATAAATTTCTCCACCCTCATGTAACATTGTCTTTATTGTAATTTATTTCCAATTTTGGTGTTTTTCATTTCTATTTGGTGTTTTTCATTTCTGTTTGGTGTGTTTCTATTGAGTTTGGTGTATTCGTTTGGTTTTTCCCTTGTTTGTTTTTGTCTCTTGTTCTTGTAGTGAATAATTTACTCTATGGAGCAATTTTTCAAGGAACTAGTCTTCTCACCCATGATAAATCTAAGGTTCTTTGTTTCCCTTTTTTTTTCCAATGTCCTCAAGTTAGAGCCAGCTATTTTCATGTGAATTACTAGTCCAAAAATTCAAAACTTGTACCATGGTAACCAAGCCATAATGTGAAAACTTGATTCAAAACCTTTCTAAATCCCTCTCTTGGTCATTTTGTATTCCGTGTTATGATCATCTTAACCTTGCATGTTCTCCTAATTCATTAAATAAACATGTATAAGTTTTCCAAATGGTGTGGTAAGGTCCATTTTTCCATTCGATGAAGAGGAGTAGAAGATTAGTTCTCATGGAAGCCTTAAAAGGCTATTTTTGGCCATTTTGAGGCATGTGTGTATTCTCTAGGAGGGTTCTGAAGAGGTCATAAACTTTTTGAGGTCTTATTGGAGATAATTGAAGGTGTTGGAATTAGTTTAGGAAATATTTGGTAATTTAGGAGTCGTCTACATGAAAAAGTGGGTTTTTAGGTGTAAGGAATGAATAATCAAAATGTGAAATTGAACTTCTTCAAATGATTCGGGAGATCCATAAGGAGTCATCATGATTAAAAATTGAAATTATATATTCACATAGTAAGCTAAGGGTCATCTTTTTAGAATAAATTAAAAGTGATCCAGCTTAGGCTATCCAGTATTCAAACCATCGTGTGTGACGAATCAATGAATCAACTTCTCCCATCGGAGACATATGCAAAAAGGTATGTAAACATGAAAAATATGATTTCTTTTAAGAAGTAATCTATATTTTAAAAGATTAAATAGGTTATGTTAATGCGGGAATCATGTATCCAAGAACAAGAAATCATCCCATATCCATTTGATGTGATTTACAATAGTGTTCTTAAACACTCAATTAAACACTTAGTAATGTAGTAATTCCTCAAGGAAATAAATATGACAATCAAATCTCACTTCATCAAAACCAAGAGAAATTGAAAATATACCTTAAAAATAAACATAATGAAAAATGGATCACGTATGTTCTTATTCTAGAAAGCTTCATAAGAAGGTGAGATTCATTGAAAATCCCATTGAACCTCTTGAGCCAGGTAAGACCGATCCATTGTATCCTCCCATACTTCATTAACATTCAAGTATATTTTCCTTAGTGGTGGAACCTTCCCATCATGAGAAAAAATTTCTCTCTCATCACGCTCATGAAGATGTCCCTATGGCTAACATCACATCTACTCCGGAAGATACATTCCCATGGATCTAAGAATTTCTCATAAGTGAACCAAAGAAAACTCAACAAGCTACAATACTAACCTTAGGGCCATCACAAATATTCGAAGACCAAATGAGGTAGGAAGGCACAGGTAAATTCCTATTCTTTAGTGGATTTTTTTAGAAATATATATGTTGAGGTTGCTTGGTGAAAAGTTATAAAACTTGTAGAGGAAATGACTCACAAGAACTATGAGTTGACCCGCATCTTATTGGGTCAAGCTACGCACAAAGGTGATTCTCATTTATTCAAGGAATCCTCTACCCGCATACTTTCTCTAAATGAGGAGTACAAATGAACAATTGAGAAATTAGAAGAGCATGTGAGATCTCTCACTACCTACATTCAACCTTTCTTAGAGCCCAATTCAGTACCTCCTCTTCCTGTGGAAGACATTTGTACACTTAGTAGCTTTGACCTTGAGATTATCAAGAAGGTGCAATGGCATATGATGCAAGGGAAGTCTAGTGACAAATGGATTGAGAAGATTCTTGAAAAAGGAAAGGATTTTCTCCTAGAGGTACTCTCTTTTTGGTATATTCTTTCCACTATTTGAATGAACAAAACAAGGGAAATTTTTGAAAAATAAAATATCCATTAGGATGAGTTGTTCCCACTTGTGTCCAAAATGAGTTGCACAACTCCCACACTCTCATGAGTAGGAATGTGTTCACATCTGTCGATGAGAACTTGTCCCCAATTTGGATCCGCACAATGAATGCTAGATACAACACGGCAGAAGATGCCATCTCCAAAATTGAGTCTAGTGAACAACATGCCTTCAATATTTTAGATGATGTTAAGAACTATGTTCGGAAGCTTGGATCCCTTCTAATTAATGGGAATTCATCATCAGAGGAACTCATCGATTCTTTCCAAGAGCTAGTAAAAAGGAGGTAAGTGATCCTCTCTCATTCAAAGTGAGGATACTTTGGAATCTCTTTCCAACATCAAAGGCTCTATTTCCAACATTGCAAGAGATTATAGGGAATGGTTTACTTAGTGAAAATATATCAATGAGGTTACCAATACATTGATCAAATTTTTTTAGCTACATTCGCATTCAAGAGGAAGAAAAGGCAGCCCATCTAGCAGGTTTGATTCAAGAGAGAATTTAAAGGGAAGTAGCTCATTCCAAGAAATATCCCTCACGGATCATGAATGGCTAGTTCTTCATGAACAATGGCTCGAAATCTTCATCAAATTAGTAAACCCCTTCTCTATCTCTCTCCATATTCTAATTTTCAATTAAGAATGTACTTTTTACTATTTCATCATATTCACTTAAGTGACCCTCAATTCAACATTGTAAGAGTCCTTTTTCACTAATAAGAAAAAGACTCACTTCCTAGGAAGATGAAAGGTCACAAGTGATGGGGATAGGTGAGAGTCATGTGGGGGGTAGATGAAGAGATAATTTGTAATTCTATAAATTGGAATGGATTATCTATTCCAAGGGTTTGGTAATTATTGATTGAATATATGTTGTTGAGATTACCACTTCTACATCAAGAAAAAAATCTACAATTCTTCTATTTCTTGTCTTATGTTCCTCTACTCTCTTTCCAACTTTGCATACATGATAATCTTGTAAAACCAAGAAAGGTGTCTACGCCTTTGATAAATGAGTGAATATAAAAAAATTCTATTATTTTTTTGATATTATTGTTTTTGCATCATTATGTTCCTCTAATTGAATTTGGACATACTTTGGTTATTTTATGTGAACTATGTAAGCCTACTCACAACAATAACCTTCTATCTCCTTATTTCCCCAACTCCCCTTTACCTCTCTCCACTAAAAATTTGTCTCTTATACCTTGTACAAGTATTTTCCACAGGTTTAGTGGAGCATTCCTATTTTATCCCCAACCTATTAGCTACCAAAATTAGGTTAGTTTACATTCAATAATGGGAGCCTCCCCATACATAAGAAGGAGGGGCTTATCCCCATGACCATTGGTGAAAAACAATAATTTGCAACACGATAAATTATTTTGCCAACATAACACCGTGTTATACTTTGTGTTGTTAAATGTATAAAATCACACACATTCGTACAATCAATCTATAATCACTCCATAGTTCTAAAATCAACCATAACCCTATATTCAAAAACCACAAGTCTATGTTCAACCTCTATAAACGTGTCCTCAACCATTACATCACTTTCCCCAACCCATTAAATAGTTTTTAGTCCATGTCCCGGACTACCTTACATAAAATTGAACTCCGAGATCCACCCAACCGACATGATTATTCCTAGATTTATACACACATAATGTCCCTACCTACGCTTATGTTCCAAATCCCCCTCAAACTGGTAACTTTCATGTTTTACAATCAATGTATGTGCACAACAAGTGTTCCTGTTACTAATTTTGGTGCATTGGAAACCTATAAAAATATTTAAAAATAACCTCTTAAATCCAACATTTGTATGGCACTCCTTCCTCACCCTCTTCCCAAGTTACCAAAATATAAAGGTGAAGGATACCCTAACGCCCACTTCAAGGCATATATCACTACAATTCATGAATCACATCCATGGGATATATTTTTCATAAAAATATTCCCAAGAAAATTGAAGGCATAACACTTGATTGGTATTACTGCTTTCTGAATGATTTATACACTCATTTAGGCAAACATACGATTGAATTCATCAAGGCTTTCATTATGAACAAGTTTGTAGAGACTAGTATTAGGGAGTTTCTCCTTATTAAACAAGACCCCAACAAATATGTCACTCAATTCATCACAAGATGGTTTCAAAATATTTATTCCTCGACCATTGCCCCAAACATGGATCAAAGGGATCTCTGCAAACTTTTCTTACACACCCTTAACAAGGAAACTAGAAAAGATGTGTAGAAGTGCCCATACAAGTCTTACCAAGAACCCTTAGAGAGTCCATTAAGATTTGACCAAGAAGAAATATATAACGATTGTAGGACCTATGGTTTAAATGAAATACTTGTTTTCCCTAACAAAAACTATGGGGGTTACCACAAAAATAACAACAATAATACACAAGACTCGTAAAACACCTAGGGTCTAATGTGTTCAACCAAAACCATACTTCCACTATAGAAAATGTTACGAGATGTAAAATTTGGATAGAGTTGTAGTAAATTAACCATGGGAATGATATATATCTATATTAAATAACATATGTTACATTATATAGATTATATAATTTGAGCTCCTATTTTAAAGGAGTCTCAATAACAATCAAACACATATTATTTGGACTACCCAAGAATGGTGGGTTGGTTCAACAATCCAACCAACAAACTGATTAGCCCATATGTGTGAGCTATTAACACAACTCACTTAACATTAGTTATATTATTACCCACAAATCATATATGTGCACACTATAATTCCTAACATTCCCCCCTTAGTGTGAACATGGGAAGAAAGCACATCTAAAGAACTAGAAACATAATCGTATGCCTTTGTATACTTTTAGGTCTGTAAACCTGTCAATTTGGATCTTGTTGTGCGGATCTCGTTTCACATGACCAATCCGCTTCACCACAGTGAATCCCATACCAGATGATCGCACTTCCACCGATTCACCTACATACGTGAACTCAACAGTTTTCGCTTTCACTTGCAGTGATCACTCTTTCACCGCCAATCGATGTTAGAGGTATGACGGTGGAAGAATCTCAAGCAGATCGAGGATCACTCAGTTCGGTTGCCCTCCTATACAACTATTCTCGGTGTCCAAAATATATATTCTCCTCATGTCAATCATTAGAGGGGAAGGAAATCACACACCATTTTATTTTGCACACACTACACAACTAAAATAATATATAAAAAGGTGACATTGTGTTGTATGAGACCCCGTTGTTGGTGACTAACGAGAGGCATTGATTGCCCTCCATCCTCCATTGCCTCCACCTCCGGTAGATGTGTTGTTTACTCAACAAATTTGATCATGACTTTCAATGAATTCCACATTGTTTATTACTACCTTCCACAATGTGAAAAAAATTATTTCCTTGGACATCGGGTAACACCAAAAATGCGTCCAACTAAAAGTGAAGCAATTTTTTTCGATTTTAACAATATGACTTGTTGACACCTATACAATACTAAATGACTTACAATGAAAAATGGTAGGGTAATAAAGGCATTATATAAAGACTATTTTGAATCGACACATGATGGCTGATCGAAACAATGACTCTTTTAAACATAAACCCGTTTAAGAGGATACAAGAATTTTTGACAACTAAGCAATTTATAAACTTGATACATATCCTGCCGACTTGATTACAAAGACATTAATGGAAATAAAAAACGATATACGAGAGATCAGTTAATAGCTGAATTGACAAAATAGTGACAAAACTACTCTAAAACAATTACTATACCGAACATAAGACAAGGAAAACCTAAAACACTTTTAGACTATTTGAAACGCACTCTTAAATGAAATATCACAATAAATAATAAATAATAATAATAAGTTTTTACAGTCCACGATACCATGGGACGGCTTGTTTTTGGGTCTAACAAATGAAATAATGACTATAATAACATTAACCACCATACAAGACCTGTGAGGACACGTCGTGAATGCAACATGTAGTGAAGACGTGGGAAAATCAGTCTTATCAAAGAAGAAAACCATGGACTGGTTATTGAATGCACAGGTGGTCGAACGAATAGCCAACCAAATAGATAATTCTTCTCCCTAGCTGCATATGGGTATCCACACGAAATCAGCTGCTTATAAAGAATCCGATCTGTAGTTTTGCATGCAAGAACACTTGGCGAATTGGGCGAGGTTTACAACACAACTTAAGCGATTTGAATGACATTAAACACCAGGATCAGGCTGCAAATCACACGACTGTGGATTAATATCATCACGCCTCCCTATAACATTATATGCTCGATCTGTGTATCATGAAAGAGTTCTTCAAGAGGAAAAAGAACGTAACGAGTTTGAACAGCAATCCGCAGTTCCAGAATCTATTAGTCGAGCTATACAAAACTAATATTCTATTCTGGGGTTTGAAACTGCCTATGTCAAAGTAAACCAGCTCACACCTTTTATCCAAGAACAATATTTGACAGAATATACAGAAACAATAGAGAATTTTTTTTCATACTCAGGGCAGAACATTACAGTATTGCCTCTCCATGCTTTTCAGGTATACATATCGCTATGATACCAGATGTAAAATTTGGATATAGTTGCATTAAATGAACCACGAGAATAATATATATCTATATTCAATAACATAGGTTACATTATATAGATTATATGATCTCCTATTCTAAAGGAGTCTCAACAAACAATCAAGCACATATTATTTGGACTATCTAAGAATGGTGGGTTAGTTCAACAATCCAACCAACAAACTGATTAGCCCATATGCGTGAGTTGTTAACACAACTCACTTAACATTGGTTATGTTATTACCCACAAATTATATATGTGCACACTCTAATTGCGTTGAAGGCATTCCACCTATGGGAAAGGCTCTTGTGGACGTTTCTGTGACTGTGTTAAATTTGACGGTTTGACGGCCGTCTGGACGTTTGTGCTTTTTGATATTTTTTTGTGTTTTTAGGCAAAATCTCCAAATTACCCAGTGAACTGACAGTTGCATGCTTTGAATTCGGATCGTTCTTCTTTCGTGAATTGTAGTTCGAAATCTGGAGGGGGTTGTGTTACGACGCAATATTCGGCAAAAGTGTTGTTACCCAAAACTGTGTCATTTCGTTCCAATGTGAACATGAACCCTGTGTGTTTTTTCTCTGATGGTCTCCTTCAAGGCTATTCTGTGCGGCAGGCAAAGGGGTCAAGGCAATTGAAGGTTTGGAGACCCATAAAGTTTTCTGTGCAGGTAGAAAATTGAATGCTTTCAGATCTCAATATTTTTATTTAGATCTCTGATTTTGTTTTATTCTTTTTCATACTCACAATTTCACATCTTTTCTGCATATGTAATTGTTACATACTTCTCCATTCGATTTGGAGAGATGGGATGTCATTGTCTTGTTGTCTTACGGTTTAGGATTAGGTCATAGTGTTTTTTTCAGAGTTCTGTTGGAGAGAGGAGGGCAGCGAAGTGAGCAAACACTTGAGCCATCCTTTGATAACTTTTTTGAGCTATTGTTGACATGTAGTCATTTCTTCTATGACCTTTTACCTGTGTTGAAGAAATTGTAATAGGCATGATTGTTTTTTGTTTCATGTGCTCGAACCCTTCTCGCAACATAAAAAGGTTGTTGCGAACAGATTAGGTTGTCACCTTGCCAATCTGTAAACTCTTGGACTCTGTAACGGAGAAGGCTTTGTTTTGCCACTGGTTGTTGGCCAATTTGGACTGTTTTGCGGCCAATATTCAACTTTGAGGTAAAGAAGGTACTCTGTTTCTTTTTCAGTCTAAGCCTTTGAGTTTGAGTGTTGAAGTGGCCTCATCACTGGGGAAGCGCCACTACATTTTTGCTAAATTATTTTCTTGATTGTTGGGCTTGGACATTTGACTTCTTCTGTACTCTTTTTGATGGATGGTGATAATTTGAGGCAATGGAAGCCAAGGAAAGCACACAGGTTCTTTGAATCGTTCGCCCAAATATGTTTATGTTCCCTGTTGTCCTCATCGTGTTGCTAACCTCCATGATTAACAGGAAGAAAAAAAACATCTATCATTGTATAATAACCACATTAGGGCTGGCCTCTGATGCATTTGTTGGTAATGGTCTTGTAAACGTGTAGGCAAAATGTGGAAGAAAATGGGAATGCTTGCAAAGGTATTTACAAAATGCCTCAAAAGACTGCAATAACAATTTGGTTTCTGTGTATGGTCTTCAGAGTGGCCTAATCTCTTCTTATTCACTGTGTCATGTATTGTCACATGGACAACCTTTGTGAATTATAACTAAATGATAACTGAGAATTGAGTGGGTAATTTTCTCTTTGTGCCTTTGTGCTTATGTTACCATTAATTTCATGTTCCAGTGTCATGTACTATGCATTACAACAACTACATTGGAAATAATCACAAGGCAAGAGGACCGAAAAAGCACTCAAGTACCTCTAAGCCATGTTAGTTGCAGAAAGGAGGAGGATGCAAACACATCAACCTGGATTGGCACATAAATTCTTTTTCCAGGGATATATATTGGGAAGTTGTTTGAGCCTTGTCTACCAAATTTTTGAGACTATGGTTGCTAACCAAACAATCAATTGAAGCCTTGTTTCACACATTCTTTTTCTTTGGACAAAATTGACTTCCAACAACTACTTAAATTATAAATCTTTTGATTGAACAAATTGGCTTCCAACAAGCAACTTCTAAAATTACAAATTTGTTGATCGAACAAATTGGCTTCCAACAACTTCTTATATTACAAATACGTTGTGACCATCTTGATTTTATATTTGTTTGTGGTTATATTAAGGCTTTATTTTTTATATCTGTTGGAGTTTTTTTGTGTTGAGTATGAGGTTTTAAGCTTTCCATTTAAAAGGATATTTGAGAAAATGCTTTGAGTATGAGTTTCTGGATTTCCTTCCCAACTTGGCATAAATGATGTTGGAAATGTAATTCAACATACAATCTATGAGTGAATACGTTTGGAGGAAGAGGTCATCTTTCAATCCACATTCTCAAGCATCCTTTTAATGAAGATACTCTTCTTGATGTTGGGGACTACTACACTACCACTTTATTTTGGTACAGGGGTTCATCGTCAACTCAAGCTAAGTGAATGCCTCATTCAGTATTTAAGCAACATCTACCACACATTTTGGACAAAAATTGGGGATGATTTTTAATTAACCAAGGAGGGGGAATTAAGGGCTAGGCCTATCTCTCATGCAAGTTCGCACAATAGGGAAAAAGTATTTTCTATCGCGTCGCCGTTAGTTTTGATGGAATAGGTAACAACGTATTACGTTGTTACCTATATAGGTAACAACGTAGTACGTTGTTACCTATTCCATCAAATTTCGTTTGTAGTTTTTAAAAAGAACCGAAGTGCCGTATTGTTTCATACGTGAGTGCGCAATGGGATGGTGGGGCAAGGGAAGTAGAATGTGGGAGTCACAGTTCGTGAAACTTGGCTATGCACTTACTAATATTTCTCCTTTTTGGTTGAGAAAAATAGGGAATGCTTCCATAGAACTAGCATAAAATCCATGCACTAAGTCAAAAATTATTTGCTTAAGATTTTGTTTTTTCTATAGCTGCACACAACAACATTCATGGGACCCCATGTCGAGAGAGAGGGGAGTGGGAACCCGCTCCTAACTAGGGAGGAAATGGTAATACATAGTCACATGGGTTATTGTACTTAAATGATGAGATGATGTCACATGGCCTACATTATGGTGGTGCTTTCTCTGACTAAGACTTACGCAAAACTCGTCGCTTCTTTATCTATTACTGGTATTTACATGAATCCATTTTGTAGCACAATTCTATCTGTCTGTGAAGATCACTTGAACATGATGCATTCCTAACATTGCAGGTTCTATTTTTGGGGCTTTTGCCGAAATTTGTACCATGCTCAGAATTTCTCATGCTATAGAGGAAAAGAACCGAATTGCTCGATATTTGTAGGAAATAAACAAATTGCAGCAGACTGTACTCATTTTATGAACTTTGTAATTAATTTGTTTTTTTCTTTTATTATATCTGTAGGATAAGTAAAAATGGGCTCATGTAACATGTGGCCGTAAAATTATGTCTTAAACATACTAATTTTTTTGCAAAACTATCTGAATGTCCACAATTGAGCAGAACCCCCCTCACGGACCAAGAAGACAAAGGTACATGCATGGAAGAGCAATTGTTTCATCTTACAGAATGATTCCTTTTTCCTCTACAACATCCTCACATCTATTCAATCATCCCTTATGGCAAGGTATGTCAGAGCAGAGAAAAGAGGGGTGTGATTACAGACAATTTTAAGACATCATATTCCATAACTAAATGAAATTAATTGATTAAAAATTACATATTATATTCACATGTACAACTATATCAGTCACATAGATCCTTAACATATCGGGTAAGTGCACGAAGTTGGGGGGCCAAAAAGTGGACAAGAATATGGAAAAAAAGCAAAACGTGCTCACGTTTTAGTTTTTTTGGCTCGAGAATCACCAAAGCATAATGCGTACGCGTTATGCCGACTATAAACAAAAAAAAAGAGGCCCGAGCCTCTATCATTTTTCCTCCCTCAAACGCGAGTTTCAAAGCTTGTTCGTGCCCTCACGTTTTTCATTCAGCTGGATCTCAAGCTCAAAGGATCATTTCTGGATCGTCGGGAAGATCTGAATCGATGATGGCACCACGAAGAAGAGGTAAGCACAATTCTTTTCTCAAAATTGCATTGAAATATGATAATTATAGATTAAAATTTGAATTGAGTACATATTTTTTATTGTTACAGTTAGAGGTCGAGGGAATCAACCACAACCAAACCCTGTTATTCCTAACATCCCTCCCGACACTCCCACAATTGCTCAACATCCCTTGGGTAGTCAAGAAGATTTAGCAGCCCAAATAGTTGAAAACAAAATTGAAATTGAGGATTTAATCAAAACAATGAGGGATGCACAATCTACGAACCGCCACCGTGCCTCTCTTGCAAACACATTAAAGGCATTACTTGTTCAAATTGATGTGAAAATGGGGAAAATTGATCATTGGACAACTTATAGATAGGGTTGTAGGGTTTATTATTCCAAAAATTGTCATATGTGGATGTAAAGAAAAAAGAAATTTCAAAAGAACTCATATGCGCCTTATGCACGGACCCCTCGCACTGATCTTACTGTTCCGTTGACATGTAAATGATTTCCCATCCATTGGTGCAATAATAATTTGATTAAAAATAATTTTTGGGACTGATGGTGGATGGTGTTTGATTTTCCACCTTGTAATAACAACGAGGTGTCACTATACTTTCTGAGGAAACTCTATTATGAGTTTATCCTCAACGAGATCCCAAATTATTTTGATTTCCGAGATTCCTGGGGCGAGGAAAAGGATCGCATAGAATCGACTAGGTGCACAACGTGCACCTATTCAGTAGGGTAAATTCCCCACATAGAACCCACCTCACCCTGAGATTGTCCCTCAAGCATTGAAGGAGACAATAGAGATTGATACACTCCATGCACTTCAAGGGCTATCTGCGACCCTTGTTCGACATACGAGAGAGATTTTGAGCCGGATGCTCGCGAGGTACGCAGAGTATTACCTCGGGAGTCTTGCGGCATGAGGCCACATTTTTCTCGTCATGTGGTAGCATATGTTTGGGGCCCGAGGAGGATGATACTTTCATGCATAATGATTTTGGTGCACTTGGTGTTAGGGATGAACATGATAATGTCACTATGTCAGATGTCCTTTTGAGTGATACATTTGGATTACATTCATCGATGTCACCTTCATAGGTAAATTTGTTATGTTTTTTTATGTGTGTTACAAAAATTTTGGAGTACCTGATTTACTTATATATGTTAAATTTTTGAAATAATTGTATTTGTACATGTACATGCATTGATATTATAGCACGCGGGAGGCACATCTTCATCCCGACCATAGGCGGCGAGCACCATGTATACACATACATTCACAAAGGTAATTTAGAATGTTAATTATGTAAAATTTTCACATACATGTGTGTGTGTGTGTGTGTGTGTGTGTGTGTGTGTGTGTGTGTGTGTGTGTGTGTGTGTGTGTGTGTGTGTGTGTGTGTGTGTAAGTTTTGAAGTCAAATATATGTATGTTCTTGTATGTCCATCTAACTCACGTGATATACATGTTTGATAAAGATTTTGACTTCACCAGACACCCCACCATTTCTGCGAGAAGTAGATAAAGGTGTTTCCGTTGCTGTAATTTCATCTCGCACAAAGAACTCACTGAGGTATTCAAACAACACGTAAATTTTGTTATTAATCTCTCGTGTAATTCATATTATGTAAAATTACATGTTAGTAATGTCTTTCATTGTAGAATTATTAAATTATGTTAATAATGGCCTTCATTGTGTGTATGTAGGAGTTACTGTGAAAGGGCGCAACCCTGTTCATTCGATTCACAGGCGTGGCAGGGTAAAAACAATAGTTCTATATTAATAAAATTAGTTAAAATATTGTCATTATGTAGATACATGTACTTAGCTCTATTTTTGCTAATTATGATGATATATGTTCTAATCTTATGTGTATGTAGGGAACTTTAACCCCCTCCATTTTGACTTCAAGGGCACGAGACACCTCCATCTCGTCCTCTTCGTACCCTTCGTTAAATGCAGAGCTCCCGATGACTCATCCGAGCATGAGATGAAAATTCGGCGTGATCAATAACTTGCAGTAAGTTTGTGTATTTATGTAAATACTTTCATTCTAGCATGGTCTTAAATACATGGTGAAAACATATATAAATTAATTTTTGACAAAAAAACATTGTTTGCATTTATAAAGGCGAGTATTCGGCGGAAGAGAACTCAAGCATGGGCTCGGACGATCCAAAGTCATCTCATGGATCTCCATCTTCGCCTAAGGGAGGGCATTCTTGAGCAAGGCCAAGAGAGGGATATATTTTAATGAGTAGGAAATATATATGTCTTACATGACATTGTTTTTGTATGCCTATGTGCATGGAATTGTATGTAAACCTATATGGCATTTGAACTTGATGGTATATGACCTATTTGGGCATTTTTGTATTTATTATGCACATTAAAATACTATTTGGAACTTGATCATTTTGTACAAGACCTTACATTTCGAGATTATTTTTGCATGAATCTAATATGATGTGCACTTGACAATATTTAAGACATTATGGATTATTTTTTCATTTATTGGTGATGTACATGTATTAGCATTTTCAATGTATAATAAGCATCAAACTTTGGAAATTAATATTTATATAATGTATGTATATAAAGAGTTACCTAATCTCGAGTAGTCATTCATTTAATTTATCAATGTGTATATGTGTATTTACCTTACTTGCGCTTCTTCTTGCTTATGGTCTCTTTCAGATCTGGTTCTATCTTATCATGCACTTACTACATTCTTCTATGCTTCATAGTCTTCTCCCTGTTAAAACACCGATAGTCATCACAATTTGATGCATTTCATCTGTTGATATTTTGAGAATGTCTCTCCATATACATTACTCCAATGCTTGAGAATGTCTCGGATGCAATGACATTCTTAGTCGGACACTCAATGATTCTTGATTATCTAATCATGTCCAATTCATGTTACTACCTTTAAATCAGTATGCATTTCAAGTTATTTGGAAATCACATCACACCCTTCACTAGGCTTGATGACTACCCCTATCCTTTTAAGGTGCTTTTGAAAGTATCCATGGCTTTATCATAACATAAATTATCAATGAATGGAAAGTCACTAAGCCATAGGCCAACCGATTCCCATCCAAAAATAAACAAGAAAGATTTACTAGGCAATTGATAACTCCCATGTGTTCTTAGACATACCCCTATCAAATTAATTCTTAAGCCAATCTATTCATTCATGGCTCTTAAGCGACTACGCCCGGACGAGGTAGCCCTACACCGACTGATCGCAATATTTCACGCGTTTACATAAACAATAGCATAGCGAGAGAACCGGATGGAGACGAAGAAAACCCCAAGAGGCTTTCGTAGAGGGCCCCGACATGGAGGTCTCAAATCGACAAGATATCTTTAGGTACCACGGATTCCGAGAAATCACCCGTCAAATATATGGCATGTTTGGGCCTCATGGCTCCTAAGCAACTATGCCCGAGGACGAGGTAGCCCGAAATCACGAGGAGCATAGGGAACCAAAACAAATCCTCCACTAGCATTCATCTAACCACCCCAGCGTGTTGGCATAGTTTTTTCGATCCCATGAAATTTTTTTGCAAACTACAACATCTACCATCCCTACACCGGCTCAGACCGCACTATTTTACGCGTTTGTAAAAACAATAAGACAATGAGAGAACCGGATGGAGACGGAGAAAACCACGAGATTATTTCATATAGGGATTTAACATGTAGTTTTTGGATCTAATGAGACATCTCTAGGTGCCACGGATTCCGAGAAATCACATGTCAAATATATGGTGTGTTTGGGCCTCATGGCTCTTAAGCGACTACGCCGGACGGAGTAGCCCGAAAGCACGGGGAGCATAGGGAACCAAAACGAAGCCTCCACTAGTGTTCACCAGGCCAACCCGACATGTTGGCATAGTTGGTTTGGTCCCATGAGCTTCTGTTTGCAAACTACAGTGTTTGTCATCCCTACACTAACTTAGACCGCACTATTTCGCGTGCTTACAAACAATAAGATAGTGAGATAACAAAATGGAGATGGAGAAAATCATGAGATGATTTCATAGAGGGCTTCAACATGGAGGTTTTGGATCGAATGATACATCTCTAGGTGCCACGGAGTCTGAGAAATCACATGTCAAAGATATAGCGTGTTTGGGCCTCAAGGCTCTTAAGCGACTACGCCCGGATGGGGTTACTTGAAAGCATGGGGAGTGTAGGGAACCAAAACGAAGCCTCCAATAGCATTCATTAAGCCACCCCGATGTGTTGGCATAGTTGGTTTGGTCCCACAAGCTTCCGTTTGCAAAATACAACATCTAGTAGCCTTACACTGACTCAGATTGCACTATTTCTCGCGTTTGCAAACAATAGACAGCAAGAGAACCGAATGGAGATGGAAAAAACCAAGATATTTTATCGTAGAGTACCCTAACATGGATCTCTCAGATCTTACAAAATGTCTCTAGGTCTTTGTGGAGTCCGAGAAATCACCTGTCAAAAATATGGCGTGTTTGGGCCTCAAGGCTCTTAAGCGACTACACCGGACGAGGTAGCCGAAAGCACGGGCAGCGTAGGGAACCAAAATGAATGCTCCACTAGTGGTCACTAGGACGCCCCGATGTTTTGGCCTAGATGGTTTAGTCCCACAATCTCCACCGTTTGCAAAATACAACATCTAACAGCAATACACTGACTTAGACTACACTATTTTGCACGTTTACAAACAATAGGACAGCGAGAGAACAGGATGGAGACGGAGAAAACTAAGAGAGGATTTTGTAGAGGCCCATGACATGGAAGTATTTGATCGACGAGACATCTCTAGGTGCCATAGATTCTAAGAAATCACTCGTCGAATATATGGCATGTTTGGGCCTCAGGGCTCTTAAGTGACTACGCCCGGACGAGGTAGCCCGAAAGCACAGACAGCGTAGGGAACCAAAAAAATGCTCCAATAGCATTCACCAGGCCACCCCAATGTGTTGGTGTATTTGGTTTGGTCCCACGAGCTTCCGTTTGAAAACTACAGCCTCTGGCAGCCCTACACTGACTCAAACTACACTATTTCTCACGTTTGCAAACAATAGGACAACGAGAGAACCGGATGGAGACGAAGAAAACCATGAGAGGATTTCGTAGAGGTCCCAAACATGGAGCTTTGGGATCTAATGAGACATCTCTAGGTGCCACAAATTTTGATAAATCACCCATCGAAGATATGACGTGTTTGGGTCTCAGGGCTCTTAAGAGACTACGCCGAACAAGGTAGCCCGAAAGCACAGGAGCGTAGGGAACCAAAAAAAGCCTCCACTAGCATTCACCAAGCCACCCTAATGTATTGGCATAGTTGGTTCAGTCCCATGAGCTTCCGTTTGCAAACTACAGCCTCTGGCAGCCCTACACTGACTCGGACTGCACTATTTCTCGCATTTGCAAACAATAGGACACAGAAGAGAACCAGATGGAGACAGAGAAAATCACGAGAGGCTTTCGTAGAGGTCCCCGACATGGAGGTATTGGATCTAACGAGATGTCTCTAGGTGCCACAGAGTATGAGAAATCACCTGTCGAATATATGGCGTGATTGGGCCTCAGGGCTCTTAAGCGACTACACCCGAATCAGGCGTAGCGAAAGCACAAAGGCGGAGGAAACCACCAATGTTCAATGATTTTGCCATAGGATGAAACTATGTAGACTATGAAATTAGTTTTTTTGGGGAGACCACCAATGTTCCAACTGTTCATTTTGAAAGAATGAATATCTTCAATCAAACAGAGAATGAAGAGCCTGAATTTTTTGGACATTACAAAAGGTTGTTTGTGCCCAAAAAGAAGCCGAAGGCCATATAAATATTTAGTCTTCAACTTTAGATGACAATGAACATCGTGAAGAAAAACAATTAGGTGAAGATGTCACTATGATTCAAGAAGAAATGCCTCCTGAAAGTCATAAAGAGTCAATTTGATTACCCAAAAACATCTGGAAGAACTTAAAGAGAAGATACAAGCGGAAGAAAAGGAAAAATGGGAAGCATGGAAGGATCACAACTTAACTAGAATGGAAGATCTATGTGATGTTTTCGATAGAATCATGGATAATCTTAAGGACAACATGCCAAGTTGATTATTTTTTATTAATCCCAGCTGTTGTAGTTTGCAAACGGTAGCTATAGTTTGCAAACAGAAGCTTGTGGGACCAAACCAACTACGCCAACACGTTTGGGTGGCTGTTGAATGCTAGTGGAGGATTTTTTTGGTTCCCTACGCTCCTAGTGCTTTCGGGCTACCTCGTTCGGGCGTAGTCGGTTAAGAGCCCTGAGGCCCAATCAATAGTTATCTTTGACATGTGATTTCTCGAACTCTGTGGCACCTAGAGATGTCTCGTAAAATCTGAGAGCTCCACATTGAAGCCCTCTACGAAATAATTTCGTGGTTTTCTCCGTCTCCGTCTGGTTCTCTCGTTGTGATATTGTTTGTAAACGTGAGAAATAGTGCAGTTTGAGTCACTGTAGGGTTGTCAGAGGCTATAGTTTGCAAACGGGAGCTCGTGGGACCGAACCAACTATGCCAACACATCAAGGTGGCCTGGTGAACACTATTGGATGCTTAGTTTTGGTTTCCTATGCTCCCCATGCTTTCGGGCTACCTCGTCCGGGCATAGTCGCTTAAGAGACCTAAGGCCCAATCAATAGCTATCTTCAACATGTGATTTCTCAGACTGTGGCACCTAGAGATGTCTCATCAAATCCGAGAGCTCCATGTTAAAGCCCTCTACGAAATCCTCTCGTGGTTTTCTTTGTCTCCATCCTGGTTCTCTCGTTGTGCTATTGTTTGTAAACGTAAGAAATAGTGCATTTTGAGTCAGTGTACGGTTATCAGAGGTTGTAGTTTGCAAACAAAAGCTCATGGGACCAAACCAACTATTCCAACACATCATGGTGTCATGGTGAATTCTAGTGGAGGATTTTTTTGTTTCCTACGCTCCTCATGCTTTCAGTTACCCGTCCGGCGTAGTCGGCTGAAGAGACTTTAGGCCCAATCAATAGCTATCTTTGACATGTGATTTTTAGACTCCGTGGCACCTAGAGATGTCTCATCAGATCTGAGAGCTCCATGTCAAGGCCCTCTACAAAATTCTCTCATGGTTTTCACCATCTTCATCCGGTTCTCTCATTGTGCTATTGTTTGCTTACGCGTGAAATAAGATGCATGACTGAGTCAGTGTAGGTCACAAACGCTGTATTTTGCAAACATAAGCTCGTGAGACCAAAATAACTACATCAAAACATTGGGGTGGTCAGGTAAATACTAGTGGAGGCTTCGTTTTGGTTGCCTATGCTCCCGTGCTTTCGAACTACCCCGCTCGGGCGTAATCGCTTAAGAGCCCTGAGACCCAAACACGTCATATCTTCGACGGGTGATTTCTCGAGACTCCATGGCACCTAGAGACATCTCGTTAGATCTCGAGCTCCACTTTGGGCTCTACAAAATCCTATCATAGCTTTTTCCATCTCCATCTGGTTCTCTCGTTGTCCTATTGTTTGCAAACACGCGAAATAGTGTAGTCTAAGTCAGTGTAGGGTTGTTAGATGTTATATTTTGCAAACGGTAGCATGTGGGACTGAACCAACTATGCCAACACGTCCAAATGGCTTGGTGAACACTATTGGAGGATTTTTTTGGTTCCCTACGCTCCCCGTGCTTTCAGGCTACCTCGTCTCGGGCGTAGTCCCTTAAGAGCCCTGAGGCCCAAACACGTCATATCTTCGACGGATGACTTCTCAGACTCCGTGGCACCTAGAGACATCTCGTCAAATCTGATAGCTCCATGTTGAATCCCTCTACAAAATAATCTTTCGGTTTTCTTCGTCTCCATTTGGTTCTCTCATGTGCTATTGTTTTGCAAACGCAAGAAATATTGCAATTTGAGTTAGTATAGGGTTTCCAGAGGCTGTAGTTTGAAAACGAAAGATCGTGGGACAAAACCAACTATGCCAACACATTAAGGTGGCTAGGTTAATGCTAGTGGATACTTTGTTTTGGTTCCCTACACTCCTCATGCTTTTGGGCTACCCCGTCCGGGCGTAGTCGTTTAAGAGTCCTAAGACCCAAACATGTCATATCTTCGACGGGTGATTTCTCGGACTCCGTGGCACCTAGAGATGTCTCGTTAGATCCGAGAGCTCCACGTCAAGGTAATCTACAAAATCCTCTCATGGTTTTTTTCATCTCCATCCGGTTCTCTCGTTGTCCTATTGTTTGCAAACACGAGAAATAGTGCAGTCTGAGTTAGTATAGGGATGTCAGAGGCTGTAGTTTACAAACGAAATCTCATGGGACCAAACCAACTACGCCAACACATTAGGGTGGCCTGGTGAATGCTATTGGAAGCTTCTTTTTGGTTCCCTATGCTCCTTGTGCTTTCGGGCTACCTCGTTCGGGCTTAGTCTCTTAAGAGCCCTGAGACCCAAACACGTCATATCTTCGACGGTTAATTTCTCAAACTCCAAGGCACCTAAAGATGTCTCGTTAGATCTAAGAGCTCAAATTTGGGTCCCTCTATGAAATAATCTCACGGTTTTCACTATCTCCATCTGGTTCTCTTGTTGTGCTATTGTTTACAAACGCGTGAAATAGTGCAGTCTAAGTCAATGTAGGGTTGCTTGACGTTGTAGTTTACAAACGGAAGTGTGTGGGAAAAACCAACTACACCAACATGTCGGGTGGCTGGATGAATGATATTGGAGGCTTCATTTTGGTTCCCTACACTCCCCATGCTTTCGGGCTACCTCATCTCAGGCGTAGTCCCTTAAGAGCCCTGAGGCCCAAACACGCCATATCTTTGACGGGTGATTTCTCGAACTCCATGTCACCTAAAGATGTATCATTAGATCTCGAGAGATCCATGTTGAGGCCCTCATGAAATCCTCTCATGGTTTTATTTTTCTCCATCTGGTTCTCTCGTTGAGCTATTGTTTGCAAACGCGAGAAATAGTGCCCGAGTCGGTGCCAGAGTGTCGCGAGGCTGTGAAGTTTGCAAACGAAGCTCATGGGACTCGAACCAACTATGCTAGCATGTCGAGGTGGCCACAGTGAACACTAGTGTAGGATTTATTTTTGTTCCCTATGCTCCTTGTTCTCTCGGGCTACCTTGTTCAAGCATAGTCGCTTAAGAGCCCTAAGGCCCAAACATGTCATATCTTCAATGAGTGATTTATAAAACTCCATGGCACCTAGATATGTCTCATCAGATCCGAGAGCTCCATGTTGGGTACCTCTACAAAAATCTCTCATGGTTTTCTCCATCTCCATCCGGTTCTCTCACTGTGCTATTGTTTGCAAACGCGAGAGATAGTGCGATCTAAGTGTAGGGCCGCGAGGTCTGTAGTTTTTGCAAACAGAAGCTCGTGGGACCAAACCAACTACGTCAACACGTTGGGGTGGCCTGGTGAACACTAGTGGAGGCTTATTTTTGGTTCCCTACACTACCTATGCTTTTAAGCTACCTCGTTCGGGTGTAGTCGCTTAAGAGCCCTGAGGCCCAAACACGTCATATCTTCGATCGGTGATTTCTCAAACTCCGTGGCACCTAGAGACGTCGCATCAAATCTGAGACCTCCATGTCGGGGCCCTCTACAAAATCCTCTCGTGGTTTTCTCTATCTCCATTCAAACTGATTCAATGTAAGGTTTTCCATTGCCAATCACCTGAATAATATAGGTGGTTCATACAATATAGGTGGTGAAATGAGAATTTTAATAAGATATTTTTACAATATAGGTGGTGAAATGAGAATTTATGTTTGTTGTTCCTTTCTAATATTTGGTGAAATCAAAAAAATTCCTATTGAATATGTACTCTCCTCGTGGATACAACTTTTGATTTGGCAAGCCATCAGTATACATTGCATGTTCCATCCAAACATGCTTTGTTATAAAAAAATTGTCTTGTTGATTTTTCAATAATTTATCGGAATAAATATCCTTGAATATTTTTTACGGACATTTATTCACACTCTCGAAACATGATGTCGTATGCAAAACACTACGTATTTAACAAAAAACATCATAATTCATTGAAAATTCAACATGATGCTGCAATAAACAAGTGGTACGTGAGTGATTGATTTTCACATAAAAGGGTTTTCTCATTTCAAATAATCTTTGGCTAATGTTAATTTTTGGATTTTCATTTTTAAACTTAGAGAACAATTCTGTTTGAGTCATATCTAAGAATTTTTTGCACACAATTCACGATTACGAGAACCTATTCTTCTTTTTACTATATCTCTTCTATTCGGTGACACCCTTGTGTTCTCATTCCAAAATTTTACAATTAATTCTTTTAGAATATCAAATGTATTCTTGTCTTTTCATGGAAGTCTGCTAGAGAAAGCCCAATAGTCATTGTTTTGACTAACTCAATACTCTTACGTCTCTCTATTGCTTTCATTAGTGTTTTTCTATTTAGCTTCAAAGCACTGCTTATGTTTCTAATCAAGTGTTTATTAACTATTTTATCACTTATTATACAATTATTTAGTGCACGTCATGTAGCATTACTATTTTTGGTGCGTCTTTTTCCACCTATAGTTTGGTATGCTTTATGTATGTTTTCAACAATTGATGCCTTTTGATCAATAACATTAGATGTTCTTAACCCCGTGGTCTTCATTATAGGTCTCATCTTAATTAATTTCATCAATAAAATAAATAATTGACATCTTTGTGTGTCATTTAAATTCTCAAAGTAATTATCCCAAATTCCACTAGTTTTTCTTCTCACATTTCTTTCAGACGTTTTTTTAGGCATTGGTTTTATAATGTTTTCATTAATTTCAATTAAGTGAATTGGTTTTCTTCGTGAAATGGAAGGAGGTGTTCTTAGAGGTGAAGATTCAAGTAAGGGTTCAACAATTGGATTCATATCAATTTCTTCATCCATACCAACATTGTCATTCAATTCAATATCATTATTCTCTACTTTTTCATTATGTATTTCATCCCAATTTTCTAATACATTAGCTACATTTGATATAGCGAGATGTACCTTGCCACCTTTCGAAGTTTTTGCATTCTCTTCAATTTCTTTATTTTCTTCCCTTCCAATTGCTCCAGTTGTCTTATTCTTGACTTTCCTCTTGTCCTTAGCTCGCGTTTATCGCCCATGATTAGAAAAAAATCAACTAGTGGGGTAGGGGACAAAATGAAATACTAAAAATCGTGCAAGAATGTAGAGAATATTTTAGACAAAAAATGTTTCAGAATTCCGTGAAAGAGATGAAAGGGACGTTGGGGGGCACAATATATAAAACAAAGCAAAATGCGTACGCATTTTGCGTTTTCTCTTTTCCCAAGCCATGCTGAAGGCTTGGGATCCGGTTTGGATCCCAAGCCCGAGGCATGGACTCCGCACAAACATAGTAAAATAAGTGAGTTTTTACAAGAAAATGTAAAAATGTCACTTCCTCTATGATAAATCAAAATAAAACAATCAATCCATTTTTAAAAATTATACCATGACGTAGAGCAGAGTCTCTTCTTTCTAAAAATATAATTTTCCAAATTTTCTGACTAATATAAGGTTTCCATATTATTTATTTTCTAACTATGCCTTTTTATAGCTATTTTTTGAAGTGTAAATATGTCTATCTTTCATGGTGTATCTTTTTTTGGGTGATCGAAATTTAAATAAAAATTATACTAGCCCAAACTAGGCATAATTCTATACATATTCAAAAAAAAAAAATCTAATTTTTTATATTTTTTGAGGTAGTTAGGGGGGCACAATCGGAGCTCCGTTATTTTTCAAAACATAAAATTTTTCTACTAGAAAAATCATAAATAAAAAAATATTTGCTAAAAAAATCTTTTAAAAAATGGAGCCCAAACTAGATGCTCCTAGCTATCTTTCTACCAAAGGGTTTTGAAAAATACTAAATGGTGCTCAAAAATGGTGGGGAACAAAATTCACTCTATTATGTTTTTTAACAAAAATAGGAGCATCTGTTGGTATTTTAGTTGTTTGACCTACTTAAACTTATCCGTTTTCAATAAAATTTAGTAGCTTAGAAACTAGACTCAAAATTATATGATTCATATTTCTACAACATCTTCCAATTTTGAGTGTAACTATTTTGAAAAACTCGTACAAGTTGAAGTTTTTTCAGAAAAATACATCCACTTAAGACCCCTTTTGGCCCCCCAACTTGGTGCACTTACCCATCAAGATTCTCCAGCCTAAGTGACTCAGTCACAAACTACAAGGTTCTAAATATTTTATCTGAGTTTCCATCAAAATCACAGAAAGAAAGAGAACAAATATTGATATGTATTAAAGACCAAATGTTACAACTATTCCTGTAGAGGATAGGCTTAGGCTACCTTCTGGTCAGGGAAACTGTGGAACATGTGGGTCTCTTTTTACAACCTTTGACTATGAAGATATAGTGGTTGTAGCTGCTAAATGTCACGCATGTAACATTTCCTTGTAGCTTGACAACCAAGGAGTAAATTTTGTTCAATTACTTGGTAACAGAAGCCTGAAAATTCCCTGCAATGATTATCATAAGGATAGGCCTGTATGCAGCCAATGGAGTCTAAAACATGTTGCAACAGTAACACAATTTCATACCAAAAAATTAAAAACCACATCAACTATAAAAAGTAATTAACATATCCCTCTAAATCAAATTCCTTATATCGTTCGGCGTTCACATTGCACTCCTTGCATGTGATTGCTATTTCCTAACAACATACAAACCCAAAAGAAAAACTTCTCTAACAATATAGCCAACTAACCCAACAATAACAAAACAATAACAATCACAATAGAAACATCCATGCCAATAATAATCAAACAACCATTAATGTGGTCTAATTTAATTGGGATCTAAATACCATTATGAATTATAACTCAAATCAAAACCAACCACAAATTCAAAATAAGAAGCAAGAGGGTCGATATCAAAATAACTTTGTTCCCAATTGTGGCTATCCCAATAACTTTGAAATATTCAACCAAATTATAGACAAATAAAACCATCGGCTACAAAACTATGACCCCAACCTATTATGTTTGCTTCATAGGGTCAAAGGTCACAATATAACTACTTTGCAAGTAATATAATAAGATTATGCAAAACTTCGTGATAACCAAATACAAGACTTTCATGATGAATATCCAAAATTACGAATTACCCATTTTCCAAAACTTTTTCATAGTGTTTTGGAATACCCATTTTCTAAAAAATTCATTGCATGGAACCCATTTTCATCATAAATTACCTATAAATGACTTATAAATACCCACACCCCCTAAAAAAAAGTAATAACTAGATTACAAGGGCTGATGTTTAACCTAAGCCCACTCTCTTAGATCTTGATCCTTCTCCTTGCAAGAAAGATCCAAAAGAGTATCTTGAAGTAGAAAGGGAAATCTCTCCACCAGATGATGGTATTAAATCAAAATTGAGACCATTCCCTTGAAGGCCACCATAAAAATTATTAACATACCAAAAATGATTCACCTCTTATGCTTCCATTCGACCCAAAAGGGCCTTCCATGTACCGTTTTTTTACACGAGAGTAAAAAGGACCAACCTTCTCTGTCCATGGTAGAAGATGTGAATATGGTCAAAATTATTGATAGTGAACTCCTCCATCCTTATTTTCTTATAATACTTTCCCGAGTGAAATTTATGGACCATATATTTTTATGGAGCCAAATTCACTATAAGGGTGGGAGCTGATGTGATCCTAATTTTTCTTAGGAGGAGGATTTTTCCTTTTGGTTTTATTTTAGATTTTTAATGCACTAATAACATGACCAAGTATGAAGCCTTATTGATTGGCCTTCTCTTATCTCATAGACTTGGTATTCGAAGACTTCAAATCCTTGGCAATTCAGAACTAATTATGAGTTAGGTAACATAAGTCTATAAGAAAAATGCCAAACACTTGAAACTATATAAGAGAATTTCCCAAAGGAACTTCTATTTAAAATTTATTATCCTTTTCCACATGCATCCTAAATCCAATTTTATTGTCTCACCGAGAGGTGATCCTATTTTCAAGAAGGGATCCCCACTTTAAGAAGGAGTAGTCAAAATAGATGACCTCGGGTTATTAAATATCGACATAGTAGTGGATTTTTCAAATATATTCTAGAATATATGCATGTTTATGAACAACTTCCTCCTTCACATCATGAAATGTTTTCCCATAAATCTACACCCTTCATCCCCTAGAAATAAAATACTATGATTTGTATTACAAGATTGAAGACTATGGTTAAGCTACCAAAGATCTTGATGTTTGTAAAATTTAGGATGAAGCTTTGGATATTCCTCTCGATGTCACCTAAGTTTGAATAAGGTAACACTTTTTTCTTTGAATACGCCATCATCATAAATATAGGAATACAGAATAACCGAGTATCCTAAAACTTGGGTCTTCACTCGCCATAAGAAGTCTAAGACCATAAGGAACTTCTCATCAAATTATCCAAGGTTTTCACTTTCTCTTACTTTGATATGAATGTTATTCATAAGGATGTTGTCATACATAACCTAGTTACAAAATCCAATGCCAAGCAAATCAAAAACGTTATGACCAATGAAACCCAAGAGAAAAGTAATGGTAAAAGAGGATGTTATCAAACTCCTCAAAGTTAGTTTAATTAGACTTGTAGATTACATTAATTGGTTATCATGCATTGTGAAACTACTAAAAAAATAAGGTAAATATTTTAATTTGCATGGACTTCCTCAATATTAATAAAGCATGTCCCAAATATGATTTTCCATTTCCATCTATTGACATGATTATTAAAAAAATGGATATGATTTCCTCTCACTCATGAACAAGTTCTCAAGTTATAATTAGATCCACATTTCAGAAGAATATCATAATAAGACTTCATTCACCAACCCCTAGGGAACATTATATTACATTGTCATGAATTTTGGTATCAAGAATGCAGGGGAAACCTACTAATGACAAATGACTGAAATATTCCATAATTTAATTCACAAGATTATCAAGTATTACATTAATGATGTCCTAGATAAATCTATAAAAAGGGAATCCCATGTAGGGGTTTTGATAATCATTCACATGTGGCTCATTGAATACAAAGTGTTACATTGAACCCCAAAAAGTATGTGTTCGAGAGTAACTAGTGGAAATATCTTAGGATACATCATATCCTAATGGGGAATTAATGGTATTCCTTCCAAGATCCATGTTATCCTATAAATGTTCCTTCTAGCCACCTAGTCGTGGATTTGATCATTCCTTGGGAAATTAGGGGTCATACAAAGATTCATTCTAGACCTCACCTACATGGTTAACCCGATCAACTATTTATTAAAGAAATATAATTCCATCGAAAGGACCTAAGAATGTCATGAAGCCTTCAAATCTATCAAACACTTCTTTGTATCTCCTCCCACACTCATGACTCCATGATCTGATAGATAACTTATTCTTTACTTACATATAATTTAAGTTTTACTAGCTGCGCATGTGTGCTAAGGAAGACGATGGTGGAAAAATTGTGCCATGTATTTTATAATTCATGTTTTGTTGGACTAATGAAACACATTATTCTCGGGATGAAAATAAATGCCTTTCTATAGTGTTTACTATTAATTTTATGATATATTATATATTAAACCAAGAGACTAGGGTAATTTTCAAATCTGATGGACTTTGTATCTTTCTAATACAACCATCTCTCTCCAAAAGAGTCGGTCATCTTATCACACTCCTCTGGGAATTCAAGTTAACTTATGTCAATAAAAAAATCCATCAAGGGAAAAATATTTGTTGATTGGCTAGTAGAAAACCCCTTAGACTTATGAGATTTAGTGGACATTGACTTCCTAATGAATTAATTTGCTACATAGACAATCTTGACAATGATTTATCTTCTTGGTTTACGGATATAGTCACCTATCTCATCAAGCACACATATTCATAAAATATCAATTTCGAATAGTGGCAAAACCTTCATGTCCTTTCCATGAAATATATGATTTTAGATATATTATTGGATGAGATTCTTCAACAACATGTTCCTTTGTTGTGTTAATGATGTAGATTCTAAATGTGTAATGTTCTAGAATCATAATGGGATTTGTAAAGGTCGCTTTGATGTCCACGAAATGGACCAAAAAAATTGTAGAATGGGATATTTTTAGCCCTTTATCGACAAATGACGCAATTGAGTATGTTCAAAATTGTCTCAAATGATAAGAGTTCACACATATTATATATGTTTTGGCTTAGGAACTTTGGCATATTGTCATAACAAGGCCCTTTTCTATGTGGGGCCTCAACCTAATTATAAAATTGACCCTTGTCTCTCTACATACAGGCACAATTTCATCATCACTACAAATGAGTATTACATGAAATGGGTATAGGATATGCTTCTTACCAACGTCGCCTATTCATTCATAGGAAAAAAAAATTAAATTAAATTAGGTAATGATTCAAAGTCCCCAAGTCATAATATATCGACAATGGAAGATCCTTTAAGAACCTAAATATGCTTAAAGTTTGTAAAATGTTTTCTATCTCACACCACATTTAATCTCTCTATTGCCCTCGATAAAATGGATAGGTTGAAGAGAAAAATAAGAGGTTAAACTTTTTTTCTTAAAACAGGTAAAAACAACAAAAAGGATTTTTATTTATAGATATATCTTGCATCATGGGCCTATCAAACTAACATATACACATCTACAAGTGTTACCCACTATGGATTGGTCTTTGGAGTTGAGGTTGTCCTTCCATTAGAGGTTCAACTTCCTAGATTATGAGTCTCTCTACAAGGGATCCTAAATGAAGATGAGTCTATGGAAGTACACCTAGCTACTTTAAAAAGTTTATATGAAAATCATATTAAAGCCACACAACATCACAAAGTGTACACTTTCGCATGGCTCAAAGATGCAACAAGAATATTCATGAGCATCCTATTCATGTTTTTGATCTTATGCTTTTCCAGAATATTGATTAAGATAAGAAGAATAACGAGGGATATAAGTTTTAACAAAAAAATTTAAGACCTTACATGGTCATTGAGGAATTTAATAATAGGAATATTTGGCTGTCTACACTCGAAGGTGAGGAGTTTTTGTAATTCAGTCAAATCCCCTCACCTAAAGTGGTATATGTTTAGTGTTATGTTTTGCATTTCCCTTTGCATTTTATATTATCCCACTTTGCCATGTTCATACCTAAAAAGATGATAAAATTTGATATGTATTCCATCTTCTCTATAGTATGTTTCTTCATCCTTCATCTACTATCAACTATCTCACATACCATAATTTTTCATCATTACTGTTGTCAAAATTACACCTGATGTAATTTTGAACAAATCATCAAAATTACTTAGCCATATTTTTCTCAAGAAGATCCGCAATAAACTAATTCACTCTCTCGAGGAATGTGGGAACTTAGTGCTCTATGGGTTCTCCTAACTGCGGAACAAAGGAATGAAAAGTCTTGGACAAGTAAATTTATTCAATGATAGTGTTTTGCAAAAGTTTGTTAGACCTCTGCAGCACTAATAAATTTAATCCCTTGCATGTTGAAGTCTCAGAGACACAAAATCACACACTTTGGGTAATTATCTAGTCTTGATTACATACTACTATTCATATGATTCCTAAGTAAGAATGGTACTAATTAACCCATGTCTTTGGCCACCTTTCTTTTCTTTCTATTGTTACTTTCAGTCTTACACCCTTACTTGCTTAGTTTTCCTTTTCAATATTTGGCATTTGTCATCCTAGACACCACTTCCCATGTCAAGATGCAGATGTGAGCACCCTTTTCTAATCTAGGCGCCCTTGTCCTCTTTGTACTTTACTCACACTTTTTGGGTCCTTTCTAGCCATTTGATCATATTATATTTTGGTAGTCAGCCTTTTCAAGGTTAATTACAAAATCCAAGCAAGGGAATCATATAAATATAAAGTTATGTGATCATAATAAGGGACCAAGCACTAAGCATCTACTATCTCCACCTAAGGTTGCATCCATCAAGGAATATAAGAGCTCCATTACATCCATCTAGCTCCATCACAAGGGACACAAGGGCTGGTTCATCTACATACACTTCATAGGAGGGAATTTCATTTTATTCCATGTACACATTTACTACATTTCTTTATATCTAGCTACTTTCTCATTATCCAAGTGTAACTGGCACAAGAGCAACCTAGGGCATGATTCCACACACACACACACACACACAAAACTACATTGGGTCTGAGATGTAGTGTAGTGCTCAATTATAAGTCCACCATTGTGGTGGCTAAGGGCAGTTTGACCCCTCATTTTGCATCTTTCTTTTTGGGATTTGATGTCTATTTGAGGGTTTTGCAATTCTATTTTTCATTGTAGGTTTTTCAGTGACTACACCAATCATTGTGTGAATCTATAACAATAAAAGGTGAGCATTGATGAACATCTTGTGACCTTCATAATTTGGATTTCTAAGAATTTCTATAGACCCAAGTGCCTAGAATCAATACTCGGGCTCTCATGGGTGCCTCTATCCCTCTCCGATGCCCCATTCCACTTATCTATCCAGGATATACATTTTTCTAGTACTCTAGTGTGATGATCAATGCTTCATATTTTTAGTTTCAAGTCTTGTACACCTTCGGCAACATTTTGAATCAGCAAAGCTTCTTACTCTCTCTTTGCACATACGGTTTACATATTTGTTGCTTATTTTAATTTAGTATATTTTTGTATTTCATTATTGCATTCATTTACTACTACTATAGCATCATATTAGGCTTGTGTATTTACATTTTATCTTAATCAAATTCAAGACAGAGTACCACATAGTTACATATACACAAAGAATTAGAGAAAGTGGCTAAGTTTAAAATCCATATATCACTAACTTGAATTAGAAAATACTAGCTTGATTGAGGGATTCTGTGCTCAAAGAAGAAATTGTTGTTGTGAGAGACAGTCTCAACAGAAACCACGGAAAATATTGTCGAGTTGTTTGAGAATGATTTACCCATTCTCCTTCCATTTTATTCCATGGGCATAGGACATGCTCTAGGACTCGACTTTCTTCCTATTGATGGGATTTGCATGGTTAAAGTGTAATGAGGAAGAAAAGGAAGAGGATAAAAAAAGCAATCCAACATTAATTTTCCCAAGAAATTTTTGGACTCTTCACTTTGATGGAGAAAAGTCCACTTTGGCTTTCAAAGGGGTGTGATCCTCACTTCTCCGAAGGGGAAGGTCATGCTTTTTGCCTTCAAACTAGATTTCAAATGCACAAATAATGGTTCAAAATATGAGGCTCTCCTTCTTAGTCTCGTAGTATCCAAAAGTATTGGCACTTGTAACATTAGAGTGTTGGGTTATTGAACTAGTCGTCAATCGGGTTTTAATAAGTATATGAGACTAGGTGAAACACCTACAGCTCTATAAAACCACGGTGCTCAATTTAACCAAAGGTTTGACTTCATCTCAATTGAATCCATTCCATGAGAACAAAACCTTCTCACAGATTCCATAACTACGTCTGCTTCCTATTTCTGTCCAAGCAAAGAGTTGAAGAAAAAACTTCACGATTTTGCGGTTCACACAGAACCCTTTGTGCATAAAGTGCCAACAATCCCAATATTAGCCTACGTTGAGGCCTGAGAACAAACCCGACACTCTAGATTATATGGAAAATGATGAGACCATCTTAGGATACCTTAATGCTTACATTTACATGCACATCATAAGAGAGGTTTTGCTCTCATTCCTCACTCTTCCTCCTATTTTGGAGATCACACGATGGACCCTTCCTCCTCGGAAGGCCTTAAAGTATGTGAAATAGAAGGAGGAAGAAAAATTAGAATTACCTCTAGCCCCACCTAAGTTTGAAGAGGGTAATGCCTCTTTGATCGAAGGGATGATCGATATTAACATCGGGATGGAGGAAGACCCGAAAATTTTGAAGTTAGGTTCTTCGCTAACTCCTAAAGAAGTGGAGATACACACAAAAATTCTCAAAGAAAATTCAAAAGCCTTTTTTCAACTACTAAGAAATGACAAGTAATTTATCCTCATGTGGTCCAGTTCACAACCTAATAACCATGCCCGACACTAAGCCCATCAAGGAAAAAAGACCATGAAACCAAATGTGGCATGATGGTCAAAGAGGAAGTTATGAAACTCCTATAGGTGGGATTCATTAAACTAGTTGATTACTCAATGTGGATATCCAACATCGTCCATGTTCTAAAAATAAGAATGAAAATTTTTCATCTATGTTAACTTTTGAGATATTAACAAATCATGTCCCAAGAATGATTTCTCATTTCCATCCATTGATGTCATCGTTGATGTAATAACTAGTTACTTAGTTATTGTCCCTTATGGATGGATTTTCTAGGTATAATCAAATCAAGATCTCGAGGAAGATCAAACAAATACCACATTCATCAATCCTTTGGGAACCTATTGTTACATAGTCATGTCGTTCGGTCTCAAGAACACTGGTGCCACTTACCAATGGGAAATGACTTATATATTCCATGATCTCATTCATAAGATTTTAGAATCCTATGTTAATGACCTTTGGATAAGGAAAGAAAGAGCATGCAATCACCCTAAGGTGCTTAACATCATCCTCTCTCATCTAATGAAATATGGTGTTACACTCAATCAAGAAAAAATGTGTGTTCGGCGTGATGGGAGGGAATTTACTAGAATACATCATCTCTTCATGAGAGATTGATGTAGATCCAGCCAAAATCTAAGAAGTTTTAGAAATGATTCCACCATCGATGATTCAAACATTAAGGTCCTTTCTCAAAACCTCTTGTAATCTAAAGGTTCATTCCTAATTTGACCTTCACAATTCATCCAATAAACAATTTATTTAAGAAGGATTGCTGATATCTGGAAGGAATAGTGTTATGTCATCAGTGTTCGAGTCATTCAAAATATTCCTACTATTGTCTCTCCACACTCATGCCTCCCAAATTGGATCACCCTCTACTTTTATATTCATGGGCTATGCGACATATCTTTAACTTGCATGCTAGCTCAAGAGGATGATGAAAAATGAGATCATGTAGTCTACTTCATCATTCAAACGTTAATCTACTATGAGACACGATATACATAGGTAGAGAAAGAATTCCTTTCTATAGTTTTTAGAAAAGTGGTTAAGAAACTACATGTTTAACCAAGAAACGATGGTTATCTTCAAGATTAATCACTTACGAATGTTTCTAACATGGGTTTTTTTATCCAAGAAAGCTATACGTTTCATGACTCTGATGGGTGAGTTTGAACTAACATTTCTTAACCAAAAATCCATCAAAGGAAAAATCATAGGAGACTGGTTTGATAGCAACCCATTAGATAGAGGTGATCTAGTTAACTTAGATTTCCCTGAAAAATGCATATACTATGGCGAAACCAAGCCTTTCATTTTTGCGTGCCCATGGTATTCGATATCATTAAATTTAACATGGACACATGCATACCTTAAAGGGGAAACCTTATAAAAGAATAAGATGGCTGTGTGTCATAGCCACTAAATACGTGATCATAGAACAAGTTCTACCACAGAGCCTTGATGGAATGTTGTTGAGATATATCAATGAAGAAGAATCTAAGAAGATTCTCTATGAATCCATAGTAGGTTATTTGGAGGTCACTTTGGAGGCCACACCACCACTTGAAAGATACATTGGATGGGATATTTTTTTGCCTACATTGGAACATGATGTGGTAGAGTGTGCTTGAAAGTGTCACAAGTGCCAAGAGTTCTCTCATGAGATCCATATACTTATATAGGATCAGCAACCAATTGCATACATCATGTCCCTTTTCCACATGGGGAATGGATTTTATATGGAAGTTATCTCTCTAACTCATCAATAGATGACCATAGTTTCATAATCATGACCACTGAATACTTCACCAAGTGGGTAGAGGAAATGCCTCTTACCACCATACCAAGATGTGTAATTACAAAGTTCATTTTGAACCAAATTATTTATAGGTATAGAGTCCCACAAGTCATTATCTCTGATAATGGCATGTCTTTCAAGAATGAGGAAGTGTGTGAATTATGTGAAAGGTTCAAAATAAATCACCACATAGCTTCTCTCTATTACCCTCATGCCAATGGACAAGATTAGATGATAAACAAGATGTTAATCTCCATTCTCCTTAAAATTTTCAAGGAGAACAAATGAGATTGGAACTTAAATTTATTCCCGCCTTGTGGACATATCGGACATCGATATGAACATTAACAAGGGGAAACCCCTATTCTTTGGTATTTAGTATAGAAGTAGTTTTTCCGCTTGAAGTTGAATTACCTAGTCTTTATATCTCACTACAAGGAATTTTGGGAGAAGAAGGATATCAAGAGGCATAGTTTCTCAATTGGAAATCCTTGATGAAGCTTGGTTTAATGTTGAGAAATGACATAGAGCTTACACTAACTAGATGTGCTTGGGAAATATAACAATAAAGTAAAAAATGTGAAATATGTGAGGGAGATATTATTATTAATACTAGATAATGGATAGACAAAAATACCGATGAGGGAAGAAATTTCAGGCCCAAAGAGGTTGGGCCCATATCAAGTCATAAATGACTATAAAAATGGGGCATACCGCATGTACATTAGAAGGTGAGGAATTTTCGGCAATCTATCAACTCTCTTCACCTAAAGAGATACTACACATGATCCATCAACATTTCCATATGTATACTACATTGCATTATAATCATCAGTTAGCTCATTTTGTAAAATTTTTAATCAAGGAACTTATTTTCAAGTAACTCTCAAAAAATTCTACAAAACATTGGAAATTATTCAAATCATATCTCTTCAAACATTCATCAACATTTCTTATCACTTCATCAGTTCAACAAGACAAGACAAAATTTTGACACTAATCCTACCAAGACCTGCACAGTTTGGTTATGCTTATAGATTTCTTCTAGCATAATTGTCTTTTCCCATAGTCAATTCTAGAAGCTTTGTGATGTCATATCTTTCCCTAGAAAACCTCTTTGGTACAAAAACATTCTAAACATTTTCACCTAGGACACTTGTTCACCTATCTCAATCTTCGGTGTTGAGCCCTCACATCTTACTAGTTGTGTGGGGTTGAGGCTAGGGGCAATATTTCCTTCCCAAAAATCAAAAATTAAAGTTCAAAAAAAAAAAAAAGTATATATCTCAAATCAAAATCATCAAAAATTTTCATTTACATAGTTATTTTGCCCATAATCTTTAGTGTTGAGCCCACGCCTTTACAAGTGGTGTGAGGTTGGGAAAGGAGGGAAGTGCCCTTACTCATCTATGCCTTGTCCTTGGTGATGAGCCCATGCTTCCTATTAGTAGCATGGGGCAAGGTGTAGGGGGTCTTTGAAAATAAATTAATAAGTTAAAAAATTTCATTTAATAAAAGTGCTTTGAAAATCTTAAAATCCCAAGAAGAATGAATTAGATGTGCATGTTCCAAAAGAGATTAAAACCTTAAAACCATATTGTGTCAATCAAGAGGCCATCTATGGATCTAAGTCTAGATAAACTTGTAAGAAATCACATTCTAGGTTGTGTAGTAAATTGTATGCAGAGTTGAGTTGTAGGTTCCTAATTGGGTTTATGTCAAAATATCTTTTTCTCACCATTTCCATCTCTATCAAAACCATATAATTTTGTCCCTTGACTCTTGGTGTTGAGCCCTCACATATTACTAGTTGTGTGGAGTTAGGAGTGGAGTAATTCATTTCATTATCATATCATTATTCATCACACATTAATAAAACAAAAAGAAGTACCAAACATTACTTGAAAAGATAAAGTTTAGCATTACAATGTGTTTACATAATCATCACATATCAACATTACAAAATAGAAAAAATAAATCATTATGTTAGCATTCATCATCCATTTCATACATTTTGAAAAGCATACAAAATAAAAATTCTAAACATCTAGAGTACACATGTGAAGCAAACCACAAAATAAGTCAACTCTAATGCAAAGGATAGTTAAAGGAAAAAAGGTATTTGTATATATATCATAATAAATTGAGTTTATGTACAATGCCATCAAACACTAGGTGTGGTCAAAATGCTCATGCAATGAGCATGAAAATACAAAAAAATCCTATAAATGCCTCACAAAATGGAAATGAAGTAATAAAGACTTAATGACCTATCAATATCTATGGGATCCATGGGATGGTGCATGGCTACAACCAGGACTCATGTTGTGGCTCCAATGTCATAAATTCACTGAGTGGTGAGAATGGCTATGAGAATGACCACTAGTCATAGCCTCACTATGTGAATAATTTTCCTCACCAATCTCTCGATCATATCATACGGTGCAAAAATACTTGTGTTTTGAGTAGCCATGATCTTCGTTGCTCTACAAATGGGTCTAAACACGTTAGTATGTCAACAAACCCACAATGGCTGTCCCAAATCATAATAAACTCCACCAAGTCTTCCAAAAGGGATCAATAAAGTGTCCACGTAGACCCGATGAATGAGATCTCACCAGCCCTGAGAAGTGGCTACAAAACGAAGAAAACAATGGGAGGTTATAAAACCATAAAACCAAAATATAAATTACAAAACATAGTGACTAACATTTATATCAAACAAAGTTGAAGAAAAAAGTTTCCACATACTTAGATCTCCAGGAATCCATGTAGGGTCAATTGGTACAACTAGTGCTTTTGTTGTTGCTGCAAGTACATGTTATGCCTCCCCTATCCTAAGGAAACATGTTGCCCATGTGATGACTCATTGTTTCCACCTCCCTCATGAGGAAATGGCTTCTCAGAAACTAATGTCTCCATCTCTTCATCCGCCTCCTCCCTCTCAACCATGGATCTCTCCCGAGTATCATATCACTCTATATCTCTATCATGCTCATCATCACCACAGTCACCTCCAATATCTTGCCATTAGTCCTCTCATCGATATCCTCACCATTATCCTCGATAGGTATCTCATGATCCTCCTCCCTGTTTTTGAGTCTCGATATGCCGGAAGGAGTAGTGTGGGTAGATTCTCGTTGATCATGGAAAAACCATCTCACTACAATATATATTAATCATATAAGCATAAAAGCAATCAATATGGAAATAAACAAGAAGAAACAATACACAATATTTAACATGGTTCACCCTGTGGGCTACGTCCACCAAGAAACAACCAATTTATTATCACAAAGGAAATACAATGAAGATTTTCAATCTTCCACACCTTCTTGGATGTCTGTACTTTCTTCTCTACAAATTTCTCTTTTTCTCTCAAAAGGAAACTTCTCTTATTCTCAATTGAATTCTACCTTCTAAACCCTAGCTTTATGCTTATATATGCATCTACAATCTTAGGGCACTTTAGCTATGCAATTACAACCATTAGATTCACTTTACAACTAAAGATAGATCTAATTCCCACAACTTAATTATAGTAGTCACGCATAGGAAACTGATGTCAGTTAGCCTTAACCGATGTCGGTTATCCCTAACCAATGTCGATTCCTCCTTGCCTGATCGATACCAGTCCATGGGTGACCGACAATAGTTTTCAACCAACATTCAAGTTATTCGTATGTATTCTAGCAAGTCTTGCAAAAGCATGTCAGTGAAGAAATTAAGCTCCACAACTCAACAATCTCCCACTTGGAGATAAATTGTTGCATTGTACCATATACATCTCCTTCCTCGATCCTTTCTTTGGCATGTTTCTCCCTCCTCAAGTCTCAAACTCAAAGACCAATAAAAGTGGAGTGTAGCTCCAACTTCTCCTTTTCCAACGGCTTCATTAGCATATCCGCAAGGTTCTCCTTTGTATGAATTTTCTCCAACTTCAGCTACCCATCCTCCAATACTTGCGTATGAAGTGATATCTCAATTGAATGTGTTTCATTCTAGAATGAAATGTTGAGTTCTTTTCAGATGAATTGCACTTTGACTATCATTATACAATCTGCAATCCTCTTTCTCCTTTCCCAACTCTTCCATGAACCTTCTCATCCATATCATCTCCTTTTTAGCTTTTCTATAGCTACAACATACTCAGCCTTTGTAGTAGACAAGGCCACAACCTTATGCAATCTAGAAATCTAGCTAACTATCATGCCACCTACTATGAAAACATATCCAGTGGTGCTCCTCCTACCATCCAAATCACCATCCATGTCTGAATCCACATAGCCACGTAAAGAAGTATTTGACCCTCCATAGCATAAATGCATGTCGGATGTCCCTCTCAAATACTTGAGAATCCATTGACTATTTTTCCAATGCTCTTTACCTAGATTAGCCATAAATCTACTCATAACTCCCACTTCCTATGTAATGTCTGGTCTAGTACAAACCATAACATACATCAAGCTCCCAACTGTTGAAGCATATAAAACTCGTGCCATGTACTCAACCTCCTCGTGTGATGTAGAAAATTGATATTTTCTCAATTTGAAGTGTCCAACCATAGGTGTACTTACAAGTTTTGAATTTTACAAATTAAACCTTTCCAACACCTTATTGATATAATGCTCCTGAGACAAATACAACTTCTGTTTTTCTATCTCTATGAATTTGCATGCCAAGGATTCTCTTTGCAGCTCCCAAATCCTTCATTGCAAATGTGTGAGCTATTTTTCTTTAAGCTCACCAATGTCCTACATACTAGATCCTGTAATAAGCATATCATCCACATACAAGTAACAAAATAATATAGCTCCCATTTCAAGCATCTTGAAATAAACACAATGGTCAGATTCACATCTCAAATAACCATGCTCATGCATGAAACTATCAAACCTCATATACCATTTCCTTGGAGCTTTCTTGAGCCCATATAGGATCTTTTTCAATCTACACACAAGTTTCTCCTTACCCTTGACTTCATACCCAAGTGGTTGATTCATATAAATATCTTCCTCTAAATCACCATGAAGAAGTTGTCTTGACATCAAGTTTCTCTAAATGCAAAATCCTCTACTACAAACTAAACTCAATACAATATGAATAGAAGTCATCTTAACAATAGGAGAAAATATTTCACCAAATTCAATACCTACTTTCTGTGCAAATCCCTTTACTACAAGCCTTGCCTTGTATCTCTTTTGTCCACCCTCTTCTTCCTTGATCATGTAAACCCACTTGTTCTACAATGCTCTTTTACCTACTGGAAACTTAACCAAATTCCATGTCTAGTTTTCTCTAAGGATTCCATCTCCTCATTCATGTCATGCTCCCACTACTTGTGGGCTTTATCCTACATTGCTTCTTCAAATATTTCTAGTTCACCACTATCATTCAATAATAAATAAGACAAGGAAGGTGAAAATATTTCTGGAGGTCTACTTACCCTTTGTGACCTTCTCACTGAGATTTGGGGTGCCGGAGGCTCAATCTACTCATCCTGTAGATTTGTATCTACTTCTAAGTGAGTGACTAATGTGTCACCTTCTACGATGTTAGTTTGGATAACTAACGCTGATATGATCTTGTCTTTTTGTAATCGACGCCTTGATATAGGGGACCGATGTCGGTCAGGGGTAAACCGATATTGATTACTGTGTAAACATGTAGGTGTTAATTTTAATCGAGAGTTCATTTTCATCCACAAACTTCTCCATCGGTTCACCTTTGGGTACCAAAACTTGATCCCTGTACATTCTCTTTTCATTCCAATCAATGTCATGACTCCTAATTATCTTAGAACCTTCTAAATCCCAAAACCAAATCCAAAATCACCAGAGCCATAACCAATGAAAGTACATCTTTTGGATTTAGCATCCAATTTCTTTCTATTTTCCTTATCAATATGCACAAAATATTTTGAGCCAAATACTCTAAGAAAAGAAAGATCTACCTCTTTCTAGTCCAAGATTCTTCTAGTATTCCACCATTCCAATGCACTTGAAGGTCCACAGTTAATCAAATAAATCCATCATGTCTACTTACTTCCACCCAAAATGTAAGGAAATCCAACATGTATCCTCATGCTTCTAGCACGTTCCATGATTGTCTTGTTCATTCTCTCTACAACACCATTCTCCTATGGTGTTCTAGGAACCATCCTTTCTTTGTGTATTCCATTTACTGAACAATAATCATTAAAATCCTTGTTGTAGTACTCACCACCATTGTTAGATCTAAGGCATTTTAACTTTGAATTTGATTCATTTTCCACAAGGGCTTTCCATCTTTTAAAAGTTTCAAAAACATCATATTTATGATTAATACAATAAACCCATACCTTTCTTGTGGCATCATCAATGAAAGTAACATAGTATTGGGATCCTCCATGAGAAGCTACTGGGATGGTCCCCACACATCTGAGTGTACAAGCTCCAATTTATGATTCTTCTTTTTGCCCCAACTTTGAGAAATCTCACTCTCTTCTTACTTTCAAAAAATACAATGCTCACAAAAATCAAGATCTACACATTTTAGATCTGATAACTTACCCTTTTCCTTTAAGATTTACATTCCTTTTCACTCATATGGCCTAGTTGATTGTGCCACATGCTTGTATCTGAATCTGAAGTAGATAGAAGAAAAAAAGGAATCAATAATACAGTAGATAAATACAATGATCCTACCTTCTTTCCTCTTTCTACAACAAGAGATCCCTTGGTAACTTTCAAGATTCAACTATGAGTGTAACCATACAACTAGTTTCACACAATTGTCTATAGAAATTAGATTTCTTTTAAGGCTTGGAACATGCCTCACATATTTCAATATCCATGTATTTCCATTCTACAATTTAAGATGAACTTCACCTCTACCAGTAATATTGCATGGTTCATCATCTCCTAAATAAACATGCCCAAAATTACCCTGGACATAATTTGAAATAGCCCTTATTAGGGGTTACATGGAAAGAAGCTCCTAAATCTAAAACCCATGACTCAATTTTACTATCCAAGGAGAGAATTAGGGCATCTTGCATTACCTCTTTTTGTAGCAACATTTTCCTCTTTACCTTTCTCTGGTACATTCTCTTTGTTTTCCTTGAACCAACAATCCTTCTTTGCATGACCTTTCTTTCCACAATTCTAGCAGATTATACCTCTACCTCTGGATTTAGATCTGTCATTCTTAGACTTTGATTTCCCATTATTCTTCTCTTGGATCTCTCCTTCTACCTTCCCCTGCTTTCTACATTCAAAGCATTCCCAAGATGATGATTCTCATGTACTTTTCCTGTGTATTTCTTCATTTAGGATTATACTAACCACATCATCAAACTTTAAAACATTAGTAGCAGACACGTTGTATTACTAACAACCATTACCAAGTTATCCCAACTATTTGGAAAAGAACATAATAATAAAATTTTTTCACTTCATCCTCAAATGGAATACTAACTGATTTTAATTGATTTACAATAGACCGGAAATCATTCAAATGACTTGATGCAGATCCACCTTCTTGCATCTTTAAATTAAACAATTTTTTCATCAAATAAACTTTATTTGAAGCACTAGGTTTTTCATATAGATTTGCTAAATATTTCATCAACTCTATCATAGATCTTCTTTGGTAATATTCGAAGCCATAAATGCTTGTCGAGCTCAATCTTATAGATCCCAGAGCCTTTCTATCAAGAATTTTCCATTCTTCATCAGTCATCTTTGTAGGTCTTGCCTTCTCATCCAACGGTAAGTATAAATCTTTTTGATATAGATAATCCTCCACCTGCATCTTCCATAATAGATAGTCATGGCCATCAAATTTATCTACTCTAAATTTTCCTTCTTCTCCCATTGCTTTTCTCCCACTCAATCAGAAATCCCTCTGTGAGTAAATCTATCAACACACACAACCCTCAAACAAAGATGCTCTGATACCATTTTTGGGGTTAGCACATCGGTTTTATAGATATATTAATCAAATCTAAGCATAAAAGCAATCAATATGGAAATAAACAAGAAGAAACAATACACAATATTTAACGTGGTTCACCCAGTGTGGGCTACATCCACCAAGAAACAACCAATTTATTATCACAGAGGAAATACAATGAATATTTTCAATCTTCCACACCTTCTTGGATGTCTTGTACTTTCTTCTCTATAAATTTATCTTTTCTCTCAAAAGGAAACTTCTCTTATTCTCAATTGAATTCTACTTCTAAACCCTAGCTTTATGCTTATATATGCATCTACAATCTTAGGGCACTTTAGCTATGTAATTACAACCATTAGATTCACTTTACAACTAAAGATAGATCTAAAAAATGTATGAGCCTTCACCTTCCTTGATATATCTATTAATTGATTAGTAGTGGCACAAGAAACCACTTTGGTCCCATCCTATCCCCATACTCCTACCATATCCTGGTAGGGTATAGCAAAAAAATCAACTATATTAAAGTTATCCACTTACTCGATGTGGTACCTAAGCACTCGACATACTAGTCCATCTAGTGGCCCTTACAGCCCCTAGATCTTGTACCCTACTCCCCTCTGATAGGGGATGATCCTCTCATATACCCAACTCATCATGAGTGTGGGATGACTCAATGATTATCCCTGTAACCTCACCACCTAGTATAAATCATGGTATGTGGTGCCCAAGATTTCTACTCCCGTGCGTAATTCCACCCATACTACTCAATTTGCATCATAATCGGGCCCAAGAAATGCAATAACTTATCCCCACCCTTATCCCGTCTCATGCATGAAGCCAAAATACCCATGATGGCCTTGTAGAGTGCAAGGATAGGAGTGGTGGATATAGAAAGGAGCCTCATACCCTACTTGGTGCCTGGTGACACCCCATCATCCCCATGTAAGTGGCCCAATGCCTAGCTCTGTCTGTAGACCATGTAGTCTCAAGAGTCAAACGTCTCCCAAGTATAGGAACGTCGAGTATCTTGTACACATCCTCAAGAGTGATGGTCCACTCTCCTCTAACACTTGGGAACCAAAAAGTATTCGATCAGCCCAATAAGAAAAGAGGTCACACAAAATCTTACTAGCGGGTATAATATATGGCACCTATGCGATCCTCCATATCCATGCTCAATCCAAGTAAGTTTGTCTCAACTCGAGGTGATCAATTATATCTGGTAGCGAGTCACACTCTCTCTCCCTCTCGACCCCAACGGATGTACTCCTCCTTCTACATTCATAAAACAACAAAAGAGTAAGTCAGAATAACTTTGGAAAGCTCATCAAAAACATTAGTAACATTGGCACCTACCATAAAATGCCAAAAAGCGTGTGCAGAAAAAGGGAAATTAAAGAAAGCCATGGCTAATATAGAAGACGAAGAGTAAGAATCTAAGGAGGTAGAAGACATTTCAGAGTCAGAAGAAGAAGAGACCCCATATACCCCATCATGAATACATCCACAGGAGCAATCAGAACCTCAATTTTAAGAGGAAATAGAGCCATGGATAGAAATAGATTTGAAAAAAATAGCCTATGTGTATTATAAGAAATGTATATCTCTAGGAGGCATTTCCCAAGTAGCCCAAGAATATGAATCCAGTATAGGAAAGGAACAAATGACTATAGCAGAAGCCATAAATTACTACTTGGAAAAAAATTGCTTGGTAATAGGTGATATCATTCAATTACTTCCACCTGGATTAGTCAAGGAAATCCAAGAACAAATCAATGTAGAAGAAACAAGCCACTGTAAGCCTTTCAAAAAGAAAGAACAACCTTGAAGCTTAAGAATAAAAAGACTGATGTGGATCAAAACTGCATAAAAGAGGTAGAAGAACTCATTGGATTACTCATTAAAGTAAGAAAATAAAGGGAAGAGTAAGCTACAAAGGCCACAGACCCAAAAATTTGAAGATACACAAGCGGTGGTGGAAGAAAAGAAAAGGAAAATTCTAGAAGCAGAACAACAAAAAGTCACGGAATTCGCTAGACATAAAAACGAGAAAGAAGAAAGAAGAAAAACAAAAGTTGTTAGAGGCGACTAAAAATATAGTTGAAGAAGAACAAAATAAAAAGGGCATAGAGGATGTATAGAAAAATAAGAAAGAAGAAACAAAGAAAAAAGAACCTGGAAAATCGGAAAAAAAAAAAGAGCAAGAAGATGTAGCAAATAAACGGAAGGAAGAAGTAGAAGAAAAAAAAGAACAAGAAGAACAAGACAAATAGAAGAAGATAGAAGAAGAAAGAAAAGAAAAAGAAAAGAACAGGAGAAAGAGGAGATAGAGGAGAGAGAGAAGAAGAAGAAAGAGGAAATAGAAAAGAAGGAGAAAGAAGAGAAAGACAGGGAAGGAAAAATAAGATAAGGAAAGCAAGGAGAAAGAAGAGAAAAACAAGGAGACAGAATAGAAAGAAAATAAGGAACGGAAGAGAGAGAGAGAAGAAAGAGAAGGAAGCAAAGGAAAAGTAAGAAGTAGAAGAAAAGAAAGAAAAAAGAGAAGGGGATAGGAAAAGCAACAAAAGGAATAAGAAGAAAAGCAAAGAAAAGATAAGAAATTGGAGGAGAAATCGCAGAAAGAAAAAGAAGAACAAAAACAAAATAAGAAGGAGAAGGAGGAAAAAGAAAAGAAGGCACAAGACTAGAAGAACACACTACCATCAATATCAGCCTTAGAAACATCCACAAGTATGATACTAGCATAAGCACCCAGAGATTATTTTGCAAAGATCAATTAAGCATTGCAACAATGTAAAAAGATAAGTCAATATAGTTGCAGCAAGGGGTGGTGGAACAAAATAGAGGGCTATAAGGTAAATTTAGACAAACTCATCCCCTTATAGAAAACAACTTGTAGCCAAGTGCTAGAACAAAGTGCCAAATAGGATTGGATGCAACGTTGTGTTGACATAGAAGAGGCAATGCAAAAGATATTATCTATCTAAATGAGAAAAGTCACATATCAAGATCTTTTGCATCTAATCTACATATAGAAATACAAATAGAAAAGGAAGTAGCGGAGATATTAAAAGAAGATATAGTTAATTTGGAGGCAGAAAAGAAGAATATTTGCAAAAGTGCTTTGAAATAATATAAACAAGCAAATCCTTAAGCCACATAACTGGAGAATCAAAAAGAAGGAAATAATTACAAGCCATGATAACTAAGTTGGAGGCATAGTTACAAAATTCCATGGCCTAGTATACTTATACAATTGGATGGCCTAGTGAAACTAAGAAAGAAAAAGTAGAGCTAGAAAAGTTAGAACAACATATTCATATAGAATCAACAACATATGATATCAATAAGGATAAGGATGGCACCCAAAGAAGAAAGATATCTAAACTAACTGAAAAGCATCAAATGTAGTAAACAACGCGGAATGAAAAGATACTGGATATGCAAGAATGTAACACACCACTAGATAGAGCCATCATTCGAATGCAGCAAGAACTCACCACCACCCAAAACAGATGTAGTCAATTGCAAGAAAATTCAAGTACCATCTGATATTATTCAATTAATCCAAGAGAACACACAAATACAAGAGTGGACAAAGCAGATAGATGCCCATATAGAATTGTGGTATACTTTTGAGAAGAACATTATGCCACAAATAACTAAGTACATCCCCTCTGCTCTCCACCCTGAAGAAGAGTAAGAGGCAGGGCATCCCACATACCCAGTCAAGTGAGTCGAGAAAAATAACTCTTCCTTATGCCATGCGTCTAAGTTTCTTAGGTTGATGATCTTAGCCTCCACAGTTGGCATCCCATAATTCCATTCGGGCAATTCAAGCAAGGTAACCTTTCCATACCCGGATGTCTAAGTTCTAGGGGTTGATGTCTACATAACATTTTTTTAGTAAATTTTTGAGAAAAGGATAGGGTTCTTCATTAGTTTTTTTCTTGAGGACAAGACAAGGTTTAAGTCAGGGGATGATGTTGACAAGGTTCTTCATCACATTTTGAGATAGCCATGAAGTTAAGGAAATAACCACTTAAACCGGAGATATTTGTGGAAGACTAGAACAAGATGGGAGTAATATGAGGAAAGCCTCATGGTAGTGACAAAGTCGCGGTATATTAGAAAATATGCATAATACTAAAAAAATTGTGGTACACCAAAAGAAGCCACAATGATATACGTAGGAAATCATGTAAATCGACAAAGAGCCACAGAATGAAGACAAATCAAAACACTATGAGACAGAAGTCGAGAGATGTAAATCAAAATAAGTGACTCTTGAATGATTTGTATTTTGTATATTTATTATAATTAATCCTTTGTATAGAGGTGTGCCACAAGAAATGTATGTGAGCATCACCATAAATATATGAGAGAATAGAGAGGATTTATGTATGAGAATGAGACTAATGTAATAACTATTGAAATATGAATGGAGATTGATGTTTTGGAGAAAAATTTGTTATGTGTGTTTACATTCTTTCGTTCACAAGTTAGAATAGTTTACTTTTCCCATGTACATCACTAACAATAGGTTGAACTTCCTAAGTCTTACACTGTTGTCAAGATTTAGGGTCAACAACATGTAGTTGTCCTTCGAGGGATTAGTCTACTTATTTTTATAATATGATTTTTATTTTTAATAGTTTTCTTTCAAGGATCAGTCTAGTATTATGATGCATCCATGGATATTTTGACTTTTTGATGTTGAGGAAAACCTTACTATACCATTTTGAGGAGGAAAAGATATGTGTACAAATCACACATGTTGTCCCCATCGAGATGTTTTTAGTTGCTAGATAAGGAGGATTAGTGTAATGATCATGGGGTTCCTACCAAGGAGGAACTTATTCACAAGATAAATATGCGAAGAAACAGATCCATTGTGTTCATATTTAAGGTTATTTAAGGATGAGTGATGAAAAACACATACTTTCAAATCATTACAATGATTAGATGGTGGGCTAATGGATGAAGTTAAGATTTTGATGAAACTATTTTCATGATAGTAAAAAATGTTAATTGTAGAAAATTCATAAGTGCAAGGCATTGAGGGTTCCTTTTAGGTGTACCATTGAGAGAAGCTAAACAATAAGCTTCCGACCCATACTATATGGACTGATCCAATTAAGGGAAACCTTTCCACATTTACTCATTTCAGTAGTATTGACATTTTGATTTTATTTTAAGGCAAGGTCACCTATGTTAAATTCGTGTTCTTTTACATGTTTCTCATACGCATGTTTGATGCACTCTTGATAGACGTGATGATTCTCAAGGGCTTTTAAAACCACCATTTCATTAAATTTGGACTAACCACCAATTTTCTAGACTTCCAATAATGTGATTAATGGTTTTATAAACATGAAATTTGGTTTCAATTGTGTGATTATCGAGTTTCCAGTTTTGATAATATTGGTTTCCAATTGTGTGATTATCGATTTCCAATTGTGATAATGTTGGTTTCCAAGCATGTGAATGTTGGTGACCAAATGTGTCATTATTAGTTTTCAATTTTTCAAAATCAGTAACCAAAATTTTAAATTTAAACTGTGGGGCACCATATAATATTGTCATGTGTTGAATACATATATAGGTTAAAGAGGATTCTTATTCTACTTTTTAATTTTTTCACTTAAAGGGAGAATGAGAGGCCTCCCATTCTCTCCATTGATTTTTTTACTTTCCTATTCTATCTTTAGATTTTTTTCTCCTATTTTTTATCTTGAATTTTTCACTTTCCCATTTTATCTCTTCATTTATTTGAACTTTGACAGAGAATGGAAGGCATCCTCTTCTCAGTCTTCATTTTTTTACTTTGAGATAGAATGGGGGCCTCCCATTCTCCCTCTTGATTTATTATTCACTTTCAAGGAGATAATATTATACCTTTCTTGCAAAAGCCCAAATCCAATGCATCTAGTGTATTATCCAATTTTTATTTATAAGAAATCAAACAAATAAAAAATAAGAGTAGAAATGTTGCAGTGTTCTATAGACACCTATAATTACGCCCAAGCAATTTAAATACTTAAATTGTGATAATTATCCCCTTTCTCGCAAATCAACGACATATCGTCAAAAGCACTCATTTTCCCTCATATCATCATTAATTAATTACACTAAGCTAATTAATTAAGTTTCCTATCCAACAAATACCCTAATTAACGACCTTCCGTTAATAAATCACCCCTTCTACCTAGACTAATTAATTATTATTAATTAATTAGCTTTCCCTTCCATTTAACCAATAAATCAATATTTAATTGATTTAATCCCCTTATAATAGCCTAAATCGCACTAATATTCCTATAATTGGCTTCTATAAGCTTACACCTACCTATTAATTAATCACCTTTGATTAATTAAAATACCCCCAACTCCCATGACTTGCTAAACATGTATTAAACCCTTCTAAAGTAAGGTTACCTTTAATAAAGCAACCTTATCCATTCCTAATCATGTTTTACCTTTATCCCACATTCATGAGAATGTGTTGAATCCTTTATCCTTTGGGCTATATAAAGAGCCCTCCACCTACCTTTTTACTTACACCTAAACTTTCTAAGAGAGCAAATGCAAAGCATATAGCAAAGAGACTAAGAGCTTGCACCTTGCCCTTTTGAGAGTTCATCATCTTGAAGAGTTAAGCCTCTTTCTTAAAGTGCTTGGGTCATATGAGAGGTGTCAAAAGGGTCTTGTAGCCCAACTTTGATTAGCCCCCATTCCTAGGTTCTTGGAACATTAAGGACAACTATTTTGATAGCCATGGAGCTTACTTAGGTCCATTCATTTATTTGTTGTTAGAGAATAGAGGAGTTTAGATATTTAGCATTGTTAGTTTCAAAGTTTGTATTGATGAATGCTAGCATCTAACCCTTGTTTAATTCTTATCATGATGGTGTTTATGCTTTGTTTTAGCTAAATTGTAGAACTATTTTAGGTGGTAGTTCTTGCTTCATTTGATTTAGCATTAAGCAAAGTATACATGCACACATTTGGCACACCCGATGGGACATACTCCATTGTCCTTTGCACTTAATTTCAAGTTTTTGTAGTTAAGTTTTATTTTTGGTTACTAACCCTCTTTTACACATGTTGATCTAACTTGTTTTTCTTAACATGTTTTGTTGAGTTTTCATGTGTTGGGTCTTCCTTGTAAGTATGAAGGAAGTGAAGTTTTGTTAAAATTGGAATTGAGTGGAAAATTTCAAGATTTCATCATGTTTTCATTTTTAGAGCTTACTTTCTCAACATTTTACATGCTAGTTTTGTCAATTTCTTGAAAATTTTCAATTCTTGAGCATGTAGGTTAGTGTTTGATAGTGCTGAGTCTTCTATTTACATATTAATGTGGTGGGTTGCTGTCCAAATTTAATCTTGGTGAGAAAATTTCAAGATTTCATCATGTTTTCATTTTTAGAGCTTACTTTTTCATCATTTTACATGCTAGTTTTGTCAATGTCTTGAAAATTTTCAATTCATGAGCATATAGGTTAGTGTTTGATAGTGCTGAGTCTTCTATTTACATATTAATGTGGTGGGTTACTGTCAAAATTTAAATCTTGCTTGAGAAAATTTCAAGATTTCATCATGTTTTCATTTTTAGAGCTTACTTTTTCATCATTCTACATTCTAGTTTTGTCAATTTCTTGAAAATCTTAAATTCTTGAGCATGTATGTTAATGTTTGATAGTGTTGAGTCTTCTATTCATATATTAATGTGATGGGTTGTTGTCAAAATTGAATCTTGGTTGGAAAAATTTTCCCATTTTGTAGATTAAGGGACGTTTTTTTTTTTTTACATTTTTTGAGTGCATGTCAAGTGCACACCCATGAGCATAAGAGCATATGTGTAACCCATCTTCCGAAGGCCATAACTTTTACTCCCGAACTCGAAATGACTCCATTTTTTTTGCGTTGGAAAGGTATTGAAGTTAAATATGCAATGAAAATATAAATTTAGGATTTATACTTATAGAAATTGCAAGTTTTTCTATTATTTTAAAACTGGTCATTTTCTAACATGTCTAATGTTTTGATGAATGTTGTATTTCCATGCTTACTCGATTTAGACCAAAGCATGTGTATGCTCTTCTCTTGCACATTTTGGTGATCTTGAGAATCAAAAACAACTTTGATCTCTATCTTGTTAACATTGGGATTAAACTTGGAAACTTGATTATTCATTTTGCTTAAGGGAATGAACCTTTTACAAAACATTTTTCAATGGTCCTTTGATTTGAAGTTTTCCATTTCTATATAGTTGGGATAAAGTTTGTGTATGCTCTTATCTTGCACGTTAGGGTGATCTTGAGAATCAAAAGTAACTTTAGTCTTCATTTTATTACAATTGGTAAATTGGAAACTTCATCTTTCACTTTTGGTTTAAAAGGAATGAACATTTATCAAGAATTTTGTATGGTTCATTGATTGAAAAGATTTTCTTTACTTTTTAGTTGGATTATTTGTTGTGTATGCTCTTCTCTTGCATCCTTGGATGATCTTGAGAATAAAAATCAACTCTTAATCCTTTTTTTTAAATAATGTCATTTTCTTGGAGAACTACTAACGCTTAAGTGTAGGACCTAAAAACGCTTGTCAAAGAAAGGAGGAATCAAAACGAAATCAAAAACTACTAATACAGTTGTTATACAGGTTGTCAAAAGGTGTTCAATCAAACCACACCTAATTAAACAAGATAAAAAGAACAACATATTCAAAACACTGTATTGCAGGTTTCAGAAAAGGGTACGTCCCTCTCCGCTCAACTGGAACATAACCCCTTTGGCATAACGCCTTAAGCTACAACAATGGGGGTGGTTCAGGAACCCCAAAGTAGTCCACGTAAGAGGGAACCTTGTGGACGAAACGGGAAGTGCTCCACACTACCTACTTGACTAGTGATTCCTTTGTGAGATAGCATTACAAGTTGTCTATTGTGGTGACCCCAGTGATAGTACACGTAGACACACTAGTTGCCTACTATTCTTGAAGGGGGTAAAGTAAAGCCGAGATACTCCCAAACTAGTCAGTGTGACTTTTTGGGTAAATCGCGCTCGCTCATGGAAACTTTGTAACACCTAGGGCAAGAGAACCACCTAGGAGAATATACTTTGGCCAGGAGCCCACTTTGACCATTTTAAAACAGTGTTGAGTTGTGAACCTTCTTTTTGAGAAACGTGTGATGTATTACTTTCGCCTAGTTTTTACTTGCCTTAGGGCGAGGCGAAACTCTGCCGAAGTGAGGCTAGAATTTTTGTCATTTTTCTTGATTTATTTCCTTCATATTCTTTTGACACTTTGTTGATCAAAAGAGGTGTGATTACCTTTGTGTTGCCATTTGACTGTTTCTCTCACTTTTATGTCCGTTTATGCCCATCCATGTTTGTGGTTGGGTTAGTTAAACGTCTAAAGTGAGTGGAGGCATTTTCACGTCATTTGGTAGCCATTGTGATCTTGATACCCACGTCAAGATCATCATTGTAGTTAGGCATGGTTCATCACTGCGGACTTCCATAGAGGAGTTAGCTTGTTTGTCTCGTATCATTACAATTTCGATATTTACGTCTTGTTTCTTGTAAACTCGACATAAATACCTATATTGTACGGTTACGCTGCACACATTCTTAACTATTCCTAGCTATACTTTGAGCATTTTTTGTTCGGTTTTATTATTACCTCGATTTTAAAAGGTGCTAGGCACTACCATTTGTGCATGTTATATCAATAACACCTCGATATCAATACTTCACTTTCTTGCAAAGTGGGTTAACATATCTTGGTGATATTGTTGTGTCATTCACAAATCGTAATTGACACTTTTTGAGATATAGGTCTTAATCAGACTTGAGCTTGCTCATCGTATATCTTGATTGGGAGATCACATTTAACTTCATGTATTTACTTACGTCTTGTTCATTCCTTTGAACTTGGCATAAGTGGAGACATCTTGTTAATCATCTGGCGTCACAAATTACTTTAAAACGTAGTCTAGGAGGTACTTCATTTGATTAAGTTTTGATACCAAACGATTGTTTCATTGCTGACTTTATCACTCTATCACATTGGTATTCTCACACGGTTAATTTACTCTTAACACATACATCTTGTGTTTTACTTGGGGGTAGTCATTGAATTTTGAACAAATCTACAACTTACCTTAGTGAAACTTATCACGAAAACATGGCTCCCAAGACGCGTCTAGGTTTAAAGAAACAAACATATGAGGAACAATAGGCGCAAGCTTGGGAAACCTCTAACAGACAAGGGTCAAACCCATTTATCGGACATGATCTAGGACCACTATTTTCTGCAGAAAAGGAAATAGAAGAAATGGTCGACCATAGTGGAAACGAATTAGAATCACCACACCATGAGACTTTGATTTTGACCCCACTCTACTAGATGAGTTTCTCCTTAGAAATAAAGATAGAGTTTTGGCACGGGTCATGGAATTAGGGGCCAAATTGCCCACCGAGAATGAACCAATATTACCTACAAATGACACTACTAAGGAAGAATGCCCCCTTATCAATATGGAAGATATTTTAACAGGTGGGCATGCTTCCACTTCTTACGTAGAAAATGATAAAGTGGTAGGGCATAGAATACCCCTCATCAAAGTGCCACGAAGAAACAAGATAGAACATGAGACAGGGGAAGAACCTCCACAATACGAAGAGGAAGAACCTTTAGAAGAAGAAGACACAAACCAAGTCACAATCCAACAACAACTCAGTAACCTAAGCCGACAACTAGCTTTGCTTACTTTCTAGGTACAGAAAGACACAAACAAGAATGTTCAAAAGTCAAAGCCTAAGTTTAGGATCCATGAACTCCATCGAGAAAACCAAGGAGAAGAAGACACAGGGTATCATCGTGTACACATCCCCACTTCTCCCACTAAAGAACAATTGCTCGCACAAGAAGTGAAATCTATGAAAGCAACACTTGCGAGCATACAAGAAAGCAATATAGGGAGTATTAGGAAATACCAATACGAAGAACTATGCCCCTATCCTTTTGACAAGACAATGACCCTTCAACCCTTTCCAAAGAAATTTGATATGCCAAAGTTTGACAAATACAAAGGAAAGGGAGACCCAAGGGATCATGTTAAATATTTCTACATGGCATGTCAAGAGGTGTCTTATAGTGATAATTACCTCATCAGACTTTTTCCTAAGAGTCTCGGAGGTCAAGCATTGGAATGGTTTACACGCTTACCACGAGGATCAATTTTCACTGGCGGGTGGCGGAAAGATTTGTGTGTCATTTCTTGTATAACATAGAGAGTGACATCACCATAGCAGCGGAACTTGTGTGGCACAAAACAATGCCCAAATGAGACCTTCACTAGCTTCCTCCAACGATGGAGAGGGATAGCTAGTCACTTCCCTTGCGCTTTCCCTGAGAAGCAGATGGTCTAGTATTTTCGTCCCTAATCTCAACCCAGATATAGCTTTCCACCTCCAAATGCATTGTGTCCGCACCTTTGAGGAGGTTATCGAGAAAGGGATTCAAATAGAAAAGGCTCTCATTGCCAAAGGCACCCTCAAAAGCCAATCTAAAGACAACCAAAGTGTCAAACCCGCTGAAAATCCAAAGATCTTTAACAAAAACAAAAACATGGTGGGAGACGGAATCATTGATTCCAAACATGTTCAAACAGTCCAAACCAGTCAACCTTTTAAACTGACCAAGGGCCCAATTCAACCACCACCAAAGCGACGAACATTCACCTCCCTCAATGAACCATTGTCCGTCATACTAAAACAGTTGGATGTGGCCCACATGATGACCTATCCTACAACGCAACCGTTTGATGACAACGCTCCTAAACCTTCATGGTATAAGGAGCATGAATACTATGAAATGCATCACGTTAAAGGTCATAAAATAGACAAATGTTTGCGACTTTGCCACTATATTCAAGACCTCATTAACAACGGGGAGATAGAGGTGGATAACCCTAGCCACATGCAAACACCTAACGAGAAAATGGGGATTTATAAGGAACCATTCCCCAAGCATGATAAGTCGGAAAAGGCAAAACCGGATTGAGGAGAGTCATCCCAAACCTATAAAGCCACGAATTACTTGTATACCAAGAGAGATAACAATCATTACGATTCTCTTATCGGATGTATTCGCTCCCCTGCTGACTATGTCAACACCATCCAGATTAAGGGAAAGGACTGTGATGTGGTAACAAGGCGCGCCCGCCTCGTAATTCCGGACCCCTCTCCATCGACCTTGCATACTAGTAAGTATAACCTTTTAGAACAACTTGAGAAGACGTCTGCTAAGATTTCGATCTTAGACCTTCTTAAGATTTCCAATGTACATAAGGACATCCTGTATCAAACTCTGCAGGGTCGGGAGTGCCTTTAGAAGTCAATCCTGCGTACCTTCAAGCCGCGGTGGCAAATATTGCACCAAGTGAGCATCTCACTTTCAACCATAGGGAGGTCCCTACCGAGAATCCTACACATAATCTTCCCTTATACATTGAGGTAGTTGTTACCCGCAGGAAAATCAAACGGGTGCTTGTGGATAACGGATCTGGATTGAACATCTACACGCTTAAATTAGTCAAACAATTGGGACATACGGAAGAAGATCTTGAGTCCCATATCATCACTATCACCGCATACGACAACGCGGAAAGAGAGTCAGCAGGCACCATTACGCTGCCAATGGAGGTGGGCCCCACTTGCCATCAGACAAAGTTTCACGTCTTAGACTTGGAACTTCCATATAATATGCTTCTAGGCCGACCATGGATCCATGCCATGCAAGCAGTGCCATCAACATTTCATCAATGCATCAAGCTGAAGCATGAGGGACATACAATAACAATACCAGGAGACTCAGAGCCCTTTGCTCATTGTAGAGCTCTTAATAGCTTTGCATGAAAGGGTACATACGCATGTCCCTCCACAGATATAGTTGTCCCTCTTCATTCTGAGGCCATGGAATCTCGAGTAGATTCAAATTCTCTTAGTTCTTGCACTCATGGGGCATCTACTTCAACATCTCCATTTGATTCATGGGAGATGAAAATTCTGGAATATGGTTGTGGGGAGTATAATGTACAACAAGTGCTCTTGGTTTCTGACCTCTCCTTGTCACCCAAGACTAGAGGTCGACCCAACTACCGCTTCAGGAGACCTAGAGAGGAACACACTATTGGGTCGTTCCTACCTGGAGGCTTGTTAGCTGAGGAAAAATTACTTGATCCACCTACTACTTGGGTCCCTGAGGACACTCAGCCATCTTGTTATCAAACCCCAGAATATGAAAAATCTAGCAGAATGATGTACTCCATGGGCTACAAAGGCCTAGGATGTGGGAGGAATGAACAAGGACAAAGAGAACCAGTCCCTCTTCCACATTTCAAAATAGAAAGATATGGCATTGGGATTCGCCCTTATGGAGCACACCCCAATGATCAAGATGCGACTTGTTCTGAGCATGAGGATAGCTCCGATTATCTAGACAGTGATACGGATTCCTGTTGTAGCCAATATGAGGATCTGGCCTCCATGAACCTTTTCATGAATAACGTTGTCCTAACCATCACCCCCACTAAACCAACCCTTGACCTTGTATACCCCTCCCTTGTTGAATGGGACCAACAATGTCACGTGCCACTAGATTTATTCGAGAACAACGAGGCTATTGCAGAGTTCATGGGCATAAGGGATACAATTCCCATTGGAGATCACAAGAAGGGTTTCTTTATCGACTTAGACACCTGCGCCTACTTTGGCGAGGAGGCTAAACTTCGTGGTCAACAAAATTTAAAGAAAAGTGAGGGCAAGAGTTCTAAAGAAAAGCCTCGGCAAAAATCGAAGTCCAAGTCACACAGTGAAAACCTCTTTGAGGCATTGGTTGACAAACAAATAAGAAAATCAAAGGACAAACAAAGTGACCACACCAAGGATGAAAATCTCGTAGAGACATCCTTGGATGAAGATCTCAACCTACCTCCCGATCCTACGCGTATGGAGGATTTATCAAAATTGTTAGTTGAAGAAACCATTGATGTCAATATTGCATCGAAGAAGATCCCAAGATAGTAAAATTGGGAGCATCACTCTCACCCGAGAGAACAAAAGGCATTCACTATGCTACTACGAGAGTTTATTGATGTGTTTGCATGGTCTTACAAAGACATGCCCGGCTTAGATCCAACTTTGGTCGTGCATAACCTGGTTGTGCATGCAGACGCTAAGCCTATCAAACAGAAGCTCTGAAAGATGCACCCAAGAGTGGCCTTGTTAGTTAAAGAAGAGTTGGAAAGGTTGCTTGCAGCAGGATTCATCAGGCCAATTGATTATTCTGAATGGATATCGAACATTGTTCCTGTCCAGAAGAAACCTATTGGTATCCGAATTTGCACAGATTTTAGGGACATCAATAAAGCTTGCCCTAAAGATGACTTTCCATTGCCCAACATTGACATGATTGTTGACTCAACCGCAGGGTATGAAATGCTATCACTTATGGATGGCTTTTTGGGTTATAATCAAATTAAGATCGTTGAGGAAGACCAACACAAAATAGCTTTCACAACTCCTTGGGGCACCTTCTATTATCAGGTGATGCCATTTGGCCTTAAGAATGCGGGAGCAACTTATCAACGGGCCATGACAGTAATATTTCACGATATGATTCATGACATCATGGAAGACTACGTAGACAACATCCTGGGAAAGTCCAAAACAAGAGAGGATCATCCTATCATTTTACTGGCGTATCTTTGAACGCCTACGTGAATACAAAGTTAGGCTAAATCCAAAGAAGTGTGTCTTCGGTGTGCTATCTGGGAAACTATTAGGCTTCATCGTGTCAAGACGAGGTATTGAGGTAGACCCTGCTAAAGTGTCTGCCATCACAGAAATGCCTCCACCTGAGAATATCAAGCAACTGCGTAGCTTGCAAGGGAAAATTCAAGCCATTCACCGCTTTATCTCCCAGCTTGTAGATAAATGTCACTCATTCACTCATTTGCTTAAGAAGGACATCGCTTTCATCTGGGGACCTGAGCAACAACAAGCCTTTGATTTACTTAAACAGTACCTGGCTAATCCACATGTCCTCATGCCTCCCACTCCGGGAGAACCACTTTTTCTCTATATTTCCACTATGCAATACGCTATTGGTGCACTGCTCGCCCAATATGACCTTAGCCATAAAGAGAAAGCAGTGTACTATCTGAGTTGCACCCTCATCACCTATGAATGTAATTATCCTCAGATTGAAAAGGCTTGCTTGGCCGTTGTTTTTACCTTTCAGAAACTTCACCATTACCTGCTAAATACTAAGACCAAGCTCATATCCAAGGTCGACCCACTCAAGTATTTGTTGTCCAAACCCACCCTCACAGGTAGAATGGCTAATTGGATCATTCTACTCAGTGAGTTTGATATAGAATTTGTCCATCAAAAATCAATTAAAGGACAAGTACTTGCTGACCAGCTAGCGGAAGCACCTTTGCAAAGCACAGAACCTTTGAGTCTGGATCCAGATGCATCTTTGCTCTACATTGAAGAATCTATCGTATGGCAGATACATTTTGATGGATCTTTTACGTTTCATGGTTCAGGTGCAGGAGTGGTCCTTATTACTCCTTCGGGTGATCCTATACCACAGGCTTTCCACCTGGCCTTCCCTTGCACGAACAACATTGTGGAATATGAAGCACTCATTGCAGGGATGAAGCTAGCCATCAAGTGGAATATTCAACATGTTAAGGTTGTAGGTGATTCATAGCTAATCATCAAACAGGTTAATGATGAGTATAAAGTAAAGGATGACAAGCTCATACCTTATAAGAAGTTGGTGGAAACTCTGAAGGAGTATTTTGTGCACATTACCTTTGAGCAGATCCCAAGAGCGCAGAACAGATCAGCAGATGCTATGGCAACGGTGGGATCTATGCTTCGTATTCCACCAGGGAACAATGATATGCCATTTTTCGTAGAAAATCTACACCAGCCGCGTATGACGTACCAGAATCTTGCCTGGCTTGTGAGGTTGTTGGTCCCTATTCCCCGTGGTACGAACCCATTTTCACCTATCTTAAGGACAGTACTTTCCCTCCCAATATCTCCCATTCTGAAAAGCAAATCCTGATTCGCCAGATAGCCCATTACACCCTTTTAGGAGGTACACTTTATCATCATGGCTACGATGGGAATCTATTACGTTGTCTGGATGTGACGGAGTCAATCCGAGCAATTAAAGAAGTACACGAAGGAGTATGCGGAGCACATACAAATGGAATGGTCTTGGCTAAGAAACTGTTAAGAGTAGGTTACTATTGGCCCACCATGGAAACTGATTGTTGTAATTATGTTAGAAAATGTGTGCTTTGCCAAAAGTATGGAAATTTCATCCATGCTCCATCGCAACCATTGCAACCAATCACTACCCCGTGGCCATTCTCCAAGTGGGGACTTGATCTAATAGGGAAGCTTACTCCTACCTCATCTGATGGTCATACACATATCATCACAGCTACAGAATACTTTACAAAATGGGTGGAGGCTATCCCTTTAACCTATGTCACAGGAGCACAGATTTCTAAATTCATCATGAATCACATTATTTGCTAATATGGTATCCTATAACCATTGTCACAGATAATGGGAAGTCATTTAAGAACAAAATTGTGAAAGGTCTTTGCCAACGGTTCCAAATCAGATTGAAATGGTCCACGCCATATTACCCTTAGGGTAATGGACAAGCTGAGGCAACAAACAAGACTTTGGTAAGGATAATGGAGAAGATGGTTAGCAAAACTAGTCGAAACTGGCACCTACAAATCCACCCAACCCTCTGGGCCTACCGAACATCAATTCACACTCCTACGGGTGCGACGCCATATTCCCTAGTGTTCGGGATAGAATCTATCATCCCTTTAGAGATTGAACTCCCATCCCTGCAAATTTCTCTTCGGGACTATTTGGATAAGGATGAAGATTACCGAGTGGCAAGATTGGCTGAGTTAGAGCTCCTGGATGAGAGGCGCATTCGCGCTCTTAATCACCTGAAGGTATATCAACACAGAATCTCCCGCAACTACAACAAGAGAATCATCCCTCGCCAGTTTGAGGTGGGTGATTTAGTTATGAAGGAGAACAGTTCAACACTAGAGCAGAGTGAGAAAAGAAAGGGAAGTTTGAACCACACTGGTTAGGACCCTATGTCATAGTTGCAAGTATGGCACGGGGGCATACAAGTTAGCTCACCCAATGGTGAATAGCTCCATGAGCTCATGAATTCCATGCATCTTAAGAGGTTTTATGCCTAAACATGGCATGAGAAAGTCATAAAAATCACAAACAAATATAAAAACATCACACAAAAAAATAGAAAAGAAAAGAGAAAAGCAGTCGTCCACTAGTGAAAACCATGTAATTGTGGTACTTTGGACAAGTCCTTGGGTGAAAACTAGTTTCAGCGCCTCGGAAGGATTTGTTGTTCACAAGCATTCTGTATTAGAAGGGTAGTTGTCTTTTTCCTGGACCTGGTTCTACCTTCGAGTTTCCTTGTGCACACCATCTAGTCCAGCCTTGATCTGGCTTTGCCTTCTTCTATTCATCTGTAAGGTACGTGGTCTTTCGTTATTTCCCATCTTACACTAGGGGCAACTCAATGACTTCACCTTCTTGTTCATAAGCATGTGGCTTCTGCCCTTGTATATTCCCCACCTAACGTTGGGGGCATCCATGCTTTCTTGGTTACCTGCACATAGCTTTGGAAAACTATTAAAAACACAAAAACAATAGAAACATTGTTTTGAGAAAAACACAAAACGATAGAAAATTGTTTCACAAAACACAAAAACAATAGAAAATTGTTTCACAAAACACAAAAACAATAGAAACATTGTTTTGAGAAAACACAAAAACAATAGAAACATTGTTTGAGAAAACACAAAAACAATAGAAAATTGTTTCACAAAACACAAAAACAATAGAAACATTGTTTTGAGAAAACACAAAAACAATAGAAAATTGTTTCACAAAACACAAAAACAATAGAAAATTGTTTCGAGAAAACACAAAAACAATAGAACATTGTTTTGAGAAAACACAAAAACAATAGAAAATTGTTTCACAAAACACAAAAACAATAGAAACATTGTTTTGAGAAAACACAAAAACAATAGAAAATTGTTTCACAAAACACAAAAACAATAGAAAATTGTTTCACAAAACACAAAAACAATAGAACATTGTTTCGAGAAAACAACAAAAACAATATATATATATATATATCAAAAAATCTAAAAACAAGGCAAAATTTTTCAAAAAATTCCTAAAAAGTAAAACACCCTACAAAATGGTAACTTGCTTCTTACGGCTGAAACTTGTGTCTTGCGCATGGTATTTTCTCCATATCCTGTTGGTTTGTCTCACATCTTCCCCGATTAATACGACTCGTAGATCATTGGATTCACAACCATTCACAAAAGCTAGTTGCTTGCTTCGTCTATACTCTGGGGCACTTTTGGTTGCACAGTGTTTTACATTTCGTTACACGCACAAATGCTTTTCATGGACCCCGTGTCCATTTTCATTTCCCCTTGCATGTATCCTTGCTTGGGGCATCATTTTTAACCCTTGTCATCAATCACGAACTTGTGGATCTCTTCAGCACTGATAACAAAACATTTGTACAATTGTTTTGACCATTGTTGAGTTAGATATGTGCGTTCGTACTTATTTTCCCTATTATATGAGCTTGTTCCCTTCTCGTATTGCATTGCATTATTGTATGTTGCGTGGAGTTGGTACTTTCAGCAATGGACAATTGTTCGTAGTATATATTTTCATGTCATTCTACCTTTGTTGTATGCTTATATTTTTCATAAGGACCGATGATGTAGTTCCTATGGCAATATGATGACATCAAATTTGTTCCAAACAAATAAGCAGCTAGAGGTTAAGCTCTTCTCTCCCCTCATCCATATTTCTTCTACACGACTTCCCGTTCACCCCTAATTCTCCCTCTCCTCGGGGCATCCTGCCTCGTCCCCATTCTTCTGCCTACTTCTCATATTTTTCGATCGTCGATCGGCTTCCTTCATCACCCCATCGACACTCGAGGGGGCATCTCTCCCTCCTACTAATTTTTCTTCTATCCCTTCAAAATCTCTTCTATCTACTATCTTTGAAGTGGCATCACTTACGCCACCCCAAAGAGGGGCAAATGTAGACACCTATAATTACGCCCAAGCAATTTAAATACTTAAATTGTGCTAATTATCCCCTTTCTCGCAAATCAACGACATATTGTCAAAAGCACTCATTTTCCCTCATATCATCATTAATTAATTACACTAAGCTAATTAATTAAGTTTCCTATCCAACAAATACCCTAATTAACGACCTTCCGTTAATAAATCACCCCTTCTACCTAGACTAATTAATTATTATTAATTAATTAGCTTTCCCTTCCATTTAACCAATAAATCAATATTTAATTGATTTAATCCCCTTATAATAGCCTAAATCGCACTAATATTCCTCTAATTGGCTTCTATAAGCTTACACCTACCTATTAATTAATCACCTTTGATTAATTAAAATACCCCCAACTCCCATGACTTGCTAAACATGTATTAAACCCTTCTAAAGTAAGGTTACCTTTAATAAAGCAACCTTATCCATTCCTAATCATGTTTTACCTTTATCCCACATTCATGAGAATGTGTTGAATCCTTTATCCTTTGGGCTATATAAAGAGCCCTCCACCTACCTTTTACTTACACCTAAACTTTCTAAGAGAGCAAATGCAAAGCATATAGCAAAGAGACTAAGAGCTTGCACCTTGCCCTTTTGAGAGTTCATCATCTTGAAGAGTTAAGCCTCTTTCTTAAAGTGCTTGGGTCATATGGGAGGTGTCAAAAGGGTCTTGTAGCTCAACTTTGATTAGCCCCCATTCCTAGGTTCTTGGAACATTAAGGACAACTATTTTGATAGCCATGGAGCTTACTTAGGTCCATTCATTTATTTGTTGTTAGAGAATAGAGGAGTTTAGATATTTAGCATTGTTAGTTTCAAAGTTTGTATTGATGAATGCTAGCATCTAACCCTTGTTTAATTCTTATAATGATGGTGTTTATGCTTTTTTTTAGCTAAATTGTAGAACTATTTTAGGTGGTAGTTCTTGCTTCATTTGATTTAACATTAAGCAAAGTATACATGCACACAGTTCTGCAATATGATTACGCTTTATTTGTAGGTGTGTTTTCTTCATGTCTTACATTTTTTTGTCCCGATTATTTGTAACTTATTGTGTCGTAAGGGATGTCAACTTTGTTTTAAATTTCAGTTTATCATGTTAAATTGAGTCCACGAGACACCTTTTTTGTTGACATGTGTCCCTTCTTTAATTAGTTGCAAGCCTAAAATTCATTTAAATTTGGCTCATTCCAGGGATTTCATGTCTGATCGGAGCCATATCTCAAAAGTATGGTGGAATGATTCCATGTTTCCACCTTCATTTGTTAGATCATCGCCAAGTGGAATCCTCTTATTAGTCCACTTGTCTCTACCTCCCACTAGCGTGTATTATTTCTCCTATTGTGGACCCAAATGTTTCCTTTATTCTGATTAATTCTAGGGTTCTAAGTCCATTGGACCCCGAGTGCCTTCATCTTAAGCGGAATGATGACACATAGCACCTACTACGCCATTCGATTCCACCATCTATCTATGTCCTTGGTTGTTAAGATCACACCACTGTCCTTGTCTTTTCACACTGATCTTCACCACGTCTCCTTGTTTCTATGAACTAGTGGCCCATCTAGACGAAAAATTGTTTTCATTTTGGATAATTCCATGAGCATGGTGTCTGTGGGGTAGAATTGTTGGAAAAACCTAAGGAATCATGACACGTGTCTTCATTCCTTGTCATGCCAATTTAAAACCTTAGTTAATTACTTTTAACCTTGGCTTATATTTTGTTGCCTCGTGGGTCAATTGATTGTTCTTGACCACTAATAGTTACATCATTCGTAGGGTTTATTGGCATTGATCTACCACGTAGGTGGCGGTATGGTATTATTTAAATGGTCAGTGTGTTGGTCCATATTATAAGGGCCACATGTTGTCTCTTTGGTGGTATTTTGGATGTTTTACTGGTGAAATTTTTCACACTTAACCAAAAATGGTGAATAAAGAGGGAATCGATCTGGATTTGTGCAAGTTTCGGTGGGCACCAGGAGTGGTTAACCATGGTTAGCGCAATCGGCATCTCGGGTGAAAGAACTAGCCCACCAATTACTTTTTCCCTCCAATCACCACTTTCCATAATCCCACACCAATGAAACCTACCGAATTCCATCCCCAAGTGTCATTCAATAATCGTAGGACGAGAGGGGTTGGGTGACCACAAACTAGTTGGTTGATGGCATAAAACCCTAACCCTAAACCTAACCATTGTAGAATGGTATTACTCAACCATAGGACTCACATGGCACATTATGGAAACCCTTCCCAATAAGGGCCTTATCAACTTAGCATCCCACTAGCTAGATATTTCCATCCTACGAGCACTACGGGTAATAATTTTGTTATGTTGTAGATTACTTATGAACTTTATCATCAAATATTACGGTATACAAATAAACTCTTGTCACAAAAACATGAGGGGATTTATCCTAGTCATGATTTCTCCTTAAATAATAAATGGGCCTCTACCACATTCTTATGTTTATCACACAACCATGAAAACACATTAAAACTGGTCAAGTTTAAAGCACTTACACTAATACATGAATGACCCTATTTCACAACCATTTTATTTCAAAGTGATATTACTATTCTCCATATTGAAATGAATGAATTAAGAGGTTAAATGGTTTTTTTACCATTCTCCTAGGGAATATGTCATAATTAATGGTGTTTGGTAATCTTGAGCCCCGAGAGATTTTCAATTTTGGTTTCCCTCTCTCGCAACTACCCAGGTGATAGGTATTTTAAAAAAAAATTCCATTGAATTTAAATCGCCCGCATAAAATATCTAGCCACATGGTGGCATTCCTCTTTTCTCCCATTTTTCTCCCGATGGAACTCAAACCCGATGAATGTGTCGTATTATATTGTGTTTCAGGTTTGGCCTTTTGGTCAAACTAGGTCATGGAGATCTTTACCATCCATGATGGGACACGTGGTGATATTTTGCCACTCTCCATAGTGATGGACTGATGTGGACATGAAACTCATGGGATGAGCTATAGTTTATTTTTTTGTCAGTCCGGGCTTAGTCAAGGTGATTCAATGGCGGCGATTCACGGTCCACGGTGTGACAAGTGGCAGCATTCCACCACTCATTTGGGAGATGGACTCGACATATGTGAGAGCCCTAGAATGAGGCCCAGTTTATATTAGCATTGGATTCGTATGATTATGTGTCATTTTATATGGATGAAACATGGAGGAAGAGTATAAAAATAGATAGATATATATATATATATATATATATATATATATATACACACACACACACACACACACACACACATATATACATATATACCAAAGCGTATAAAACAAAGGAGAAGAATGTAGAGAAAGAGAATAGAATATAGAGAGTCGTACAAGCGCAAGGAATATAGCAAAGAGGAGATATATGTCATAGCATATAGACAAAGAAATATAGAGAGAAGAATATAGAAGGGGGAATATAGCAAATAGATACATGCAAAGAAGACAAAATGATTTTTGTAAGAAAAATAAACAAAAAAGAGGACACAAGAAGATAAATAAAATAAAATGTAGAGAGTAGTAGCTATGATATTATAAGAAGTTTTCAATCGAATATAACATATATTTTGTGTGTGTATGTGTTTTTTTTTGTTGTGTCTTTCCCTTATTGGTTGCAGTTGGCACCAAATTTTTCCAACATAATATATCATTTTTTCATACATTGGATATACATCAAGATAAAGATAATATTATTTGAAAAATAATATTAATAATGATTTCATAAAACATATATTTCCATCATCTTAAGTGCAACAAAATAGAAATTTTCATAAAACCCATAACTTGAGACAAGATAAAATATCACATATTGTCTTTGACATAGTTTTCATTACCTATAGTAAATCATTCAACATCATTATCACTTTGGCTATCCTCAATTTGTTGAAGTTGTGCTTGATATTCTTTAATGGTTGCATGTCCCTTTTTTGTTATTCTTATTCTTTCTCGATTCCATCCTTGCTTTTGTTGACCAAGCCCAAATGATACTATTCACATCTATGTCACTTGTTCCTTCATTTCCTTCTTTCCATTTTTTTTTTATGTAAGCAATCCTCATACAAAACTTTTTTTGATTTCCCTTTTCCAATTGGTGTCCACCATCGAACCTTTACCTTATATGTCTCACTCTTAGTATCCTTACAAGGGTAGACATTCCCTTCTACTTTACCCATCCATATTGGGAATTTGTTTGATCTTGGTCATATTAAAACAAATTTTCCATGTACCACATCTACCTTTGGATTGAATTCATCTCTTGGTTGTTTACATTTAGGTCCCACATAAATTTATTCATTGGTAAGGAAATTTTGTCTCAAGTAATCATCCAAGAGAAAATGAGAATCATTATTGGTATTTGATTTTTGTCTAGTTCTTGGCCAAAAATCACCTTCTAACATATCACTATTGATGAAGGGCTTATCTAAAGCATCTAAAACATTTTCCCAATACCTTATCTTTGGTAACCAGAATGATTTCCCTCCATCTATAGAACTTTTACTCCATTGAATAATATAGGCTCTTATTCTGTCTTTAGTTCTTCCATCTCTTTCAATGTCTTAAATGGCACTAGTTGAGGTTTCCCTTTAGGAAAGTCTAGGTTTCCATCAAGAAATGTATGCCAGACATTGATAGGATTAGACCATGCAAGATCCATTTTGGTTGCTTTGTATTGCATCATTGGTATTCCATTTATGACATGGAATTTAAAGTATTGAGGCTTGCTAAGACCCACTATCATGTGACTCCCATCTAGTAAATGTGGCCCCACAAAGGCTTTGAAATCATATACATATTCAATCAGGTATGGTGTGAATGAACTTGAATCAATCCTGACATGTTCTATATGCATCCATGATATGTGGTAGAGAATATGTATCTTCTCACCATAACATAGCAGATAATCTCCCAAATGTTCCATCAATATCTTCATGGGTGTGTCCCACTAGCAGAAAGCTTACATACACTGCATTAAAAACCCTTCTGACTGTCAACATTGATACAAAACCAAATAAATAACGATTTTTATTGTCACTTGAAGCATTGTCCAATTGTAAGTAGAGGATTGGTGGAAATTTTTGAGTGAAAAACATGTTTCAGATACATTTGTTGAAATAGATTGCATTGTTGTACCCTTATACACTTGAAATTTTTCATATGAATCATTTTGTAATAATGCATCATGTAGTGGCTGTTTTGAAGACCCAATCTTGTACAATAGGTGCCCATATACATCAACCACTAGTTCTTCGAGCATGCAAAGGCACAAGGCTATTGATGTCACTGTGAAGTTTGAACCTCTTTCTAGAAATGGAAGGCTAAAGTGACTAAAACCCCGTCTTATGTCCATGAGTAAGCATACATGTTAAAGAGATTGGGAGGTTCCAAACATTACTAACTAACTTAGACTTATTCCCAAACCTTGGTATGGAATTCTTCATCTTTTCATCTTATCATGCACAATGCTTAAGAATTTTTCAGGGTTTTCCTCATATTCAATCATGTGGGCATAATAGTTTACATGACAACTTGTAATGTAATCATTGTGACATTTTTGATACTTCTGAAATTGCTTGATTATTTTTGGATCAGTTGTGGCTTTTCATTTGTTTGCAATATCCACACACTCATCACACTTTGTAAAGAAGTTATTCTTTGCAATTGAAACATCTTGGAAATTTTTGGCCATATCTTGTTAAAGTTAGACTGTGACACTGGAGGGAGATTTAGGATTTCAAGGTCTGCATTACACTTTTTAAGAATTGAACATTGGGTATAATTTTCCGGAAACATCCTTACAAGAACTCTTGTTCCATCATGATTTATGGAGTGATTCAAATGAGGAGCTATATCTAAATTTTCATAAAAAATTTGATACTAGCAATCATTGCCATAGTATTTGGCCTTGATTTTTGTAAACCAACATTACCATTCACTGCCCTGATATCACCATTTAAAAATTCTTTCTTGTATTTAAAGAAGTTCTTCTAGGTATTCCAAAAGCATTAAACCAAGCATTTTTACATACATCAAGGGTGTCAAACTTCATGGTAAGAATGCTTCTATTCCTTTTTATGTCATTTCTCTTTATGGATCCATTTTCTCCCAATGCATTCAACACAAAATATCTTCTTGAACCCTCACTCATATATCTAAACTTGCGCCAACCACTAGTGATTGATCCACTAGGTATTATGGAGCTAAGACATTTATTTTTGCAACAAATCATCTTTCTTACTTTATCCAAGAAATATAATTCATCTTCATCTTTAGTAGATCTTGCATTTGACATATTGACATTTGATGCATTGGGCCTCAAACATTTGTGATGTCTATATGGCCTTCTTGTCAAAGGTTGTGGATATGTGTAATTCAAGACATCAATAGGAATTGGACATGCCAATTGAGGAAGTGATTCTTCTAATGCACTCCACATATTGACTTCTATCTCCTTTGGAACTTCCTTCATTTTCACATCCATCAGTGAACCACTAAGGTATGCTAGTTGATTTGTAGGCCATTGTATGAGAGAACCTTCTGATATGGTGCATGTGGAACAAGAAGGGTTGAATACAATATTAACAAGAATACCAAAATTATTTCCATCTAACAATTTAAAATGAACCATATCTCCTTCAAGTACATTTGTAATTTTCCCCTCTCCAACATATTTTTTCTCCTTTGAACAAATATGGATTAAATTTTCCTGAAGTCCTCTAAATTTCAAGTTGTGATCATAGGAATTTGATGAGGCCAAACATTCTAATGTATCACTCCTTTTGACCTTTAGTGCAGACCCTATATTTTGATTCACCAATTTCTCTATTGGCCATGCTATTATATTGTTTGGTTTCAGTAATGATGAACAAATATTGCAAGAAATTAATATCTTCTCCACCATCACACCAAACATTAGAGGACCCAACTTCTCACCTTGAACAATGTGGTCCTCAATCACATTTGATATAAAACCCATGGCTATATTGTCTCCATGCACATAACAATGTTGTTGAAGTATCACATTCTCTGCAATAAATTGGAGCCATATTTTTCATATGTGCCATTAATGTTCTCATTGTATTCAATTTCAACATCATATGAATCAATTACATCCATTGAATTATAATTCAATGTTTCATCTATATCATTGATATCAGGTATTGATGAATCATCATGTGCTAACATTTTCTTCTCATCCCATGTAATATAGTACCCTTTATTTTCTATGTATGTTAATGTTTTTTCTTCATCAACCAAATAAGGAAACCAATCTTTCCCATCCAATACTTTATCTACAGTAATGGAAAATAAACCTTCTCCCATTACTCTGCAATGTAGAGTTTTTCTACTTGGATAAACTCTCCCTCAACAACTTTCAATCCTTGTGAAAATAAATCAACATGTTGTGCTTCTTCAAATATATGATGCATTGTGGGAAATCTATAAATTTAAAAAAGAATAGATTAATACATATAAAACATAATATATAGATAAAAAAGAGGAAACTATAAAGAAAATAAAAATCAAAGTGAGAAAGTAGACATATTTGTTAGTATAAATTATAATTCCTATCAACATGAAATTTCCCATGTATAGCTAATAAAAACCAAAATATTGAGTACACATTCTAAATTTAATCTATATGTTTCTTATTTAAACATGTTTTATGGTGCTTACATGTTTTTTAATGCAACATAATTTAAATTCAACAAATACAATAGGGAAATGGGGGCCTCACATTCTCTATCTTTATTGATTTTCACTTTGAGAGGCCTCCCATTCTACATCCTAAGTGTTTCTTCACTTTGATGTAGAATGGAAGAGCTCTCATTTTCCTTCTTAACTATTTTTCCTTTGAAGGTAGAATGGGAGGAATCTCATTCTTACTCTTGATTATTTCTACATCTTGGTGTTTCTTCACTTTGATGTAAAATGGAAGAGCTTCCATTTTTCCTTTTTGACTATTTTTTCATTTGAATTTAGAATGGGAGGCCTCCTATTCTAACTATTATTTTTTTCAATGTGAAGGAGAATATAAGGTATCTCATTCTCCTTATAGATTTTTGTTTACTTTGAGAGAATGATGTCTTTTTATATCTCTTGTGAATGATTGTTTGAACTATTTTTTCACTCTAAGTGGGAATGAGAGGCCCCAAAATATACTTTTTAAGAATTTATTACTTCTAGGAGAATGGGAGGCCTCCCATTCTCCATCTTGATTATTTTGTTTACTTTGAGGGATGATAAGAGGCCTTCAAATGAGAGGCCACCAATATCCCTTTTAATAATTATTCATTTTTGAGGAGAATGGGAGGCTTCCCATTCTCCATGTTGATTATTTTTATACTTTGAGGGATAACGAGAGACCTTACATTGTTATTCACTTTTGAGGAGAATGGGAGGATTCCATTCTTTGTGTTGATTATTTTTATACTTTGAGGGATAATGAGAGACCTTACATTGTTCTCAATATCCTTTTAAGAATGGTTCACTTTTAGGGAGAATCAGAGGCATCCCAATCTCCATCTTGATTTTTTTTTTACTTTGAGGGATAATGAGAGGTCTTCCAATGAGAGGCCCCCACTATCCCTTTTAATAATTGCTCACTTTCAAGGAGAATGGGAGGCCTCCCATTCTAAATCTTCATTTTTTTACTTTGAGGGATTATGTCTCATTCTCCTTGTATATTTTTGTTTACTTTAAGAGAATGTCTTTTATATCTCTTATGAATGATTTTTTGAACTATTTTTTCACTCTAAGTGGGAATGAGAGGCCCCTGAAATATACTTTTAAGTATTTATTACTTCTAGGGAGAATGGGAGGCCTCCCATTATCCATCTTTATTATTTTGTTTACTTTGAGGGATGATAAGAGGCCTTCAAATGAGAGGCCACCAATATCCCTTTTAAGAATTATTCACTTTTTGAGGAGAATGGGAGGCTTCCCATTCTCTCGTGTTGATTATTTTTATACTTTGAGGGATAATGAGAGACCTTACATTGTTATTCACTTTTTAGGAGAATGGGAGGCTTCCCATTCTCTAGTTGATTATTTTTATACTTTGAGGGATAATGAGAGACCTTACATTGTTCTCAATATCCTTTTTAAGAATGGTTCACTTTTAGGAGAATCAAAGGCATCCCAATCTCCATCTTGATTATTTTGTTTACTTTGAGGGATAATGAGAGGTCTTCCAATGAGATGCCCCTACTATCCCTTTTAATAATTTCTCACTTTCAAGGAGAATGGGAGGCCTCCCATTCTCAATCTTCATTATTTTTTTAATTTGAGGGATTATGTCTCATTCTCCTTGTAGATTTTTGTTTAATTTGAGAGTGATGTCTTTTTATATCTCTTGTGAATGATTGTTTGAACTAATATTTCACTCTAAGTGGGAATGAGAGGCCCCAAAATATAATTTTTAAGTGGGAATAAAATTGAAGAACAAAAGGGTGAAAAGAGAATGAGAAATTTTTCATTCTCTCTCAACATTTATTTTTTAGATTGAGGGAGAATGGAAGGCCTCCCAATCTCCTTAACAATTATTATTTAATTTTTATGGAGAATAGGAAGGTTTATAATTTTGGGTAAACTATGATGCATCCAAATCTCCCTCATAGTGAAAATATTTTCTTTCTTCTCAAAAACAAAAAACAATAAATAAGGAGAATGGGAGGCCTCCCATTCTCCCTCCAAGTGATAAATAAAATCTAAAATAAAATGACGAGCTTATCATTCTCACTTAGATTTAATGTTTCACATTGAGAGATAATAAACGCCTATTCTTGAATGAAGTAACAACATAGGGAAGAGAGGATCCATAAATTTTTTCCGCCCTCTGTTTTTTTAAATTTCTGAGTCCTTTGGTGTTAACTCGATGTCGCACCTTTCCGGTCCTGGACCGAGAGTATTTCCCGGAAACTCGGGGCCTGTCTCCTCAACCTCCTCGAGGTAAAAAAATAGTGGAAGGTTCCTCTTCTCGCTTCTTATTCAAAGAAGTTGACTCCTATGCTCTCTGATGGGTCCCTCTCTCTTCACATCCCCTCTCACATCACGGAGGCTACTACTGCCTCTAGAGATCTATCCCTAGTAGGTAAGTTGATGGGTCCCAGACCCCCCTTGAAGATATCAAAAATGGGCCCGCATGAAATGGAACCCTTGTGGCACTCTGGAAATAGCTGTGATGCCAAATGGATTTGTCCTCTTCTCTTTCAGCATGAAGGAAGACTTTTCTCGAGCTCTTCTAGGTGGTCCATGGTTCTTCAGCAGAAGAGGGTTCTACATCAGAAATGGTTTTCTAGCTTCAACCCATTCACAAAAACAATGACACAGGCTCCAATCTAGGTTCGTCTTATGGGCCTTCCTCTGGAGCTTTGGTACCTACTGCAATCATCAAAGGTATTTTCTATCTATGTGTCCTCTAATTGCAATAGACCAGGCCACAAAGGCCAAAACTAGATTCATTCATGCTTGTTTATGTGTCAACGCGATGTTAGTTTCCCACTCCCAAAATCGATTGATCTCTTATCGGATTTTGGAACTTGGTCTCAAACCATTGAATACGAATATATTCCACAAGCATGTTCAATCTATAAAATCATCAGCCACAGAACAACCGGATGCCCATCTAAGCCTCAGCCTAAGCCCAAAACCCTTGTAACCTCTCCTAAGAAAAAAGGAAAATATATTCCAAAGATTCTTCCTGAAGAGACCCCAATTATCCCTACTTCTAACCCCTTTTCCCTCCTTGAAGAAGGAGAGATCACTGTTGACTCCAACTTGGTAACCCCTCTGCCCCCACCTCTCTTTCCACTATGGTTTCTATCCCTAAGGAGGTTTCCCGGCCTCCCCCCTCCCCCTTAGTGGTTGTTTTTTCCCCCTTCTTCAATTTCTCCCTCCCCCTCCAACCTTCTCCTCTCCCTCCCCCTCCCCCTGTTCTTGGCTCAGAGTTTCCTCCTACTGGCTCCACTCTCCTCGATCCACCTTTCCTCCCCTCTCTGATTCCCAAATCTCCCCCTCCACTCAAACCTCTTATGACAGTTTGAACCTCCACTTGATTGACGATTCTGCATAAGAAACATGATATTGGAACGGAGAAAGTTCCTGGGCATATCTCGGGAAATGTCAAGCTTCAGCAAGAATCTACCTGAATGTGGCCCAAGGAACCCAGAGCACCATCTCCATGGTTGTGGGGAGTAAACCCAAATCCAAGAAATGAAGATGATCTCATGGAACATAAGAGGTCTTAACTCTCTGCAAAAATAAAGGGTCCTCAAGGATATAAAATTTAACCACTCTCCGACATTATCATGTTTCAGGAAACCAAACTCAAAAAGGATGACAGTCTTTTGAAAAATTGGTCATCGCCTCTTTTGCTTCCCAGCTTGCTATAGGTAATTCGGGAGGCTTATGCACTCTCTGGGACCCCAAATACATCAAAGGTGACTGCCTTCTTCAGCACCCCAACTTTTTGTGCATACTCTTCTAAGAGGTAGACTCTGACTCTACTTGGATAGCAATCAATTTTTATGCCCCTAATTTGGAATCCCAAAGCATGAAAGACTCTGGCAGGACATTTCAAATTTCATAAAAATTGTAAAATTTTCCAGTGCTCATTATGGGAGACTTCAACTGCACTCTACCCTCCAAAAAGCAAGGAGGAGCCCCTGCTAACCCCAACAACATGGAAGCTCTAGCTGAATTCATACGTGGGGAGACTCTCTTTGATATGGACCTGCATGGTACCTCCTTCACTTGGTCCAATCACGAGTGGGAAGAAATCACATTCAAAGCAGACTGGATAGGGCTATGGGATCTTTGGATTAGATCTCTCTTTACCCTGATTTCTTTCTCAGTTCCTTAGCTCGAGCAACATCTAACCATAGCCCCTTAATTCTATGTGCCAACAACAAGATGAACATAAAAATCCTCCCTTCAGATTTGAGCTTTCCTAGCTTGAAAACAATCATCTAGACCCTCTTATTAAGAGCTGGTGGGACATCAAAATTAAGGGCTCTGATATGTTTAAGTTCTCCTAGTAAACTTAAGGAAATCAAAAATCAGCTTAAGATTTGGAAGAGCAAAGTGTTCAGAAACATCAAACTTTGTAAACAAAAGCTAACTCAGGAAATAGCTAACATTTCAGCTCTGGTGGAGGTTGAAGGAAGAACGGAACAACTCCATAAACAAGAAAGGCATCTTCTCAGTGACTTCCATAATATCCTGAAAGAAGAAGAGACCTATTGGAGCATAGATCAATAGAACTTTGGCTGAATCGGGGAGACCACAACACCAAGTTCTTCCACATTATAGCCTCTAAACACAAAAGCAAGGACAAAATCAGAGAACTGCTAACTCCGGCAAGTAATATTTTAACCTCTAACATTGAGATCTCTAATGAATTAGTCTCTTTTTATTCTAATCTCCTTCAGGCTGAGGACCCTCCCAACGAGCAAGCTATGTCCAAGATGCTTTAGCACATTCCTAAATTAATCTTTGATGATATGAATGTCAATTTAATGAAACCCTTCTCTATGGAGGAAATTCATAAAGTGGTCTTCACAATGAAAGGTGACAAAGCTCTTGGCCCCAATGGCTTCCCTACTACCTTTTTCCAAATCTTCTGGGAAATCATCAAGCAAGATCTCTTTAAGGTGGTAAATGAATTCCAGTCTAAAGAACTCCCTTCTAAAAGAATGGAATACTACCTTCATTTCTCTTTCTCCCAAAGCTCTTGGATCTAAGTCTATTGCCAACTTCAGGCCAATTAGCCTATGCAACACCTCCTACAAAATCATCACCAAAATGTTGGCTACAAGACTTAAACCCCTAATGAACGACCTCATCACATCAAATCAAAATGGTTTCATCAGTGGATGCTTTATCCAAGGGGGTATCATCATTGTTCATGAAGCCATCCACTCTGCCCATCACTTGAAGTTTGCAAGAATGATCCTCAAATTAGACATGCAAAAAGTGTTTGACAAAGTTAGCTGGACTTTCCTGATCCGGGTTCTAAAAATTTATGGTTTTGACAATAGATGGTGTAACTGGATTTTTCTTGCATTGCAACCCCTTGCTTCTCAATCCTCATAAATGGCATCCGGTAGGATTCTTCAAAAATAGCAGAGGTATTCGACAAGGGGACCCTTTGTCTCCTTTCCTCTTCTTGTTAATGGCAGACTCCTTAGCAAAGCTCTTGAGGCTGCCAAGAGTCAGTCTGACATTTCTGGTATCAAAATCACTTCTAGCTCCCTAGCTGCCACTCATAGCCAATTTGCGGATGATACTCTTCTCTTGAGCTCCACTTCGGTGATTGAATCTCGTGCCTCAAAGAAATTTTAGAAAACTATCAACTTGCCTCTCAACAACTGATTAACTTCAACAAAAGTAGTATATCTTTCTTAAACACCCTCCTCAAACTCAAAGGAGGATTGCTGACATATTTGGTTGCAGAATTGTGGACTTACCCTCCTCCTATCTTGGCATTCCCTTTTCAAAGGCAAGCAAACCAAGCATATGTGGAATCCAGTTATTGAGAGATACCAAAAAAAATTGGCTGCTTGGAAAGGAGCCATTCTAAGTTAGGTGGAAAACTTCAATTGGTTAAAGCTACTCTTCAAAGTTTACCTATCTATTTCATGTCTTTTCTCTCCTCAGTGATATCTACTATTGGGAGAATCCAAAATAAATTTCTCTGGTCGGGGTGGAAGACAAAAAGTGGATACACCTTGTCTCTTGGAATGAAGTCTATAAGCTGACCAATCTGGGAGGGCTTGGGATCAAACAGATTGCTGATATGAATGTTGCACTGCTGGCTAAAATTGGCTAGGAAGTGGCTCAAGGTAACTCACACTGGGCTCAGCTGTTGAGATCTAAATATTTGACGCAAGATGAATATTTCCTTCTCTCCTCCCCGCCCCATGGCTTGGCTATTTAGAACTTAGTTACTAGCTCTCTTCCTCTTCTGCGTGTTGGAACCAAGTGGAGGTTGGGAAATGGCATATTAATTAACTTCTGGTCAAATTGGTGGATAGGTGAAAACCTATGTCTTAACCCTATTTTAGGGTTCATTTTAAGAGACCTCTTAGAAATCAGAGGTAGAAAATACCTAGCGAATATCCTTGAAACTGGTTTTGCAGGAGGGAAAATTTTTTGGGGGTCTAGAAACAAAATTTTCACCTGATTTTTAAGAGGTGTGACAGAAGGCTGCAGACATGTGACAGGAGATTTGATGTCACACATCAACAAGGTGGTTGACACGTGTCAATGAACCTCATTAACACATGTCAAAGACCTTGTTGGCATGCATAAATGAGCCTCTCGATGTGTGCCAACCACGCAGATTGGTGGATAGGTGAAAACCTATGTCTTAACCCTCTGTAGGGTTCATTTTAAGAGACCTCTTAGAAATTAGAGGTAGAAAATACCTAGCGAATATCCTTGGAACCAGTTTTGCAGGAGGGAAAATTTTTTGGGGGTCCAGAAACAAAATTTTCACCTGATTTTTAAGAGGTGTGATGAAGGAAGGCTGTAGACATGTGACGGGAGATTTGATGTCACACATCAACAAGGTGGTTGACACGTGTCAATGAACCTCATTAACACATGTCGAGACCTTGTTGGCATGCATAAATGAGCCTCTCGACGCACGTCAACCACCTTGTTGACGCACATTAACAAGGTGGTTGATACACATCGAGAGGCTCATTGACACACATCAACAAGGTCATTGGCATGCGTCAGTGAGGTTCGTTGATGTACATCAACCACCTTGTTGACGCACGATAGTAAATCTTCTCTCGCCGCGCATCTACAACCTCTTCCCTCTGGTCGCGCGACAACAAAATCTTTGTGTCACGCGTCAACAAACTCTCTGTCACATGTCTACTTCCTCCACACTCTGTCGGATGTCAAAAACTCTCCATGTCACACGTCAACAAACTCTCCATGTCACGCGTCAACAAACTCTATGTCACTCGTCTGTAGCCTCCGCCCTCTTGTCATGCATCTGTAGCCTCCGCCCTCCTGTCGCACATTTATTGTACTTGATAATACATATGCCCCTAGGTGGTATGAGTGATCTAGTAGTGTTCTACTTGGTGAATAATCTAGGATTATATAGGGAATAGTTTTAAGGGTAGGCAAAGCCGACCCTTAAAAAAATTAAATTGTAATTTTTAGGTGAACAGTAATCGACTGCATGCTTAAAATTCACCTTTTCAATTTTTTCAAAAATGGAATATTTTCCATATTACGAATATTTGCCACTAAAATTATCCCTTCCTATTTGGGACCCTATCAAAAGAACCTCATCAATTGCCATGGCAAGAAAGTTTTTGGTTACTGGAGAGAGTCTAATTCAATCCCCTCTTGGCATTTACCGGATTGGTCAGGCATCAACGAGCATCAGAGTCAGCTTTTGAATCAGTTGAGAATTTCCCTTTCCTCTCTCTATATTCCTTTCTCCTCACCTACTGATGATCGTATTTAGCCCCTCTCCCCCTCTGGATCCTTCTCTGTTAAAGTTGCCTATGACTCCAAGATTCGTACCAGCTCTAGACCTCCTCTCTACAAAATTTGGCCCAAAGAGTCTATTCCCAAAATTGGCTTCTTTGCCTGGCTCTCCTTTAAGAATGCTTTCCTCTCAAGAGAGAACTTAAAAAGGATAGGCTTCTCCCTTCCCACACATTGTGTTCTTTGCTGCAAAGCCTTGGAGTCCTCCTCTCATCTCCTTCTTCATTGTCTCTTTGCCCAGGCTGTCTAGAATTAGATTTTGTCACTTTTTGGAGTTGTTTGGACTTTCCCAATTCAATTCACGATACCTTCATTCAATGGTGTCCCCCTTTCTCACCCAAGCCCTTTCCCTAGCTTAGAAAATTATCCTCCCCGTGGCCTCCGGGGCATTTGGAAGGAGAGAAATGGGAGAATCTTCAAAGATCAGTGTATGGATCATGAGAGGGTGGCCAACCTTATCACTATTCTCATCTAAGACAATCTAAATGGCTGCTTGTGGAATAAATATCAGCAAAAAATCTAGTTCTACAATAGCAAGGAGTGGTGTCAACAAATGGCGATCCTTCCCATGGCTAAACCCTCTTCCCAAGCTCACTCTTCTATTCGGTGGCTCCCTTCCCCTCAAGCTAGATGAAACTCAACATGGATGGTTCTTCTAAGGTTAACCTGTGGAAGTCCTGGGGATGTGATCCTCTAAAATTCTTCGGCTCCCCTCAAGCTACTATAGAAGCTAACTTTAGCATGGATACCAACCACCATGTTGAATCCTTAGTTATCCTTGAGGGGATAGAGTGACTCTTAAAATTGGCAACGAACCCTTAATTGTGGAAAGTGACCCTCTCAATATTATAAATCTCCTCAACTCAAAAGACCTTGGGTAATGGACTCGTTGGTGAGAAAAAATTTCAGGTGGACAAACTTGTGGATTTCTTACCAACGCTCTGGGAATCTAAGTCCCTCTACTTAACCAAAGTGCAACTGTTGTATGTGCATGCATGAGAAAGTGTGGATTTCTATGGTGGTCTTTCAACCGAGGATCCAACAAGGGCACTCCACTAACCCTACAGCAAAGCTAGAAATCTCTTGCTAGGGAAGTCTTCGTCAGAGAGCGGGAAAGGGGAGTGAGAAAAGAGGTAGGAGAACTAATGCCAGGTAGAAAATCATATTCCTACACACACACTAGTTAGAAACTTCAACACATGCATTTATGGGAAGAAACAACTCTGTGAATAACAACAAGACCAAATAGAATTTATTGATCACCAAGTATCAAGAAACCCCTTAGTCAAAGAAAGCTAGAAAATCCTTCTTATATTGATTGCTCAAATCAAAGTTGTACATAATGTGGGAATGGAAGAAATTTGAGAGGGGAAGAGAGTAGAAGAAAATGGCTATCTCCTTTTCTTTCTCTAGGTACAATGCACTCTTGAGTCTACAAGATCAATTGCCAACCCTTTGAAATGGGAATGGCATTACAATTTATAGAATAGAATATGACTCTTCATCTACCTCATGACCTTTCGAATACCTTAATATGACTTAAGACTATTCATATTCCACTTTAAATATTTAAGTCCCTTTTATAATAGTAAGGCGACTTAATTTACATTATATTTCTAAAGTCACTTAAGTCATATTAAAAAGTACAAACCCCAACATGAAATTAGAATATTGGAAAGTGAGAGAAAGTTGGGGGAAGAGGAGAGAGAAAGAGAGGGAGAAGAAGAAGAGGATATGTCGTTCCCGATGAATTTTGTTGATCCTCGCTGATGGAAATCTCTGATGCGACAAAGTTCTAAATGTCCCATTGTGCCAAAGCTACTCTTTGAGTGTGGCTTACTATTTTTAGTAAATGCCCAAATGGGGGACTTACTATTTTTAGTAAGTGGCCATTTTCACTATTTCCTACTTTGGATAATCATTCTGGCCTTTTGGAGATCTTCAATACCCGTTGCCTTTGTCTTAGCTACTTTTGATGAAGACTTACCAAAAATAGCAAGCATGTGTAGGAAAACTTACTATTTTTAGAAAGGGTGTTTCTAGTACTTGATTTGCAATGGAACATAATTTTTTGGACTCTTCTTGTCATTACAATCACACCCTTCAAATTTCACATAGTTTTTCCCACTAGAATGCCTGGAAATAAATTTTGAAATTTTAACTTGGCAGTGGCTTCGGGCACGGAGCTACCGTGGCGGCCATTAATGGAGCTCAAAATTTACAGGTCTAGTTTTTGTCTCTATTTGCAATGAAAACAACTCCATTATGATAGGTTTTTATTTGGATCTCGTGTGCAAGTTTTTAGCTTATTTCCATTTCCAGAATGATGGGAAATCCAACGAATGTGGTGCACGAAGAGAGGGTTTTGTTGGAGCAATGATTCTAGGCACCATTTGACCTCTTGTTTATTGCATCTTGATCACCTTGAAAATGAAGAATTCTACAAAAAAATGGCATCTCGATCTAACTTGTATCTTGTGAGATATGAAGATTTTTGATCGGGTGACTTCATGGTTATCTGGCAAAACCCTTCATTTTCTCCCCGTTCTTCATCATTTCACTCCATTTTTCTCTGATACCTACATATTTCTATGTATTCATGGTGTGGAGAGTTTATGTGGCCATGGTAGAGCTGGTTCAAAGCAACAATGGTGGACCAACTGGACAATCATGCACGGAGCCATGGCAAGGTATGAAGTTGTGAAGGAGAAATGAGGAGGAAGAAACGACTAAGTGCCGATTTAAACTTTAAAAACATGCACATGGAGGGGATGGGAGAATTTTTATGTCCCTGATGTCCCTGACCTTAGGGATGTTAGGGGCATCAATTTCCATGGTGGTCAAGGTGATGTCATGTGTCCTTGATCCGACGGCAGAGGATTTCTTGAAAAATGCACCTGGGGCCTTAAATTCAGTCATGTGGGTGTCCAAATGACTCCCCATAGAGGTTTGGCACATTTTTCCATGTCTGATGTCCCCCACCTTAGGTACATAAGGGACATCAGTTTCCACGGTGGTCCTAGAGGTGACATGTGGCGCCCGATCCGACGGAAGGAATGGTTGCTCCAAAAATGCACTTGGGGGCTGAAAGTCGGTCACATGGGTGTCCAAATGACTCCCCATAGGGGCTGGGTGCATTTTTCAAGGTCTGATGTCCCCCACCTTAGGTGCACAAGGGACATAAAATTCCACGGTGGTCCTGGAGCTGACACGTGGCGCCCGATCCGATGGCAGGGAATGCATGCTCCAAATAAGCACTTGGGGTTGAACTATCAAGTATGGAGGTTATATGATGGTCCCCAGAGGTCACATGGGAGCTGGGAGAATTTTCCAAGGGCTGATTTACCTGAACTCTAGGATTTCGGGGACATGAAATCCGCCATGCTCCCGTCTGTGCCGACGCGTGTCCTCTCGGAAAAATGACTAAGTCCCGAATCGCCTTTGAGAGGGTAACTTGGAACGAAGATAACTCGAGCTCCCGGTGGAATTTCTTGGTGAAATTTTATATGATACTGACTATAAATGTAGTTTTTAATCCAATTATGGGGGTATCATGTCTTTATTTGACCATATTATCCCTTAAAAATAATATTTTTTATATAGGACTCCACTTATTCCCTGAAAAAACCCGCAAATCATATGCGCCAAGGTGTTGTGAAAATATTATTTCACCATCATTTAGGTATTGGTATCATATTTTTGATGAATTTTTTTTTACTTCCAACTCCATCCAAAGCTCCCAAAATCTTCTTCTGAAGCCCAACAGCTGTTTTAGGCCTATGTACCGCTTAGGCTTGTGAACCTTGTTTTTAACTCAGATTACTCCAAGTCTTGCAAAACTTCCCCAAACCTTCCAGGATCATTTCCATGATGTTATAAGGTCCTCCAATCACCTCCATGTTGAATTTTTCCCTTATCTTCTACTTTAAGGGGTTGATCCAGTTTTGGGAAGGCCAAAGAATAGCCCTTCCCATGACTCCCCAAAATTTGCATTTTCAATGAAGTCCTAAAATCACCTAGGGGAATGAATGGAATTTCCTAAATAACTTAGGGGGATGATATAACACTGGTTAGGAGGTAATTTATACTGATCTGGATAGAGCTAGGGTTGCCTAGTAATGATAAAACATGAAAAATTTGGCATAGGGGTATAGTTGTCATGCTTGGAAATTTCCAATTTCCCTGTTGCACATTTACACGACAACAGGACTATTAAAAATATTATTGTTGGCATCCTGTCTTCTCCAAAGGAACTTCCAGTAGATCAAATTCTAGCACATCTTCCGGGAAGGAAATAAGGCGGCTGATTACATGGCTAACATTGGTGTCCTCCTTGATACTCAACAAATGTGGTTAGGAAATTTTCCTACCAATCTCCTTAAAATTGCCCATAATGACTGCTCATTTTCTAGCTAACATGTGGTGGTGGGAGTATGCTCCTTATGTCAGCAAGCTTAACAAAAATAATTACTCCTTGCCAATGACGGTGGTCATGATTATCACATAATTTTGAAGTGACGCTCTACAGAGCCGAGCACGTGGGAAGAGAGTTACTCCATTTGTGTAGATCTGGGTTTGAGATACACCCTTTCTCATCATAATTATCACAGGTACAGGAGGATGGGTGATGTGGAAGACTCCCACAGAAAATACAAGCCTTTTAAATCCAACTCGCATCTCCTCACCTTGATTCATTTCCACGGAATCTTCACCATGGGAGGGAAACTCAAAAGGATTGAACCTGCTTCTTGCACTTGTCTGTAGGAAGACCAGGAAGTCTGGAACATTCTTAGGGACAATGGCATAACTACATTCCTGGAAAGAATGTTTGGGTACTCGGCTTTGGTTTCTTACGGCACCCTAGCTACCTGGTCTCGCGGCAGGGTCCAAATTGGCAATACCCATTTCACCATCTCCACCAATGCCATTGCCTTGGTGACTGACCTTCCTGCCTCCAAGGTTGTCTACTTCAAGAGGTCTTTGCAAGCGAAGCTTCAGGATTTTATTGCCAAAGGTGAGAAGCCAACTAAATATATTTCTAGTTATGTTTGGGAATCCCTGCTTCCCCTTGGGACAGAGTTGCAAAGGTTATTATGAGATATTTCACCATTGATGGGTGATACAGGTTGGTCTTCAGTCCCCACTTCTTCATTCTTTCTCACTTACACTGGGGGAAGAAAATAAACCTAGTTTCCTTTCTGTTCCAGTCACTCGAGCACTCCATTAATCTTGCTAGGGAGGGAGAAGGCCCCATTCTGCATCAAGGCCTTCTTTACCTCCTCTACAAATTTGTTGCTTCTCCTGTTGAGTTGACCCTTTTCCCTCCCAAGCATGGTCGGGTCCCGCTGCACCTCACCTCTTCCCCCCTTCCATCCCTAGCTTCTCATCCCTATTCTAGCCATCACCGCCACTGCAAGTCTCTTCTGACTCTAACTTTGATGTCATCATCATGGGTTCCTCCTTCACGGACTTGCTCCTCCTGTTTCCCCCATTTTTCCTCCGCCCTCCCCTAGCCAGACTTGTCTTGATGACCCTGATGTTGTTCCTGCGTTCACTGCTTCTTCCCCAACCTCTAGCTCAAAGCTCCACCTCTCAAACACTCTACTTGGTTTAGCCAAGTTGTATCCTGACTCCCCTGACTTTGGTCTAATTGGCTTAGATGAGGAGCTAAAGGAGGAGGGGATAAATTTCAGCGTGGTACCGAAAATATCATCATGGATGATAGCTAAATCATCCCACATGATATTTAGATGGAAGCTACTTCAAACTAGGATGACACCTTTATGTTTGGAAACACAGCAAAGGATAATATTGGAACTGTTGCTGACACTACCAACCATCCTGAAGAACGCCAAGTTGAGTTGGTGACCTCCATCCTGGCCAAGCTTCAACGTTCCTTCTCTATTCTCAAAGCTTGGGAAATTTTCACTAATAACACTAGGGCTGCCATCACCAAAGACTTCTCTGAACTATTAACTCTAGCGGATCAGCTAGCCAAAGAGTCAAGTTCAATCTAGGCTAAGAATATTGTTATCGAGCTGAAAAAGCTCCTTTGATGTTTTGTTTTTTTGCTATTGGTTTTGTTTGGTATTTCATTTTTTTTTTTAAATCATGGGTTTCGTATATGTAATCCTCATCACTTAATCTAGCCACCGGGCTTTTGTACAAGTTTGTGGGACCTTCTAAAACCATCACTTTACCCTTTTCCAAAAAAATGCCTATTCTCCCTTAAAATAAAAAGAATAAATAAGGAAAATCAAAGGCCTCCCACTCTCCCTCAATGTGAAAAATCAAATCTAAAGGAGAATCTGATCTAATTTTTCACATTGAGGGAGAATGAGAAGCCTCTCATTCTCACTATTGATTTTTATCAACTTTGAGAGAGAATGAGAAACCTCTCATTCTTGTTTAAAGTGAAAAATTTAAAAAATGAATGGGAGGCCTCCCATTCTCCTTCAAATTAAAAAAATTATGAAGGAGAATGGAGGCCTCCCATTCTCCTTCATAATTGTTTTCTTAATTTGAAGGAGAATGGGAGGCCTCCCATTCTCCTTAAAATTAAAAAATAATTATGAAGGAGAATGGAGGCCTCTCATTCTCCTTCAAAATAAAAACATATTAAGAGTGAGATTGGGAGGTTGGGAAGCCACCCATTATGCTTCAAGGTGAAAAATAATGTTTAAATTATGTTGATGGTTAATGAGAATAAAAACATTGAATTTATTCAAATAAAGTAATACATTTAATATTTTTGTATAGATTCATATTCTTTATTTATTTAATCTTACAATGTGAATGTTGAATTCAAAATCCCAATCTTTCAAAATTAAATAGTCAGATGCATATAACTCTAAAATAAAAACCCACAATTTCTAAATTCTAAATATTTGTTTCTTGTGCATTACATTTAAAAATGTGGGAGTTTGGAAATAGTTCATTACAATGAAGATAAATTTCATAGTAAAAATAAAATCAATACATGATTTTTTTTTGAAAACAGAGAAGAAGAGATAACTAGAATATTTGAAACTGGAAGTCATACCAAAAGACATGGATATTTACGCGTATTATTAATTTTTTTAATCGTGGTTTTTTTACATTATAGGTAAGTTTCATAATAAAAATAAAATTGAACACTAATTTTTTTGTTTTTAAACACAAAAGAGAAGAGATAAAGAATATTTGAAACTGGAAGTGATAGTAGAAGAAGCAAATATTTATAGGTATTTTTATTTTTTTAAACATCTTTAATCGTATTCAAATAAATATGTAAAATGTAGAGAAATGGTACCTGTAAAACGTGTATTTGTATTAATATGTAGTTGTTCCTTTCCTGCTAGAAACGGAGGTGCACATAACTCTGATATATTCCACTTTAAAGATAATATTAAATAATTTCCTATGTAGTTTCAAGTTGAATTCGATATTTATTGGATCTAACTTCAGTTTTTTTTTAGATTATTTTCAAATCATGTAGTTTCTACCATGACTGAATGTATCTTTATCTTGAGATCGCCTTCAAATCCTGTAGCCTCTTCCATTGATGAACATTCTATTTTTATTGAGGGAACTTTCAAATCTGTCGCAACTTCCGTGATTATAACACTACATTGGGAGTTCATCATCTGGTAATCCTGCAAAAACTAAATTCACAAAATGGAAAAAACCTTTGACTTTTTTAAAACCCTTTTTGTAGAGTTGTAGATGTGATGCACTATTTTTAGTAAAAACTTAAAATGGTCATAACTATTGATCCAGGTGTCTGTTTGAGCACGTTTTTTTTAAACCACATTTTTCAACAAGACAAACACATCAACCAAACATCCTTGCTAGTTGGAACCATTTTCAATAAATTTTTGGGCCTGAAATCCATCATTTGGGGACAAAAATTAAGATTTCAAGTTTTAATTCAGTTTTTACGTATTTTTGGGCATTAGTTATTTTTAGTCTCTTTCATGCATAGTAGGTTAGAAATTTGGAAATTCCTCTAATTTAGGCATTTAGAAAATGAATGGCAATTTTTTTGCCCATGTGAATAAGCATGTGAACTTACTAAAAATATAGTAAATTTCGCCACCTATAGTAGGTTTAATTGAAGTTAGTTAGAGTTTTCTTGCAACTCAAGTTGGGGGTTGTTTTCTTATTTAAGACGCATTGTATTTCATTATTCAATAACGAAGAAGAGAATTTATTTTATTTTATTTTATTTCAAGGTATTTTACAGTGTATTGAGTGTGTGTTTAAAATTTGGCTACATTAAGATGTTTTGCATAGATTTTGAAATTCGAAATAAGGATGAATTTGAGAATGAAAATAGGCGGGATGAATTTGAAAATAAAAATAAGTGAGATGAATTTGAAAATGAAAATAGGCGGGATAACTATTTTAATAGATAATCACTTTTTGACTCCTATAAAAATTTAAAAATAAAAACATGTTGGGTTTAAAAATTATAATAGAAAACTCTTTCAAATTCAAAATGAGGCAGAAAATAGGAGGGATAATTATTATTTAGTACACATTTATGTATTTACTAGTGAATACAAAAAATTATTTACATTTTAACAATATTAATTGAAATTTAAAATGATGGGGATTGAATTTGATGGTTAAAATTAGAAAATGGATACAAAAATTAAAAAAGTAGAAATAAATTGAATATAGCTAGACCCCATTTTAATGAAAATAAAAATAAATATGATGAAATAACAATTATAAATAGGTTAATTTAAACAGTTAAATAGGTCAAATATAATAATTATAAGAAGTAGAATGAATAGTTCTAAAATAATAATAGAGACGAATTATTTAATGTGTGATTAAGTGATGTGTTACAAATATTTGAGTTTAAGTGGTTCATTTTAAATATTTTTAGTGAATATTATATAATGTATAGTCATTTAGGTATATTTTTGAATTTAAAATGTTATATTAAACTTTTAATATTTTGTGTAGTAATGTTAAATTAATATATTGTTATTGAAATTTTAAATTACCTTGAAACTAGATAGCTAACAATTGTAAAATAAAGTTCTAAATTAACTAGCAATGTTAAATTAATGTAATAATTTAACAATGTTTAATCAATATAACTTTATTGATGTTGAAACTAAATTAAATGATGAGATATTATGTTTTTGATAGGTGAATGTTGATAAGTTAACATATTAGAATATTCATTATTATTTTTAATTAATATTCTAAAAACACATCATTATGAGGGAGAATGAGAGACCTCACTTTCTCCCTCTTAGTAAAGTTTTAAAATTTAAGGAGAATCAAAGGCCTTCCATTATAAGTTAACATTATTTTACTTTGACTGAGAGTGTGAGACATTATATTTTCCTTTGAACTTGAGGGTGAATGGGAGGCCTCCTATCCTCCATCAAATTAAATTATTTGAGTGATAATGGCAGGTTGTTGATTCTCACTCAAAGTTCTTATTTTTTAAGAAATAATTAAGACCTCTCATTCTACTTTATATAAAAATATTGATTGATTTTCACATTCAAGAAGAATGGGAGGCCTCCCATTCTATGTCCTCAATTTTTATTCTTTGTAAGATAGAAAAGGAGGCTTGTCATTCTCTTTTGATTTCTTTGAAATTGATGTAAAATCAGAGGCCTCCCATTCTAAAATTTAATTTTTTTTAAGTATGAGGGAGGAAGGAGAGCTCCCATTATCTATCTTAATTGTTTTTACAATGAGGTATAATTGGATGCCTTCCATTCTCCATCTTGATTCATTTTTTTAAGGGAAAAATATAATAAGAGATTGAGAATGAAAGGTATTCCAATCCCTCTTAATTGATTTATAATTTGAGGGAGATTGGGAGGCCTCCCATTTTCCCTCTTGTTAATTTCTTGATGGAGAAACATTTTTTTATTTTACGGAAGAAAGGGAGGCCTTCATTTCTAACTCATAATTATTTTTCAATATGAGTGAGATTGGGAGACCTCCCATTCTCTCTTCATTATTTTCTACTCGAGGTTGAAAAATATTATTAGAATAGAATGGTAGGCTTCCATTTTGTGAAAATTTGGTTTATAATATTAGGAAGAATGACAGGACTCTCATTTCACCTCTTTATTAAAACTATTTTTGTTAAGGGTAAAGGTTTTTGGCTAGGATCCTACCTAGGTACAAAAAGGCCATAGCCCAAATATACAATAAAAACCATATCACCAAAACAAAACTAGGAAGAAAACCAGTCAACTAAGGTTGGAGTGAGCATGAGATTGACATGTGGCAATGTCTAATAGAATGTGTGGAGTTCCACTACTTCCTCCATGTGTCACCAAGAAGCGGGGTCGTAGTGGCTAGCATAATGTATGTTGACCAGCGACCGCCTAAGACTCCCGGACCTAAAAATAAATCAACCAAGGTTTATTCTATGAACCACACATCTTTCAAGCACATCTGCGAGAGAAAATGTTAGAATGTCGACACGTGTCCCATTGAAGTCTTTGATTTTCACCGTGTGTTGCCTTAAGCTTTGGCCATGAGATCCTACTTTCTACTATGTTGTGCATCACATTAACCATTCAACAAATCTCAGACCTAAAAATCTATCAATCATGGTTGATTCTACAGGTCACATGTCTTTCAAGCACATCAGCGTGAGAAAATTTGAAAAGTTGAAACATGTCCGTATGAAGACCTAGATCAATGCCACGTGTCACCTCCATCAACGGCTATGTAACCCACACTAACAACTGAACTGTGAGTCTCAAATATCTTAAGAAGGATGGAGGTCAAGGTTTTGAACTATTTTCAAGAGATGAGAGAATCCCCTGCTAATTTCCAAATCTCCTCATAGTTCTTCCACTCGTAATATAACTTTACTTTGAGGGAGAAATATTGATTTTTCAACATTGACGGGGAAACATTATTTTTCATCATTAAGAGAGAAAAGGATACATCCCATTGTCCCTCTTCATTATTTTTGAAATGTGTGAGAATGGGATACCTCCAATTCTCCCTCTTTCCCAATATCCCTCTTGATTATTTTTAGATATGAGTGAGAATGGGAGACCTCCCATTCTCCCTCTTGATTTTTTTTTCTTTGATATTGAACACTATTATTGGAAAAGAATGGTAGGCCACCATTCCATGAAAGAAATTATCATAAGAGAATGGTATGCCTCACATAACATGAAAAATTGTTTTATAATTTTAGGGAGATTGGGAGGCCTACCATTTACTCTTTTTATTGTAAGTTTATTTTGAGGGATAAAAATTATTATTTGCATGTTGAGATAGAAAGGGAGATCTCCCTTTCTACCTCATAATAAGTTTTCAATATGAGTGAGAATGGGAGACCTCTCATTCTCCCTCTTTATTATTTTTTTACTATGAGGTTGAAAACTATTATTGGAAGAGAACGGTAAGCCTACCATTCCATAAAAAAAATAATTTTAGGGAGATTGGGAGGATCTTTTTTCCCTCTTGAAAACTATTATTGGAAGAGAATGATAGGAATTTTTCAATATGAGTTAGAATTGGTGACCTCACATTCTCCCTCTTTATTATATTTTTCCTACATGGTTGAAAATTATTATTGGAAGAGAATGTTAGACCTTTCATTTCATAAAAAATATTATATAAGAGAATGGTAGGCCTTCCATTCCATGAAAATTTAATATAAACATTTAGAGAGATTGGGATTCCTCTCATTTTACCTCTTGAATGTAATTTTATTTTTAGGTAGAAAGAGAGGGATCCATTTTTACCTCATAATTATTTTTCATTGTGTAAGAATGAGAGAACTCTCATTATCCCTCTTGATCATTTATTTACTCTCAAGTTGAAAAATATTTTTCAAACAAAATGGTAGGCCTCCCATTCTAAGAATATGAAGAAGAATGGGAGACATCCCATTCTACATTTTTATTTTTTTACTCTAAGGATGAAAACTATTATTAGAAGAGAATTATAGGTCTCTCCTCCAATGAAGGGTATTATTGGAAGAGAATGGTAGGCCTCATATACCATGAAAATTTGATTTATAATTTTAAGGAGATTCAGAGGCCTCCCATTTACCCTCTTGATTGTAATTTTACTTTTTGAGGAAGATAAAATATTTTTTCCACTCTAAGGAGAAAGGAAGATCTCCTTTTCTACTTCATAATTAATATTCTCGAAATAGAATCATACTCCTCCCATTCCATGAAATATATTATTCGAAGAGAATGGTAGGCCTCACTTACCATGCAAAAATGTTTTATAATTTTAAGGAGATTGGGAGGCCTCCAATTTTCCTTCTTGAATGTCATTTTTCTTTGAGGGAGAAACATTATTTATTACACTTTGAGGGATAGTTGTAGACCTCCTTTCTACCTCATACTTATTTTTCAATATGAATGATAATGAGAGACATCCTAATTCTTTCTCTTTATCATTGTTTTATTTTGAGGTTGAAAACTATTATTAGAAAAAAATTGTAGGCCTCCTATTCCATGAAAAAAATTATAATAAGAGAATGTTAGGCCTCACATACCATGAAAAATTGATTTATAATTTTAGGGAGAGTGGTAGGCCTCTTTATATTTTATTTATGCTTAATATTGATGATAATCTAAAACAATTATCCCTACTATGTTTTTAGTGAAAAATAATTGGATGAAGTCAAGAATTACTTATAGTTTATTTTCATTATTTTTATATTGAGATAACTTTGTTCAAATGTCTCATTTGTAGGAACAATATGGAAGCACTTGGTCAAGTTTCATTTGTAGAAATACCACTACAAAAAGTTGATAGAGAGTTTGAAAGAGGTATTTTGATGAAGAATGGTTTGTTGAAGTACATAAGCCAGATAACTTTCATGATGAATTATGGATGTTTCAAATGATAGTTAATGATGTAACAGAAATTGGTATGGTTATAGTTGCAAAACCAATAAATAAAGATGTGATCAAGGTTCAAGTTGAGAGAATTGATAACATCACAAGAAAATGATATATTTTGGAAATGGATCTCTATGTGGCCAATTATCGTAAAGATTTAATGGAGAGGTCAATACAAAATGCTAAATATTCTTGTGTTGGTTTTGGTTGGAATTTATCATTCCCAACTGATAGAAATAATAAGGAAGGTGTGGCTACATCACAAGAAATATATAGAGGTATGTTGCAAAGTCTTAAAAGGTTGTATGGAAAACCTACAACATCTTCAATTCTTCATCTTCTTAACAGAAAGTCTTCACACCTTGGAACTAATCTTGCACTTGTCATAAAATGACATATCACATGTGTTCATATTTACCCTTTTTTATATTAGGTAAAAGAGGGTTGAGGGGGGCCTTCCCTGTACAGTAGCAAGCTCCTAAATAAAGCAAATATTCAATGACATAACATCAATAATAGCAATAGAGTTCCACAAAAGTAAAAGCAAACTAATAGCAAGTAAACTAACAGCATATAAAACCGAGTACCAACAACAAAAAAACCCATAATCTAGAAACTCCAGTCAATTATCCTTTTTCTCAAACTTATCCAGAAAAGTGGTCCATTCTTTAGCTAAGGTCTCGATAGATGTGCCCAAGGTTGCCAAATCTAACTCAAATAGCCCAACCTTCCATTTCTTTGAGGTATCTTGTTCATCACACCTGTTTGTAGGCATTGGCGAGATGAGCCAGGATATGAGGTGTTGGATTGTTGTCTTGACATTCAAAATGCTCCAATTAGTGTAATTTTGAAACATAACCTTCAACTACTCCACTTCATTGTCCAAACCTTTGCACTTCTCCTTAAGAACCTCAACACTGTCATTATTGAGAATATGTGCCATGTCCACTTTCATTTTCATTTTGTGTCGAGTCATTGGGAATAAATTGTATGGTACTATTAGTGAGGCGGGTATTGCTCTTAACATTCTCCGGATATCCTATCATTTTGGCTAGAAGCTGCTCCCTGAGCTACCTTCTCATTACCCTGAGTGTCAATTTGGGTGTTGTTTCCATGTTTTTCCATACTAACATGTCTCACTTGCTGGATGGTTTCACCCTTCATATAATTATCCATAGTCATATCCTTAATCTCTTATTGTTTAAAAGTTTTTTTAAACCCCTGCACCACTTCTGCTTCCTCAACATCATCCTCTTCCCCTTCACTAGAAGTAGGGTTTTCACTGGATTTAACCTCCTCTTCCGAGTTAGTAACTTTATCAATGTTGTAATTAGCAAGGGCTTGCAAAAGAACACTCACCCCCTTAATATTTTTGTCCATGTCAGCCTCATATTTTCTCAAGATAGCCATAATAAACCCTTGATGTAAGGGCACACTAATTTTCTTTTTCTTAAATTGGTTCAAGGACGTACAGAGGGAACGAAGCATAAAATTAGGAAAGTTGTAACTATGGTCGTGCCTAAGGAAGTTCAACATTGGAAGATGATAAGTAAAGATACATTTGTGATGGCCTTCCAATGTAATATATTTAATTAAATTGAGGGAAACTTCATTAAATGGGATAGGCAAAGAGTTCCTTAAAAACCACGAAGTGATTTGTAAGTTTTTCCTTACCTTTGAGAAATAATTTCACCTCTTCCACACAATACTTCTTTGGCTTGTATACTTCCCACCCTTATTTTTTCATTCCCATAATGTAGGCCACCGTGTCTATTGATATTTCAATCTTCACACCATGCATAACAATATTGCCCCCGATCCATTTTTTAGCAGGATCAGGCAGCGCCAAAATATTTGCTAAACATTTCATTATGGCCCTCAAAAATCCAAAAAAGGAGCCAGACCCATTCTTTCAAAAATTTCCATGGCTTTAAGTTTGATACTATTGATGTCCCATGGCTCATTTCTCACAAGATCCCCTCCCATTTTCCTTCTAGTAGGAAATCTCACTTGAATGGCACCGACCTTTCTTTGATAGAGGTTCCACAATTCATGAGCCAAGATAGAAAATCATCTCTCCAAAATAATTGCAGAATATATTGTAATTGAATGGCATGAATGAGATTCATCCCCATCATTATTATTTACCTTGCACAAATTACCATCATTATTATTTTTGTTCATATTTACCTTCATTAGAGGTAGATATATCTATTTCCTCTTTGAAGGAGATGAAAAAGATTCAAATAAAGAAGTTGAAAAAAATTAGAGACTCTCTTTTAAAACCACCTCCAGAACTTAGTGAAGAGGTAAAATATTTCTTGTTTGTTGAAAAAAATTCTATTGATGTTCATAGGTGTGAAATTACACCTAAATATACGTAATTCAGAAGCTAGATGAAGATGAAGTTTCAAAATAGTTTCCTCAATAATACAAAATATGATTATAACTCCTTGAGATGTAATACTTCTTCCTTTCAATAAGATAACAAAACAACTTGCTAAAATTATAACAGAAGAGGATCTCATGGACGAGAACATCAATTTTTATATATTAGATGGGAAACACACCATTAGTGCCCAAAATAAAATACTTTTCAATCCCAAATATGTTGATGTGCACAATCGTTATAAAATGAGAAATGCTAGAATCATGGCCCACAATGTTCCATTGAGTACAATATATGCTATTTGCAAGCAACAAAATCGGGAAAATAGAGTGTGGGTTGAGACACAATTTATTGATAAGATATCTAAAGAAAGGGAGCTATGGATAATTTGTGGAAGACCAAACGTCCAAGAAGGGGAAATGAACAATCAGAGTGGAAGGTGTGTATTATAAATTTATTTCAAATTTATATTTATTGAATATTTATAGTTAAATAGAAATTAACACTCATGCTTGTAATAAATTTAAATGCAGGGGTTCATTAAAAGGTGCTTAGATATATTTGAAATATCAAAAGAAGAAAGTTTGTGTGATAAGTTGACATTTGTGTACTTTCTGATTCTATTTGGGAAAAGTGAGAAAAAATGAACTATATAGATTGGGTGGATTAGCATGTTCACCCAAAAAAGACAACCAAGATGAATTCACAAAAAAATCAATAAAACAATTCAAAGTGCTAATTTTTTAAGTGCATACATGGGCTTGATGAAAATGAATTGGATCTGCCTTGCTGATGAGATATATGAAGGATGTGTTTGGTTGAGGACATTAGTTGAACCTAGTCAAAGAGCTGAGACCATTTCCAATTATTGCAAAATAATTAAGGAAGAAAGAAACACAAAAGAAAATATATTTGAATATGTTTGCATGAAGGATGGTGACAATTGTACAAGACTTCAATGTGATGCAGAAAATGTGGTAAATAAATATGGAATTCATAGAACCCATTTATCTTAATTATGTCACATAATTGGTGAAGAAAACACTCTACTATTGGTCAACAAACTTCTCAAAAGGGAAAATCAAAAATTCATAAAGGAAAAGAAAGTGCTAAAAAGGGAAAAAGAAAACTAGATGAGGCTAAGGAACCAAAAATACCTACAGTTGTAACAAAAATATTAGATTTGTATATTCAAGCTTTTCACAACAATACTCTAGCCAGAGATCCAGACACAGATAATTTTACTTGTTTTTTTAGTTTTCCATTTAGACTTAGAACTACATTGGAGAATATTTCTAGTTTATATATGCTTGCATGTGATCTTCTTGTTATGGATATGTGTAATATTTTTACTGATGTAACAATAAAGGACCTTATTGACATGTTCACATTTTTGGGAACAAATGCAAGTAGATGTGTTTGTGTGTTTTTGGTTCCAATTTTAAAATTACTGTTGTGGTAGAAGTTGTGACAATATACTGTAGAGATGTTAAGGATAATGTTTCAGAGCTTGATTATGGGTGCTATAGATTGTATACTTCCCATGGTTTTGATGGGTTTTCAGTAATATGTGTTGTTTATGACATCCATAACCATGATGAAGAGGAAGAAAAAAATTCAAGTTGATTTAGATTGGGAGCATAATGAAGATGAAGTGAAAATTCCTTCTTGTAATGATCTTAATCTTATTGGGTCAAGACATCCATTCCGATTTGAGTGAATGGAGCGTTTTGGAACAATTTGATAAAAAAGAACACACAAGAGGAGAGCAACATTATCTCCATTTATACATGATGCACATTACTTCCAAGCATTTGTAAAAATAGGTGATCATTCTCTTGTATCAATTGTTGAAAATGTTGACTAGGAGTTATTTATGAAGACATTTTACAAGGAACTCTCAACCATTGAGGATTCATGTGCACCTAGTGAGTTTTGTACCTTTATATGATTATAATTTTTATTTTAGAATGAGAAAAATTAAATAATTATACTATCAAAATGTATTCTCTTAAATTTAAGTTTATTTTGTATAAGATAAAAAAATTACACATTGAGGAAGTATGTGATACCTCTCATTATCCCTATAATGTTTTTTCATGTGGCCTACAATTATCCCTCTGATTTTTCTACTTCACTCTAGGGGAGAATGTGAGGTCATTCATTTTCTCCATGATATTTTCATGTTGATGGATAATGGGAGGCCTCCCATTCTTCCTCTAATTATTTTTCCACTTTGAGAGATATTTTTAGGCCTATCATTCTCCCTCTTCATTGTTAATTTCACTTCAAAGGATTTTAAAAGTTAGATAATTACTCATTTTCAGCTATTTTTCTCTTAATGAGATAATAGGAAGCCATCATTTTTCATTTATGATTTTATCACATTGAAGGAGAATATGAGACCTCATTATTTTAATTTTTATTATTTCAATTTTGGAGTCTATTTTTAATTTTACAGATATGTGAACTAAAAAAATTCAAATTTCACATATTTATATTTTAAATTGAATTTTTTTCTACATATTTTTTTTTAGTTTATGAATGTTTTTATATCTAATTGGTCACATAGTTAATGACAGTAATCCTTAATGATGTAAGAATTTGTGATCTCTTTTTAAGATGTTTTTAACTACCATTTTCATTATTTTTTCATAATTGATCTAATATTAGTGAATATGTGTTTGTAGGTGTGGAAATCCAAGAATTGAGTGTCTCTCAAACATATAAAAACCACTTGCATTGACAATTTTGGATGTTTCAAATGGTATTGGCTTGGATTCAATAAACAATAGTTTTGCATGTTTCAATTTGGTATTGGCTTGGATGTAATAGAAACAATAGTTTCTAAGAAATGTAAATGCATATCTAATAAAAAAATATTTGGAAATTTTTCCTAAGTCAGAAGATATAGTCATACCTAATGTTATAAAATATCCGAGAAAATACGAGAGAATCAATAAGGTGAGCAAGGTTGAAAAGCACTGCGGCTAAAACATGTAATTAACTACTCACTTTTAAATTTCATAGGATATTTTTGTTGCAATTAGTAAATTTAAATGATTTATTCTATGAAACATTTATTTGAGTTCTGATGAAAATATAGATGTAGAGTCAACAATTCAAGGCCAAATACCACAATCTTCAGGTATAGTATCGAAAATTTAGTTACTTTAATTTTTTTAAATGTTGTAATTGGTAGTTTTTAGAGTATATGATTCAATAATTTATTTGTGTAGATCTAAGTAGAAAACCTCTATTGATACTAGATTTGGAAGGTGTGCTAATTTTTCAAGTGAATTCTAAAATTTTCAGATCTTTCCAAACCAAAGGATGTCATTATGTTCCAAGACAAAATTTATCTCATTTTTTAAAATGCATATGTACTAAATTTGAGATAGCATTTTGGTCAGGTTTATGTGACCAAGATGTTAAATATTTAGGGAAGAAGATTTTGAAGAAATATGGGGATGGTAAGCAGAGAGCTTTATTTTATTATGGTGTTGAATATGCACAAATACAAATTGTGAACAAGTAAAAGATCTGAATATAGTATGGTCAAAGAATAAATCATATGACACTACAAATACCATATTGATCAGTTCTAAAATAGTAGGGGTTCCTCAATAAAAATTATTTCATTACACCAAGTTCGATATGCAAGATGATAATTGGTTAATGGCTCATGTTTGGTAGATCCTAAGCACTTTTGAGAATGATGTAAATGATGCAAGATCATTAGTTAAAAAATTGTAAATGATATTACAATGAAAATTTTGAGCTAGTTTCATTGTAAGCCAATTTTGAAATCATTTTGAAGATACATTGTTATATTGTAAGACAATAGAATCCATTCCAAAGTTAATATAATGTATTATTATTATTTATTTTATAGTATTGACATAAATTTATTTTTTATTTGTTGTTTTACTAGTGTAATTATTAAAATTCTAGTAATGTTTGTCATATCTTTAACTTCAATTACAATGAATTTATTGATTTTTGTAGTAATAGGGATGTACTTTTGGAAGTTATTTTAAATTTAGTATACATCTTGTTATTTATGCTATAACATTGTATGGAGTTCAATTTTTTGATGTGGTTATTTATTGGATTAATCATTAATATAATCTCTATAATAATGTATATCATACATTTGATTTCAGTTGTAAGGAAATTGTTGATATTGGGAGTAGAAGGATTTTTGTTCAGAGTTCCAAGATATTCGGAACTAAGCCTTACAAATTACAACATGATTTTAAATATGCTTCATATACATATTTCCAAAGGATTTATTCTCCTGATTTATTAGAGGTTGCAAGAGAACATTTCGATCTTGCTTTGTGGTTTACATTTTTAGATAACAAAGAAGTACATTCTTTTCTTGCACACTTTACTTGGTTACGAGATAAAAAATTTGTGTTCACTTGGGGAAGAGAACATTGTATAATATCAAATACATTTAAGAGATCTCGGAGTGGAAATTTGAAGCCTGTATATAAGAAAAGTTTAAAGGATTTTATTGATGTGTACGAGAAAGAGATATGTTGATTCTAACATATTATTCATTGATGAGGGGAAATACATATTTGAAGAGTTTAGAAATGCTAATTACTTTAAGATCCCACATAGTTGAGATTTTGACAGATCTTATGAGAAAGATAAAATTGTAAAAACCCATCTATGTACTTGGGTTAAACATGTGGGGCCTCTAAAAACTTGAGGTGTTCATTGATAACTTTCAAATTAACTATTGATGATTATTAATTATAAATGAAACTTAAATTGTGAACTTTTTTTTGAGTAAAATATATTAAATGTATATGTTGATTTTCTTGTTTTTATAATAATAGTGCTGACATAGATATTATGAATAGCAATAAGGTAAAGATAAGTCAACTAACAAAATGGAAACAATTGATTTAGTAGTATTTTTTACTCAATTTTGTTTGTATGAGTAAAAATAATATGGAAATTACACATGTTGAACTAGATGGCCTCCTAATCATCATTTAAATGAAATAATCCTTAAGTGAACTAGATGGAATCCTATTATATCAATCTAAATAAAAATTAATAGGGAGAATAGGTGGCTTCCAATTTTCCCTCAAATATCAACCAACAATTAAAAGTTCCAAATATATTATGAAAAATTAAATTATTAAACTAGATGACATCCTATTATCCATTTGAGATCAAAATAACCATGAAGAGGTAGAATGTGTGACCTCCCATTCTCATGCAATGTAAAAACAATTGGCAATGTAAACACAAATTTAGATGTAAATAAACCGATAATGAGCTTCTTGAAAACATTAAATTGGAATAAAATTAGTCCAAATTTTAATGAAATGTTTTTCCAATATGAATTAAAATTAATAGGGATAATGGGTGGCCCCCATTATACCTCATAATTCAATTAACTAAAAATTGGAAACCAATAATGCAATTATTGGAGACCAAGAAATCAAATGTTAAAAACCAATAATAGCATTTTTAATACCAAAATTTATATGTGAAGAAACCGATAATGAGCTTCTTGAAAATTTTCTTAGACTAAAATGAGTCCAAATTTAATGAAATGGTGGTTTTAAGCATTTTTTATCTAACAGTTCTAGTTGTGATAGGCATTCTTAAAGATAATCCTCATCAAAGGTGAAATATCTAAGGGATAAATAGAGTGATGGGATTTGAACTTTGAGGGTAAAAGCACCTCGAGCCATAGATGAGGGAGAAGGGCATAGCACCTTGGGAGAAGGGCATAGCACCTTAGAGTACGGGTGCTAGTTTGATAAGCCCGAGAGAAAATGGGATTTTGAGATGTCAATTCCTACCTGCTTTGTCAACGGTTTTCATGAGGATCTTGTTAAGTGTTTTATTAGAAGCTTCATATTTTCCATTTCTTGAGGATAATATGGTGATGAAAATCTTAGCTTGATGTTGAATGTGTCACAAATTTTCTTAACGTCTTTATTTTTAAAGGATTTTCCATTATCCGTGATGGGTTTGTGAGGGATACCAAAGCGACATATGATATGTTAGTAAATGAAATTGATGCTTTTATTTTATTTAGTAGAGGTTGAGGCAATGGATTCTACTTGTTTAATGAAGTATTCAAAGTGGTTGTTATGATAGAATGATGTCGTTGTGATGAGTGAGGATTGATCAGTGCTAATGAGGTTTAGCCTCTATTGTGAGAAGGGCCATAGGTCACGAGAATTTCAGATATTTACTAGGAATGTGAGTGAGGTTTGATTTTTGTTGACATTTTATACACTTTTTAACGTATGCACAAAAATCTTGATTGATAGTAGTCCGATAATAACCAAGTCTTAAGACATGTTTAGTGATAGTGGTACCAATAAAATGTCCACCACATATACCATCATGGACTTCCTATATGGCTTTAGTAGACTCATAATATTTAAGACAACTTAACAAGAGGTCATTGAATCTATGTTTATAAAGGATACCACTTATGATGACATAGCGGGTGGCACATTGGAGAAAATACCATTTAGTGTTTCTAGAAAGATCGGGGGGAATTTTGGATTTTGAAAGATAGTCAAATGTTTGAGTGTACTAAAGGTCCGTTGGGTTGTTTTCGATGATGTTGATATAGGGAGTTAATTTTTATGGGATGTTTGATTAAGTCTATGAAAAAAAAAAAACCATTTAGAATTGTCATTTGATTTTGTAGTTGATAACGGGATGAGTGATGCTAAAGAGGCCATGGTATCCATGAATTTGTTAAAATATTGTGGAGTAGTTTGGATAATGTAATGATGAAAGGCCTCTAGGAAGAATTCAACAATGGCTTTATAATTCTATAGAATTTCAATTTTTACATTGATAAATTCCTTTGATTTAATTGATAACAAGTTGTGAGTCTCCATAGATGTCTAATATTTATACACCAAGCATGATGGTGGTTTGAAGACCCATGATTAAAGCTTTGTATTCTTCCATGTTATTAGTACATTCAAAATAAATTTTTAATGATAGCGGGATAGGAGTCCTTGAGGGAGGTATAATAACGATACAAGCCCCTCCCCCTTGCTGGAATTTAGATCCATCAAAGAAGAGGGTCATTTTGATAGGGGTGAATTCTTTATTAATGATAGTGTTAATGATTTGTAGGGAATTGTTTGTGAGGTGTGGTTAGTTGTTTGGAAGAGGGGATTTAGTGAGCTGATCGGTGATAGCTTGTCCTTTGATAGATTTCTATGAGATAAATTCAAGATCAAACTTAGTCATAAGCATAAGCCACCAAGTGATGTGGTCACTATGATATGGTTTAGAGTGCATGGTTTTAAGTGGGTTTAAAGATAGTAACAACATAAGTTTTGTGGTTGAGTAGATAATGACAAAGTTTGGACGTTGTGAAGTATAAGGCACAACACAACTTTTCGAGCTAAAGTATAATGGTTTCATATTCATGGAGAGTGTGAATTATATAATAAACAACATTTTCATGACCTTTCTCATCTCGATGAGTGAGCATGGCATCTAAGGTGTGATCTATAGTGGATATGTAGAGGTAAAGGGCTCTCCTTCATGTGGAGGTGTGAGCATAGGTGGCGATAAGAGATATTGTTTGAGGTCATAGAAGGCCTTTTTCAATAATTGTGATCCCGTCTGAAGTTAGCGTCTTTTCGAAGAAGATGATGAAAGGGTTAACAGTGAACTGAGAGTTGTGATATTAGGAAATGAATGGGCTGAAGCTTACCTTAAAGGTTACGTAATTGTTTAATATTTGATGAAGGAGGAATTTTGATAATGGCTTTAATTTTAGTGGGGTCTACTTCAATGCCCTAGATAGATATGATGAACCCCAAGAGTTTGCCAGTGAGAACACCGAACATGCACTTGGTGGGGTTAGAGTGAAGAAAATATTGAATGAGATAAGTGAAGATAGCATCAAGGATGATGAGATGGTCTTGTATTTTTTGATTTCCCTAAGAGATCATTGATATAGTCTTCTATGGTTTTTGGATAAGATCATGGAAGATGTATGTCATGTGCATTGGTAGGTGGCCCCCGCATTTTAAGTCCAAAGATCATAACACGGTAGTAGAAATTCCCCAAGGAGTAATGAAGATGTTTTGTGTTGATCATTTTGAAGATGAGGATTTGATTGTAATAAGAGAAGCCATCCATAAGGGAAAGCATCTCATGGCAAGATTGTTAAATCGAAAAGTTGGTCGATGTTTGGAAGGGGAAGTCATCTTTAGGACAAGCGAGATTGAGATCTCGGAAGTCGGTGCAGATACGTAACTTTTCTAGAGGCTTTGGTTACAAGTACAATATTAGAGACCCATTGTGGGATAATCAATGGGTATGATGAAATTATAGAGAGTAGGAGTTGTAACTCTTATTTGATGAGAATAATTATGTGAGGGTGCATTCTACGTAACTTTTGTTTAATGGGTTTAGCATTTGGATAAGTGATGATGTTGTGGATGATGATTTTAGGATCGATACCTGGCATATCACTATATGACCAAGAAAAGGCTTGACTATACTTAGATAAGAAGGTGGTGAAGTCATTTAATTCTTTGGATCTAAGGATTGATCGAATTTAACTATGTGAGGATCCCATGGATTTCCTATGTTAACATCGATAGTGGATTCATTGAGAAGTGTTGAAGTGTTAGGTGGTAAGGATTTTTGAAGGAAATGGTCCTCTACCCCCATGTGGGATAAAATACCTTGTTCATCTTGACATTGGAGAATGTTGATAGTGGGTGAATCTTCTTATATATCATTTAGGCCAAATGAGAGGAAATGTCTTAGTGTCATGATTAGTGATAAGTCAATGGTCCTAATGTAATAGTATTGACTTAAAAAAATTAGGTGGGATGGATACGGTGTCATCTATGTCCATGGGGTCATTGTGTAGGTGAAGAGGATGGTTTTGGATTCTATAATGATTTTGATGTGGTATATGTGGAGGATTTAGAGGTGGGATTTTCATAACCTAAGCCCATATTTTTCATGTGGTTTGTAGGAATGTTGGATAATTAAGTCATGGATACCCTTGCTCATAACGTGTAAATCCAAATCCCTTCTAGGTAATGGTGGAGGTACATTTGTGTGAAGACTTGATTATATAAGAATTTAAAGTCTGATATGAATGGCATGGCGTGACATTGATAAGTAGGACATGTGGAAGGGTGGTTGATCCATCCATAGAATAGGTTTATTTTAAGATATGGGGAGCATAGGAGATAACATTTGACATTAGGTTCATACATGGGTTGTTTATCAGGTCTTCCATATGTTTTGGTGTAGGAAGTGAATTGAGCGTGAGGAGGCGATACTCCCCAATGAAAGGTGTTGCATAACATCATCAAAGGAAGATTCATCTAGTAATTTGGATGATGGGATGGATGAACTAGTAGAGGATTCATCAGAGGATCCCACATGTGATTTTGGGAACTAGCATATCATCATTGGATGATACATCATGTTATAATCTCTGAAAGGGTTGGGATCCGAGAACTGTAAAGGTTTTACCTTCATGTTTGTATTTAAGACATCGATGAAGTGTTGATGGGATACAACACATAACACATATCCAAGGTCAAGGCCTAATAGTATGTTATATTGGAACTCTCCTCTACTAGATAGAATAGTTTGGGAGGGTTTTGATGCTAAATTTAAGAGGTAAGATGATTGTACCCAACGTGGGGGCGATCGTGTCGTTGAAGGCTCGGAGTACAGCTGGTGTTTGGGCGATGATGGTGTTAGGTAGATAGATTTGATTAAAGGAATATGATGATATGATATTGATACTAGCATCATTTTTCAATCATAACCCTCTTAACGAGGATGTCATTGATTTGAGCGGTGATGAAGAGGGAAGATCATGGTCTTTTGGTTATAAAGATGGTATTTTTAAATTGTCGAAGGATATAGTAGTGGATGTTTTGAGAGTTCCTACTAGATTTGTGAAAATATTTTTGGATCATTTGAGGGAACTGATATGGATTGAAGGCTTTAATCATGGTTTGGTGGTGTGAAGATGAGGTCTGAACCAGCTCATAAAGGGACATCTTGACTGGAGCTTGGTGAAGTTGTTTGATGACTACATTTTGAACTACAGTGGTGGGTTGTGTATGAGGGGTAAAGGATGGAAACCTTAGCCTTAGTGGGAGGTGTAGGAGTTGATGAATCAGAGTGAGTGGGATGGAGACTTTATATTTATCTTGGTCGAGAGTGTTGGGTTCATGGGTATGTGCTCTAGTGGTAATGTGGACTGCATCGATTTGGTGAGGAGGGACTTCATTAGAAGACTCTTTGCTTTTAGAGATTGTTAGTGTGGGTGTGGATTTTGATGTAAGGGTGGAAAAATCTTATGGGATGATTTGGATGTTTGTAAATATGTGGGGATAAGGCCCTTATTAGTAAGGTTTTTAGACAGCTTGAAGGATTTACATTATTCTGTAGAGTGTCCTAGTGTGCGATGATAATCACAAGAGGCTTTAAAGTTATACCTAAGGAGGGCTTCCATCCTCGAGAGACATATGGATTAAGAGGGGGTAATGTTATAAAGATGGATTTTGAATGAGCCTTTCAAGGATTAAAGTATAATTCCTTTTGAGGAAGAAGTGGAGGGAAGTGATGATTTTTCTAGTATGGTAGGAGCATTGGAGGAATGGTTTCATGTATGGTTATGATTGGATGTTTGAGAGATGGTTTTAGATTTCGTGATATTGATTAGAAATTTAGATGATGGGTGTAGTCCTAAAATGGAAGGAAAAGGGCTTGGTTTTTGTGTTGAAGGGGTGATACGATATGATATGTCATTATGGTTGTAGGTTTTTAAGATGCGGAGGTTGTGATCGTATAACTAGTTTTTGAAGGGTGTGTAAATAATATTGGGTGGACATGATCATCATATGAATTTTCAAAATTTGTATGATAGGATTATTTTGTACGTTTGTGAAGAACTAGTGGATGAACTTTTTGTGGAAGGGGTAGGTGTGAATGAAGGTGTTTTTTTTTCTATGGTAGGACTAGTGGATGTACCTACTTCTATGGATGTTTGATTTGTTGTTTTAGTGATAGAGGTATTAGTAGATGGTTGGGGTGTGGATTTTATGTGATTGTGTTGATAGTGTGATGGGCTTGAATTTTATTGGACTGTGGTTGGCTGGTAGATGGGGAGTGATTAGAAAAGGTTGTTTGAAAACATCCAAATTTTGATTTTGAGGTGCATTAGGATTGTCTAGTTGCAAATCACCTTTGTCAATTAGATCTTGGAGGATGTTTCAAAATGAGTGAACATTTTGATGTCATGGCCCTTGACCCTATGGTATTTTATAATAATCATTATCTTATACCAAGAGGGATTTGAGACGGATGTGTCGATGGGATGGATAAGAGGTAGAGTGATCATGTTGGAAGCTAGATTTTATCAAAGATCACACTTTAAGACTCACTGATATGAATATAATTTTGTTGAGAGCATTTTGAACACTCTTTGGGTGTGGTTTTGAAAATTGCATTGGATGATGATTTAGATTTATCTTGATTGGAAGATGGTTTGGATGAAAACTTCAAGTTTTGGTTTCTTTGACCTAAGTTTAACTCTACCATCTTCAAGGAATGAAGCTCAATTTTTTGGGCCATGGTGAAGGCCTCATCAAACATTTGGAAGGATTGAATTTGTAGTGTGGATGAGATGTGTTTGGCACATGAGTGAGAGAATAATTCAATTAGTTTAGTCTATGGGAGAGAAAATGATAATTGGTTAATGACACCTCTCTCAGTGGGTGATGAAGTCGACAAATGGACTCATCTTCAAAAAAATTGTTTGATTGCATATAGATCGGTAATGGTGATTTTACGGGTGATATTGATTGAAAAAATTTGAGGAAGAGAAGAGTTGTGCGAATGAGAAGAGTGAATATTGTGGGATGTTGTTATACTAATCTAAAAGGAGGCCAGCTAAGGACATGGGAAATGTCCTTAACATGAGGTCTGATCATGGGATATAAGATAACAAGCATGTTAGAAGGCCTTGATGTGTTGTTGAGGGTCTTCTTTACTATAGAATTTGAGGAACTTAGGAAGTTCCTAGTGTGAGGATAGGCTTTTATATGGTACATAATGGATGGATGGGTTCATTGCATATTTTTTAGGATAAGTGTATTTTTGGGACCCATAGAAGTGGCTTCAAGGCTAGATATTATGTTCATTAAATCCTTGAGAGGGTCATTCTATGGTTGTTGTTATGTATTAGATGATGATGAACCAAGTTGATTATAAGAGAATTGATTTAGTTGTTGATAGGTTGATATTGTGAAGGGATATTATGTTGGAATGGGATGTTTTGTTGTTGAGGGGTACTCAGGGGAATGTTGTAAAGAGGTTGTGAAACCAACGGTTGTGAAGGTTGAATGTATTGATATTGAAAGGGTATAGAAGTGTTAAAGAGTGGTTGTGATTACTGGGGGATATGTTGAAATGGAATCGATGTGTGAATAAGGGGTTGTGATTGTTGTGGGACGTGTTGAAAGGGGTGAAAGAATGGATAAGTGGTTGAGACTTTTGAGGTATGTTTTGAAAGGGGATGGAAGTATGAATGAGAGGTTGAGATTATTGAGGTATAGATTGAGAAGAAGTAGGGATATTGATGATTGTTGTGAGGATGGGAAAAATATAAATGGAGCTAGTATTGATGAGTGGAGTTGATGTAGGGATGGACATAACTACATTTTGAATGATAGAGGTAGATTTTTGAGATGGGGGAGGTTGAGCTACGCTTGATGGGATGGATATAGAACTCACATGAGGAGTTTGGATGGTAGAAGAGACTAGAGGAGTTGATGTGGATGAGGATATATTGATATTATATTGGGATGATGTAGATCCAGAGGAAAGGTCTCTAAAGATGTGGATTGTTGGTTGGTCGTGTCTTGTGAGGAGACCACATTAAGATCAAAGGAAATAATAGGAGCTAAAGACACAACATTGGATGTTTCTGACTAGATACTAGTGGGATAAGGATGTACCTATTGGATGGTCGGCTCATGATTGGGATCAATAAGTCGGGAAAAGCACATGAAGGGTCAGGTACATAAGGGCATGGTCTAAGTGTGAGTGGTTGGAGGTGGACACCCGGGTAGTAAGATATGCATTAAGAGCAATGGGGTTCAAATCTAAGATTTAGAAAAGATGAGATCCTTGCCATCAAAGAAATGAGGACTAGGTGGGTTAGGTATCTTGGATGAGGTAGATTGAATGCTAGGAGAGTGAGGGGGTTCTTGATCTTTTGGTCGAGGTGATAGAGTTTATCATTGTAGTTAAACTAGTCGTGAGGCATCCTCAATGTGGGTTTGAATATTTTTGATGGATCATTGGAATTTTTTTGATCATATTTTTGAAGGTTTGGATATGGGATTGTTGTCTTGTAAGAACCATGAAAGAAAACAATCACCTAACAATGAAAAATGAAACTAAATTGGTTGATTACAAACAACAAAAAATCACATAGAAGAATTTTTATTATCTTGATTATTTAAAAGAAAAGTGAAATGTGAAAAATGGATGATAGGGTCCTAGGAAATAACCATCTATGGATGGTTTCAAGTGATGTTTAAGGTTGAGTCCTTGATATACCCAAAGGTACATGAGGCCCAAATATATGTTGGTGTCAGTACGGGGTCTGGTATTGGGGCCTACCCCCTCACTTCACGGTCCCATAATGATAAGGGAGTTAGGTGCTTAGCCAATATACCGAAACCAATTATTTATACTTGGCCATAACATTGAGTCAGCTTCTCCTCTTGGTGATGAAATCTCAAGTAGGTCCACCTGAGGTAGGAATGTTTCAATGCAAATTTATGTTTGATGTGATTTGGTTGTGTGTGGGGGAGATTAAGTGAATGCAATCTATTAACCTCCTAATTAAACTATGTAATCAAGAAGGATGAGAGGTTCATTTTAATCCCAAAAGAAATATTGATTTGATGAGGACAACAAACAAGAATGTAATGCTTTAAAATGAAAAAGAAAGGAAAGAGACACACTATAAGCTTCCTTTTTAATTTTTTTTTAAAAATTTTAAAATTTTTTACCACAATTATAGTGCAGCAAAAAAAGCTATCCCAAAGAAAAGGAACTGCAAGGGTTAGATGAAAATAAAAAAAAAAAGAGAAAATAATGTTAGAGAAATTGATGAGCGAGTAATTAAAAAAATCTACAGAGATATCATCGGGATTGTTAGGAATCATTAGTGATTCACCAAAATCATTGGATATTGATTTGACTAGATCGTTGGTGATTACAGAGTAGAAGGCCTAAAATCTAAAGGTGAAAAAATAATTTGAAATGAAATAAAAGGGAAGGGTTTGATGTCCACCGGGCATGTACTAAAATGTATTAGAGAGTTTTTTCTTTCCAACTTTAACTTAATAAAATGAAATAAAAAAACAAACTGACCTCGGAAGATGGTGGGGTTTACCGATACCCACGATGATGGATGTCGATTGATGTTGGATAAAGTTCCTTCTTCTCACACTGACAAAGAAACATGCAGATCAAAGACATCTAAACAAGATAGATTAGATAAATGGATAAATGAGTTTCTCAAAAAGGTCGATTCAGGAATCCAAAGGGACTTCCTTGGAGGATGTCAACTCACTTTGATACAATTAAGTAGATTGACAATAATGATAAAGATATGTAAATGAAAAAGATAGATAGATAATGTATAAGAAGCTTTAGAACTCAAGGTTGAAGGGTAAGTCTTGTAGCTTTCAAATGTGGCCCAAGAAAGGGTGGATGCAATCTAAACAGACTCAAAATAATCATACCAAAATCCTTTATCTCTTGTTGAATGTAGTGGAGGAACTCGATCTTCTCTTCAATTTATTTGATGTCGGAGAAAATTATATTGCACACAATTTCAACTCGTGAAGGATGTTGTATTGTTCCCAAAAGAAGGTTGTTGAACTATAAGAAGGTCGTAAATATTGGTAATGGCATGATACCGGCCAAATACGTCCATCTAATGTAAAGCCATACTTGTAAATAACAAGTTAAATTCAAATGGGTTGATAAAAATGATGATGAAAAGATCTCATTTTGATAGGGATCACTAGCGATTCAAGTCGATCGATTGGGGATTAAGGTAATCGTTAAGCGATTACTACTAAAAAGATAACTTTGCTAAAAATGATAAACAAAGCTCTAAAATGATAATTTTGATTTTTTTATGTTTGTATGAATTATAAATGATAAAACAAAATAGAGTAATACCTTTGGATGTGAAAATGAGCTAAAATATGCCTCAAATCATCAAATGGAATTGATTGAAGTTGATGTCCTGTTGTTGAGCTTCCTGAGAGTTGATTGATGAAAAAGACTATCAAAATGATGTGTTGATAGTTGTTGGAGGTTGATACAAGCTCTTGATGATCTCTATAATGACCTAAATTTTCTATGGAATTAAAAAAAAAATGTAGGTACAAGAAAAATATTTTTGAAGATCCCTGAGAGAGGAGGCAAAACTCCTATTTATAATCATTGCCGATCTGTTAGGATCATCGGCGATACGCTTTTTTGGGGAAAACGTTTGGGAAGTGGTTGAAACCACTTCCAAAAAAGTTTTTGGGTAATTGACAAGGATAAATGGTTAAGGGGAGGTTATGTACGAGAGTGGAGGTTGATATGTGTTAATAAAATATGTTTAGGTGGTTTTAAGATGGTTATGGTAGATTTAAAGTGGTTAAGTGTTTTAGGATGGGTAAAATAGGATTTTACAATTATAGAATGGTATTTACGGGTGTAGGATAATATTTACATGGAGTAAATGCCATGGGGAGAATATAACATAGGATACGTGTTTAATATATTAAATGATGTGTATGGTGTGGAGTTAGGTGACTTATTTTAATTTTATATTATTGAGGGTTAGCGCATGTGCATAGGGAAATCAGCGGTGCTAATTTTAGGTGTCTATAATATGGTTATCTCCTCAAAAGTTATTAATTTGGGGACATTGCATGTTCAAGTTGAACTCATTGACTTTGAAAACAATAAGTATCTTGTTCTAGATATGGGGTTGAAATTTTATTTATTCAGGAAACGAGAAATGTAAGCCTCAATAGACAAAGAATTGTATTCTTGTTCACAATATGGTTGGAATTTGGGGGTGTTAATAGATTCTAATAATAACACTTGCTTAAATACAGAATAAATTCATAATGGCATGTTTACATTAATCATAAAATTGTATAGAAATGATAAAACCTCTCATGTTTGTCATTTTTGAATAGAACGTGTTTTCTTTCACCTCCAAAACATGCCAAGTTGTTTACTATGTTGAGGTGAACATATTTGTCTAAATTGGAGATCGACCCATCTAAATCAAAGTTGCATGGGTTAAAAAATAATACTAAATCAACTACATTGTTGAAGAAAGCAACTACTATATTTGAGAAAATAGAACCTTCAACTATTCAATAGTTTCATTTGTTTTTATTCAATGGTGAAGTATTTTCAATTGATGTTTCAAGGTGCCATGTAGCACCTCCAGAATATCAATATCATCCTATAGATGATGAGAATGTTGACCTTCTTATCCACTCCATGTTGATAAATGTTATTCCTACATAGAGGGATGCAATTATTCTTCCCTTCTTACAATCTACGAATAACATTGTGGAACTCCAAGATCCAAAAGACCTAGAAAGGGATGATGTGAAATTTTATATACTTGATGGCCAGCATACAATATGTGTGCAAAAAAATATTTTGGGCTCAGAGACTTACAAGTCTTTACATTCGAGGCTACGGTTTCAAAAGGATCACATTATGTTTGCAAAAGCATCTACCAAATCCATTGCTAATATTTACAAACAATAGAATGAAGTAAACAAAACTTGGATAGAAACCAAGTTTATTGATTTGTTGTACAAAGCTAGATCAATTTGGCAATCGTTAGGATGTCCTCAATGGCCCAGATTGACAAAAACAAAGCAGAAGAGTGGAAGGTAATGTATTTTAATTTTATTGCATTGGTTATTAACATTTACTTTCGTCATATAAAAATATTAAAAATATGTTTTTCCTTTGAATGCAAAGCTTTGAGAATCAATGCCTTTCAATTTTCCTAGTGTAAAAATAGAGATTCTATACAACAAATGGAATTTTCTATTGTTGTTTGATGATATATGGACTAAATGGATAATAAAATTTCAATTGTTTAGATCAAGTGGCCTTGTTTTTCACATTTCAAAATATCACTATGGACATCGGCAAGAAATTAAAATGACGATGGCGTTATGCCTTTATTTCTTCAAAACATTGGCTTAGAGGTTGGAAGCTTGAGTTCATATTTACACATGAAGATTGTGTCAAGTCCAAATGCACCAATTATGAAGGTTTTGGGAATCCCTAATGCATCATAACATTGTAAAAATATAGTGCTTATAGATGAATCTTTAGAGAAAAACAAGTTCAATGATGTGGGAACTACATAATTGCTAAAACATTTAGCATATATTCTAAGTCAGAAGACAAATACTTGTTAGATGAGTTGTGGCATTTATTGTAACCATTGAACAATGTCGAATATGTTTGGAATTTTATTAAATCAAAACCCAATTATAGAGAGCTTATTTTTAGAGATTTACTATGATTTCTATTGTTAATTTGGGAGCCCATCTTTAGGAATAGTGTTACAATAAAATTCAAAATATTCTTAAAAATTACTATAATTATACCTTTAGTAAAGGAATTTTAATTTATTTCATAGCTATATTTAAATACGAAAATATATCTGGGATGGTTTTGATTAATTTTAATTAATTTCATATCCATATTTAAATATGAAAATATATATGCAATGGTTTTATAGTTAATTTGATATCTAAATTTAAATATGAAAATATATCTAGAATGGTTTTACAGTTAATTACATTCTCCTAGACTGGATCGTCACCCTCTGCTAGTTTCTTCAGAATATCTTCAGTAATTCTTTGGTTACCCTAAGGTTCAATCACATCATACTAAATGAACCTAGAAGTGTCTCACATCTCTTAAATTTCATTAGCCTAGTGGTCGTTAGGCCACAAGGTGTTTTAATTATTCAAATATGCATAGTTTAATCTTAAAGACATCTTAAAACTGATAAGAGCCTTATTCCAAAGCAAAAATTAAGCCTAGCGGTTGGTAGCCCATATAAAATAGAACATGTTTCTATTTTATACGAGCTAGCGGCCGCTAGGCATTATTTCTCATATCAATGTTGGATTCCCTAAAATCATTAAATGATTTTTCCCAGATTCATTAATTTAATCCGTAATCTGATATATTGGACTCCAAAAGGAGGTATAACGGGTTCCAATATTTTAATTTTTAGATTCCAATATTTTGATTTTCATATTCCAATATATGTGATTTTAGAGTACAGTAAATTCCAATATATGTGGATTCCAACATAGCTGGTTTTGGATTCCAATAAATGTGATTTTGGATTCTAATATATGTGATTTTAGATTCCAATATGTGTTATTTTGGGGCTGTAAGATAAATTCCAATATTTAAAATTTTGGAATCCAAAACTAATAATATTGGATTCCAATATTGTCTATATTTTTAGATGCTCAGAATGGAATAAGTCTAAATTTAGTGAAATAAGCATTTAGAGGAAATTTTGGAAACATGTATTATGTGTCATAGTCAAAATACTTATTCGGCTTCAATAGTGATGGTGCGTATGAAGAATGGTAGGTGGCGCATGTTCCTAGACTACAAAGAACTTAACAAGTACACTATAAAAGATAAGTGTATTATTCTTGTCGTTGATGATTCGTTAGGTGAGTTACATGGTGCAATTTATTTTACAAAACTAGATCTTCATTTTGGGTATCACCAAATTAGAGTAAAGGAAGAGGATATTCATAATACATCCTTCAAAACTCATCAAATCCATTATGAATTTGAGTGATTCATTTTTTCCTTACTAATGCACCATCCACATTTCAAAGTTTAATCAATTCTATATTTCAACTATTCTAAGGAAGTTTGTCTTGGTATCTTTTGATGATATCCCAATCTACATCCAATCATGATAGGAACACTTACATCATGTAAATATAATTTTGTAATATCTCAAGAAACATCAATTTTATACAAATCCTTCATAGTGTTATTTTGGGTCAAAGGAAGTGGAATACTTAGGCCATATCTTCTTTCATGAAAGTGTCAAGGTGGACCCTCACAAGATGAAGGCCATGGTGGAATGGGAAGTTCCTAGAACCCTCAAATTTTTATGAGGTTTCTTAGGAATCATTGGGTACTATCACATATTTATAAATAATTTTAGTCGTATAGAAGCACTACTCACAATATTATTGAAGAAATACTCTTTTCATTGGATCAAGGAAGTTTCCTAGGCATTTCAAAATTTGAAAGAGGTGATGTGCATCACCCTAGAGTTAGAAACCCTATATTTCTACCTTCATAGTTAAATGTGATGCTTCAAAAAAGGGGATTGGTACTATACTCATGTAAGAAGGACACCCCATAGAATTTGAAATCAATCAACTAAAAGGAAATATTTTTGAAACCCACCTATGAGAATGAAATTATGGAAATCTTGCATGCGATCAAACAATGAAAACCATACTTGATGGTTAGACAAGGTAAAGATGGATCATGATAGTCTCAAATACTTTTGGAGAAACAAATATCTTTTTAAGAGAAATAAAAATGGATCACAAATATGGTTCCATTCTTCCCTTTACGATCTACCTAATCTTCCTTGATGTATCAAGATGGAACATAATAATGCTTCTATGGACTTTCCTCTCTTGAATAGTGCATCATTGACCACTTTTTCTTTCCCTTTCTTATAAATTATCTCAAATTCATAATCCAACACCTTTGTGACCCTCTTTTATCTCTTCAAAATATATCCATCGTTTTAAGAAATATTCTATACTATCATGATCTATCTTTACCTTGATGTTTCTACCCATCGAGTTTATGGTCTCTATTGTTTGACTACATGTAATATTGCTATCATTTCCTTCTCATATGTGAGATTAAAAAAATTGTTTCCTTTTAGTTGTGAGATCTCAAATTTTATGGGTTTTCCTCACATGAGAATTGTATATATCCTCTTTCCTAAATCATTGCATTAAATGATGAAGGTCTTGGATAAATCTAGGCTATTTGAACCAAGGTGGTGCACATCGCCTCTTTCAATTTTTAAAATGCTCTGGAAGATTCATCATTCCAATGAAAGGATTCTTTCTTCATTAATGTTGTGAATTATGTTGTTATACTACAATATTTCTTTACAAATCTGCGATAGTACCCTGTGAGCCTAAGAAACCTCACAAATTTTTTAGGGTTCTTGGAACTTCCCATTCCACCATGGCCTTGATCTTATGAGGGTCCACCTTGACACCTTCATAAGAGAAAATATGTCCTAATTATTCCACTTCCTTTACCCCAAAATAAAGTGTTGAAGGCTTTGCATACAATTGATGTTTCTCTATAGCTTCCAAGACCTTATTTACATGATGTAAGTATTCCTCCCATGATTTTTGTAGATTATGATATCATCAAAAATACCAAGACAAACTTATGTAGGAATGGTTAAAATACATAATTCATCAAACTTAGAAATGTGGATGGTGCGTTAGTAATGCCAAAATGCATAACTATAAATTCGTAATGGTATCAAGATGAGTCCTCAAGGTTTTCTTATGAGTATCCTCTTCCTTTATTCTAATTTGGTGATACCCAAAACGATGATTTAGTTTTGTAAAATAAACTACACTATGTAACTCATCTAACAAATCAAGAATGATAGGAACATGAAAATTGTCTCTAATAGTGTACTTGTGATCCATAGGGATCTAAAATGACTCTACTTCATCGAGATCGGTGAGCTTCGAAGAAGGAAAATGAAGAAACAGAGGTTTTATATTTATGTTAACAAAGCGCCACTCTATGCAGAGTGGCGGTTCTGAACAAGCACCCAACCCGGCAAAGGCGGCATCATATAATTGCCACCCAACTAGGGTGGCGATCCTATGACTATCGATGGGTCTGCATTAGGTGATGGTCTTGGCTCTTTCAGACATAAAAATAAAATTCAAAACAAATAGTCCCAGAATTGGAAAGGTTGTTTGTGTCTCTTCTCCTCCATGACCTTTCCCATCCTCCAATGCACTGAGAAGACATGAAAAGGGCTATAAATACATTTAGGAAGGATAGTTTTTATTATTGAAGCATGAAAGCAAGTGAACAAGGAATTCTTAGTGTTGGAATTGTGTTTGTAGAAGAAAGGAGTGTTAAGGCAGAGCAAGCAAGTAATTGGGAGGAAGTATGAGATATTATCTACTTCTCTTTCATACTTATTGTAAATTTTGTACTTCTTATTTGAATTGGCCAATAAAAGTGGGAAGAAAGAGAAATTACCCTTCCGAGTGGTTTTCCTTCTCTGGAGGTTTCCAGAATAAAAATTGTTGGTGTTCATGAGTTTATATTCTTTCCTTTCCTACAATTTTTTATTCTAAGCATAAGAAAATTCATTCACTAAGCCATCTTTGTCATTTTCTGATCGAAGTAGAATAGTAGTCTTTAATTGTGATTATGTGAACAATTCCAAAGTAGAGATTTTACAAATCATTTTGGTATCAAAGCTAACAAGTATCTAGACTGTGGTATTCATTCTTGGATTTGTATGATAGTGATGATATCTAAAGGTGAAGAGGCTTTACCTTGCGATCCAGATATTTCTACAAGGAAGTGGAAACAAAGAATTTGGGGACAAATGGAGGAAGAGAACTTGGTCCATAGAATTGAGATGTTGGAGACCATGATGGATAGGATGTTTAGAAGACAAGAAGAACTTGTAGATTTGCATAAGATGGATTTTGTTAATAAAGACTCCATGGAGTCTGTCATTCGAGGCTTAGCGAAAAAAATTGGCATAGGGAGGAGCCACCATGAGGAATATTATGGGGAAGAGCATGAAGAAGAGACTTTAAATGCAAGAGAAAAGGTAAAATTTGATCATGCTCCTTTTAAAGTTGTGATGAAAGTTGAAATTAAAAGATTTGAAGGAAAAGTAGATGCAGATTTGCTTGATAAATGGTTAAAATAGCTAGAAGTCTACTTTAGAGTTCATAATGTCACCGAGGTGCAGAGAGAATCACCTTTGCACGTCTCAAAATGGAGGGACACGCTCTAGTTTGGTGGGAAACCCATCTAGCCACTTGTGAAAAGAATAAATGTCCTATTGTGAAATCTTGGCAAGAATTTAAAGAATTACTTAGAGTTAACTTCTATCATATTGGCCAGAAGACTGACCAAATAATTAAATGGCAATATTTTAGACAAGGCGGTGGTCAAAGTGTGTGGGACTATACTACGGATTTTCAAAGGTAGGCCATGTTACTAAAAATGGAATTAAAGGATGAGGATATTCTAACTAAGTACTTGGGAGGACTTCACACTCACCTTCAAAGAAAATAAATCTCTGCAAAGCCCAGAGATATCAACGAGACGTGTGTGCAAGCATACTATATAGATGATGAAAAGAAGCAAGGAGAAGCGAGCCAAGGAAAAGCAAATCGAAAAATCAATAGAAGAAATAACATGGGAAAACAAGTAACAAGGGTAAGTGGAAAGGAAAGGTAAACAAGATGCCACTACTTTAAATACTTGTAAAGATCCCAAGAATTTTTGCAAGAAATTTGATATCAATGGTCATACTTGACACTACATGTCCGAAGTTACATCTAGAGTTGCATCCGAAGAATCGAACTAAGGACTCGAAGAAGTCCATGACAACTGTAAAGATAGAAGGGAGATGGAAATTTAAGATGAGTCTAATGTAGATGAGAAGTTTGGATACATGGCCACCAACATGGACAGCTAGGAAGAGGAGATGAGAAGACTATTCCAGATCAACAGAACTAAGGTAAATGCTTTGGTTGATATCGGTTCTCAGTTTACTTTGATTTATGAAGCAATTGTAAAGAAGCTTGGTCTTGATACTTACGAGAATCCACACCCTTATCCTTTGGGTTGGGTGAAGAAGGGTGTTGAAATTCAGGTAACAAAATTATGTAAGGTCAAGTTTGGGATAAATTCCTAGTATATTGATGTATTAGAAGCTGGCGTTATTCCACTTGATGTTTTTGATGTTGTTTTCAGGAGTCCTTACTTTTATATCAGGGATGCCATATTTATGAGAAGGGAAAATTGAGTACGAGATGCGTCGAGGATGGGATCAGCTACAACATCTGGGTACACCAGTGTAAGACACGGGTTACTATGGTGAGTGCTAACCAAGAAAAATGACTTATTCAAGAAAATCATAATCAATTTTGTTTACTTTTGTTAAAGGATAAACAAGATGGGGTAGAAATTTTAGATATTTCAAACTAGGGAAAATAGGATTTGGATAGTATTATTTAATCTTTTCGGAGTTCCCAATGGGTTACCACCAAAAGCGGGAAGTAGAGCATAAGATTCGGTTGTTGCAGAGTCCCCTCTACCAAACATCGAGTTGTAAAGGCAATCCTTGCTTTGGAGAGTATCTGAAGTAAAGAAACAAATCTAGGAACTACTAGACCAGGTGTGATACATCTAAGCACCTCACCGTGTGGTTTGCCTTTTGTGATGGGGCAAAAAAGGATGGTTCTTGGAGAATGTGCATCAACTACCTCGTGCTTTGAACAAGATCACCATAAAGAATAGATATCCACTTCCTCACATAGATGATCTCTTGGACTAGCTTGACATGCCAAATTCTTCATGAAGTCGATCTCAATTCGAGTTATCACCAAGTCGAGAATGAAGGAGGAGGATATCGGAAGACTATCTTCAAGACAAAATAGGGTTTGTATGAATGGTTAGTACTTCCATTTAGTTTATGCAATGCACCCACTACATTTATGAGATTGATGAATTATGTATTACGGGATTTCACATATTCATGTGTTATTGTTTATCTAGATGACATCTTGATTTTTAGTGCCACATGGGAGGAACATCTAACTCGGTTGCATCAAGCCTTGCAAGTTCTCGGGGAGAAATAGCTACTTTGTAATATGAAGAAATGTGAATTTTCAAAAGCAGTCACTTGTCTATCTTGGACATGTGGTTGGAAGAGGATAGATACGAGTGGATCCAAAGAAGGTAGAAATGATCACCGGTTGGCCAACACCTTCGGGAGCCACAAAGACTAGGAGTTTTGTGGGAGCAGTATAGTACATGTAAAACTTCATCTCAAGCTTCTCCATGATTGCATCACCTCTACACACACAGCCGCAAAGAGTAAGGGTTTTGGTGGGGTAAGGAACAAGACAAATCCTTTGAGTTATTGAAATACAAGATTAGTCACACTCCATTACTTGCTCTTCCTAATTTTCAATAGCCCTTTGAAGTAGAGACAGATGCGGTGATTACGCTATGTGATGTAATGTAACTTCGAGGAGGTAAACTTGTATGGTATCATTCGAAACTTTTACTTCAGCAATTAAAAGATATTCAAGTATATGATAAGGAAATGAATGCACTAGTTCGAGGAAATCAAAAAATGGAAGTATTATTTTTGGGTAAAGAAAACATTGTGCACATTGACCACAAACCTCTCTAGTATTTAGAAGCATAGTCTAAATTATAGAAGGAAAGGCACTACAAATGGATGGGGTTACTTCAACAATTTGATCTATAGATCAAATACAATAAGGGTAGTACAAACTTGGTGGCAGACATGTTGTCTAGGTCACCCCACGGGATAATTTCTCTCGCTTGGCCACTACCTCTCAGATTGAGCCCTTCACAAAGGAAGCTTACGAGAGATTCATATGCCTAGGATAGAGACTTTGGGGTGACATTTCAGCAATTGTAGTCCCAAGGGGCTGAAAGGATGGGGATTGAAGATTGTTATCTCAAGGACGGGCTACTCTACCGATGGGGGAAGCTTTGTGTGCCTAAAGAAGAAAGACTTTTATTGATGAGGGAAGCACATACCTTGAAAGTAGAAAGACATTTCGGCATTGGTAATACCTAGCCCACTTGCAAAAGTACATGTGTTGGCCCAATATGCAAGAAGAAGTATCAAAATTTATACGTGCATGCGAACTTTGTTATACCAGCAAGCCTAAGACTAGGAAGGAGGGTTTGTATATGTCTTTTCTAATACCTACTCGTCCAGTGTGAGGATATTTCTATGGATTTTTAGGAGAATTACCTATGTCTAAACATGGCCATGACTATCTCTATGTTGTTGTTGATAGATTCAGTAAGATGTGTATTCTTATGGCATGTAAAAATACAGTAAAAGCACATGAGGCAGCAAATATTTTCTTTGCTAATGTATGGGTGCATTTTGGTTTGCCAAAGTCTATTGTTTTTGACAAGGATTCCAGGTTCTTAGGGAAGTTTTGAACTAATTTATGGGACAAGATGGATACCAAGTTACAGAGGAGCATGGCTTTCCATCCACAAACAGATGGAAAGACGAAGGTGGTGAATAGGAATTTGGTACAGTTGATCAAAGGGTATAATAGCAAATACCCAAGGACTTGGGATGAGTCCTTAGCCTAAATTCAGCATTCCTATAACTGGGTAGTACACACATCCACTATGAAGTCACCATTTGAAGCATGCTTGGGATATCTACCGAAATTGGGAAGCAAGATGAGGAGGAGACACGAGACATAGAGGTGACTAGAGAAAAAAATTCATTGAGAGGATCCGAAAAATCCATCTCAAAGTCAAAGAACAAAGAGAAATCTCAAGCCAAGTACGAGGCTATGAATTATCGAGTCTGAGGAGAGAACATAAGCTTCATGTTGGAGATAAAGTTTGGATTTACTTGAGTAAGGAGAGACTACAAAGTCAAGCACGGAAGCTCAAGCCACTACGATATGGACCCTTCACCATATTAGAGCATGTTGGAGAAAATGCCTTTCAATTTGATTTTCCGTCATTTATGAGGATGTACTCGAGTAGTAAATTGTGAGAACTTGCACCTATATGAGTCATTCATGATAGGTGAAGATGAAGGACTACATTTGCTACCTTCCATTGATGATTGAATCGTGGACTCATGAGGTGAATTAGAGGAGGATGTAGTGTTGCAGAGAAGGTCGGAGAGACTAGGAGAAGTCCACAAGATTCTTAGCAAGTTGGACTAAAAGGAAAGACACCAAGGCAGGCCCGGTGGTACTTGAAGGAGCAAGTGAGGGAATTTCTTCCTCATCTACTCCCCTATTAAGCTTTTGTGGGAACAAAATCCTCCTAAATAGGGAGATGTGATCTATAGGGATCCAAATTGACAATACTTCATTAGATCAGCCAAAGCTAGAAGAATGAAAATGAAGAAACATAGGTTTTTTCTTTATATTAACAAAATTGTTGCTCTGTGTAGAGTGGCGATTCTGAGAACCACCACCCAACTCGGGTGGCGGTCCTATGACTTCCGATGCATTGGGGCAATCTTGGCTCTTTTCGAAAAAAAAATAAAATTCAAAACAAACAGCCCCAAAATTGGAAAGGTTGTCTATGTCTCTTCTCCTCCATGACCTTTCCCATCCTCCAATGCATGAGGAGGACATGAGAAGGGCTATAAATATATGTAGGAAGGAGATTTTTTATTATCGAAGCATGAAAGCAAGTGAGCAAGGAATTATTAGTGCTGAAATTGTGTTTGTAGAAGAAAGGAGTGTTAAGGAAGAGCAAGCAAGTAATTGGGAGGAAGTGTGAGATATTATCTACTTCTCTTTCATACTTATTGTAAATTTTGTACTTCTTATTTGAATTGGCCAATAAAAGTGGGAAGAAAGAGAAATTTCCCTTCTCAATTGGTTTTCCTCCTCTAGAGGTTTCTAGGATAAAAATTGTTGGTGTTCATGAGTTTATATTATTTCCTTTCTTGCAATTGTTGATTCTAAGCATAAGAAAATTCATTCACTAAGTTATCTCTGTCATTTTCTAATCGAAAAGGAAAACATGTCTCTAATTTTGATTCGCGTGAACAATTCCAAAGTAGAAAGTTTCTGAGATCAACTTGTTAAGTTCTTTGTAGTCTAGACACAAGCACCATAGTTCATCCTTCTTATGCACCATCACCACTGGAGTTGAATAAGCACTCTAAATATGATGGATAATACCTACTTCTAACATTTCGTTTACAATTTTATCAACCTCACTCTTTTGCACATATGGATATCTATAAGGCCTGATGTTAGGAGGTTAGCTTCATTGAACTAACTCAATGACATGATCATGATCTCTTTTGGGAGGAAATGCTTTTGGATCCTCAAAGAAAATTTCATGGTTATCAATAACCTTCTTAATATCAAGATGTGTGATTGTATTTGGTGGTTAACTTCCATAGATAAAAATCGTGTTGCAAATCCTTTTAGCCCCTTTCTTAGAATCTTTTGCATTTGATGAGAGCTAATCAATTATGGATATTTTTCTTGTAGTCCTTAGAGTTCAAATTGTGTTCCTTCATAATGAAATTACGTGAACAATTCACTTGGTATCATTGGTTGTGCACTTAAAATAAGAAGGCTCTTAATATCACATCGAGTGAGCTAAAAGGAAAATCTTAATTAAATTGCACAAAATGTAAATCTACACTAAATACAAACCTCCCTTTTGATGTTTAGATGTGCTCCAATATGTAGATACTCCCTTACATGAATTGAATGCAAGTTGCGTGCACCCAAAGGGTTTTTACTAAAGTGGAAGAGATCTCATCAATATGGCTTAAGTGTCATTTTTGAATCTTCTCCTACTAACTTTAGCAAAGAGGTTTCTCAATTTATGCAAGCTTTCTTTGTGAGGGAAATTCTCTCTTGAGATATGTGATGTCTTACAAGGACAAGGTGTAAGGTGTGACAAGGTGTACTAGGTTTCTTATATAGCTTTCCAATTTGGGAGAAGCTTACAACCTAGTGAATGTGGGATAAAGTGAATGTAGAATTAGAAAAGGATAAGCATGATTAGAAGAGATTAATTAGAGATTAGTAACTCATGGGAGTTTGGGAAGGTTTAATTAATCAATTGGGATTAATTAATAGGCCAAGTTTAGCTTATAGAAGTCATTTGGAGATGATTTAGAGGAAATTAGTAGAATTTGAGGTGTTTGAGATAGGGATTTAATTAATAAGAGGGTTTATTAATTAAATATAATAATTGGAAGGGTAATTAATTAATTAAAAGAGGATTTTAACTAATGAAGCGACATTAATTGGCATCCAAGATGAGGGACGAGGCTAGTTAATTAACGAAATGTCATTAATTAACGAGAGATGATAGGGATATTATTTAATTAGCAAAAATCACTAGTTATAACAAAATGACGAGAAAGAAGACAATTAGTGTAATTTTAGTATTAAAATTACATGGTCATAATTACATGTCTACATTTTCCCATTTTTGACGTGGTGTAGCGCGAGCAGCATCATTTCAAAGATAGTAGACAATTTTTTTGGTATGCGTAGAAGAAAACTTGGTAGGATGGATGATTCCCCTCGAGCATCGATGGGTGATAATATAGCTTGATTGACACTCAAAAAGAAGATAAAAATGATCATAGAAGAATAAAATCCTATCGCGAGTGGATAAAACTATGTCTCGGTAGGTTAGAAGAAATAGAAAAGGTTAGTTAGAATGGGAAGAGAGATAGATGATGGATTTGATATGATGGGAGAAGGGAATATTACAACGTAACTTGTGTACCCTCATGGCTCGAAAGTACCTTTTTATTTGATGTAAGCATACAACAAAAAGGTAAAATGACATGAAAATTCATAATATTAATTTTTATGCAATGCTCAAGAAATTGACTCAAAGTAAAATACATAAGCAATGCGATACGAGAAATTAAACAAATAAACAAACAAGAAACTAGGAAAAATCAAACACACTCAAACAAATGATGTTCAAGACAATTGTACTAATGTTTTTGATATCCACTTTAGTACCCAAATGTTTGAGTTATATGACAAGGGTTAAGATGATGCCCCAGTAAGGATAAATTCAAGGGTTTGGACGGAGGACATTGAAGTACAAGAAAAGAAAATGTGCACTATGAAATTGTCATGAGTAACAATATATGCCAGAAGACAAACATAGCAAATAAATAAGCTTTGTTGATGAAATAAGATCACAATATGATCCGCATGTCATGCGCTAGAACTAACGAGTGTTGAAGTAGGATGTTTTATAGTATAGTTTCCAAATTTTAATGTTTATGAGTTTTTCCCTATTTTTGGGTTTTCATATTTTTTGAATGTTTTTGGATTTTTAAATGTTTTGAATTTTTAGGAGTTTCTATATTTTATGAATTTTTTAGATTTTCTAGGTTTTCAATGTTTTTGGATTTTCTAGGTTTTCCAAAACTATGTACATGAGAATGAAGCACCGAGATTCCACAGTGAGAGAGGTGAGAATATATGAAACTTCATGTGTATGTATCAAGAATAAGACAAGCTAGATCAAGGCCAAGAGGAATAGGTTCAACAAGATTACGGACACAAGCCAATGAAAAGCTAGAAAGGAGCGATCATACCCCCAAGTGTGAGGTGGCCAACAAATAAATGATAGAAATAAGTACAATATTATTAATTGAAATGGGAAAAAAATTCCCTCGAGAAATAGAAAAAAGGAAATCTATGCACATGGATGTTTTGAACAAAGAAGAAGAACAATATGAATGTTATGGATGGATATGGAAAATGCAGTTTGAAGGTTGGTGATGAAAAATTGATGATTCAAAGGAACAAATAGTAGATAAAATATGGACTAAAGTAAGAGTCTAAACAAGTCCCATACAACACTTAGTAACATATTGGTCTTGTTTCTCAACGATATCCAGTGTGTGCATGTGAAATTGAATTGCTTCTTGAAGTGAATTTTTATAGGAAGTAAGTGAAGAAAAACTAGCCAAAGTGTAGAAATGATTTATTTTTATAGTTTATTAGTGAATGGATGATGGAAGGAGGAGACTCATACATTTTTCCGCTACTAGCCAAGTGTCCATATCCTTCATGGAGATGTATCGATTCTAGTCACAATATTTTTCTACTACTAGACAAGCGTCCATATCCCCAATAGAGATATTGAAATACCCCTATATATATATATATATATATATATATATATATATATATATATATATATATATATATATATATATATTGTTTTTATTTTTATTTTTGATTTTTATTGAATTTTTGCTTTCTAAAAGTATTTGAGATCTCCCGATGGTTTTGATAAGGGGTTGAGAACCAATGATGGCTTGATGGAAGGATTTAGAAGTGATTGTGATGCGACATTAACTAGTGTAAATAGATATTCTCAAAGGTCTTTGTAATAATTTTATTAAATGTATGATAGTGATAGGATCTCTAAGAGGTAAGTCATTCTTTAATTTACTAAGGTAATGAAATACCAAGGTCAAATGAATCTTTGTAGTCATAAAATCATGCACTTTAGACATTTATTTATCTCGGTCTCATACTACTATTTAGAAGGTTCTTGAGTGAAGAAAGTACTAATTAACCCCCATCCTTTTGGCCATTTTGTTTATTTTATTTCATAATTTGTGACCTATTGCACCCATATGCCCAACCATTTTCTGACATTCCATGTTATTTTAGCCTCGGCTGGGGCACCTAGATTTAGTATTGGGGTGCCCATGGGTGCCCTGGTCCCACCTGGGGGCACCCCAATCCTTCTAGCACTTTCCCACCACTTTTTGGGCCTCTTCTAGCCATTTTTCATCTTTATCTTTCTTGTGGTCAGCCTTTTCGGGGTTAATTATGAAATTAGACCAAGAGAACCCTATAAATATAAAGTTATGAGACCATAATGAGGGACCTAGCATCACTTACTAATATCACTCCATCTAGAGTTACATCCATCTATTGCATTGGATATCACTTACATCCACATAGCTCCATCATCAAAGCTAGGACATCTGCATCACACTTCATAGGGGGAGGGATTCTATTCTATTCCATACACACATTCTATTACATTTTCTACAAATAGTTATTACTCACTACTTCACAAAGCGTGATTGCACAAGAGAAACCTAGGGCATGTTCACACACACTTGCACATAGAACTACATCGGTTCTGAGATGTAGTGTAGCACTTAGTAAGTCCACCATTGTGGCGGTGAGGTCGATCGACCCCTTCATATGCATTATTCTTTTTAGGGTTTGATGTTTTTTTGGGTCTTATAGGTCTTTCATTCATCTTGGATTATTGGTGACATTCAGTGCAAGAACAACAAAGTTGATGTGACACACAATGAGGGTTTCAGACCACCTTCGACCCCATAAAATTCAATTTTAGAGCTTTTACATAGACCAAGGCACCCATTACAGACAGAGCACCCGTAGACACCCCAATCCTCCTCTAGGTGCTCCAGTATAGAGAAATAGTCCAAATCCAATATTTTTGGGACTTTTGCACTGATCATTCTTATTCTGATTTTTCCGATCACCTCTGCGACACTCTCTTACGGGCATCATTATCGGTAGAATATTTTCCTTTCCCTTCTTACACATTAGGGTTTCTAATTTTACTAGTTCTATTATTTAGTACATTTACATGTTGTCTCAAAGTACATTTATTTGTTGTGTTTATATGTCCTCCTAGATTATATAAACTATCTTTTACTACCACTAGTTAGTAAACCTAGGGTGGAACGCATGTGTGTAGTTTACCTACATGGTTAGTAAAGCATGGGTGTTGCCACGCAACGTTGTTGTTGACATTGTTGTTTTTGTTTCCACACAATGAGTGTGAATAGACTAACCAAATGATCATCGATGGGATGAAAATGATGGATGATTTGTAGAGGATATGAAGAAAGGTAATAACATCCATGTGTATGTAATACATTATTGTGATGTTTGATGTTTTTATTTTTTATTCTCTTCTAATGGTTTAATGTTTTCTCTTGATTTGTATTTTTAGGGTTTTTTGAATGGAAAACCCCAAAGGGAGACAATGAAAATGGATGAAATGGGGATAAATATGAGTGAAAATAGGATGGATGAAAAATATCCATGATAGGGTAGGAAGAATAGGATATGATGGATAGGGAGGTTAGGACTAACAATGTCACTCTGTGTGATAGGACCTCACAACAATGTTTGTGATTTATTTGATGAGGGAGACTAGGATATTTTTCTTATCAAGAGTGATATTATCTCAATCTCAATGATCGTGGTGAGATCATACTCAATAAGTGATTGAGACTTATCTTGCAATATGGATTTTGTATGTGGGAGTTTGAGTCCATAGATTTTTCACTTTTTCCATACTTGGAGTTTGTAGTTGTTTTCACTTTTTAATCATGTTTGCATTTCATATTTTAGTGCTTGGATTTATTTTGAGCTTTGGATATTTTAGTTTGATGAATAAATTATTTGTGCTTCATATAAGCTAATGTGTGATTTTGTTGATCTCGAGAAATGGGGAAGAAAGTGGATGTTTGGGATTAATGAGAGGATTGTTAGGGATGATGGTGGGCTTGCCACATTTGTTAACGTAGGGCTGATATGATGGATGGATATGATATGGTCCAAGAATTCATGTTATGGGGCTAGTAGGAGGTGGCCCAATGATATAAGGCAATGGGCTAATAGGAGGTGGCCTAATGATAGAAGGTAATGGGCTAGTAGGAGGTGGCCCAAGAATTGATGATAATGGGCTAGTAGGAGGTGGCCTAAGGATAGAATGTGGTTTTGGGGGTGTGATATGTAAGGGATTATTGGGTGATGAGAAGTGGGAGGAGGGGATGATAGAACTAGTTGTTTCGCCATGTAATGGGAAATGGGAGGATGGGAGGATAAGAGGAGGTCTTTTTTGGTCGATGATAGAGGATTGATTTGAAGGAAGAGGTCCAACAAGTGTTTGGGATTGAGAAGTTGTTTTATGATGGAGACAATGGGATTGGGTGGTTTTGACCTTGTTGTTTCCACAAAGGAACTTGATAGTGCATTGAAAAGATATCTTGGCACATCTTTGCTTGTCAATTTTTTGATGTGGACACAAATATTGGTCTTTAGAGGATCGCGCAAGGATAGAATAAGGCATGGTTGAAATGACATGAGGGCCGAAGAGATATTAGATTTGGATTGGTAGATGAAGATGACTCAAGGGATGAATTATATTTGGATTGGGATGTCTCGAGAGTTGAATTAGATTTGGATTTGGGATAGGTTGGTATTGACTTTCTTAGAAGACAGTTTAGTGTGGATAGAAGAAGGGGTTCTTGTGGATGATGTAGGTTGGGTGATTGATTGTTATTTAGGAGAAATTTGATTGGGTGGGACCCAAAGGTTTGAGGAAAATGGTTTTGGATGGGATTGATTAGGAGATGAAGGTTGGAAAGTGAGAGGTAGAATGGGTTCCCTATTTTCAGTGACATGAGGAACCATCAAATATCTAGTCATGGATGACATCATTTGATTTGAATACCTTGACCTAGATTGTTTGATTGAATTGTTTCATATTGAAGGAAGTTCTATGTCAATTCAAGTAGTGTAATAGATGTAAAATAGACATTTTACAAATATTTGGATGCTTATGTGAGTTTCCAAAGGGAATCTAAGGAAAACAGACATCATAAAGACTTCAAAATGGATATTTCCCAACTTTAAGATGTTTGATGTAGCATCACCAATTGTAACAATCAAGAAATTTTGGGGAATAAGTTTCAAATGTGAGTTTCAAAATGGGTGATAAAATTTTGGTATAGTTTTTGGTTATTCACTTTGATAAATGAAGCCAAAATTATGAGAAAAATATTATTTGTGATGAAATATATACAGTGCAACTCAAACAGAATTTCACCTTATTTTATCACTAAAAATGTTTTAACTCAAACAAAGTTTTGGTGTATACAAACAATATGGTATTAATTGGCCCTGCTTTATAAGGCTTCATATGTGTTTGGTATACTCTCTCACCAATTTTTGTCTAAATGAGTACACACACCATAAAATTTCTAGCTACGGACTATACCCCTCAATCAATCAAAATTGATCCTTTACCATAGACAATGGTCGGTTTTCCTCATTGGTGATACTACTCAATCAGGATGGGGCACTACACATTTCCTTGGTTAGTCCTCTCAATGTGTCAACTACTTTGGGTTTCCTATGGTACTCCTCACAATGTGTTTAGGGATTATTCCCAAGTAATTCCCATAGTTAAGCGGATGGATATTAACCCTTATCCAAACCAGCAATGCAAATGTTTTGTAATGTTTAAAATTTATCCAAAGTTTGTTTGTCTTTAACCAAGGAAACCTACATGCAAGGTATTAGTAGTTTGTTGCTTGATTTCGATGGGATTTCTAAACAATGTGGTCTGCGAAAAACTAATTAGTAATTTTCTTGTGAACAAAATATTAGAAGAAAACAACAAAGAATGATTGTGGCCATTTTTATTTTCAAGAGCATGATAAAAAACGTGCATGGTTTTGATCGAATAGAAACGAATGAAAATTAATGAAGATTTATAATGTTATCACTATTTTAACCAACTAAATTGCATATTAGAGTTTGAAATACGCAGAAAATAATAGAAAATGGAAATGAATATTCTAGAAAATTTGAAAAAGTGAAGTGAAAATTACCACGAGTGTTAGCGCACATATTGTGATAGTAGTGCAGCTAAGAGAATGGTAGTGCAAGCATTAGAATGGTAGCACAAGAAGAAGAACGATAGCATAGGCATTAGAACTGTGGCACGAGTAGAACAACGCTAGTGCAAGTATTAGAACAGTAGTGCAAGTAGAATAATGCTAGCATAGGTATTAGAATGGTAGTGTAAGCACAATAACACTAGCACATGCACAGTGATGGTAGTGTAAGCATAACAATGTTAGCACATGTACGGTGATGGTAACACAAGTAGAACAATGTTAGCACAAGTGCGGTGGTGTGTAGCACAAATATATTAATTATAGTGCAAGATAAACAATGTTAGTGCGAGAACGGTGATGGTAGTGCAAATACGGTGATCGTAGAACAACTCTATTACGGAGCACGAGTGTCGGTAGTGTAGTCACAATGATGGAAGCATAAATACAATCATGGAAAGGTAGGTCCAAAACATATAAACATACTTTACCTTTTTTTTTCTTGAGCTACCTAGGAGAGGGCCCTATCCCATTATGGCATCACCAGCCCACACCACTCGTGGAACTATCCACGGATGGTAGTTTAAGCTCTCAACAAGCCCACAGATTAAACCACATTATCATGGTGCCCCATCACCAGGGTATCCAAACCGTTGGTAGTGGGCCACCTTAACATGGAGTTGAGATTTGAACCTTGGACCTCCTAATTACAAGAAGACCCAAGGACTATTACACCACTACCCGTTGGATGAAACGTACTTTACCTATACCTACACCAAAACGGCCAAAAAACAATAAAAAGCTCAAATTTTTCACATCAAGATTTAATTTTGTGCTCTTCGCCTCCTTTATACATGTTGTATACACCCCCAAATTACCACTACACATTATAATTATTCAAAATCTCATTACATCCCTTATCCCCTTTTTAGAATTAATTTAATTAATTCTATTTGCACCCTATCACACCCCTTAGCTAATTTAATATCAAATTAAATAAATAAATCCACATGTCCACTTCCATATTTAAATAATCCTCATATCCTATCCACCTCCTCAACTCAAGTTGACTAAATTCATGACTAAAGCTAAAAATCATTATTATAATCAAGAGGATGTGTTCAAATTGACTCAAATCATGCATTTGAGTTAACTGAAGCTATCTCCCAAGTCATGGCAATCCAAAATCAATCCACCTTCTTCCAAAAGCCAACTATTCATGACACTTTTTGGGTGAATAAAATAGCATATATGGAATTAAAATCAAAAACATGTGCAACCCTTGCCAACTCAGTAATGACTCACTCATGCAAATCTAGAAAAAAAAATTAACTCTCCAATCAATTTGGAAACTCAACTAAACAACTCAGTTATGTTTAGTTATCTCCAAATCAAATCAGTCTAAAATTAGCTTGTGGATTCACTTTCCTTAGCTATAAATCAATGATCCTTCCTTTGAAAATCATCCACCAAAATCTTGAGAGTTCATGTTGTCATTTTGTGCATTTGCTTGGTGAATCAAATCAGTCATTTCATACTATTATGTTGCCCACATAATGTCAAATCAATCAATCATTCTCGTAGCTTGATCCATCGTCCATTGATTATCTTGGAGAATCCACAAATCAATTAAATCTCACAAATCAAACGGATCCAACAAAGAGCATCACTAAACCCTACTCTTTTAGTCAGATCTAATTTGAGGTTGCTTTGGGATTTATAACGGAAGGTTTGCATTTGTTTTTGTATTGATTTTCCCCTTTTATTCTAACTTCAATAGTCTAAAGGTCTAAAAAGAATACTCAAGACTACCAAATACCAACATACATTCTCAAAAACATATAAATTTCAACAAATTGAAAGAGTTTGTATGAAAATGGGAAATAAAGCTAAACTAAGAAAAATAAATGAATGCACATGAGACAAAGGGGTGTCCCACCGGGTGTGACATATGTATGCATGTGAAATGTAACTAAGCTAATTGAATGGACCTAACACCAAGTAGGTCCTTAACTAAGTTCATTTTAACAAATACATCAAGATTGAGCTAAAAAGGAAAAGCTTAATTAAATTGCACAAAATGTAAATCTACACTAAATGCAAACCTCCCTTTTGATGTTTGGATGTGCTCGATATGTAGATGCTCCCTTATACGAACCGAATGCAAGTTACATACAATCAAATGGTTTTTACTAAAGTGGAAGAGATCTCATCAATATGGCTTAAGTGTCATTTTGAATCTTCTCCTACTAACTTTAGCAAAGAGGTTTCTCAATTTAAGAAAGTTCTTTGTGAAGGAAATGCTCTTTTGAGATATGTAATGTCTTACAAGGACAAGGTGTAAGGTGTGACAAGGTGTACTAGGTTTCTTATATAGCTTTCCAATTTGGGAGAAGCTTGCAACCTAGTGAATGTGGGATAAAGTGAATGTAGAATTAGAAAAGGATAAGCATGATTAAAAGAGATTAATTAGAGATTAGTAACTCATGGAAGTTTGGGAAGGTTTAATTAATCAATTGGGATTAATTAATAGGCAAATTTTATCTTATAGAATCCATTTGGAGATGATTTGGAGGGAAATTAGTAGAATTTGAGGGGTTTGAGAGGGGGATTTAATTAATAAGAGGGTTTATTAATTAAATACAAGATTTTGGAAGGGTAATTAATTAATTAAAAGAGGATTTTAACTAACAAAGTGATGTTAATTGGCATCCAAGATGAGGGACAAGGCTAGTTAATTAATGAAATATCGTTAATTGACCGAGAAGATGGGGGATATTAGCTAATTAGTGGAAAATAACTAATTATAATGAAATGACATGAAAGAATACAATTAGTGTAATTTTAGTATTAAAATTGCATGATATCACAATTAGGTGTCTACAATATTCATTCTTAGGGTGGCTTGACCCTTCCCTTGGCCTCTAATTGATCTCCCTATCATGATGTAGGATTTGGGTCTTGGTATACAAGGATTAGGGTAGGAATTTAGGGTTTGGGGTTTCAACTTAGGGTTTCATATTATAGATAGATTTAGGCCAAATGGACAAAGACACAAGGAACAAACACTTGGAAATATTTTCAAAAATATAATAAACTTAGAAAAAATCCACAAATAGAAGCTTATGAAGTGAATTTATGAAAAAACCTAAAATGGATATAACTGATTTAATAAACTTTAAATCTAAGATAAGGACATTGTTGATTAAATGGATATAATAGTATTCAAGTAATATTGAGAAAAGGAAATGGAATCAAGAGTGAAATATAGGAGATAAAGAATGACTCAACTTGTAACTATAGGTATGGGTGATGAATAGGTTAGAAAGGTAGATTTTGTATTGTATTAGCTCTATTTGTCTAATTTAGGAAAGTGTTGATCTTAAGGACGGGAACACATAGAAGGGGCGGGGCCACCCGGGAACTAGTGTCTATTATGGGTGTTGTTGTCTACAAAATAGCTTGAAATCTTGTTCATTCTATGTTGTTTAGTGTTGCTCCTTATTCATTATGTTTCACATCAGATTCTTTGTGTCACACATGTAACTTACAAAATAAACTCTAGATACATGCACAATACTCAAGCACACATTAAATGAATAAAATAAGGCATATGCTTGAGTCGGACTGACATTAGCATTCACCCCAATGTGATTGTCACCTAGCACTACACTACATTTCAGACTCTATGCAATTTGTGCATTTGTATGATTGAAATAGTGTCCCTTGAGCTAGGATGCCCTAGTGCTAGTCGCACAAAGAGATAGTAGGATACAACTAATTTGTCTCAAATGTAAATGTGTGGTATGGAATTCAGAATAAACCCTCATATGTAGTGAAGTATGTAGTCCAAAATATAGTCCTTGATGTAGTAGATAGAAAATATTATCTCCTTATAGATGTATGTGCCTCTTGAATGCTTGCCCCCTAATGAGGTTAAATAATTCATGTGTGTGTGTGTGTGTGTGTGTGTGTGTGTGTGTGTGTGTGTGTGTGTGTGTGTGTGTGTGTGTGTGTGTGTATATGATTCATTTGCTTAAGTTTCGTCATTAACAAGTAAAATCAACTAAGAGTGATAAAAGAAGACAAGAAAGAAGTAACATTCAAAAGACCAAAAAAGAGGTAAAGAGGACACAGTGCCCAAAGGGGATAGTAGCACCTAGGCGCTCATGTCCCTAATGGATGGTTACAGTATAGGGTGTTGAAAAGGTCAAAAAGTGAAATCATAGTTGAGTAAGATGTTGGATAGTGTAAAACTGTAAGTTGTCAATCGAAACAACAAGCAATAAAGATGAAAAGTATAAAAGTAATGTCAAACTAAAGTAAAGGGGTGTTAATGAGTAATTATCTTGCTTAGGAATCATGCATATAAATGAAATATTTAGAGGCTAGATGTACATAGTAATTACATTATTTAGTGACTACATTTTCTCCCACTTAATGTTGGTGAATAAGGATTCAGTAGCATAAGTAGAACAAAAAGTCATACATTAGAGATTCAAGTGAATATTTTACCCAATAGCATATCAAGTGAGTATTGTAGCGTGTCAAATGGAATAGTGCAATATGTGTACCATAGAATTCTAAGGAGAGGGAAGGATAATGATCCTAGGGGTGACCTTTGTATGTGTGGAGTGATAATGATGTGTGCGTGTAGTTCCTTGGAATGTCGTCTTTTTGGAGTGTGCTTGAGATTTATTTCATGGTTGTTTGTGTGCTTTGTCTTTGTTGGGATAGGATAGAACCTGAAAAAAAAGTGTAGTCAATGGTCTAGGTAAATACAATTGAACTTTAACTTGAAAATATGTAAAAATGGAAATGTGTATTGGAAAATCTAAACTAAGGGGTTAGAATACACTGGAGTGTTGAAAGAGAAAGGGATAGAAATTTGTTCCTTCTTGTAGACTTGATGCTTAGGAGCTAGTTGGAATAACATAAAGGATTTGTGCATCTTTTTCCAAACTAGGGATTTGAGTGTCCCGACACTAAACTTCATATTTAGGCATCCTTTCACCGCTAAGGGAAAGTGTATTGGGAGAATGATATGTTTTTCCCTCCAACCATTAATGCTTCCCTACGGATAAGTGCCATTGTAGATGATCACAAACCCAATTTGTAACTTTCCTCGGGTGACACAAAGGCACTAGGCATATCATTGTCCTACATATTCCCTAGGTGTCATTCCCTTATTTAGTTCTTGCTTTGGTTTGGATTAGTAGTTAGTTTTTGTTAGTGACTGATTGCAATCTGAAATAGGTTGTGTAACAGATGAAACTGGAGAAAAGTGTGATTGTGTAACTTTTTAAATTGTTATGTAAATATTTTTCCCCATGATAGGAGGGGCCCATGTGGGACACTAGCGCCTAATTGTTCATGTGTTCGATCTAGACACTTGTGTCTATGTTGAATTTTGTGGCCAATTTTGTTTCCAAACTTGTTTCATGGCGATTTTTTTGTTCTTGGTGTTTTTGTTTCGTAACTACATTATATTACTTCGAGAGGGTGGAAAATTTTACCCAATATTTTCCCCCCTCATTTGGGGTGTGTGAGATGAACAAATGTGAATGGAGCCCAAATGAGGAAGAATGAAACTAATGTGCACATCTGATATAGGAATCTTGTAGGGGAAATAGGGATTATGCATGGTAGTTACCATGACACAAGAAAAATAAGGGAAAATGCTAGCATATAAGTGTTAGTGATAAACAAGCAATACACACTAAAATAATAACTAGTAAAGGCATATGGGAAAAAAACAAGGACTCAATGAGCAGCTAATTGCATACATGGGACACCACTCAGGATGTCACAAGAAAGTCGAGATCCATCAAGTCTTGTGTAACCAAAGCAATCAAACAAACATAGGGCATAGCCCACAAACAATGATAAACAAGGTACAAGCAAATCAGATAACCATGTTTTAAAGGAGTCTTGTGATGTAAATACTACACATGAAGCACCTATTAGCATGTTAGGGAAGATAAATAGTATGCGACAATGTGATATTTGAATATAGGAATGAAAATGTGAAATATAACAATGATAGAACTTGATAGTAAGTGAGGAAGGTAGATGCCCCGAGAAGATGCGGTGGGACTAGTAATGGATAGGGCCAAACATCATACATTGTGTAATAACATGTAAGTGACATGCATTCACCTCAAGATACCATGTGAATATGCATGTGTGTATGAAAAATGATAAAACATACTATGAACCATAGTAACATGTTAAGAAAAGGTGCAACATAGAGTAGTATAAGAAAGGAAGAATGCATCCAATCAAGATCTAAGATAATGTTTTTGGATTTCTTTGAATGTATATATGTGAAAGAAAATCAGTGAGAATGGAGGAATAAGGATGCCCTCGGTGTGGTGTGTGTGTAAAGTGAGGTCCATATGAAGAAACCCTCAACAGTCAAGTATGAACCAAGAACAAGAGTACGTCATTGGGTGGTGTGGGGGAATTAGGATGCCCCTAAGTGTGAATTCCAAAAGGATCTATGTGAGATCATCGAGAATATCATCTAAACTTGGAACAAATCCAAAGGGGGTTGGTTGAGATGCATGATATGCAAAGCATTTGAATTTTCCATTAAAAATTCCCAAGATACAGAGATTATACATGCCCATAGCATATTCTTCATCAGTGAATGGTGTATTGGGGTACTTGAGTGCATTCCATCGTGTCATTGAATCATTGCAAATATTAATAGACTTAGAAGCAATGGAAAATAAATAAGAGTATAATGTCAATTAATAATGCCACCAAGGTAACGGAGCCAAGAATGTTCGAGAGTAAGGGGATAGGGACGAGGGTCAAGTGTGACCCAAACTTTCATATGGAAGACACGTGGACCTAGAGCTGCTAAGAGGAAGATATAGCCTTGATATTGAGAGTGAGGTGCAAGAAAAGGGATGATATCAGTAGGAGTAAAGCCCAATTGGGTGAGGCCATCATATGTGCAAACATTTTCAGAACAAGTAGGATCATAAGGGACATGTTTCCAATACTTTTGATCAATGTATAATGTGCAAGTAAAGTAATCAAAACGAGGAAATGACATAAGAGAAGAGGTAATAGTAACATCCTGACCAAGACTACTAGATGAGGAAGGAACCATAGGGGAAATAGGCTCTAGAGCATGTACGGTATTAGAATAAGGGATCATGACAGTAGTGGTGGGTTGGGTGGTGAGAGATTTGACTTGATATTCACCATGACCAGTAGTAATATAAGCGAGTAGAAGTATCATAGCCACGAGAAAATAGTAGTAGTCTTTTCAATTACACTATGAGGAATGTGAAGTTGGGCAAGTAGTGATAAAGGATAAATATTCAGTGCAGAGCCATTATTAATAAGTACACGCTTAATGTGGAAATCTTGAATGTGAGCCATGATAAGAAGAGGAGGAGAATTAGTGGAAGACTTAGGAGTAATGTCCTCATTAAAAAATGTGATAGAATTGGTGATATGCTTGAAATAATCCATGAGATGGGAAAAAGCTACTAGAGGGTCATCACTTTGGATTTGAATAGAGTAAAGGGTAGCCTCTAAGGTACAACAGAAATCAGGATCCTGACACAATAGGTCAAAGAGAGATATCTTAGTGGGGTATTCTTTAATTGTTCAATGATATCATAGGTTTTAGATGAAGTGATAGGTTGAGGAAGTGGTGTACTAAGAGGAGGAATAGAGGTAGGAAGTTACAAAGGGGCCTTATTGTGGTGGGTGGTGAAAACATTGATAGAGGGAATGGCAGAGGCATTTGTGTAGTGAGGTGGATGTTGCATAGTAACATGAATGTATTTAGATTAGATGATGTCTAGGAATAGATGCGGGTAGGGATGAAAGTAGAAGAATTAGCCATGATCTCATAAGAAGAAGAAAAAGGGAAATGGATTTGGGGCATGGACATAGTGTCGGGTTCACCAAATGATTTAATAAATTTTAAATCTAAGATAAGGACATTGTTAATTAAATTGATATAACAAAGTATTCAAGCAATATCAAACAAAGGAATGTAAGCAAGAGTGAAAGATAGGAGATAAATAATGACTCGGCTTGTAATTGTAGGTTTGGACTAATTATGGACTGATGAATAGGATGAAAGGGAAAATTTTGGATCGTATTAGCTATGTCTCTCATGTTGGAAAGTGACGATCTTATGGATACGAGCACCTAGAAGGGGACATAACCACTCGGCGCTAGCATATTTTTGGGGCGTTGGTGTTTGTGGAATAGCTTAGAAATTGGTTCTTTCTATGTCCCTTAGTTTCGCTCTTTATTCTTTGAGTGTCACATTAGATTCGATGTGTTATATCTTTAACTTAAGAAATAAACCCTAGATACCTACATAGTATTCAAACACACATTAGATGAATAAAATAATACATATGCTTGAGTTAGATTGACCTCGGCGTTCACCCCAATGTGATTGTCACTGAGTATTGCACTACATTTCAGACTCTGTGTAGTTCTTGAATGTGTGAGTGAAATGGTGTCCCTTGAGCTAGGATGCCCTAATGTCGCCACACAAAGAGATAGTGGGCTATAACTACTTTGTCCCAAATACAAATGTGTGGTATGGAATTCAGAATAAACCCTCTTATGCAGTGAAGTATGCAATCCAAAATGCAATCCTTAATGTATTAGATAGAAAATATTAGCTCCTTGTAGATGTATGTGCCTCTTGAATGCTTTCCCCTAATGAGGTTAAATAATACATGTATATATATGATTCCTTTACTTAAGTTTTGTCATTAACAAGTAAAAGTACGACCAAGAGTGATAAAAGAAGACAAGAAAGAAGTAACATTCGAAAGACCAAAAAAAGAGGTAAAGAGAACACACACACCCATAGGGGACAAAGAGTAGCACCTAGGTGTTCATGTCCCTAATGGCGGTCCTTTACATTGTCTTGAAAAGGTTAGACAATGAAATCAAAGTTGAGTAATATGTCGGCTAGTGTGCAAAACTATAAGTTATCAATCGAAACAACAAGCAATAAAGATGAAAAGGATAAAAGCAATGTCAAAGCAAAGTAGAGGGGTGTTAATGAGTAATTCTCTTGCTTATAAATCATGCATATAAATGAAATATTTAGAGGTTATATGTACATAGTAAGTGTGTGATTTAGTGACTACAATAACTTGTGAAAAGTAAGTCCGCATATTTTGAAATTTTGGGATAAATTTACTTGACTTGTTTCACAACTTTAGTTAAAAATTACAAAAATATTTGCCACCGATTTGAAGCTATAACCAAATCTTCAAAATTAGGGTTTTGACCCAAATCTAGCCCAGATCAAAGCTCTGAGACCACTAGTAATGAAATTACTTATATATATGTGAATACCAGTAGAAATACAACACCAAAGAACACCAAAACATAGATAAATGATCACAATATGCAAGTAGAATGACTTAGCCACTTCGAGGGGGAAACCTCCAAACCATACAATAAGACTCAAGTGCTCAATATGATGATTAACAACTCCTTACTACCTCCTATATATACCCTTCCTATATTATGGCCATCACCTAGGCTGACCTACTAAGCATATGAAAGCATAAATGAATGACATATGACAAGACAAGGGATTATGTAAGCCACAAGTCAACCATACATATCAATATAAGCTATAGGACTAAGGGCATAGCATATTTCAAATGTGTTTATTATAAAATATAGTATTTAAAGAGTTTCAACTTGGTGACTTGGTGTTAAAAGGAAAACAAACCAAATACCAAAGTAGAAAAAATGGAAAATTTAAGACTATTAGGTTGAGTTCCTTCATCATCACATAGAAATTTGGCTTAAGAGGATATCTTCTAGCCACGTTGGAGGGTGAATCCTTGAAAAAATCAATTAATATTATGTAGTTATTTAGATTTTATGTTTGGACCCGATTTGTTCCCTTTTCCAAATTATTTCTTGATTGTTTATATTAAGCTGACCATTTTGCTGATTTATTTTAGTTGATTTCAGTGTTAATATTTTCCATTTGGCTCTAGTTGTTATGATTGATTTTCCCTAGCTACTTGATTTCATTGTTCCTTTCACTCTTAGATTTTAACATATTTTCTATCTCATGAATTTTCCTTTCGATTTTTATGTCATTGTGCTTATTTTATTATTATACGTCGGTATTTTATTTTCCAAAATTGATACCATGCACATATATTTATGTCCTTGCCTACATTGTCATGGTCTACATGATGCATCTATCAAGGGCAAGGAGTTTGGTTGAGCCTTTACATTGTTATATCTTTCCCACCTTAGGGTATTATTCGCCTTTGAGCTTACACTCATATATCTTTCCCACCTATGGACATCTTCCCATTGGAGTTTACTTCAACTACCACTTTCCCATCTTAGGGCATTATTACTTTTAAGCTTACACAAATTACATCTTTCCCACTTTGGGGCATTATTGCCTTTTGAGTCTACATTGATTAAACCTTGCCCACTTTATGGATATTGTCCTATTTTTCAAACTACATTGATTATATCTTATCCATCTTGGTTTTTACTCACCTATTGTGTTTACATTTCTTATACTCTAGTTTGTGTAGGGGAATTTTACATGCTTGCATGATAATATTTATATATGATTTCATGGGGGTTTATTTTTCATATCATACATATGATGCCTAATCCCTATCTTTTGAGATATGTGATTCACATGTTCATCCCACAACTCAAAGGGGATAGATCCTCATAATAATTATATCTTGTCTCTAATGCATGCACTCTATGGCATGTCCTTCACTTCCTCATATAGAAGCATGTTCAAGACAATGCACAACATACCTACACTAGATTTAGATATTTTGGTCTCATCATGAGGCATAATCCGATAGTAGATTCAAATACCTTGGTCCCACCGCAAGACACACCCATATTTAGATTCAATGTGTATACATACTTCAACATATTTGGGTGTATTCTTGCTTATTCCCATGTCTTGTATTTTCTAGATTTCAACAATTCATTGTGTAACAATTTATATAGATATTGATTCATTCGTGTTTAATTTCAGTGGTCACAAACTTTCCAAACACAAGACCATGGATGTGAAAATTTGACTATGACCATTCTTCTCCATGTTGACCTTATCTCTTTTCCTCTATCTTCTCTTACTTCTCGATTTTTTCTCTCTCCTCCCTAATTTATTGTTTTCTACGTTACCACTTCCATAAAATACCTAATTGGTCATCTTAGTTTTGTAAGTGTTACAAAGTTGGTATTCTAGGCCCTTTTCACCCATGATCTATGTGCCTCAAGGTTTTGGCTTGTGTTTTCTATTATCTTTTGCTTCTGTGTGTCAACATGTGTATCAATAGGGTCTTGATTTGAGTTCAAGAAGTCCATAACTAAAGGTGCACTAGTGTATTTACAAACAATGAAAATATACATGATCACATAGAGAAGAATCGGATTAAAGTTGTAAGGAAAGAATTTATTTGTACCTAAAGTTTGGCTTCCAAAAAATTCAAATCTCTATAGGCCAAACAATATATGCAACTAATCAAATATATACATATTTCTCATAGTTGTCTCACTAGCTTACCTAAAAGATCCTCAACTTTATTGGACCACTACAAGTTGGAGCTCCAATTCCAACAAATGACAACGGAGCGAGATCGAGGCCTTGTAAGAATGTGTAGAAGTGGTCCTTGTAAATTAAATGTCTATGCTTAGAAGCAATGTGAAGCCCCAGTCACCCTAGTAGAGCTCTACATAGAGGTGGAATGTATGGCCGATGACAAAGCACCAAGTGTTGATGGTTTTCCTATGAATTCTTTAAAGTGACATGGTCGTTTGTGGGCTCTGAAATGCTTCAAGTCTACCGAGAAGCCTTATCAAATAAATTCTTCTAGAAAATCATAAATAAAAGCAACATCAAATTTATCCCTAAAGTAGGATACATTGAGCTCATTACCGATTGGAGACCCATCATACTTTTGTATGTGTCTGCAAGATTATAGCCAAGGCTCTTATGTGTCTTCTTCGTAATCTTTCACAAATGATCATCAAACCAGAACAAATTTCTTTTATTAGAAGTCGTTATATCCTTGACAATGTTATCGTTGTTTGAGAAGGTATGAAATGGGCTTGTATTTATTGACAACATGGCATTTTCCTAAAATTGGATGTTGAATATTCCTATGACCATATAGAATGGGCCTTTATCGTCATCATGTCAAAGGCTCTAGGGTTTGGTACAAACTCTTTTCTACGATGCATTGTCTTACTTAGCCATCAATGGCAAAAAAATATAAAAACTTCGACCTCTTTGGCTTTATCTAGTAGGATTGTTCGCTTGCTCCAATGCTTTATGTTCTTGTTGTTGAAGCTTTTGATTATCCTCTTACTTACATAGCCACAAAAGAACAAATGTGCAAAATCACGCTTCTCAATCAAAAATCACAATTCATCAATGGCCACTTTGTTGATGGCTCTTTCTTTATGTTTACTAAGAATGAAGCTTGAACCAATGAATCTCTTTAATGTCTTGATATTTTTACAAAGCTTCTTGGTCTAATCTACAATGGACCAAGACTCAATGCTCCAAGCAAAGTATGATGCCCTTACTAGATTGGCTAAAAGATTGTCCTTAGAGATGGATCCAAATAGGGGAGCATTTCAAATTCCTTGTCATTCATTTTTCCTTTAATTCCACACCCTATGAATTGTGGCAAATATGATTGAGAGAGTTCGGAATAAAATTGTTTGCTAACTCACTAAACCTCTTTCTTTAGCTTAAAAATATAGGTTTATACTAAAATTCTTGTCACTACTCATGTTTACTATTCTTGTTGGGCCCCTTCCAAAGCCTCATATGGTAACTTAGTCAATCTTCTAAAAGACTTTCTCTCTGGGCCAATACTAAGCAAATTGAAGGATTCCACGGAGTGGCTTCAGGACGTGTTGTCTTCCTTGTGATAAAGGTGGCATGGCATCGTTAATGTCTACAAGCAAAGTATAACTTTGTCTATTAAATGAGGTGTTTAGATTCTTGAAGGCAGAGAAGCTTGGAAGGTCCCAATGAGACATTGTATCTTTGGGGAGTTCCTTGTGGAAAACTTGTTGGAATAACATTGGTTTGTATACCTTGTTTATCACCTTCGCTCTTGTTAAGATTGTGAGATTCTTTGTGGCCAAAAATATCTAGAAAGCTTTCCAAACTATTAAACCTTTTCTAAAATGAGTTGGTGATGGATTTATAATTGGCTTGTCTTTTAACGACCGCAATCTTTGGTGATCTTCTGCTGTCCAAAAGTTGCATCCCTTTGGACGAAACACGTGGTATCAAAGCTCTTTGGTTCTTCACAAAAGATATAGCTACTATTAGAGATTTTCGCTCCTTAAGAGATTCAATTCCATGGCCAAACATTCAACAAAAATACATATTAATTGCCTTACATCTTCCTTTTCTTTTGAAAATTCAAGAGCTTTTTATCAAATGTTATGTTGCACAAACTTGCTCTGCAACCCTCGATTGCTTAGTGGAGGAATTGGTGATGGGCGTGACACCATTTTTAAAAATTACTCTTGCTTTACCAAATAATTAGTTCTTTTTCGGCAACTCTTGGCAAGCTCAATGCTTGATGGAACTTAAATTCTTCACCTTAAATGTATCTTATTCACATCAATCAAGATTGGAATTCCTAAGTCGGGTTTGTGATTGCTCATTTCTTTTGGTATCTTGTTCACCTAAATCTTCCGCTTGCGAGAGCAGCTCAAACATATTGGAGTTTCTAATCTCAAATGCCCAACATGTTCTCGACCTAAAACATTCAAGCATCTTTTTTAGACTTGTCACTAAGCTACAGATATTTGGCAATAGATCCATGCCTTATTTCAACCCTATCACCAAGAACCCGTCAATTGGATAATGGCTTTGTTTAAAATTATTCACAATAACATACATCACATTTTATGGAATTTTCAAGGTTATTATTTTGTTACAACTTTGGAAAATTAGAATTTCTAATCTTTTGAGAAAGTCGTTATATCTTTTTAATGTCTTCATATCCTAACACCAACCAAGAATGTTTTTCCTAAAATTCAACCTCCATGAACTTCTCAATTATTGGGAAGAACCTCATGCACCATGAGCAAAATCCCATCAAATCCACCACTACTAGGCTTTAGTCCCATCACCACACACAAGCAGAGTCACTCATGCAACTAATTTTACACACCTCTAAACCACAACTTCTCCACCCCTCCTCAATTGAGGGTATAGAGTCCCCCACCTTGAGACGACCAGTGTTGGGCCTTCTAAGTGGTCTTCGTCAACATAAGGTGGTAATACCATAGTGGTTATGTCTCCATCGCCCATATGGTCACCATGGTGCTTCTACCTCTACATTGTAATACTCGAGCTCACAAGTAGGTTGCCCAAAATCCTCCCTCAAGAGAGGAGAGCCTTGGAGTCCCTTCCTCCCAAAGATGATCCACCACCTTCCCCACCTTGTATTGCTCCATGTGCTTAAATTTCACAAAGTTTGTATTTTGACTTTTTCACTGGATACTTTTGATATATAATAGCCATTATTCTACATATAGATTTGTTTCTTGAGATGTATTTTTTGGCAAGGAGATTGAAGCATGAATATCAATCGTCTGCCCCTTAATCATTTGTATTCTATCATTGGCATAATAATTGATTAATATCTGATGTGTTACAATTAAAAAAATAGCCAAAAAGTATTATATACTCAATTACTAAAGTGCACAATAAATATGGAGCGAGGCAAAACAGTACTTTTCAACCAATATCAATTACGATGAACATCCTTCAATTAAGGTGTCTTAAACACGAATAACTTGTAGAATGAAGTACACTTCGGAAACAAATTCTACCCATGGTAGCTGATAATCACATACATGGATAGCACAAACCCATTACAACCACTGTCTCAGAATTTTGGTAAAAATTATCACAAATACCAGTGAGAATAAAGAAAAATTTTAAAAACCTCCATAGAATAGCCATTTCACACGGCCTAACAATTATTTGGCATGTCTTAACTCTAGATTTCTCATTCTTGTATTTAATATATGTTCATCTTTAATTACTGAATGGATTAAAGGAGAGTAACGAATGCAACTAATGGAATGCCCTAAAGAAATTTGTCTACCCTAATTAAAAGCAAAATGTAACAAAAAAGGAAAGCTTAAATTATTTTTCTCATCCTCTAAATCACATCAAATCAGCACGTAAAATTTCCCTCCAAAATTCTTTAAATACTCATCTCAGATGTCCAACGCTGAAGTGTCATTAATCAGCGAGGAGAATGCGGGTTCAATGAGTACCCCTCATCGTATCCATCTATATCTGTTTGTTAATTATATAAACAAGGCATATCTTGCAAGCCAATATTGTTCTTATATTGTTCCTCTATTATATGTTTACAAAGTATTCAACACAAATCCAAAATACAACTTACTGTTTTCACTTCCATTGCACAATAATGTTACATTTGAGCTGCGTTAGCATGGTCAATATTTATTATATCGTACATTGCATGAGCACATCTAATAACAGATGTACTTTTGGCTGCAATCCCTCTAATTTATGGATGCTTATAATAATTATACAAAGGCTGAAAATTCTCAAGTGCAATACAGTTATGAGAACCATCTACCACCACCCCTCAAGTTCAGAGCCTTCTGTTCCTGCCATCGAGAGGTCTCGTGTCTGGCCCACTTAATGCCGGCCTGAAATTGTAGCTTGTATGAAATGATTGAGCATTATTTCCATGCAATTGTCCATGATCCCTCTCTGACATGAGCATAGGAACTGGCGGAATCATACCGGTTAAGGGCCGCATGCCAGGAAGAAAAGGAGGGGGAGGCCCTTGGGGCAGAGTAGGTGCATGTTGAAGCATTTGTGTAGGTACTCCTAGAGGTGGTGCCATTTGTGGTGGCGGAGGAATTCTTAATGGAGGATGCATGGCCTGAAAATTACCCCTAAAATTTCGTGTCCCCAACTGAGATGGTAGCATAGGTTGCATTAATGAAGAACCACCTGGTGGAAAATACGATGGATGCCATTCGTGACTATCATCCCCATTCCATATTCTTTCAATTTGAGTATGCGCATTTACAGGAAGTTGCTGAGGTGTGATCACAGCTGTTTGTTGACTAATTTGTGGGGCAATGTTAACTCCAATATCAGGGTACAACTATGTCCAGTTGGGAACAAGGCATCACCCTGCCCATACTTTTGTATCAACTCCCGGAATTGAATCGATGGGTGTGGGGTGGAGGGTGGCCTTGGAACCTGTTGTGGAACTTGTTGCCTAACAAGATGACTTTGAGTTAAATGCATATTTTCATTATTTGATTGATAGTAACCCTGCTCGTTCATTGTGGATACTTGGTGTGGTTGGCTTGGACACTGGGCACCAGGGGCAGGTTGTAGACAACTCTGTGTAAGCAGCTGACCCAAAGAAGGTTGATAAGATACAGGAGTGCCATTATAATCAAATTCAGGAAGATCATCATCATCCACATTTTGGGCATGAGTTTGAGCATAAACATTATTTCTAATAGCTACTACATTGGGCCCAAACCCAGGTGGCACATCATCAATCAGATCATCATCATCATCATCATGCAAAGTAGATAATTGAACTTTGGGTTCATTTATTCGAGGATCAATAGGAACTACCCTTGCTGGGTATGAATTTAAACCAGGCGGAATATCCATTTCTGAACAATCTTTAACTTCAGATGATGTATTTTCAACATGTGGAATAGTTTTGCTCACAGATAGCATCATTGAAGATTTATTGCTAATAGAATATTTATCATAGCTAGTGCTAATGTCATTTTTGGGCTGTTAGTTCCATATGGCACCGACTCTGAGACTCCAGGATGAGTAGGTGAATCCAGCAAATGACCAGAGAGTGCAAGCCTCTTTGCATTGATATATTGTTTTTCTGGCATCTTATGCATAACATTAGATACCACATTATTCCTTCGCCACACAACACATCCAATCAGACCATCCTGCTCTTTTATATTTTCAAAATGTTCATAAGAAACAAATTTATCCAGCATTCCCAATGTGGTACCATCGGGTGGGCATAGATAAAGCTCAACACCTGGAGCAGGTTCCGCATATCCTACACGTTCATCTTGCTTGTAAGAATTAGCAATCTGCACGACAGTAACCAGTGACTAAATATTAAATGACTTCATCTTAAATGTGAAAAACAAACTGATACCAAAAATTGTCTCGACTAACCTCCTGAATAGTTATCAGAGTACTCTCCAAAGAGGCATCTTTACAACAAATAGAAACCACCTGCAATAAAAGGTTATATAATGAGATCATCTAGAACATAAGCAGACAATGCCCCTATTCCAGAAAATGTATGATCAAAGTTACTAGATTTATTTTAACATTAAAAAAACCTTCATCTTTTCTATTGAAATTATAAACCACCTCACATAGGGCATTGAATAATGTAATGACAGCATTACTACATATTTTAATTCATGAAGTATAAAAGCCTTGACAAGGAACGGTGCAGAAACAACTTGATTGGAGAAAAAACAATTTTAGAACATTAAAACAAAATTAAAACACGGTATTGTGTATATCATTTTCAAAAGAAGAGAATGAAGATAATTAAGAAATAACTCTTTTTAATGGGGCAGCAAAATGTCTATGCTTTAACATACCATATACACCTCATTGAGATGTTTCCCGTATATTAACAAGTTGCAACATGGAGATAATTGACAAAATAGTGTGCAACTAATCAGGTAATCTTCCTGTCGACTTATATCTATAATTTCATTGTGTACCGTAGTTTTTCAACAAATCTGACACCACAGATAAACAAGCGAGTGCTAAAAATTTAGCCCCGCTGATGAGTTTTTAAGCTAATAAATTCTTCAGAAAGGTTTATTACATCATTTGATTATTGTATTACATTCTAATGGGTGTTGCATTGTCTCCGACCACAAAAATACATCTTGGAGACTGGCATTCATCTATAGAATTGCTCCTATCTTTTGTCAACATCTAATATTTTTACTTTAAAAGCTATTATATTTTCTTCGGACTGTATTAGGCTGTATGATATTGTTTTCTCTAAAATACACACACACACACATATAATTTTAATTTACCATCTCCTACTTGTCTCCAATTTTTTGAAAAATGGTATACCCGTCTGGTCTCCTCATACTGATACACATACCTGTCTCTAGGTAAGTATGGTTCTAATACAATTTATTTGGCAATTCCAGAGTTGGAATCTACTCGGATCATGGTAAGTACTGCACATGAATTTGGAATGCTAAAGCTCTTGATTTTATTTCACAGGGAGTATGGCCAAAGTTTTGACTTTGCTCATAGACCATTAAAAACCTAACCAGTTTCAGTCATAGAACAAATTTCATCCCTTTAAATGCAGTACAACAACAAAAGCTTGCCTAACATTCTCCAAATTGCATTTATTCTGAATGGGTTTGAAATTTTGTTCGTCTAGCATAATGAAAAACACACAATTTTTTTATCCAGCAACTAATAGCAAATGGTCTGAAATCACCAGATACAATAATGTTGACTCATCAGAAGAGATATTATGCCAAATTCATTAAATTTATTCATTTTGTACACATTTGAATAGATATTTTCCTCCCGTTATAATACTAGTTTTTTTCTTAATATATCAACTTAATTTATTCATTTCGTATGCATTTGAATAAATATTCTCATCACATAAAAATACTATCTTTCCCCTATCACAACATTTGGTCTTGGAACCTCGCAACTGCTGACCAGAAACACCAAATGAGTAGTTTCGTAGTTGCCATAAATACTTGAATCAACATCATTAGGATTATGATTGTCATTTTCCTTACCAAATATATCATTGCATTTGAACATTCAACACATTTAATAACTACCCAGAATAGGCAATATTTCTGTTGTTTTGTCATAAATAACCAGCCAAATGGACAAAAATCAATTTAGCAACTTCAACCTTGATGATGATGCCAAACATCTGGCTTTGAGCTTAATATTACAAATTGATCTATGGTAGTCCTTCACTTTTGTACATAAATTGCCCTCTTTCCTTCATGAGAATGCCGTTTTATAAATTGAGAGATATAACCCTTCCACAGTCCATAATGATAAGAAGAAAAATACTGGGTGAAAACTGTGTTAAAATTTTCAACATCAACGTTTAGGGGCACTTAAGTGGGCCCCTCATCAGGATGAAAAGATACAAAATAAATAAATTGTTTTCATTTAGTGCTTCACCAGCTCCTCAAAAGCAGCTGCCCAGATGGTTCCTACTAAATGAAAAAACAGCCTCATGATTACTGGATACCTTCCCATTTATTTAGACTACCTGATGTAAGATAGCATTACAGTCTATGTAGATTGCAAGATTTATGCAATTTCTTAGAAAGGCTTGCAGTATAATTATTTGCAATATCACCTAAGTAATAGCAGCTTCTTCATCTACAACAAGCAGAACCTACTTGTCTTAGACATTGAAGCATATAACTTTTAACTTGCAACAAACTTATCATGTATTTTGTTTTAACAGACACAAACCAACATACAGTGGAATTTTTAAAATATAATTTACGTAGAGCACAATAATACATTAGAATAGAAGCATTATTCGGTTTCAACCAAAAATGGTCAAATCCAGAAAAAAATGATCTTTAAACCAAAACATAACAGAGATGGAAGATAATTTCTCTCTTTAGCATTAAGGATTCACTGATGCTTGTTTGAGGACCGCTTCATTCTCATTTTCTCTATCATTTCGTGGTAAAGGACACAAATTAATGTCTACTTTTGTTTGGTCGTCAAGTTTAACACATTATGTTCTGTAATCAGGCCATGTACCAAAGCATTAGGGCCAAAAATAAAAAATATAGCCACTGGCGAGCCTAACTAGAAAAGCCTTAAATTATTTGGGTTGAACATGGTACACTCTAATCACATACTTTACAATGCAATGTGAAACATGGCCAAAACTTGGAGAGAAACAGAGAGACAAGAGAGCCAATAGTATCTTGTAAATTTAATTGGGATCTCAACAAACAAAAGCAAAACCTCACGAGATTTTATATGCATACAAACTACAGGTTAAAACAACAGTGCTCCACTCTTTCCAGAAAGAAGAGAGCATTAAAAAGAAAGCTGCAGCATCCAAACACACTTTACAATGCAATGTGACACACAGCCAAACCTTGGAGGGAAATGGAGACATAAGAAAGCCAACAGTATCTTGTAATTTTACTAAGGACGTCTACAAACAAAAGCCAGACCTCATGAGATTTTATATGCATTCAAATTACAGGTAAAAACAGCAGCGCTCCACGCGCTCCACTATTTCCAGAAACAAGAGAGCATTCACAGAAAAGCTGCAGCATCCAGTCATACTTTACAATGCAATGTGAAACACAGCCAAAACTTGGAGGGAAACAGAGAGATAAGAGAGCCAACAGTATCTTGTAATTTTACTAAGGACGTCTAAAAACAAAAACCAGACCTCATGAGATTTTATATGCATGCAAAAGCAAATTACAGGTAAATACTAAAAACAGCAGCGCTCCACTATTTCCAGAAACAAGAGAGCATTTACAGAAAAGCTGCAGCATTCAATCATACTTTATAATGCAATGTGAAACACAGCCAAAACTTGGAGGGAAACGGAGAGATAAGAGAGCCAACAGTATCTTGTAATTATACTAAGAGCCAACAGTATCTTGTAATTATACTAAGGCTGTCTACAAACAAAAGCCAGACCTCATGAGATTTTATATGTATGCAAACTAAGTAAAAACAGCGGCACTCCACTATTTCTAGTAATAAGAGAGCATTTACTAAAAAATTGCAACAACCGAAGAGTGAAGATAAACAACAATTGAATGAAATCAAAAAAATAAGGAGACGTCAAAGCAATGACACCAAGAAAAGTACAGACATGGCAAAGCATTGAAATCAAGGCCAGCATAGACTCCCAAGAGATTCTATTCTTTACAGTAACATGCTAAGTACATGTGGAGGACTGTTCAATATCCTAAAGCAAAATGCTACAATAGCGATAAGTGTATAGATTCATCATTCATGACACACGAAAGAAATATAAAAAAGTCCCCTGTGCACAATAAAATTTCACTTCAGCAATAACATAAAAATGGAAAATAGGATCAAATTTTCAAACAATTACAGATACAGAACAGAATTAATTAAGAAGGGCCTACTCAATAAGTGCAACCATAAGATGCCTCGAGAAAAACAATAATAATATAGATTTACTTATCTGATATATATGCATATACGAGGAAATTCAAACATTACCATAGCAGTTGTGGCTCTTATCTTGTTTACAACGTATTCCAGTTTTGAGATATCTAATGTTTATTTTATTTACAATGTATTCCGTGCTTGAGATGTTAAATGCCTGATTTGATGTTAAATTTCAATAAAACCCCACAGTTCATGAGGTTCCATGACAAATATATTCCTTAGGACATCAAGGATCTTTCATAGCAGTTTAAGTTTTAACCAACATGTCATCATAAAGCCTAATCAGGTTAAAGACTTTTACTATATATATTTTAATATGTTATTTTGTCACACATTCATACAATATACATTTGCATCCACAGAAGAACAAGATGCCTTATCAAGTCACAGATATGCCAGATACAGAAGATGAATCATGTATGTTGATTCAAAATGTGTCAATCAAAAAATATTTCCACAGTTTATCCAGAAACCATATTTCAAAATTCTAGTCTGTTTCTCTCTTTCTTGTTGTCATTTTCTTTCTTAACATCCATTCCAATTCAAATGGCATCAAAACTCAGACATTCCCTTTACTTCAAATATTGATAAAGAATTTCTTGCACATTTAAACTGCAAAAATATAAAGTAGAAAGGCAAAGCATTCACACACCAATTATATATATATGAAATTTTGTACTTGTGATTCCCAGAAAACAAATTATTGCTCATCCAATGTGTGAAAATCACTATATGCTCTAGTAAATATTCAATCTTTCTCTATGATTGATGACCATTTATTCTTGGTTTCAAACAGTTACCACAAAAAAATAGACGAGAACAGAATCTACGTAATTGTAAGACCTGCAAGCTATGTCACAAGGTTTTCTGAATTTTATCACAAAAGTTCAAATTTTGCCAAACTTTACTCTTGTCAAACATGAACTTTATCCATTATTTTTGCATGGGAAATTTTTGACAGGATTTTGCATTGTTTTACAAATGAGCGTATATATACATATAACATCTGAAGGTAGCAGACAAAAAGTTCTCTCCACGCTGTCTCTCTGACATATTTATGTAATTTTTTCAAAAAATGATAGAAAAAAAATTGGTCGAACTTAAAGACATTTTTCTCTAACTTTATTCCTTGGCAAGCATGAACCAAACTTTATCCTCGTCGAACATTAACACGAACTAGAACCTTGTGACTTAGCCTGCAAGTACAATACTAACTTCTCTATGATCGCTCAGAAATTGAGAAATCCCCTCGTGGTCTGTTAGTTACTGATTTTACCGTCATGGATGGCCATCATTTCCATGATTTAATACTGACTAATAAAATTTAAGGCAAGAGAACTAAACAGTCATTTTTGGTAAGATGCACAATTACACTGCTAAGTATGTGCATCTTGTCATCATATTTCTACTTATTTAATTCTTGCCAATTTGTAGTGGATAATTACACTGCTAAGTTTCTGTATCTTGTCATCATATTTCAACTTATTAAACTCTTGCCAAATTGAAATGAAAAAGCTGCACACCAAATCCCTCGAGTATTAGCATGAAGCCCTTTTCTTACAAATCTAATAGAACAACACAAACATAATACAATGGAACATACAGCTTTTCACATCTTTAAAAATTAAAAAAGCTATGGAAACATATATAGGATACAGAAGATTTTGCTTTTCTATTAAAACCTCAATCCCAGAAAGAACACCTACAAGGTTGTCCTTCCAAATGGGAAATGTCCAGCATATTTTCTCTGATTTCAATACGCGTACGGAAATTGCAAGTTACAACTGGCAAGTTATGAATCCATGTTGCCGTTACAACTAGGAAGTCATCAATCAAAACAAGAAAAAATGGATATGAAACTCCATTCTGGTAATGAAATTTTCACTTTCCCTTCAAATACTAGAAGATATATGAAAGGATTCTGCTTTATTAGCAACAAGAAACAACTCTTTTTGGAAAAAGAATGAATGTTGTTATAATACAGAAAGAAGTTACATAGCCAGAACATCAAAACAGCTTGAGTGCATTTTTCCATCTGTTCCGGCACTACACAAACATAATATCTCATCTTGTAATATTTTACTTCCAGCAATGAACTCATCACAAATTATAATCATGCTTCATAGCATTTGTGAGCACTCAAAGGTGTATATGTAATCACTTTGAAATTGTTATTCAATTCAACTTATGCTGACACAAATCTTTTTCACCATTCCTTTTAATATCCAGTTGAAGTCAAATGGAATCTATCTGAATCTATGCACATCATTTATAGTGGTTTGGCTTGAATTTCACACTAATGGTTGCACTCGCATAGCATAGACATATCACACAAGAAGACACAATAAACCTACAGAAATTGTTGAGTGACCTTCAAGCTGAATTCACAAAGCAGAAAACACTGGCACATTAAATCACGAATTAACACAGCACAAACAACTTAAATGGGATATAGTCTGTATGGTATGCTTTAGGCAAACTGTCAGAATGCAAAAAGCTGATTCCTCACTGGCATTTTGATATATTCAATTTCTTCATAATGTAGTGGGGTAGTTATGTTTTTTATCCTAGCACTGAACTTATTCATAATAGTATTCACCAGTTATGTTCATTCATACAACATAAAGCTAGAGCATCTGTTCATATGTGGCAAATTGAAACTTAAAGCCTGTAAAAACAGTGCTCTGGGCCTCTTCTGTGAAGAATTTCACGTGATGGCCCAAGACTGGATATAGTCTAAAATTACAGTACCCAACAGGACAACTAAATAATAGGGTAATCAGCAGGTGTATACAATAACCTCTAGAAGGGATGTTGTTCATGTGCGAATTATAACTAAAGTGCACAGAAAATTATTCTCCTCAGAAATAGGATCACAACATGATGATGGAAAATAATACAAAATACACAAAACACTCTCAGCCAGCCACATAGTTACCAAGTCCAGAAATTCGGATCCATTCGGGAAGGCAAAAAATCCGGAACTCTTGAAAAACTCAGAAATATTTGATGTGGAATATATACATACCATAAATTTATGTATGAACGTAATTTATAAATATGCAAAAATAAGATGTTAATATATTTAATATTAAATAATTTATGAGGGTGTTGGGAGTCTTCTTATTGCAAAAAAACTGAAATCATTTTAATGGAGGGGGATTTTTATTTTTTTTTTTTTTCGGGGGTGGTAACAACGCCAACCCAGACCGAATTTTCCAGGCCCACTGAAAGTTCCAGCGCTGGTAACTATGCTCAGCCATGACTGTTTAACTGTATCACATTTTTTGAGACATCGCTGTCAGCAGATAATGTTTCCAGAATAGATCAACAAACTTTTACGTCATCTTCAATCAATCCTACTGTTTTACTTATTTTTGTGAGCTCAGTAGTGAAAAATATGAGTTTTATGAATCTGACTTGTGTAAGACAATAAACTGCTCATGGATAACTATTATACTCTATTTTGCAACTCAAACGCGTACAATACACAATGCACCCTTAATGTGTAAAGAAATCACTATTGGTCACAAGGACCGTGAAGTGGTGTATGCCCCTTAGAAACACAAATACTTTCTGCTTTCTGCTTTCTGCTCATCAATATCCTGCATGCATTCTGTATTGTTACTGCACTTCCAAAAATCTGATGTTAACTTATCCTAAAAACATTGAAGATGTTCACAAATAATCCTGTAGAGAAAATTTAAGAATCCTTTTTGTGAACCAAGCATCTCCTTGCTACAAGAGATTCTCTCCTTTGGAAAAGAGCTTGGCAACAAATTCAACCTCTAAGCAATAAAGATTGATCGCAATGAGAAAAAAGCTTTATTTTCAAGAAGCGAAAATGGATTGTTGTTTTCACCTTCCAGACGTACATCATCATTTCCTGACATGGCCATTCTATAGGGTGAAGAATCAATTTATATCAACTTGGATTCTATATTTGGTGCACAAGACTCAGTTCTAGCAAAAAAATCAAAAGCATTAAACATTAACATCAAAAACAATAATGCTACCTACGGATTTCAGCATGTGTTTTCTATCCTTCCTCTTCCTAATCCTAGCACTAAACTACTTCTAAGGAAGGAAATGACTATCTACTCCTAATCTAACAATTCCAAGGGACCAAACGAGAAGAGAGAGAGAGAGCATAGAAAATAAAAGAAATCCTACACTAGAGGAGGTGATAGCACATGAGAAAAGGAAATCCTACACTACAGAGGTGATAGCACCGAGAAAAGGGAACTGCTGATCACAAACCCAACTGCCTGAAATGGAGAGAGGTGAGCAATGGAGAGGATGGACAGATGCATCACAGACCAAGGATAAAGTTCACACAGAACACCATTTCAAACCCCTTAAACACAGCTCCCAAAACCTGCAATGGACATCAGAGATATGCACAGTATACCCTGCAATGGTGAGAGGCGAGAAGAGACAACAAAATGAGCAAAGGATGGACAAAACGCATCACGAAACAGATTTTATTGCTCCAGGAGTTCACACAATACACCATTAATGGGAAAGAGGCAAGAAAATTCCATTACAAAGCCAAGGGAGGAGGCTTAAACTCCACATTCGACCCTGGAGAAGAAAGAGAGAGGGGGGCAGGGAAGAAGAATGAACAACCCTTTACAATGAATCCTGCCCCTGTATTTATAGATTTGATCGGAGAGAAGAAAGAGAGAGGGAAGTGGGAAAAGTGGGTTGAAGTTCAACCATTGTTGTTAATGCTTCTGATAAAATATGCCCCAAATCCATCTTTACTGCATGATTCCTTGATTCGGTGCCTTGAAAGAAGAGGAAATGGGAAACAGATCGAATCCGATCTGGTTGTTGAGACAAGATGGATCCTGCATTAAAGGCCCGAAGATGTTTCCTCCATTTTCCTTTACCTAACCCCCTCAAAAATTAAAGTCTCAGACCTCCATGGCGTAGGTGAGGCTGAGATCTTTCCAATGGTGTCAGATTCGCGATATTTTGAGCCCTGAGTCGAAAGATATGCCCCTCTTGATATAACACGTGGAGGCACCACGCTTGCTTGAAAACCCGACCCAAAGTTTGCCTTTGGAGGAGCATCGAGTTGACACTTGTTGGCCTCCGTTGATCTATGGACTTTTCAACGGTCCCTCTTACTTTTAGACTTTGGGCTACGTGGCGAGCTCACGCTCATTTGGGTCTCCGCCTTGGGACCAACTCTTGGAGATGCGCCATGCTGACACTTGGCGTTCTCCACTTACACTTTTATACTTAGCCAATTTTGAAGCCCGCCTTGTCCTTTTGACTCTGTCTGACCATTTGCTACGTGGAGGGCTGATGCAAGTTGGAGTCTACCTGTAACTTGGAGAATGGATTTAAGACGTGGAAACGGCCCGACAGAGTCGTTTCCTTTACATAGGTCCTTTAGTCTCTCTTGGCCTCCACCACTCCATGGTTGAGTTCTTCTGTGACCAATTTGCATAGGATTTGAATGAGTTTTCTCAAGTTCCTCTTATGCGGGGTCGTGGCCGATCCAATATTTGGTGCGGGGCAAAATATGGATAACAATTTGGTGACTCACGGGGACATCTGCCTGCTAGATGAAGAGACCAGTGGCCTAGAAGCATCCATTGGGTATGGAGTCTACTGATAAACATGAAACTGATCTGAACTTTGAAAATTGACCCCTGGGCCGCTTGGAAACCCATTAGAACTGAAACTGATCTTGACCAAATGCCAAGTCCAAACACTGCATGAGAGCAACAACACTCCACAACAACACTATGTACAAAACTGGAAATCATACATGCTCCAAGTAGAACATGCAGAGTGTGCAAAGCACTTCTTCTACTGGAAACAAAGTCTACTCCTACTCCTACACTAACTAGAGAGAAAGAATGCTAAACAAAGCCTGCTACAGGTAGGGAGAAGTAGCTTCCCTTTCTCAAGAGGGGCAGCCATGCAAATGATTTGACACTAAATATAGTTACTGTGTATGAGTGAAAAACTGACAATAAGTTGGTCCTCCACCCAAATCATCAAGGTATCAACATTAATGGAAAATACCTCCTCAAGCTGACTTGCATCAGACTTCTGGAGGTGTTGATGATGACCCTTGGTACTTTGATGCTCATCCTCATGCCCTGGAGTAGGCATGACTGGTTTGGCTTCTCCCTTGGCTCTAATGAAGCCAAGTATCTGATTGGGCAAGGTATGGTCCTTTGAATATGCCCATGGTTCTGAACTCTAACTCCAAGAATGGAGCCTTCTTGCTGACTCTCATGGATGGATGGTGTGAGAGGGATGATGACATCTTCCTGCTTTTTCTCTTCCTTCTCCTGTGAAGAAAATGGGAGAGCCATGTCTTCCAATCTTGGTTCCAGAGGGTTGTTATGAAGTGTAGGTTGTTGTTCTTGAATGTTCTCCTCCATGGCAGTAGGCTCATGTGCTTGGGATGTGAGAGATGGAGGAAAAAATGATGTGATCTCCATGGGTTCCCCTCCATCAAGGCAATCCTCCAAGTCAGACAGGTAATCTGCCTCCTTGTTGTCCTGTTGTAGGTGCTCAACCTCCTTCATGGTGTCCTCCTGATCTACAATTGACTCACCATGGTTCCCTTCATCCTCAAACATGAAGTTTGAAAGCTCAAACTCTTCTTCAACATCAGAGCTTGAAGGGGATGAAGTGGGAGGAAGAACTGAAGGTTCTTTTGTGGCCTGCTCCGCACTTGGAGCCTCTAAAACTGTATGGTCCTCCTCCACAGCCGGAATGTACTCCTCTTCTTTTGGATTAGGAGTAGCTCCTTCTTCCCCTGCTTGTGTTGTAGCTGGAGCTTCCACCACTTGCGGCTTGACCTCAGCCTCCTCCATAGGCTTAACCAACAATGGAACCTTTGAAAACTCAAATTTAGCAGCCCAACTCTTAGATTTTCTATCATTTTTCTGTTGGGTTCCTCTGTTTGATGTTCTCCTTGGCTGGTTTTTGGAGTCCCTTCCCAACATGGACTTGGGAAGGCAAGAGGAGTGGTGGGTGGGGTCTCCACTAGTTGTTCCTTTGTTTGTGGCGGAGGGGAAGGTATTTCTTTTGGCTCTTGTGAGGGGGACACAGATTTGGAAGGGAAAAGGGAAGAGGAAAGGAAATGAGATGGAAGACTAGGGGATGGAGAAATGGATTTCACACTTGGGGCAGCATACAATGGGAAGCTTGGAAATTGAAGCTCAAATTGAGATGGTGTTGCTTGAGGAGTGGAGAGAAAATTACCAGATAATGGTGTAGGATTTACCCATTGACAAGGTTGTACCTGGCACCAAATTCATAGGCCTCGATCTCCTCAGTCCATTGTGCAAGTTGGGGCAGCATTTCAACCATGAAGTCTAGCTTCTCTTGAGGGTTGTAATGTCTTGGAAAAGGGCCTTCCCATGGACAAGGTGCCCTGCAACCAATCTCGAATGCCTTCATTCGTGTTATGCCCCTTGATTGAACCATGTCACCTCCATTTTTTGAATCTTCTCCAGTAGACCAGCATCCTCTGCATAACTATCGCCATCATATGCATCCCCTTGTCCTTGATAAGCTTCATAGTCAAACTGGTTTTGACACTGCTCATATGGGTAAGCATAATGGTCCTGGATCTGATTATAATGTTGATCTGGAGGAGTTGGGAAATACATTGGAGGTGGATTGTATTGTTGTAAGTGTGAGTTCCATGAAGGGAATGAAGTCATGATTGCACAACCTCATGGAATGGGAGAAAATGAAAGAGATGGAAGAAGAAAATGGATGAAATGAGTGGAAATGGATGGAAAAGGTCTGTAACTCAGAGAATGGGTTTTGACCAGATGGAGTCGCCAGATGTGCTTGAAAGTGCCTCCAAAGGCTGAAATCTTCACCAAGAGCACATCGAACCTGATGAAGTGAAGTGGTAAGGTGCTTCAGACCTGTCCCACTCGGGTGTGCCAAAATTGTTAGTGTGAAATCACAGCACCCCCAAATGAGTTATGGATCTACTTTTCTAAGGCAAGGTCATTTGGTGTGATTTGCATAACATTGGATCATTCCCAAGTTGTGGGACTTGCAAATGGGAATGATCCTCCTAGAGAAGGTTGGTTCCTCTTCCTAATCCTAGCACTAAACTACTTCTAAGGAAGGAAATGTGACTATCTACTCCTAATCTAACAATTCCAAGGGACCAAGGAGAGAGAGAGAGAGCATGAAAATAAAGAAATCCTACACTACAGAGGTGATAGCACCGAGAAAAGGGAACTGCTGATCACAAACCCAACTACTGAAATGGAGAGAGGTGAGCAATGGAGAGGATGGACAGATGCATCACAGACCAAGGATAAAGTTCACACAGAACACCATTTCAAACCCCTTAAACACAGCTCCCAAAACCTGCAATGGACATCAAGAGATATGCACAATATACCCTGTAATGGTGAGAGGCGAGAAGAGACAACAAAATGAGCAAAGGATGGACAAAACGCATCACAAAAACAGATTTTATTGCTCCAGGAGTTCACACAGTACACCATTAATGGGAAAGAGGAAAGAAAATGCCATTACAAAGCCAAGGGAGGAGGCTTAAACTCCACATTCGACCCTGGAGAAGAAAGAGAGAGGGGGGCAGGGAAGAAGAATGAACAACCCTTTACAATGAATCTGCCCATGTATTTATAGATTTGATCGAGAGAAGAAAGAGAGAGGGAAGTGGGAAAAGTGGGTTGAAGTTCAACCCACATTGTTAATGCTTCTGATAAAATATGCCCCAAATCCGTCTTTACTGCATGATTCCTTGATTCGGTGCCTTGAAAGAAGAGGAAACGGTGGAAACAAGATCGAATCCAATCTGGTTGTTGAGACAGATGGATCCTACATTGAAGGCCCGAAGACATTTCCTCCATTTTCCTTTACCTAACCCCTCAAAAATTAAAGTCTTAGACCTCCATGGCGTAGGTGAGGCCATGAGATCTTTCCAATGGTGTCAGATTCGCGATATTTGAGCCCTGAGTCGAAAGATATGCCCCTCTTGATATAACACGTGGAGGCACCGCGCTTGCTTGAAAACCCGACCCAAAGTTTGCCTTTGGAGGAGCGTCGAGTTGACACTTGTTGGCCTCCGCTGATCTGTGGACTTTTCAACGGTCCCTCTTACTTTTAGACTTTGGGCTACGTGGTGAGCTCGCGCTCATTTGGGTCTCCGCCTTGGGACCAACTCTTGGAGATGCACCACGCTGACACTTGGCATTCTCCGCTTACACTTTTATACTTAGCCAATTTTGAAGCCCGCCTTGTCACCTTTTGACTCTGTCTGACCATTTGCTACATGGAGGGCTGACGCAAGTTGGAGTCTTCCTGTAACTTGGAGAACGGATTTAAGACGTGGAAACGGCCCGATAGAGTCGTTTCCTTTGCACAAGGTCCTTTAGTCTCTCTTGGCCTCTGCCACTCCATGGTTGAGTTCTTCTGACCAATTTGCAGGATTTGAATGAGTTTTCTCAGGTTCCTCTTATGAAAAAATCCATTCTCAATCAGAACCCTTGAACTAATTCAAACAAAGACTAAAGCAAAAATAAGGTAGAACTATGAGAAATGCAGAAGTAAAAAAGTCAAATGTGCTCATAAAATGCATTTCCCATGTTAGACCAGCTCGAATTCCCTAGAGTACAAGTCATATAAAATTAATATCAGACACAAATCACAGCAGCAATATCATACTCACTCCTGCCCTTCAAAAACAGTCGCCCAAAAGAAAATTAAAATTAACACGAGATAGTTTTCCATAATTCCATGCAAAAATTAATATTGGAGGAAACAACACTCAACAAAGATATTTGTACCTTTTGAAAACGGCCATAACTGTCTCAACGACCAAGGGGTTTAACTGCAACATTCCTTCCCATAGCTTTTCAGAAGATGGTGAATTAACTATATTTCCTACTTGCCATTCCTGGCAACTGTTAGAATGAATCATTTTACTGTTATTGAAGAGGATTCTATCCCCATGCACAGAATGGTCATTTGAGAAACCAGAAATGCCCTTCTCAAAATTCATTTGACCTGGAAGGGACTTTTCCCATTCAAAGGATTCTTCATTACAAACTATATCAGCTTTTGTTGCACCCTCAATGGATTCTGAATTCTGAATTCTATAATCATCTGAACCTTCATTTAATTCATCACCTCTTGAGCCCATATAATCATAAAGAGACATTATCTCAGGAAGAATCTTTTGCTCTCTCGTTCTCTGTATAGTGGCAACTTCAGTTGGACTGACCTGTGAAGCTGCCACCCCAACCACCTGACCAGATGAAGTAAGTGATGGCAAAGAAGCAGCAGAGGCAATTCCATTATTATCTTGAATCCCAGCTGTATCAGTAATATCATCCATGTTTAAGACTTCAGTTTCAGGTTGCTCGTGTTTAGCTTGCAATGGTAGTCCACTAGCAGTTACTTCAGCACCTACATCATCATTTTCAACTTCCACTTGAAATTCTCCTTTGTGAGTTTTCTTAAGCATCCGTCTAAAATTAACATCTGCATCAGGCAAAACAATCATGTGAGCAAGCTCCTCGGCTTTAGCAATCCTCCATTGTGAAAGTTCCTTGGATGCTAATTGTTCTGCAGTCATGCAACAAAGACTCTCTGGAGTAATTTCCCCTGAAACCACGCGTGCCCTTAACTCAGGGTTGTTTCTATCTTTGAGATTGAACAGAAGAGATCTAGCCTTTTCCTTGTACTTCTTGTTTACACCGGCATACTTTCTGAAAAGTTCAGCTTCAATTTTGAACCCTAGAACCTGTATAACATCTGAAATCTCTGTAGTTTGTCCATTTAGTTCAATGCTGATTTCCTCTTTATCTAATTTGGTCCTTTTTAATGTACCATTCTCTGGCATGTCAGTGCCCATTATATTTGAATCAGCACTCAGAGGAAGCTCATCTTTGTGTGATCCTTCTGTTAAGTAACCTGATGAAACAGGAGCTTCCGTCAATTCATTTTTCTGCTCAAATTCAGCCCTATCCCTCTTCAATGTTTTAGGTGACTCCTTGCCACAATTTATATTAGTTTCAGCTTTAGCTTCAATCTGTTCCATTTCTCCTGCATGGCAATCCAAATTAAAAGGCATTTCAAGGACAACTGATCCAGTCTTCAGATTCTTTTCACTATTAGCATCCTTCCTTTGTTGCTCATCACCAACCAAAGCCAAAGCAGATGCCAAAGATTCTCGCAGTTTGATCCTAATGGATTCAGTTGAATCAAGTTGATCTTTGGGAGAAGACAAATCAATTTGCATTGCCTTCTCCTGTGTTGGAGACTGGCGCATTTTTACATTAGATACTCCAAAAAGTAACTTTAAGGGTACATTATCCATTGAAGAGGAATATGGAGCACTAGGATCAAAATCCACATTTGAATCTTGGTTTGGTATTTCGTCCATTTCCTTTGATCCACAATTATGAACTGTAATAGACTCTGGTCCAGAACATTTATGGTCTTGAGGATGATCGTGGTCCTGTAGAATGCAAGATAAATGTTATTACCATCCAGCATCTTCTTACAACTTTATTGAAGATAAAACAACAATCAAAGTATACATTTATTATGTAAATAAAAGTTTCAGCAAGTTACTACTGGACAGAAACCTATGAAAATGAATTTTCTCTAAAATGTGGAAGCAACAAGTATTATCACAAAAATCTTATGTTGCAATGGGAATCCGAATAGTAGAAGAGCATTTTAAAACAACCTAAGCCCATGAAATCAACTTGGGTGTGATGTAATAAAATCAAGAGTTTATACATTACGGCTCAATATCAGTCACTATCCGCCTTACGACAAGATAAAGATTTTGATTGGCTCTTGATTTGGAATAGTGAGCCTTGACCAAAGCCAAGGCCTCTCTGGTTAGCATGGGCTAAAAGGATCCTCACACAAGATAATTTAGCTAAACAGGCTTTCATGGCCAGATCAAGTATGTGCTAAGTGGCGAGGAGCAGAAACTATGGACCACTTGCTAATGACATGTAAATTTCTTAGCCAGCTGTGGTCGCAGCAAATGGCAGAATTACATGTGATAGGTTCCTTACCTGGCAATATCAAAGGGGCATGCAAATATGGATCTCTCTATGCTTGAGAGAGCAGAAGATCAAGCTAGATGGAATGTAAGTCTTGCTTTGCATCTCTGGTTTGTGGTAAGAGCGTACTACAAAAATCTTTGACAACAGAAGCAAACCAAGAGAGTAATTGTGGAATCGATATACCACTGCTTGAGAAGAAATCCTCAGAAGTATTCCCTTGATAGAGAAGGACCGTTGGAACAGGAAGACCAGATAGAAACATGTGAGATTAAGTCTGAAATGGATAAAAGCCAGGGCTAATTATATTAAAATCAACTTGGACGAGCAGGAATCCAGTTCCTACACAAGGGGGATTTCTAAGAAGGGATATAGCAGAGGAAATATAATCTTTTCCTTTGCTTGCTGTAGATACAAAAATCAAGCAGCATTCAACTCGCATGAATCCAGTTTCTGCACAAGGGGACTTCAGAAGGGATATAGCAGAGGAAATATAATCTTTTCCTTTGCTCGCTGTAGATACAAAAAATCAAGCAGTATTCAACTCGCAGGAATCCAGGTCCTGCACCGGCAGGAGGTCTAGGGAGATATAGCAAGGGTAGTAGATACAAACAATCAAGCAGAATTTAAAGCTCTCACTTCAGCTTTAAAAATTGCCATTCAAATAGGCCTCTCATAGATGGAAGTCAAAGGAGACTCCAAGCCAATCACCAATGCTATAAAGAACCTTTGACAGAGAGACAGTCAAGCCCCTTTGAAATAGGCCCTAAACTAAGCAGTCAAATTGGGTACATATCCTTCATGCACACCCATAGAAACTAGAATAAGGCAGCAGACCTTCTTGCCAGCAAGAGTGTCACACTGTCAGTAACTGTTATCCCAAATTTACCCCTGGGTTAATTTGGATAATTCATTATAAATGGACTTAGCCACTCAAAGTCTAGGACGTGCGGACGACCGTCAAATTCAGCCCTAGAGATCAGAGAGAAAGACAGCTCAAGATGGCTCGACCAAGTTAATCTTCATAAGCGGCAAGCTGACTCGCCGCAACGAACCGAGCTGGTCAGGTTGTCTAGCGAGTTGGAATGGAGTTGGATGATGGCCAAGCTGCAGAGCGAGATGGGTAGGAGAGTCCATCGCGGGAGGGGACGAGCAGGTCAGAAAACACGGCTGGGTTGGACGGCCGGGTTAGTCATCGGGTTGGACGGCCCAGGTTAGACGACCGAGTCGGACACCGAGGTTGGATGGCCGGGTTGGACACTAGGTTAGACGGCTGGTTGGACGCTTGGATTGGATGGATGACACATCGTACGCGTACACGAGGTTGGATGGTTGGGTTGGGACGGCTGATTGGACGCTTGGGTTGGTCGAGTCACCTGGTTGGCGACCATTAGGTTCGGCTTGATTGAGATCAAGGCGACACAAAGGGTTGGAGGGTCACATGGTTGCAAGGTAAAGGTAGGTGGGTGAATGACAGCTCAACAACCATATTTAATGCGGTATGGTGCCCATGCGGTGTTCAAAATTGAGCCCGTCAGAGCCCGTCAAAGGGCTTCTAACCCGTCAGAAAAGTGCAGAAAAATTTTGGCCCGTAAAAAGAAATTCAAAATATAAAAATTGTTTGACAATGTCGAAGCGTAGCATTTTAGTAAAAATGTCATATGAAGGGCAAAATTCGAAAATGTCACTTAGGTAGTTGAGAATTTGGAGGGACAGGCAGACGCTAAGTGTGTATTCTAAACCATAGTGGACCGCAGATTCCTAAATCTAACGCCACCTGGCACCGACCACGTTTATAGCAATGACACATGATTTTTTATAATGCCGAAGTTAATGACTATTGCTTTTCTTTATTTTCTTAGTTTCCCTCTCTGTTGCCATCAATTCCGTCATTTTCCTGGTTGCTTTTCTGTGTTTTGCTCTGCAGTCACAGGCTGAGGCAAGATGACATTTAATGTTTTAAGTAGCTTGAACACGGCTTTGGAGGGACAGTGACACCATTGACAAAGAACAGAGTGCAGTTGCATCAAATTAATTATGTGTTGTAAATGTAAAGATTTGTATTGAAATCCCCTTCGGCTCATTGAATTTGCTAAAACACGGCTTTGGAGGGACAGTGACACCATTGACAAAGAACAGAGTGCAGTTGCATCATATTAATTATGTGTTGTAATTTGTAAAGATTTGTATTGACACCGTCCACAGTTGAAGCCTGAAAGTCCACATAAACATTAACTCAAACTGTATCCCATGTGCAAATGAATAAAAAAAAATTAATTGGAGATTCAGGGTTTCAGCGCAGACTGTATTGAATGCCATTGCCAATAGAGGAGTCTAGAATCTAGATGCTCACAAAACTGGCAAACTGTTACAGTGTTACCTATAGCCTGCTGCCATATTGTGGCATGACTTCAGTATTATCACTATGATTTACAATTAAAACTATATATTTGCGCAGATAATCTGTGTCGTATGACCTCATTTCCTTTTCCCACAGACTCAAACCAGTTAAATGTGTGGCTAATGGGCAATCAAATTTGCCGCAGGCATGTGATTTGAAATCAGATCAGCTCGTTTGAAAATCTAATTGGAAATTGGGAGACCGCAGGGTGTCTGGTTTTGTAACCATGCATTGCTTACAATCTTTTGGAGTCTTAATAGTTGACAAGATGAAGACGTGATCGTTGAGCATAGGTACCAATGCCCATACATGCTTAAGTAGTACTTAGCGGCTTTCATACAAATTGAATCAGAACTTATTGTGTGTTGTACAGTGTACTTAAAAGGGTTAAGCAGGATTCGGGAATGAGCATGAGTAGTTAATGCAGCTACACATTAAAAATCTCATTTGGATTGTGGAACTGGAGAGGGCCAATACGTTGTATGAGTTTGTAAGTTAAATAAGTATTTCATCATTTTCAGATTTCTATTCAGCGCTGAGGGGCAGACTGGTTCATACAAATTAAGGTACAGAATCAAAGGGACCAGTTGGGGTATTGCTTTCATCTTGCTTCAGACATTGAAACAGGTACACTTGTGAGTCAGCTTATACTGAAAAATAGAATAAACTCTGCACAGTTTATATTTTCATTACTAAAAGTATTGATTAAACACTTCTCCATCTTAAAATTAGATATTATTGTTAGTGCAATCTTATATTTGAGATTTTAGTGTTGCATGATTATACAAATTACTCTAAATTATTTTCTTAAATATTCTCTAATCTCTAATTGTAAATTATCAAAATAATACACAAAAATTCATGTGAAAACACTATTTTGATATTTTTATAATTATTTCATTGGAATAGGTGACAAGTGTCGTGTAAGAAGTTTGAGAAAATGGCTTCCATTGGTCGTCCAAAGAAGGATAAAAAACAATTGTCACTTGCTGATGCATTTGGCATCTCTCGGCATTCTAGTCAACCATGTGATTCTCAAAATGAAGAATTTGATATTCTTGCACAAGAAGAGCATGAGTTAGATGGAGCAGAATTTGGGGAAGAGGAACACCCATCAAAGAAACCTAAAAGGACATTCAAGGCCAAATGGAAAACAAGATTTCCATGGGCTTATGCTATAAAAGACTGCAATGGTGTAGAAAGGATAAAATGTTCTTGGTGTGTCAAATATAAGAGAGATACTCCATTTGCTAAAGATGGAAGCACCACCCTTCAAGTTAGTGGCCTTCTTACCCATGCAGAATCAGATCCTCATAAATTTTCATCACAACGTTTGGAGGGAGAAAATAAACAAAGTAACATTCCAATCACTAAACACATAGAACTAATGGTAGATGCTGAGAAGGAGAGAATCATATCAGTGATGGAAAATATGTATTTTGTTGCCATACATGATTTATCTTTGGAGCTCTATAAGCCGATTTGTGACTTGAACAGGTATAAAGGAACTCCACACATGCCTCTCACAGATGAATATTCTGCATATACAAATACAACATCCGGAAAAGAGTTTTTACAAGCTGCTAAGGAGGTTTACTGGAAAAAGTTGAAAGATGATATATTTCATAGTCCATTTTATTCTATTTTAGTTGATGAAAGCACTGATTGTACTATGGAACAACATTTGATTGTTTATATTACATACTTGACAAATGGAGGAAGAGGTCAATGTGTAACAAAATTTATACGACTCCTTGAAATAAAGGATGGAACAGCTCAAGCTATGTATGATGTCGTGATCACTCTTTTGACAGAGATGAATTTATCCTTAATGAAGTTAGTTGGATTTGGATCTGATGGGGCGTCTGCCATGAGGGGAATTCGTGAAGGTTTGTCCACAAAGCTTCGTCGAGATGCTCCTCATTTATTAGATATTCATTGCATAGCTCATCGAGAAGCATTAGCAGCAAATGATGCTTCATCTCATTTTCCAGAGTTGCAGTTTATTGATAAATTTGCAAATAAAATATATTCATGGCTTGGAAAATCTGCTAAAAGACATGGAGCATTGAGAGAGTTGATGGAGTCATTTCAAATCAACAGGTTGGAAGTGTTACAAATTCATCAAATTAGGTGGCTTTCTAGAGGAAAGGTCATGGAAAGACTTGTCAAACTCATGCCTGCTTTGTTGAAAGAATGGGAATTAGAGGAGAAAAACATGTATGATTTGGCAACAATATTTCAGGTACAATTTTGCATCCATTTACTTGCAGATGTGCTTATTGAGTTAAATAAGCTGAATAAAAAATTTCAAGAGGATCATATTGATATTACTTCCATTGGGACTACATTAGATATCACAGTTGACATGCTTCGTAGGAGATTTCAAAGAGGCATATTTGGGACAGGTACTCTACATACATCATCTTTTCTAACCAGGGCACAAGGAGGATCTCTTGAGTTTGCAGATGGAACAGGTACATTACATGTACATGCATTGAGATTTGAGAGCTTGCCTAAGTCACACAGATCAGGGACACTAGATGATTGCATTGAATTGGGGAAAAGCTTTATAATTAAGGTAATTGATTCTCTTGATACAAGATTCACAGATTTACCTATATTTAATGCTGCTAAATTTTTCAGTCCTCGTAATTACTACGAGGAGACAGAAGATAGAGATCGTCAAACAAAAAGATGGCTAACATGTTTATGTGACAAATTTAGTGTTGGAAACTCGCCTATTGTGGACAGTGTTAAATGTTTGGGTGAGATGGATGAATTTATTTGTACTATTTATAGATCATATCCAAAAAAACATATGTTTGGAGCATGGGATCTATGTGGCGGTGAACCTGAATGGTTTGACGGGTTTCCATGTTTGATGAAACTATGGCAAGCTATTCTTGTAATTCCAGCAAGCACAGCCGTATGTGAAAGAGGTTTTTCAAAGTTAAATAGGATAAAGAATGATGATAGATCCAGGCTTTCTTTGAGCACATTGGATATGCTAATGTTTCTATCTCTTTGTGCACCTCATGCTCTAAATGAGGTAGATTGGGATGCTATTTATGATGCATGGAAGAATAAAAAAACTCGAAAACCACTTCCATTAGACAAATAGATGGTGAGTTTTTGGAAGTTCTTTCTATAAAATATGTTCTTTATTGTTTTTTATTTATAAAAAAAATTCTTTGGAAGTTTAGATAAGTGTTTTCAATATTTTACTACTAATTTAATAAGATTTTTTTTCGAAATAATTGATGAATACTTGTCAAGAACATTTGACTTGGTCTAAATGTTGATCAATGTGTCTTGTAATGACTTATATCTCATTTTGTGTTTCAGGTATTTTCTTTTTTGAAGGGAGCCTAAAAAATGTGTTGGTGATATGTTTTGCTTACATTGAGGTGAACACGAGAAACATTTCTATTTAGATCACAAATTTTTGGTAGTTTGATATTTTTCTTGATACTATTTATTAGATGAAACATGAATTATTTTTATACAACTAATTATTTTTTCTCTTATATTTAACAAATTAAATTTGAGTAAAAGAACCTTGTGTTGTCATTAATTTTTAGGTTCATTATGTGTGTTAAAAATTTTGTTTGTCACTTTGTAATTCCAATGTCAATTAGAGAGTTTAATTTTAAATTTTTTATTGGATCTCGCAATATAACTTATTCATACATTATTTATGAAATGGAATTTATTACATTTTAAGGGGAGACACTCTTATTAGATATGATACATTGACATTTTTAATTTGTAAAATCACCCATCTAAAAAAATGAAATCTCTCTTTGTAAAAAGTGTTCAATTTTTTACGACATGTGTGATTGCTTTACTATTTTCATATGAAGTGTAAAATGATTATACTACTTTTCATAGTTGAAGGGTTGGTCCAATATTTACCCTTCACAATGAAATTGGGACTAGCCCTTCAAATTTGATCACTGTGCCCATGTCTTCATCCGATAGAAGCACCCTCGGAAGTGAATTTGTATGGCTGCCCATACCTCTTTAATGAGGTAGGTTAGAAAATTGCTGTATAAGGTAATCGACCCCCTCATTTTTAGAAGAGACATTGGGAGTCGGGGAAACCCTAGCGGATTGTTTCCTTAACTCCAATGAGTTGTAAGACTTCTCCTACGCCTAGAAGCGTATTTATGCCTACGAGCATCAATGTAAATGGTTTGTGCATGTTTTGGAGCAATAAATTCGTGTTTTTGTGGTATTTTCTAGCCCTTTTTCATGTTTTATTGTATCTTTGTGCCTCTCCATTTCGTAGTTGTTTTTTTGTGCATGTATTTCACATTTGCAGGTGCAAGGGTGTTGTGTTTCATGGAGGTTTGATGGCGAGTTGAGATTCGGGTTTGTCATGGTGTTTTGACCTCTCCTCAGCCTTTTTCACTCAATTTTCCCTCTTCTTCCTCCCTCAAAGCAGGAAGTATCTGGAAGCCCCCTGAGATTTTTGTCGGTGACCTCCCACCCCTCTTTAGTGTAGGATTTCCCTTTTTTCGGTCTACCACCCTCACTTTCTCTCTCCTTGTCTCCTTGGAAGTTTTAGTGTAGGCGTAGTTAGGCGTTTTTCTGCATTTAGGAGTAGTTTAGCATTAAGATTAGGAAGAGGAAGCCGGCCTTCTCTGGAGGGTTATCTCAAGTTCGCAAGTCTCACAGCTTGAGGGATAACCCCATAATATGCAGATTACACTGATGGCCCATGCACACACACTTGAGTTATCAAGGGTGCTGTAATTTTGCATTAACAGTAACCTTGAGCAAGATACAAAGTGGGAGTGTTGAGTTAGGAGAGAGCAAGAATGGGACATTTGGAATGGCTGATTTTTGTTTATTTTTATTTACTGTATAAAATATACTTGATTTGCGACTGGCAATAATTTTTATTTTATTTTTTGGAGAGGCGTATTTGCCAGAAAAGGTATATTTTGTTTGTCATCAGGACAACCACTATATCCCAGTGCTTTGACAAAGCTGGAAAGCAAAGACAGCCCACATTTTTGTAGTATTACATAAATGACTATTTTTAAAAACTACTAATCAGAAAACAAGATTCAGCAAGCTTAACTTTCCATTATTTGTTTTCAGGACACTAATGAAGTACTCATAGATATCCCCCTCCTAGAAAATGCAAATTGAAAAAACTAAAATAAGGACAGAATCAATTGCAAATCACAGACAAACTGGTCCTCTTAAGGAAGGCAATTACCACTCTATCAATTTTGAAGACTAGGGGAGCTTAACAGAATACTTAGCTCCCAAACTCAACTAAAAACAAGGTCCAGACAAGATAAGACAAGGAACAAATAAGAAAGATGCCAAGCTAAAAATGAAAGTACATTTCTATAGCTTTGATCTTTTTCGAGAATTAAAATTGGCAATGTAAAAGCAAATTTTTAATAGATTTTGGATATGAGATATTAATTTGCAAAAAAATCATAAGATAAACCCTAACGTAAATTTTCATAGCTTTGTTTTTTTCTAGAAATAAAATCAACATGATACATACTATAACCCCTGAACAAGAAACATTAATTTGAAAAAAATACAGAATATAACCACTGAAGTGGGTTGCACCTTGAGAGATACTGGCAGATTTTATCTGTGCCAAATGTCTGGATTGACACTTATCTGTACAATAAATATTATAACTATTTTTCTTTGTAACAAAAACAGTCAGTTAAAGGGGAATTCAAAAAACCAAACCAGCAACAATCCAAGTAGCACAAAAGAATATTGACGCATCTAAAAGCAAGGACTTTAGCAAGAGTTACAGTTATTAAAGCTAAATAAAACACTAAAACTTGTCTAAATCTTTGAGATGATGCAAGATGCACTTTCAAATATTTGCCTAGGGCCAAATTTCCAATCATCAAATTACAGACCTCCATTAGAATCTTGACAACAGTTCCTGCTTATGTACACCAAGAGCTTACTTTCTCCAATCAGCTGCATATTTTACCAAATATTAGATTTCAGTTAGTGGATATCATACACGGATTCATAACAGTAATTGTGCATTTCAGTAAACTTTTTTCCCAATTAATATTTATATCATAATTTTCATAAAGCATGGACACAAAAAAAGTCAATAGGCAGTCATGTTTTTGCGATATAAAGCTGTGGCTTATAAATTTCAGAGACTATGCTTACTCAAAAGCAGCGGTGTTAGTGCACATGGAACCAGTGCAATACAATACTTCGAAGTGTTGGATGCACAGGGCTAGGTGGTTCTATAGAAATTACACATATATCAATGAACTGGGCAAAAATATCAAAACCTTCTAAATTTCATTAGTACATATGTGGTAAAAAAGTCCAGAGTTTAGATTTGTCAATTCAACTTCAACTTTGCAACATGCATAAACAGTTTCTGATCATCATGATACTAAATTTTCATCCAAAACTCAAAAGTTTTAAGTTTGAAAATCAAACTTTGATCACATTAGCAATACAAAAATGGAAGTTCATTAGTGACCACATATTATAGAGGACAAGGCACCATTGGATATTGTCGTGTAGAGTAGAGAGAGACTCTCCAACATCCTCTTCCATCCACGAGTTCATAAGGAAACTGTTCGCACTCAAAATATTCAGCAGATAGTGGAGAATCGTCAATAGCCAACTCTGAGAGCCCATCTATGGTAGACTCCTCTTCAAAAGGTTACAAACGATGGTGACATTAAGAATCATCATCATTTGTAGCAGTCACCATCATGGTGTTTGTCAACATTTTACTTCTCTTTCTCAGATAGATGACAAATCTGCCACATACTTTGTACCCCTCTTCAGGTGCATCATTTGTAGCATTGACCATCTCACAAGTCTCGAAAGAAAAACGACCAAATTTTCATTAAAAGGGATATCGTTTGCATTATATACTACATTGAAATGGATAAAATATGCATTGAATAGATGCTTCATCCTTATTGGTATTTGTCAAGTGAGAAGCCACTGGCGAGAGATCTTTTTGGAATATTTTTGTGCAACACTCCAGCGTGAATGAGAGGAACATGAAGGGATTCCAATGTTGCCGGCACCCCCAATAACAGAACATTCAAAACATCCATGAACTTGAGTTTGTTGCTTGAGTTGTAGGGTTGTCATCCACATCTAAATCAGTGGAAGCAAAGGGTTCTTTGCATTTTATTTCTCCTCAGATCATGGTTTTGCTTTATTTTATACAAGTTGCTAAACTAACCACTTTTTAAAATTGATCAAATGTGCTCTGTTTTTATTAATAAATTCTTAATGACAAGATTTCCACCAAATAGCTTTTGAGTTTGCTTTCCAAACTTCCAAACTATCTTATAATCCCATATAACCTAAAGTACATTTAGAAGGCATCATTGTAAAGAAAAAAAACCATAACACCCCAAAGAAGAACTCACCTATTGAAGAACGGTTGCTCAGATGACAATGGTACCCTCGTTGATTGAAAACAGTCAACTCAAACTAATTCCAAGAACGGATGCATTCCATGCAACAAAACATACATACAACAATGCTAGTAATGACTGCAGCTGGAACAAATAAGAGGATATTAAAGGAAAGAAGCAGTTCCTCTATTGTCTCGACCTACCAGTATCATTCTCTTTAGCTTTAGCAATTAGTGAAAAAAGCAAAGATAGAGAAGAATTAGGTAATTGGAAAAAAAGGAGGATAAGAAATTATATGAGATAAGTACTAGTAAAGGTCCAACAGAAGCAAAACGAGAACTAGATAGAGAAGAATTGGATGGTTGGAAAAAATGAAAGATACGAAAGGAAAACTAGTAAAGGTCCAATAGAAGTAAAACTGGTGAGAGGAGGGAAAGAGCATGCACCTTAAAATATATAAAGCACCAAATTTCTGAGGATTGTTGAGAAACAGAAGCCCACTTTGGAATCAATAATGCAATATGAATATTTGGAAGAAAGAAAGGCACAAAGAACTCAAGAAGCAATTTCAAAATTGAAGACATTAATTTCAAATTCCAAGCGAGATGAGCTGCAACATAAGTTCCAGATATACCAAGCAAAACATAAGTGCACTTGCCTTTCTATACAGAAATATTTCCAAAACTAACAGAAACATCCACAACATGTTTTATACCAAGTAGTTTTTAGGACATTTATCCTGAGTATTCTTTTGCAGTGAGGTGCTCTCATTACATGTATGGATAAATATGTGCCCACAACATGAATAAAGAATTACATAACAGGATTGATTAACATATACCTGCAAGCATTACATAATTACTATACATTTATAAAATCTTATAATTTTATAAAGGCTGGTTTTTTGGAATGGCTTCTTTGAGATTGCAATCTTTGACGTACAAAAATTGATGCAGGAGAATCATTGATGCTAGATGTTTCAAGTGTGTCAATAGGTCTAGGAAGGTTCGAAAAGTTGTCTTCCCTCCATTGGAGTCAGTCAAGTTCAATTATAAATGTAATTTGTTGTTGTAAATAGGCTTGGGCAAAGTAGGATTATGCCACATAAAGCCATTGAGGCCATAAAAAGGGGTAATATTTGTTTTAAACTTGTTGCATGGGTTGTCTTGGGATGATTTGGTCAAGTATCAAGTTAGAATATGGTTAAGACTAAAGATAGTAGAAGTTACTTCATTCTAGGAACTTAGTTTCTAGGTGTTATTATGAGTAAACAAACACATTGTTTTTAGGGACACCCGTATGGGAGTGATATGAGAGGTGAAATGGATGTAAATGTGGTGTACAAACAATATGGAAGGGGAATGATAGAATTTTGAAGAAGCCAATCTCTGTTTGGTATGTTTTCTTGTATTTAGTATAAACTGTATATCATGCTTTTATTCCAAGCCGAGAGGCGAGGTTGTGACAGTCATCAAACAAGGAATCCTCGAGATCGGTGGAAGCATAGATAAAGAGAAGATATTAGTAAAAGGTACTTCAATTTAATTGAAGCTTTGAAAGTAAATCGATTACCAGTTGTATGCATTTGCCCATACGCAGGCCTGAGCTAGGGCATCAATTTTCTCTTAAATGGACTGATGAAATTCAACCGAAACTTGTGGATATCTCTGCCATAGTATCACTAAGGAACCCACAAAATTTCAGGATGAATGGGTGTGTGTGTAGCAAGCAGTCAATAACATAAATTTCCTACAGAGGCACGCGAATTATCTGACAAAATGCCTGAACAGGAAAATCGACATAAATTTTGTTCTGTGCAACCAAATCATCTCAAATTTTGAACATGTTTTCTTTGAAGGATCGTATAAGAGCTGTAAAAATTTCAGATTAATTGAACACAGGCAGAAAAAGTTATTGATGACAGAAAATTCGGGATTCGTGGGAGCAGCACAGTGAACTGGTAAGTGAAATTTATGCAATTCGAGGTGATTCTAATTGCTCCAAAGTTGTAATTGGTCAGGACAAACGTTTAAAGAATATCCGAAGTATTTATGATGCCTCTAAATCATATTTGAAGTGACTGTCATCACACAGTCCTAGTCAAACCATGAAGGGACAATTACAATTTTTGAGTATTTTTCAATCTGTGTTTAAAGGAAACTTAAGTGCAGTTCATATAAGCTTTGAGACTCAATTAAGAAGGGCTATAACAGTGGTGTAGAATTCTAAGATCACTCTCAAGAAGGTAATTGGTGGAAGAACTAGGTCTAAACTTTTTATACAAGAAGAGATAGAAAACTGGGAGCCAAAATCATTGAACTAAGCAAGTTGAATTTAGAAATACATTTGAACATCCTGACATCAAGTCTTGGTTGTGTATATACCAGGCCTTATTCACTTGAATCAGTGTGAAGTGTGTCTAGGAATCAAGACAAGGAAGAAGAAATCCATTTTCCTATATTGTATGTTCTAATCCTATGACAAGTAAGGTAATTACAATGCATGTAATTGTTAGGAAGTTGATTAAATCACTCTAATTGAGCTTGGAATCATTTAGGAAAAATGATCTAGCGAGGATGGATAAGAGACAATCTATCCCAAAGCAAATTAATGACAAGAACCAAGAGAGATCATGTTTTCAAGAATCAAGAAAGCTATTGAATTGAACTGAGCTAAGATAGGCATCAAAAATAGTAAATGAAAGTCATGAAATTTTTCCTCCAACAAAGAATGGAGCTTCCAAAGCTACCTTGAGTAACTCGGTGTAGAAACAACAGGCAGACACAAATGTATAATACATCCAAATTCCTGATTCTGGAGCCATTCCCAAATATCTCTAAATGGTTTTCCAGACCTTGAAACATAATTTTTTTAATTTTGTCAGGATTTAGTGTAGGGAGCATTCTGGTTGAACTAACACACTTAAATAACTATACATATTTAACAGTAATTCACATGCGTTAGATTGTTGTATGACTACTATATAAATCATTAAATGTCATGCTATGTTGCCAGGAAACGGAAACAGAAAGGTATGAAACGCGAAACGGCAATTTTCAAAAAACCTTGGATACGAAACGTCCGTACAATATATTATTAAAAATATATATATATATATATATATAATATATATATGCATAGAGAAAAATATATATTATTAAAACTGTATTTAGCAAGAGAAAAATGAGAGTGTGATTTAGAATGGACCCAAGAGGTCATTATATAGCTTTTAGGAAGTGTGTTTAGCAAGTCTAGGTAGTTGTATTAGGGTTAGGGTTCATTTAATGCAAAGTTTTTTCATTTTTAAAAAGTAAAGTCGTTTTTTAAAAGTAAAAAGCGTAGGAAACGGCAAAAACGTTTCCGGAAACGCCTGTGCCGTTTCCCGGTTTCCTTTGCCCGAAACGTTTCAGAAACATTTCTAAGGGGAAATGGGCCCCCAAGCGTTTCTGGCATCATAGATGTCATGTCTCCTGATTTTTATAGGATCGACTACAACCTACAATCTTCAAAATAAAAATAATGATTCGGATTTACAAAACCTTTACATATACCAACTGATAAACAAGAGGAAACGTAGTCTCTGCAGCCAACAAAACGAATGTCACCAATTGTACAAGTTTGATATGCATGTGTAGGATGGAATTTACACCACTGATGAAGTGCACTTTGATGGCTGCATAGGCTATACAAGTGGCAGAGGTTGTTAAGCTACCTTAAGAATCATAGTGTATAAATAAAAGGAGTCACTAATATTATTCATAATCTTATACTTGTGAACTTAAAATGTGTCCTTAGGTCCTTATATACATTTAAAATGAGAATAATTTCCTGCATGTATAGATTAGGACAAATTTACCAACTATGATTTTTATCAAATAAATATTAGGACTGATTTAGTACCTATGATTTTTATCAAATAGATATGACATAAAGAGATTTTCTGTGTACTCGGCATGGATGATAAAACTGTGAAAACCTACCAGAAATGAATAGCACAAATTTTCAATTACCATAATGACTACATTGGTTAATATTAGAGGCTACAATGAAGTCTACAACACTCTACCTGCAGCAAATGATGGGGTCACCAGAAAGAAACGTGAATTTTTTAGAAAAGAAGAAATAAAGAGCATCAAATATGCTTCTAAATGACCTTGGTAATCCACAAGCATCCTCTACGCATCCTCCATGCCACTACATATACCAAAAGAAACAATGTAGACCTCACCATTCCACCCAAAGGTTGGGCATTGAATTCACTATATAATTGTGTTGTAAAAGAAGCATGAATTCACTATAGAATTATGTAGTGAAAAAACTTAACAAATATGGAGTATGACAAAAGAAAACAAATTTTTAATAGAATAATTCACCATAGTTTCGGGGTAAATGTAAATAAATAAGGGAATTATAATAAATGATTAAGGTAATTATTTAGTTAAAGAAGCATGGGTATGACAAAAGAATACTGTAAACTTTGAATAGAAAAAATATACCATAGTTTCGGAGCAAATGAGTAAAAACTCATCACCAGAAAATGTAAGTACTGGTAACAATGTAATATTAGCAACAATAAATACACCCCAGACATTGGCCTATATAATTATTGGAGAAATAGGTGGAAAGGCAAGGGTCTATTTATTCGTGAGGTTGGTTGCAAAGCTTCAAACCTTAAGAGGTAAAGAAATTGGAACATATATAGGAAAAGAGTGAAGGATAAATTTTAAATCCACTTATACCCGTAAGAGGGCCTCGTGTAGTTTCCGAGGAACCTAAAATTTTAGCTTAAGTTATTTAACTAGAGATCTTTCTCTAATATTTTGAAATCAACGTTTCAAGAATCCAACAGTTTTGTCCAAATAAGTAAGTGCGAATGGAGGTTTAACAAATCACAATCTGATTGCAATAATGAGAAAGCAATTCTAAAATAAATTTTAACTAAAACAGCTAAATCCTCTCAGCAGCCTGCACAGTAACTATAGCCAAATAATTAATAAGGGGAAATTTAGGTCGATAGATCTAGGACCAGAAGACATTGGAAAATTTACCTGGGTGAGTCTGCTTTCAGAACACAAAATACATACAACACATGTTACACAAATGGCGAAATAAAACATTTGCGCCGTCGATTTTTCGATTAAAATTTTAACAATAATTTAACTCATAAAGACGCAAGCTACTGAAACATATCAAAAAAGCAAAACAAAACAAAACCCTGGCAAGCTTCGAGACCAAGAAAGAGAGGTCTAAGGAAAACAAAGCCCATAGAAAAACTAGACTAAATATTCTCGGATAATTTGCGTTTTCTTTAATGAAACAAAAAAGCATAAAAATACAAAAATCGCAAACAGGGACGCCCAAAAATAGAAGCTCAAAATAAAACAGAGAACGATCTACTTGACTGCAATAAGAGCCGAGAGGAAAAGCTTAAAGGTGTTATTTTGGAAAAATACCTGACATAAATCAATCATAAAAATGAGCCGCTAGCAGCGCAGTCGAGAATTACACGCTAATGTGACCAAAAGTCTAGATTTCCTTTCCTTCTATCTCCTTTCCTTTTTTACTCCAGCAACGAAACCCTAAAACTTTGGTTAAAATGAGCATAAGTAAACTCTACTACAGTTACTCGAGTCTTACCAAGTTTCCAAAGGATAGGCCTCTACGTAATTTGACGTCCATGCGTTTTATATAATTAGTTTTTAACCAATTTAATATTTTCGGATCTCTAGGATGCATTAATTTTTTATTTCTATCATTGAAAAGCTCTCTATTAATAAATAAATATATGCATTAATTTTTAGTCCTCTCTTACTAATTTTAAAATTTCACTTTTAAAAAAAAAGAATATTCTTTTTGAAGGTATTAATGGAAAATTCTATTTATTATACTAACCTTCGCACCGAGAAGGTGCAAAGTGGATACGCTAAAGGGGGAGGCAACAATTGTTTGAAAACAAGAACTTTATACCGACAACAATTTGCCCGATTTATTTGATCGCAAACGATAATATGACTCGAGAAGACACGGAAAAGATATTGAAAGATGTTGAGCCACAATTGATTTTGCAGAAACTTTTAATGGTGGTAAGCAGAGCCGAGAGCCACGAAGAAAACATGGGTGTGTGAAAAAATGAGCATAAGTAAACTCTACTACAGTTACTCGAGTCTTACCAAATTTTCAAAGGATAGACCTTTACGTAATTTGACGTCGATCGTTTTTATATAATTAGTTTTCAACCAATTTAATATTAATTACATAATATTTTCTCCCACCTTATTTGGTCTATACATTGACAAGCTTCAAGAGTGGTTAAACAAAGGCGAGGGAGGAGGTATTCAGTTAGCAAATTACGTGGTGAAGTTACTTCTATATGTTGATGACCTTATCCTAATTTCAAAAATAGCCCAAGGATTGAGGGAACAACTAAAAGCGCTAGAGCTCTTATGCCAGGAAGTCGGGATGCAAGTGAACACTAGCAAAACAAAAATCATGATTTTCTCCTTGAAAAGGAAAGAGAGACAAATTAACTTTCTTTTGAAGGAGCCCTTTGGAAATAGTCACTGAATACAAATATCTTGGGATTGACTTTCACCACAAACTTAGTTGGGAGACTTGTAAAGCAAAAAGGATACAAGGAGGTTGGAAAGCATCTTACCTACTTCAAAACAGGTGTAGGAAAGTTGAACTTTGGGACTAGAAAACTAAGAAAACCCTTTTTGGATTGTTGGTCACTCCGGTTGTTCTATATGGCTGCGAGGTTTGGGGAAGTAGCATGTCAAATCACGGGTGGAGATAGATAGAAAGAATCCAGAAACATCTAATCACAAGCACTCTTAAAGTCAAATCAATTGTTCCTTATGAGATCCTATTGGCTGAAGCGGGTACTTTCCCGTTGGAAGCTTCAAGCAGTATCTCGGATGATAAGCTATTTGAAAAAAGTTGAAAACATGGACAATCTTCGTTGGCCCAAAATAGTTATGGACGATACTTTGGAACGCAGAAAGAAAACCTGGATGAATCAAAATACTAAATGGATGAACAAATGGGGCATCAACTTGCAAGAGTGTCCTAACAGCAACAGGGAAATAAAAAATTATGTGATAGAAAAGTTCAAGACTGCCATGTGGACGGGTCAGATTGGCCGAAAGAAAGCGCATTATATCAGAGAATTCAACCCCATTGGGGAACATGATGAAAAAGCTTATCTAGGGGCAGCTATCAAGGGTAAAGCAAGGATCCTAGTGGCACAGTTAAGGACCGGATCGCATCATCTCCAATGTGAAACCGATAGATGGTCTATTCCAAAGGAAGACTGGGAAAGGAGAATTTGTCTTTTCTGCAACAAAGGAGTTGTCGAGACAGAATGACATTTCATCATGGAATGTTCGGCATATGATGATATTTGTATTCAGTACGAAAACAACTTGAAGGTGGACGGACTTGAGGAGCTCTTCGAAGGAACAAAGCTTCAAGCGACCGCGGGTTTCATCCTAAAGATTCACAGGCAAAGAGCGGATATTGAAAAGAGTTTGAAATCTTATTAATATCTCAGTTTTGTGGTCCCATAGACTCTTCAGTCTCGTGGACGTCATTAAAATCTTTCATTTCATAAAGATGCATTAATTTTTTATTTCTATTATTGAAAAGCTCTCTATTAACAAAGCAAGTAATCTTTGCTTAAATCGCCATAGTGGCAAAGGTCAACGATCAATGCTTCATGATGATGCATGTGTATGCATTATTGTTTGTCATCGATGGTGCAGTAAGAGCTCAAACAGATTTTTGTTGTTGTTATACTGGACTCCTCGTTATCAAATGCATCGAGGATATGATCTTAGCATAGCCATGCATTTAAGCGAGGCCATTGTTGTTGACATCCATGTTATTTGTGACGCGTATTATTTTTAAGGAAAACCCATAATTGACTAAAGGCTTCGGTGGTGTGACCATGAATGTTGGCTTATCGAATCTCCACGCAAGAACTAAAAAATAGGAATCCAGGCCATACAGTCTTAAAGTATCGTAATCATAGCCATCCATTACAACTACTGCTGAAGGCCACAATAACATCTTAATGTGTAGGCCAATCAAATTGTAGATAAATGACATTTTGTAATTATTTTGTTAAGAAATGTGCAAGTTTAGTAATATTTATTATGGATTTCAAAAGTGTTTATTAGTTTAGAGCAGCAATGTTGCTTAGTACTGCCACAACACTTACATGGAACTCTTGGTTTAAATGATCTAAATGAAAAGAGGAGCTCCTGGTCCACTTAGGTGGTCAGTTGATTGGCAAGGAATATCATAGTTTTTGAATTAAATTAACAACAATCGTTATTGTATTTATTAACAAAGAATTACAGTTTTTTGACCCTCTGAAACGAAAAGAAATTGAAAGTGTGAAATCATAGTAGAATTGTCGCTGAGAATGAAATTTCGATTATGTGTTGAACGTCGGATGTTCATCCCATATAACTAGTCTTTTCGCTTTGATCTCCACAGTTTTTGTGGACTGCCATTCCCTGTGCATTAGATTTAAGACAGGAAGGAAAATGAGAATGTGCAAAAATTTGATGACCACTATTTTAGGTAATAACGTTGATGTTTGTATTTCCCTTTGACTTTCGTCTCCTTAGAATCTAATCATGTTTTGGTTTCGATTTTAGGCTATCATTGTAAGAACCCAATTTGATATTAATGTTAATGACAAAGTGTATGGCACGTAGGACCTATCGCAAATCTACGTGTCGGTTTCGGTCTCCACGCATAGACCGATCCAATTGGTAAAAAGTCGGCGTGCGCCGACAACAAATTGTTTCTTGTGTTTTTGGTACACTTGTTGTCCATAAAATTGAGCACGATGATTGTATTTTTTCAAAGGAAAACATACAAATATTTGAGGGTTTGAACACGACACCCTCGGAGGTGTAGTGGCATGGTGATCGTTCTTAATTGCAGTGAAAAGAAATAGTTTTCCTTCCGGATTTTGAGTAGGTTTGAAAGTTACGTAGTTTTGAGTCTTTGCAAGTTTTGTTGGCGATTCGAGGTGTGCGGTTCCAACCTTGGTAGAGCGACCCAAGGTTTATTCAATTCTCGTCCTCTAATTTGAGTTTGCCCCGTGATGCGGTTCTCTTCTACAATACAACATACATAAAACATCCCTCTCGGATATAATATCTCACGGGAACTGCATATCAAAAATGGTGAGATTTGTACTCTATAATGGCTGCAAGGAGCTTTTGTCTGATGTATTTAATTTGTCTCGTCGCCTACAAGTTCGCTAGTTGATATGAGCATAAAAGCGCTCAAGTCTCCTTGATGAAACACGTGGCCTTCATAATTCCCATGCTTCAGCCGTTAAACAAACCACCTATTCGCATTTTTGCACCTTTGTATCCCTCGCAAAATTGTTCTCAAGAATACTTTCAAATATTCATGCCTCGCCCAAGACTAAAACAACAAATTTGATTATCTATGTCAATGTAGGTAACGTTTCCAGTTTGTGAAATGTCATACGCTATGTAAATCATTGATTTGTCTAAAGCTCGCGAGGAAGTCTTTAAATAAATTGTATTAAATATCATAACATCATCATTTTCTCGAAATTGTTGAAGCATGTAATAACATCTTAATTTGGAAGCCAATCAAATTAAAGATAAATGAAATTTTGTAATTAGTTTGTTAAAAATTGTGCGGGGTTGGTAATATTTATTAATGTCAAAATTGTATTTTTTTTAATGAAAGTAATAACAATCCTTGATTGGTTGAAAAGTGTGAATAATAATAATTGGTTATGCAATTGTGAAACCTATAGTTACACTACCATGGGCGATCTTAATAAATAAATATAATAGAGTGCTCATGCATTAATTTTTAGTCCTCTCTTACTAATTTTAAATTTTCACTTTAAAAAAAAAAATCTTTTGAAGGTATTAATGGAAAATTCTATTTATTATACAACCATCGCACCGAGAAGGTGCAATGGATACGTAGAAGGGGGAGGCAACAATTGTTTGAAAACAAGAACTTTATACCAACAACAATTTGCCCGATTTATCGGATGCAGGCAATGCGATAATATGACTCGAGAAGACACGAAAAAGATATTGAAAGATGTTGAGTTGTAATTGATTTTGCAGAAACTTTTAATGGTGGCCAATAGAGTGAGAGCCACGAAGAAAACATGGGTGTGGAAAATTGTGATCAATGGGATTCAAAGGATCTAGGTGCGATAACAATCTATTCAGTGGTCGTCTACTCAATTCCGTGAACTTATGTGGCAATCGCCCCTTTGGCATGTGCTTTTGTGCCCACCCATCTTGTGATCCTGTCAGTCAAGTGGCGTTAGAAAGCAAGTCAATGTGCAAATTTAGCAATAATTGGATAGTTGTAGCAAGTTCAAAGTTTTGCCCGCACATAATCAAATGAACAGGATGTCACATGAATTGTGCTAAATGGAGCTCTCACTAATAGCCATCCCAAAACCAATGCCATTATGGGTTAAACTAGCCCTGCAAATGGAGGAAAATGTGTGGCACATGGGTTAAATTTGATGTACCATATAGACATTTTTTTGTGATTTTAACCATAAATTCCTTGCAAATATTTGAAATAATCGTCACACATACGACATGCATATATTATGTATGACCGTCATTTTTCAATACAATATATATATATATATATAAACTATATTCATATATATTCAAAATAATTAAGTATATATAAAATATTTTAAATGTATTCTATTAAGAACGTAAAAAAAAATAGCATGATTTTACATGTTTAAAGGGCAATATTTAAAAATGATTTGTCACCTAAAAATTGGTTGTTCGTTTGTGTTCACTTGTTTCTTTTTTAACTTTAGAATTTATCATGTTTTCTTGGCATAAAATATTTTGTTGAGCAAGTTTAAGACATCATAAATTAGCATGTTCTTAATAAAAATGAATAACCAAAGCAAGACAAATTAATTTTGATTTTCTTTAAGAGGCCTTTGGGAGTGTAGGTCAATATCAACAATATACTATAGTAGGTCCATTCAAGACACTATTTTGGGGATGAGAGGATATTTATTTGGAGGTGTTTACTTTGAAGAAGGCATTGCTGGAAAGTGTCAAATTAGGTGGCTTAACTTTACAGTGTCGGATTTTAGAAATTTCTGTCAACAATTTTTCACAGTTTAAAAGTTTGATAAAAACATTTTCTCATCAGCGGGGGTAGGTACTATTTGATTCCCTTAAAGTATCGCAGCGATGATGTGACATGACACGTCGTGAAAAGCATGTCTAACTTAATATTTGTTTTTTTTGAGTTTCGTATAGGTATTGAGATTTTCTTTCTGCTCCGACAACAACTTGAACTTTTTCCATTGATCACAAATAAAACGTGGTGGTTTGCTGCACAAATTCGCTATTTTACCACGATAGAATTCTTTTGTACAATTTGTTTTTTATCCCAAATTTCTCAAACTTCGCAGATCTCGAAGGCTGCTTAACGCTAACTTAAAATGGAAGCTCAATTTTTGGGGGTTCAAAATTAATGACGAAAGAAGATAAGAAGGCATCTCTGCTAATTTCATATAACATTTCCCCCATTTGGAGTATTTAAAGAGCTTTACTTAGGACTCATTTTTATATGAAGGAGATTTGTTTTTTGGGGGTGGGTGTAGTAGGTGGAAATTGGAGTTGAAAAGTTTTATTACTTTGAGCTTGAACTTCGAAGGCGAGGGTTTTTTTGTGCTATCTTTGGCTAGAATGGATGCGATTTAGGAAGAAGAATGGAAAAAGGCACAAGGAATTAGCATCAGAGATAGACCTCAACCTGGTTTTGCGGCTAAAGAACAGCTACTGTTTCTCGCGTTCGTTGATCGCAGTCGTTTCCTCTACGAAGGTCCGGCTGTGTAGAGAGCCATTTATAGGTATTTCTTTTGATGAAAATTTTATTATGCGGGCTTTAGAAATGGGGGGAATACTTTCCTTTTTCCAAAATTGTGCCGGTATGGATAAATTTCAATGCAATTCCCATAAAGTTTAGATGATAATCTCTAACCTTCTCAATCGGCTGTTAGTATAAAGCTTTTTTAATCTAATGATTAAGACTAAATTGACGTCTTATTCCTTTACAGAGAAATTAAATTCAAAAAAACCGAAAGAATAGGTGGACAAGTGTCTTGTTGTCATATTCAATTTGACTGTGTTCTTTAATGAGTTGCAGTTTCATTAACTGCATATCTTTGACATAGATTTTTTCTACATTCTTCCACCACCCCTTTTTATGAAGCCTATGCCTTCCATTTTAATCCTTGCATTATACTGACCGGACTTTCGGGTCTCTGAACACATTGATATCTCATCTTCATGTAATAGCTTCATTCCTGCTCCCGATCTTTGATTTTTGTTTCAGATATTTTCTTCTGAGCTCTGAATCTTCTTCTTGTTATTTTTTCCTGTGACCAAAGGTATAAACTTTACCTCATAAAACTTGATGTTTTTGTTTTAACCAATCTCATTTGAAAAATTTAATCTTTCTCAAAATGTAGACATAAATTTAATCAAGCAAAAAAAGTATTCATTCATTTGTTACCATGGATTCCTTTGGAAATGTTAAAAAAAAGCATGATTAATATTATATGCATGGTTACCTAAGACTCCGGGACGGCAGGACGTCGGGACGTAGGAACGGAATTTTTGGGCCGGGCATGGGAACGACTAATAAAAATATATATAATTTATTAATTTACAAATATAACATGAATAATTCAATAAACTAAGACTTAAAATTTAAAGTTTAAAGAATGAAACCATTAATGATTTATCCACTTATTCATCACATAAGCCAAGGCCCAAAAGCTACTTTGAAGAAGGCATTGCTGGAAAGTGTCAAATTCTGGTGGCTTAACTTTACAAGGTTGCCGGATTTTAGATATTTTTGTAAGTCCTAGATATTTACTATTTTAGATATTCATCTTTGACTCCACATCCTTTAAATGACATTTTAGACTTGGCAATAACCATTCTTTGGTGCCCTTGCTTTTGGGAGTGGCCGACCTGAGACCATCATGAGTGAAATCTATTTCCTTACTTCCCTAACCTGCGCAGTGAAGGAGAGCCCGTAATGGAAACATGGACTTGTTGAGTGTGGCGGAACATTATTTTGCCCTCAGTTTGAGTGCTCAAAACTTGTACGCATCATTGCAAAAGTACTTGAAGAAAGCAAGGCATGATCAGGTTATTATTGACAGAGGTGTCGCTCATGTAGAAGAATCCCGAACTCCTCTGTCAGAGGAAGAGTGCAGGGCAACAATAGATGAATTGTGGCCTAACAGATTTAAGCAAGCCATTATGGAAACACTCTAGCAGAAGATATGACTTAAATCGACAAAAAACATTGCATTGATTTTGTGAAGGACCAAGAGAAATCTGATTCTCAAGCTTGACTACAGAAGACACAACTGCCAACTCTGTGTCGGTCAGTTTGTTGTAGACAGTCTCAAACTCTTTGAAAATCTCACCAAACAGGTCAATCCTTTTCTTGTCAATAAGAATGTAGAGAAAATTTAATGTATAAGGCTGAAACTTGGCATCATTTGTAATGTCTTCGAGAATACCCTTTTTCTTCTCGTCTGGTATGATTGGATTAACAAGGAAATTAAAAAAAACCTTATTGGTTATGTATTGAGAGAGCTTATCGATGTCTCTACCGAGCAAGATCAGGGGCTTCACAGACTAGGCTAGTTCGCTTTAGGGATGTGGCATATGACCCCACAACGTTGTCTTGCATAACAATACGAGTTCTATTTTTGCGAGCCACTTGAGAAACTTTGGAAGGGAAGGCACTGTGTGTCTTGAAGAGCCTTGTCCCAAAAAGACCAGATTTTAAGCATATGTGGTAGTTTGATCCGTTAGCCCCTTTCAAAAGGGCTCTCACAGATGGCGCACACTAGACATTCAGGGCCATGGGAGACTATTTCAATGATTCCATCTAACAAAAAACAGAACCAAATCTTTGGAGATCATGTATCCACCGAGAAATTTTTGTCAGATCGTGTGAAGAAGCAATGTTAATTAAGAGCCAAAGCATTTTCTCTGGAAGTCAATTAAAGAATCCGATGCAGTTCTAAATGAGTTGCAATTTACGCCGGAGAGGATAACAATGTTTAGTTTATTGGAGTTGTAATTTTTCTATTTTAAGTTTGTGTGATGGGGAGAGGACAATATAGTAACTTCCAACAAAAAAAACATTGCCTACTATGCCTTGATGGATGTCCGTACGTTGCTATAAAGCTCGTATTTTGTTATGGGCCACACGTATGTTGGTATAGGTGAGTTGATCGGGGTGAATATACAGTTGTTTTATTTGATGAAACAATCACAATGTCTCTTGACGATGACCATGTCTTCGTAAGATACAACTATGATATTCATTTAAAAGATAACATGTTGTATCATTTGACAACACTTGGCATTTATTTACAAAATTTCATATTTTGGCATTTAAATGTTCCCAAAGCGTAGACAACAATCCCATTTTGTCAGTATCCTTCAATCACTTCATTCCATGAGATGACATATCTCTAGGGAATTTTATGTTTGGTGGGTAGATGAGATTAAGAAACCTACCAATGATACCCAAGATGTTGCAGCGGAAGAGCATCTCCATGCTTCTTATAAACGAGGCTTCCATCTTTCTGTTCTTATCCATCCGATTCTACTCCGTTGTACATATTCATCGGCCAGAACCGCTTGCACCACTCAAGCACAGAGAGTGGTTTCCTATTTACATTTAAAGCATTCTCCTCGCCTTGTTTTACCATATGCAACAAACAGGGCTCCAACCCAATTAGTTTAAATTTGCCAAAGTACTCCCAACTTGTGCCAAAATATAGAGGAATTTTGTTAGATATAGTTGCAAATGTTTTGATAGACATGTATGTAGAATGTGGAACCTTACATAAAGACATGTGAACTGTTTAGCAAAATGTAACTTATGTTCTTCGCTCAAACATCTATCATAGATCATAAAATATATTTTACATCCAAACCATATTATACACATAAAATTCAAGCCCTCTCTCAGCGTAACTTCTCGCAACTCATTTGCAATTGCTAGTTAGACTTCTAACATGATATAGGTAAAAGAGGGACTCATAATTAAATACTTGAATATCGATCACCTATTCAATAGTTGTTCGTACCCAAATAATGTATGTGATTTGTGCTCCACTTTATCTTGTCGGTTTGGCTCGCATTATTCATGGAAGTGTAATTGACACTTAAAGGGGCAAAAACGAAAAAAATAAAAATAGGTCGGAAAATAGCATCATTTTATTTTTTATTCTTTCCAATTTTAGCCGTGGAATTCAATCATTAATAAACTGAAAATAACATTGAAGTGAAGAAAACTTTATAAAACAAATATTATGCAAGACATGTGTTGGCAATTTTTTTCCAAACACGATGGAATCGTATCACGGCCTTATGGACTGTCATTTTCCTCGCACGATTTTGCAGCCCATCTAGTGGATGAGATTTAAATCTTGACCGCTTATAGAGAGGTGTCGTGTCAGCGCACTCAACTTTCATGGGGAGAGCGGGGTTAAATTTGACGGTCACCTATGCCTGTCACACATTTTTCGGGTGACGGTAATTTTTTAATACTACCCTTCAAAAAATACAAAACAATGTTATTTATACCAATTATTCTATGTATATTTAATTATTTTAAAATATATGTATACATATCTATATAATTTACATATAAATGTATATAAAATATGATGGTCAAATTTTAAATATGCAAGTTACATGTGACGGTTATTACAAATATTTGCAAGTATTTTACGGCTAAAATCACAAAAAACGTCTAAACGGCCGTCAAATTTAACTCACGGGGAGAGGATGAATCCTTTCATTTCGTCACACACGTAGACATATGCCCGAATCGAACATTGTTTCATCCAGGCCCGGAAATTGATAGGTTCAGAAGGTTGTTTTTGTGATTTTAACCGTATTTTACAGGCAAAAAAATTTAGAAACCGTAGACAATAACAGGCTGAAAATTTTGAAAACCGTCAATTTTTTTAAGGGGTTTATTTAAAAACATAATACCTATTTATATATATATATGAACAGATTATACATATATCTATAAAAATTTCTTGAAATTACAGCCACGTGAAAGAGGTAAACCGTCAACAAATTTTGCTTTGACAGGCACAGATAATTTGAAATTCCAGCCCTGGATGAAACAATTCACATCGTTGATTCGTTGTTGCCGCATCGAAGTCGATCATTTGGTTGTGATAGTATAAGGAGGGATTGGCAAAATTATTAGATTACAAACCAAACTTACTATTCCACACATTATAAATAGGAAAAGAATAAAACTTAAGACAAAAATAATTATATATACTTATAATACTAAATCTTACCAACACATTTTTTTGTCCATTCGCATGGATTGTCATCCCTACAATAGAATTTGCCACATCATAGATATGTCTTGTTTCCTTGAGATTATCATTATGAATTGATTCCTTGAGAGAACAAACCTTGTGAAAAGAGGCATAATTAATTGTAAAGCTTATCTTATCTTAAGATGCTTAACTACCTTGTTTTTAAGAACAAATCAATTAATACACACAATAAAATATGGATTTTGTTGACCTTAATGTGACTATAGGTATATATTGTCTTCTTATTGATATTATTACTAGCAATTGCAAATGAGTTGCAAGTTACGCCGGATAGGGAATGAGATTTGTGTATGCAATATAGTATGGGTACAAAGTGAAGGTGCTTTGTGTTTGTATTGCATTACAAGTGGCGTTTGCATATATTTGTGTACAACTCTTAACTGGTTTGCTGTTGGAGTTCACCAATGGGTCCTAGATCAGGGTTTTGTTTTGTGCACATGATGGGGGAAGGAGTATTTCCATGCCTTGTCCGCCGTGTGACAATGATGCGTTGAAAAGTCTTTTCTCCTCCTCCTTGCGTGGTTTTACGTTCTTGGTATATCTCATTCGTGCGTAGCGTTCAAACGTAAATGCTGGTTGGATTTGTAGATCGGTGATGGCACGAACTCTTGACATTGCTGTGAATGTTAGTCCTTGACGGTCAACGTTTCCGATGTCTACTGTGGCCTTGTCAAGGGTTAGGCCCTGTGATTTGTGGATGGTAAGGCCCCAAGACATTTTTAGTGGGATTTGGCGACGGTTTCCACGTGTGACAGGAGGTAGGGGCAAGTGTGTTGGGTTGAGTATGTCCCATGGGGCCCTTGGTAGTGTTTGAAGTTGACAACAACAAAGGATGGCAAGTCCAGGTGGTTGTGTTTACGGGGTTGTACACGATATCGTCACTTGCCCGAGTGCAGATTAACCAATCCTGAGCTAACCCATAAGTTAGATGTCAACATGACCTCTTGTCCTGTGCATAGGAAAACTACCGGGTCTAGTTGAGTGTCGTTGATGTCTGAGTCAGAGTTATGTTTGCTTTGTTCTGCGATGCTCATTGCAATTGGTACATGCAAGGATTTTAGCATTTGTTTATTGTGCTTGTTTGCTAGGTCCTTTGTTGCAAATAGGTGCTTCTCAGTCATGAACGTGGATTGCTCTGAGGTAGACATGCACGACTTGGTACGTGACATGAGAAGAGACCAATCCTTAATGGTGGCTTCTGCGTTTCTGATGTTGGTCAACATTTCTCTGAATTCAAGTTGTGTGGAGTTTAATCCTTGTTGCCTGAAGTTTGTGTCCAAGGTGATCACGGTATCAAATGCATGCCAAAGGGAGCTTCCTACTTTGTTGCCTACATATAATGGTACATCGTTGACCGGGGGGAGCTGGCCTAAGTCTCCCACCAAAATCATTGAGCAATTACCGAACGCGTGGTTACTATGTCGGGGGAATGCCTCACGAAGTCTTTTGTTGATGTTGTGTAACATTGTAGGACCTATAAAGCTCATTTCATCTATGAGTATATAACGTATGGGACTCATACGCTCTTGGAAGATTGCTAGGGCTTGTCCTTCGAGGGGTTTCATGTCGGATATGGGTATTCGGAGGGAAGAATGTATAGTGGATGATTTTATATTGAATGCAGCAATACCTGTTGGGGCTAGTACAAGGAGGGAAGATTTTAATTTGCCAGCCATATTTTTAAGCCCATTTCTTATGCATTGTATGAGGTATGATTTTCCTGTACCAGCGGTTCCCTGAATGATCATCTTCAATGGTGGGTGTTCTCCTTGTTGAGTTGCATGTGAAAGCACAATTGAGTAGGCAAGGTGTTGGTTTGATGATAGTTGCAAAGTGTCTAAATGGGTAGGTGGAGTAACAACTGGTGGCGAATTTTCAGTGCGGGCGATGTCTATGAATTTAGGTGCACTTATTTGTAAGGCAGCAGGGATTGAATGAACCTTCCAATCGTGGATAATGTCAAAGTCACGGAGGCCTATCATGTCTAGATCATCAATTGTTGTATTGAGTGTTGGGTGCATGCGGGATATATGCTCCCATTCAAATAGTTGTGCGTGCAGTGGATCAGATCCTTGCGAGTCATTGTCGTCGCTACTTGCCCCAGGTGCAGTTTCTTCTAGAGTAGTGGCTCTATTAACATGTTTTGGGGCGTAAGAGTTTTTCATGTTTTCCCAATGGTTAGTTATTTCAGATGTGGAGATGCCAATGTCTGTTTGGATATGCCGAAAGGGCTTATAAAGTAGAAGCTCTGTCCAGCAGAAATCCTCGTAGTGCATCGCATCTGGGGTTGGGACATCAGTGTATCGTGGGAATACGCGGACGACAGCAAGGGTTATTCTTTGTAGCCATTGAGTAACTTTCCTTTGGCTGTTGTAGGACCAGGAACGAGCAGCTTCAAAGAGGGAGGTGTGCTCTAATTGTGTAGGGCGTTTAATGTATGCATCTATGAACGAAGGGAATTGGAATGTGTTTCCTAGGTCTGGGAGGACATGTTTGAATACCTGCTTACCAACGGATAGGGTAATAAACGTGCGGCTACAACTGGAAAGGGGGAGTTTTTGTAACATGTGGCATGTTTCTTGTGCACCAATGTCCCGGTCGACAATAGTCTCAGAGAGGAATTTGCTGTATGCCGTCTTTGCAGGGTGGTCGATGCTAACTTCATTAGATATCCTTGTTAGCATGTGATGGTAGCTTTCTGATTTCTTCTCTGCCTTGGCTGCATATTTTGCAATGTATTGTAAGACCGCATGTCGTGACACAACGGGCTGGCAGTCAACATTGGCTCGCCATAGTGCTAGCATGTCTGAGTTGTGTATGTTGACCCGTGCATCATTGCGTGCAGGGGTGTACTTTTTTTTACCGGTTTCATCTAAGCCCAAGCTCGAATACTCTTGGAGTGGCCAAGGGGCTTTATATCTACATTGAAGTGTCCCATTTTTTTCTGCAAGCAGGTTGTCTCAGTACATTTTGTGTGGCGTTGCACGCGGTTCAACAAGTTCTCATAGTCAGCTACTGGGTTGTTTGTAAGTATCCCGTTTGTGTCTAACAAGCACGGGTCATCTTCCTGTGAACGATGTATCTGACGTTCTCCAGTCGCTGGGCCCCTTGGATTCCATGCAGTCACTAATTGGTCGAAGTAAGTCTTTGCCGCATCAAGATCACGGGGGTTGTCCCAGTTTAGGGACTCCATGTTTGGTGCATTTGGAAGCCATATAAATTCGTGGATATGAGCCGAGCCTCGGTGTTGCCATTCGTACCTGTATTTTGTACAAAGAGGGTCTAGCTTGGTAAATATGGCTGGCGGGGTATTGTATTTAAATCTAAATGGTAGGGAGCTCACCTGTACCAGTAGTCAGTGCAATGCATTTTTTTTAAGCACCTCCTCGCAAAAGATTGTAAATCTTTTTTCCATGTATGAAGAGACGATATGGGGGTGCATGTTCAAGTTCGCGTTTCTCCACTGCTGGCTTGTTGTTGATGGTGGCGTTGGTGTTCCTGGCATTGCTTTGTGTAAATCAGGCCATTTAGTATCTGCTGCACTTAAAGTGAAGAAAAGTGTAGGGCTTTCTAGTTGGGTTATCATATCTGTGAGTTCATGTCTGCGCTTGCACCAAAATGATTTAGTTCCTCGCAGGTTGGACCCAAAGCGCATTAGTTGCTCTGCAATGTGGGCATCCGGGTAGTGTGCAAGTTGTTGGCGTAACATCGAAACTGTGGTAGGCAAGTTGTCGCCTATATTTTTTTTTGTGAAAACAGCAGATGTTGATTGGCTTCTGTGGCGCAACATAATGTTGAGAATGAAGTAACGAAAGCGCGGATGGCTTCCAAATCTATTATCATGGTAACGTAGTAGGTGTAGTGCGTATTCATGCATGTGAACCCTCTTGATGCGTGCTTGGTGGAACAATGCAACCCCTGTTGGGAACAATGTTGGAAAAGCCATAGATAGCAAGCCCTCAGTGTCGTATTCGCTGACCGGGGTTGAACCAATGTGTGGCCACTCAATTGACTGTAGCGGAGTTTTTTCCCTGCCTTTGATGAAATTTGTTATTTGCTCAACTTCTGAAGTGGCTGGAGGGAGGGAGGACACAAAAGATGATGGCTGTCGCTCGTGGGTATTTGGTGGGGAGCTTGGGTGAAGCTCGCCTGGTTGTGCTTCAGCATTGTCGGTGATAACTGAATTGAAGTGTGGTAGGGAAGTAGATATATCAGTACTGTGATGTGGTAGGGAATACAACGCAGGGTGGTCTAGGACAACATCCTTGTAGTAAGGGTCATGAGCTATTTTGAATTGCAATGCAGCCAAAACACGAGATCTGCTTACAAAGCAATCGTAAGCTTTATTTGTTGCTCCGATTCTTCGGATGATTAAGATGTCCAAGTCTTCGACGCGCCGAGGCAAGTGTTTAGTTATGGATGAAACTTCTTGGGGGAAGCATATGGTGTGGCCCCTATATTTGTATTGGCCACCTACAGCGTGAGTCACTTGCAATATTGGGTTGACCCTTGCTATTAGCATTTCCTCAACTTGTGTAAGTGAAGATAACACCTTAGGTTGCGGGCCTGGGTCCATGTTATTCCAACTTGAGAAGCGGCGATCATCCTTTTCAACAATGCATCTGTGACAGGTGTGGGCACCTTTGTAAACCCTTGTACGTAGCCCAACATATAATTCATTACAACATGAACATGTGTTCGGAGGCGGGAGGTGATCTATTCTTTGGCGGAATTGGCGTTGTGTATCTTGGAGTGAAGGCGTATTTGGTGTGTGATCTTCGAGCAGGTTGGCATGGTTGGCCATATAGATCGGGTGCCTTTGTGTTCACTTTTGTCGTTTCACGCAAGCTATATGGCGGCGTTGCTCATTGAGGTTGTTTTTGTTGGTGCATACCTCAACCGAGCCTTTGCATTTTTCTCAGTCCGTGTTAGGCCTACAAAAAATGAGTTAAAAAGGTAACAGTAATTAGGTATAGAACGTAGTTAATGCGAGCAAAAAAGAAAAGTTCTTTTGTTTGTTTGGAGTGAAGTGTAACAATGTATGTTGACAGTATTTGCATTGCTAGTATAAAGTGACTTTGATTGCACCCGAATATGTGTATTATAAAGACATAATAAGAACACAGAGTGGTGTATAAATATAGGAAAACTTGAGCACAACATGCGTTAATATTAAAGGTTATGTAACTTATGAATGCAAAAACCTATATGTGGAGTAGGTGGTATGGTAAGTATGTATTGGTAAGTTGCGCATATTGTGTGGGTACAGTATAATATGTTTTCTGAGGTAGTGTAGGATCTTTTTGATGAATACATAGTTAAGGTGTTGCGAGGAATGCATCTAGTGGGGATTCCTGCATGCTGGAAGTCGTGTCCTTAACTGCAGCGACAACAGTGCACTGGGCTTTCTCTTCTGATCTGTAGACCTCTAGCTTCGCGGATATTGTGAACATGTAGCGGTGGAACAGAATTGGCTTAACAACAGGCCAAAACTTGTCAGGTGTTGGTGCAAGAAGTTGTAGCTCTTGTGCTGATATACCCATGATTGATGTAGCAACCTCATCAAAAGCAGTTACCCATGTTGTTGATGTGCCATCCTCAATGATGAAGTGTAATGCATATTTGTAGTCACAATGAGAGACGTCGTGCTTGCATTTTTGGCAATACCAAGAGGAGTTTGCAGTTTGATCAAGTTTTTTCTTGCATTGCTGGTTGTTAACAATTGATGTGCATGCTGGATAGCTGAAGGAGGACATATTAATGTGTATAATTGTTGCTACGGTGGAGAAGGTGAGCGGTTTACCTAGTTGCGAGGAGGATTTGATGCCTGCAATATCGGTTTTCTCAATTTTTCCAATACTCACTGAAGGGTATGCAGTTGTAGAGGTGAGCGAAGTAAACCATGCACGCAATGCATGAGCCTCAGGTATATCAGGATCTATGAATATTTGTGTATTAGGGCCTGTGGCCAATGTTGTTCCTTTGAAAGTTGTAGTTTTTGCTCTCTTAATTGCTAGAACTGGTCGGATTGATGTCTGTGTAGCACATAATTCACTTAGAAGTTTTCCCTCATTGTCACTAAAAGCGCCCCATAACGTTGCCTCAATACATAGTGCCGAGTTATCACTTAGTACGACTGTGCGTTTGTGGCTGAAAGTGTTATCACTTTCCCGATAGTGGGGGCGGTAATGGATAGTCTGATAATAGCTAGTAGGTCAATGGTGGATTTGGCGGGGGTGGAGTTGATTTCTGCTATTGTTTTGAAGCGGAAAAGATATTGCGGTATGTTTACGGACTGGTTTGTACTAAGCTTTACAGAGGATTCCAAGTCTAGGATGATGTCCCAAGGAGTTGTGGAGTTGTTGTAATCTTTTTTTGCAGGCCGCAAGGTGCCTCCTTTGATTGTGTATGTTTTACCTAGTTGTATTTGGTTGTAGTAAGAAGTTGCAGCTAGGTCGAAAGAAGTCACCACTATATCTGAGTTGCTTTTGTCGATAATGTCGAAGCTGAAAACCTGCCCTACGCGTTTTACCGTGTTGTAGTTGTTTAGGTTTCCTTTTTGGATGACCCTGCCTTCAATAGTCCAATCGCTTTGGTAAGGGTTTAACGATTTAATTGGTGTGAGTTGCATGCAGTGCGCAGGGCGGCCTTCATGAGTAGCCGGCGCCAAAGTATCTGTGCAGGATGTCGGCAGGTGTACGGCCAGTTGGGGAGGAACAACGTTGGGGACAATGGAGTCTGCGATGCTGGTGGTTCCTAAGCAATCAAATAAAATGGAAATGAATTAGCAAATGGGGTAATGTTAAGTATGAGGGAACATGTGCTAAACCATAAAGTGGGGAAACCAAGTTATGCCCCACGTAAAGTGTTTTTTAAGAGAATAAGCACATAAAGATATGTATAGAAGGGAAGATGTTTATATTACACAATAGTTTGTATGCTCATTTTTTAAGTAAAGTACGAAACATATGTACAACAAATCTATTTTATATATCGTAATTGGAATTACACAAAACTTTTTGACGGTTTCAAAATGGAACATGTACACCATATTTATGCAAGTACAGTTTATCAAGTTAGGGCTTCAAAAAGAGATGACTGTGGGGTAGGATGAAAGATGTGGGCATATGTATGAGCGGTCTGCAAGGTCGTAGTAGGGGTGAGGTAGGGACTTAAATTAAAGGGATGCAAGATAAGCTTCGAATGCACTCTAATGGAGTGTTCCTCGCGCGCGAGTAGTAAGACTTGGTCGAATGAGCATACGAAGGAAAGTGAACAATGCGTCAAGCCTAAGGTACGTTGCATCTACCTTGTGCATCATGTCTAAGGCAATTGTTAAATCACTATCGAGAATCATTCTTGATGGGATGAGGGACTCGATATTCTACGAGAAATGGTCGAGCATGTAGCAAATGACGAGAGGTAGCCAAAGTATGGGCCAGAAGTCAAGCGATGGCTGGACACTTTGTATTGAGCTTTCATTGGTGGTTGCACGGGTTGCATATAAGCGTGGTGTTCCGTTTGAAGCGACCGATTCAATTGGAGGGCTCCACCATGGCACAGAGGTATCATCTGATATTGTGATGATGGATGGGCTTCCACTTGGAGTGGCCATAATACCTGGGGAAAACAACCAACTTTGTTAGTATAAATTTAGCTTCTACTGATTAGTACAGAAATATATATACATTGCAAAATACATTGGCTCGCTGAAACTGAAATTGCAACTACATCGATTAATCATATATCATATATGTTATTCATAATTCTCTATATGCAACTATGGAAATGTCAGATATCCAAGCCTTTACACTGACGTAAAGAAAGGACATAAATCATAAAATTGGTCATCTATAAGATCCCTAAACATATCCGGCATTTTGGTCTTCTTGTGAAGGCTTAACTTGTGAGGGGATGTGCATATGCATATCAAAGAAAATACAGCCATCATAATTGTGTCATATTACGGTAATGCAACAATTTAACACAGGTCACAGGCTGCTTTAGCATGCCACCTAATAAAGGCAGCTCATAAAATGACACAGAATAGTTGTCCAAACTTGCGCCATGCCAAATTGCATTAGAATCTTTCCTTGATAGGCTAGGTCCACCTCTAAATCTCATCCCCAAGGCAGCACAATAATATCTCTAAATTGGCTGCAAAACAGGAGTACAACGCTATAGATTCGTTCCAAACATGTTTGGAAGTGCTTATATATCCTACTAAATGATCAAACTTTACTGGAACTGTGTAAAAACAACAAAATTAGAGGACCCACTAAAAGATTAAAACCAGACAAATTACATGCTACCCCAAAAAATTGCCTGTACATATCATTATAATTTATGCATAAAAATTTCTCAGGCCTAGTCTCATAAATACTATGCTAATACTATGCTAATACGTATAACCTTTTTTCAATGAAGATTTATTGAGCAGAAAAGTTAAATGGCGAAAATAAGGATTACACTGACTCGCTGAGGAATCCTCTGCGTTAGACAAAGTACCGCAGATGCCTCTATATTAATAATTACTTATAGGTTTTTTTAATTTTTTAATGTTCCAGATTTTAATTGTAAATATGAAAAGAATCTGATAGAATTGTTTAAGATTTTGGATGCTTCTCAAATACTCTAAATCATGATAAAATTCGAGCCAAATTTTCATAGCACTGTGTCAGACTGCACAGATTCGTGTATTTCTGCATACATTGAACGTGTTAGCAAAATCTAGACAAAATACCGGGGATTCACTTGAACGATTGCTTCATTTCTTCATATTTGTTATGTATTTTGCAAATTCATCCACATACAGCAGCTATACTTCAACATAAACCTAATATCCACCATTACTCAGACATAGAGAGCACACCTCTGGGCAGACTCAAATTGAACAAAGCAGAAATCAAGTTCCATATGCAGGCTCTTAAATCAGTTCTATTGCTTATTCTACTGTATCTAATTTACCTGTATGAGAAAGGAAGAAATGCTGATAAAAACTGATCCGGAAGAAGTTGAAATAGCAACAGAACAATACTTTGCAAGCGCTGGTGCAGGATGTAAATTTAAAAGAGCAGGGGTGTATTTATAGAGTGATATAGTTGAAGCAGCCTGTAAGAGGAGGACAACACGTACGGGAATAACCGACTCAGAACAAATGCAATTACTCCTCCAAATATCGCTCCGACACTCGTGTCTCGGCGTGAGTTTCACCTTTATCACATGGTATGCGGTTTCAATGGGAGTTATGGCGGAGCGGTGGACATGGCGACAGGAACGGATTAACAGCGTCACGCAGCATGCAAGTTTTTAGCTTTCTTTTTCCTCCCGCCCACTACGTAGTATCTTATTAATGCCTTCACTGTTCCGGCTGTTCTGCTCACGTATCAAAGTATTATTATTTTATGTATTTTATTTATTTGCATTCATCCGCCCACCCTGAAGCATATGCACATGATTCAAATTTCTAAAAGACCATTCCATTAGCATCGTGGGGCGACTGAACTGAATCAGAAGCCAAAAGCAGACCATATACTGTTGTATTATATATATAATACACCACATAATAGACATGGATGTTTCTAATTGTTAATTCGCTGAAGTTTGTAGCGAATTAAAACTGACTTTGGCCAGTTGAAGACCTCGGCTAGTTGAAATTTTTTAGCGAATTAAAACTGAACTTAGCCAGTTGAAGTTTTTAGCAAATTAAAACTGACTTTAGCCAATTAAAGTTTTTAACGAATTAAAACTGACTTCAGCCCATTGAAGTCCTTAGCGAGGTGAAGATTTTGGCAAATTAAACTGGGGCGATTTACACGAAGTGAAGATTTGGACGGTTGGACCGATTTACACCAAGTGAAGACTTCAGCTAAGTGAAATTTCAGCGAATTGAAATCTCACGGACGACTTCAGCTAACTGAAGAAACTCCAGGGACTTTCGAGAACTGAGGACTACCGCAAATTGGAAATTTAAGCAATTTAAAACACGAGTGACCGAGTCCTTGTTCTAGAAATCATTGCAGGGAGAAAGATCATAGATATATCACTTAGATCGAGCTCAACGGACAACCTTTTGGAATTGGTATATATGCATTGTTTCTTGGTTCATACAAACTAAACTATGCCATCATACATTTCTGTACATATGAAACTGGTGTCATAAATCATTATTTGCGTACATAAATATAATGGCGTAGGATATATTCAAGCAAACAATACCGGCACACCTTGGGAGCAACAAAATCTGTATAGAGTGTAACTGTAATGAAGTAGAGGACGAAATGAATTATTCAAAGCGGGTAGCCGGAAAGGGTTGGCTAGAAATTGTTGCCGGAATTTGACACTTTCCAGCAAGGCCTACTTCAAAGTAAACGCCTCCGGCGAATTAATATGGAATCGTAAGGTACAATCCTTGTTGTGACATTAGAAGGTCCCATGACGACCGCTGCCATGGTGGTGTCACTCCACAATCGGCCCATAGATCGACTCTCGTTGCCATTCACGCAGTCTTGAAATCGTCGCCAAAAGAAATCATGGAGTCCACTCGCTTGATCTGAAACTTGACTTCCACAATATTCAAATGTGACATTGTAGCAATGGTCGAATTCCCTTAATAAGAAAATGTTGGTTTCTGCACTATATATATTTTGTTTTCATTATCTTTTTTTTTCAAAAGAAAACACCCAGAAATACCCCGACTGCAATTTTATTAAATGTCCTTGAGCAGTGGGTTTTGAGGAGATGGTGCCATCATTGTCGGCGAGTTCAAAACGAGAAGTGAAAAACCCACCAATCGGATTAAGCGTTGTTCAAAACCCAAAGCAGTCTGACCAGCCCACGCAGACAGGACAACGCACAAGAAGAGGACAACCCACGCCGAACACCAGCCGTTGGATTTCATCGCATGCACGGAACAAATAATTTGAACCGTTGATTCCTGATGCCCATGTCAGAAGTCATGCCTTTAGCCCATATAAGGAACGCCTATTGGCATAATAATTAGAATTTTATAAGATAAACACATTAAAATTATAATAATTAATTATATTTGTATCTTTAATAAATATTATTGAAGAGTATTATAACAATCAATTTTGCTTATGTTTAGCTTCATTATTAGACAACAACAAGTGATGTAATTTTCTCCCTCCTTAAAGTTATGTGTTCTTGTTTACAGGCGGCCTATGGATTTTCTCCTTTAGACGTTTACTCGCGAGTGTGTTAAATTTGACGGTTTGACGACCGTCTGGACGTTTTCACATTTTTAAAAGTTTTTTTCCCCGCCGTCGCCTCTTTCGTAACCTCGTACAAAACCATGTCCTCCAAGTCGTTCTCATTCAACGACAACTTCACCTGAGCATCGGAAAGAATGGAATTTTAACCGCACGGGGAACGCCTTTAGATGTTTTTGCGAATGTGTTAAATTTGATGGTTTGATGGTTGTTTAAAATTCCCCTGTGTCCTTGCTCCGTCACCTCTTTCGTAACCCCGTGCACAAAACCATGTCCTCTCGAGTCGTTCTCATTCAATCGGTAGCTTCGCCCGGGCGTTGGAAAGAAACAGGCTTTTAACGGCACGGGGAGAACGCCTTCAGACGTTTCTGCGAGTGTGTTAAATTTGACGGTTTGACGGCCATCTGGATGTTTTCATGTTTTTTTTAAAAAAAATTTCCCCTACATCCTTGCTTCGTCGCCTCTTTCAAAACCCCGTACAAAACCATGTCCTCTCGAGTCGTTCTCATTCAACATCAACTTCGCCCAGGCGTCGGAAAGAAACGGGCTTTTTTAAGACGCGGGGTTTTGGTCCCCAGGTTGAGAAATTTTCATCTTCTCGGACGTTTTCATGTTTTTAAAAGTTTTCCCCCGCTGGCGTCCTTGCTCCGTCGCATCTTTCGTAACCCCGTAAAAAACCATGTCCTCCGAGTCATTCTCATTCAACGGCAGCTTCACCCAGGTGTCAGAAAGAAATGGGCTTTTAACAGACGGGGTTTTGGTCCCCGGCCTAAGAAATTTTCGTCATCCAATCGGGTTTCAAATGACATGTTAAGCCCGCACTGCAAAGATAATTCATCTTCACTTTAAAGAGTAAATTATTGGAATGAAGGTTCATGAAATGTTTTTCCTAACATATTAAATGACCATCATATTATATTTTTTTCATGTAAAAAAATTATACCATTTTCAATACTAATTCCTTAAACAAAATACATTTTCTATAAAATTATAGAATGACATAGAGTAGGAATGTCACATTGCCGATGTTTTTTCATCATATTAATAACTATGGTATGCATGAATATTAACTAGTGAATACACCCAAAGGTGCAATGGACTCACCAATAGGGGACAAATTGGAATTTCCAAACAAAAATAATTTGTTGCAGTTTTTTGTATGGTGTCAAAAAAGTACACATGGGTTATGAAAAACTCATGCACGAATGAAATTTTTGGAGACCAAGTTGTGGCTGTAAGTGGATCTCAATCATGAAAAATGCAGGGATAAAGGACTCAATGTATAGAGGCATGGTAGAATCAGCTGGAAATGAAGAATTACAAATACAAAAATAAGCAAATTCTAAACAATCCGGCCTTAAATCAAATTGAATGCTAGGAACAAGCTCTAACAGATGCAAAGTTTGATTCTGGTATCGGTTTTCATTTTGTTAACAACCTTCACAAACATACAATAGATATGAATCTAGTTTGGAGACCAAGTTGTGGTGTCGGTGGATCTCATTCATGAAAAATGTAGGGGTAAAGGACTCAATATATAGAGGCATAGTAGAATCAATTTGGAAATGAGGACTTACAAATACAAAAAGATAAGGCAAAAATGTCTCAAAAGGAATAGGATGAATATCCTTCATCAAAAATATAACTGGAAAAAATATAAAACACAAAAGTTGTTTGAGATATTTGAGAGATGACTTGTGACAATAGGAAAAGGCCCATTTGCGCCTCTCGAAATTGAGGTTGAAGATAGATAGCCGAAGCAACAAGCAAATGAACTTACAAAGATTAAGAAAACACACTTACCAAAGACTATCGGTGAAAAACTAGCAAACCCACAACACCTAATTTGAACCAACAATTAGTAAGTTCACACATGTTCTAAAATCATAATAAACTAGCAATCACATGTGTATAATGCAATGTGAACGTCGAATGGTATATGTTATTTTATTTAGAGGGATAGTTATTACTTTTGTAGTTGATGTTGATAAGGGGTGTGATTGATTTTGTAACAACCAATTTTGTTAGGGGCATAACAAAGGCTAGATTTCCTATTTCTTCCCATAACTTTGTTTTAAGGGATGAATATTTAATGAAAGGATAAATAGTTCAACCAAAAACAAGAAAGAATTGTTGAATCCTAAGCAGGGATGAGTCAAAGGCTCAAGAAAATCAAATAGGAAAACAAGGGTAAAAATAAACAAAAATTACACTTTTCATGTAGAAATCAACGTAAAATGAGAATCTCAATAGGATACATAACTTTTAATGACAGATGATCAGATCCACTGGTTCTCTATTATCAATTCATTGATGAGTGTTTTGTTCCTTGCAAGAAGGGGTTTGAGGGAGGTGCATATTTCTTGGTGTAAGCTTCCGTAATTGTTTTAACTTCATAGGTATATGGATATACCTCTTTCGATACCCCAAATATGATTATTGAATCTCCCTTTTAGTTGGATTTTTGAAAATTCTGCAATTGGCATGTCGAATGTATGAGCCATAAAAAGCATGCCACATTTCCTTAAATTCCAAATGTGTTTTCACCTAAGTTTTCCATGCACATTAGTTGTCATCTCAAAGAATTTGTATATTTGGCGGAAAAGACTTTGGTCCATTGGAAACCATTGCAAAAATTATAGGAGATGGATTGGTTCTATATATTGTTAGTCTGATATATATGCGAATTTCCTATATACTAATTGGTACATGGAAGAAAATCATCCTTTCAATATACCCATAGTACATGAAAGAGACATTAATGCATGCGTGAAAAGAGTGGTATGTGGTACCTAGACAATATGTGAAGAGGATTCAGTTATCCTCCCTACCAATCAAACTATAGGTAGTGCCCGTGGATAAAAGAAATGAGTGCCATTTCTCCCCAAGCCGCGAACAAAGAACAAGGTTTTTTTTATTCATATGGTTGGGTTTCAAACCTAGAACCTATTGGATTTTCCCCATTTTTTGGACCCCTTTAACCACAAATTACACTCACGTGAAAAATGCACCTCCCTCAAGCCCCTTCTTCAACACCTCTCTTCTCCTTCGACGTTTCCATCACACATTTCTTCTGTGCTTGTAGAAAATTAGTAGGTTTTTAATAGATTCAGTAGTTCAGAATGGAATATGTAGGTTTTTCAATCGATTCATTAGATTTGGGCAAGTATTTCTCTATTTTTTCTTCAAATATCTACATTTTGGGAGATAGGAGAATATTTCTAGCTATAACTCCTTACTATTTACAACATTAAAATCTTCACCTCCCAAATGGGTATCCCCTCCAACTGCTTTCACCTCAATTTTAGGTCTCTGAACCCTAACAACTAAAATGTCGAGGTGCCTCCACCCATATCGGAAATCATTATATCCTTTTTAGTTCAATTCTACACATCATTGGTGCATCATATTTTCGGGTCGAGACCCTTATTGCTCTCTTATATTAGACTATATTATTGCTCCTAAAATCCTAACAGCCATGTGCTTTAATATTTTCATTGGTCTTGGTTGTAAAAATGTCTTATGTGATGAGATTCATATATAATTTGAAGTATTTACAACTCATTTTATGCATATGTTTTGCTTTAGAGTACTGTGCAAAATATGCCAAAGTTGATGGTGCAGGAAGTAAAGAAGATGATGGAAGCAACAACTATGAATTCAGTGAAGATGAATATTCATCTTCACTGAGTAAATTATTGGAATGAAGGTTCATGAAATGTTTTTCCTAACATATTAAATGACCATCATATTATATTTTTTCATGTAAAAAAATTATACCATTTTCAATACTAATTCCTTAAACAAAATACATTTTCTATAAAATTATAGAATGACATAGAGTAGGAATGTCACGTTTAGGTGTTTTTTCATCATATTAATAACTATGGTATGCATGAATATTAACTAGTGATTGCACCCAAAGGTGTAATGGACTCACCAATAGGGAACAAATTGGAATTTCCAAACAATAATTTGTCAAAAAGTACACATGGGTTATGAAAAACTCATGCACGAATGAAATTTTTGGAGACCAAGTTGTGGCTATAAGTGGATCTCAATCATGAAAAATGCAGGATAAAGGACTCAATGTATAGAGGCATAGTAGAATCAGCTGGAAATGAAGAATTACAAATACAAAAAATAAGCAAATTCTAAACAATTCGGCCTTAAATCAAATTGAATGCTAGGAACAAGCTCTAACAGATGCAAAGTTTGATTCTGGTATCGGTTTTCATTTTGTTAACAACCTTCACAGACATACAATAGATATGAATCTAGTTTGGAGACCAAGTTGTGGCTGTAAGTGGATCTCAGTCATGAAAAATGCAGGGGTAAAGGACTCAATATATAGAGGCATAGTAGAATCAGTTGGAAATGAGGACTTACAAATACAAAAATTAAGCAACTTCTAAACAATCCAGCCTTAAATCAAGTTGAATGCTAGGAACAATCTCTAACAGATGCAAAGTTTGATTCTAGTATTGGTTTTCATTTTGTTAACGACCTTCAGAGACATGCAATAGATATGAATCTGGAAGATATACAACCAGTAAGCTGAGAGTAGACAATACATGACTTGAATACCACTAACTATGGAGCCTTCAATCTGATAACTATCTAGGACTTTTGTACGTTCTTTACACAATCAACATGTTCTAGCATAGTTTGATTCCCAAGCAGAATCTATTTTTGAATTTAAAAGAATTACATTAAAATTTATTGACCTTGAACATTCAAACTCCCATACCCATCTCCCTCGCGGGCAGGGATTTGATGGCATGTGCTCGGACTGGTTCGGGCAAAAAAGCTGCTTTTGTTTTCCTATCAGTGTTGCCATCATGAGAAGTAATGTACCTTAAAGGCCACATTCTAGAAGAAGCTCATTTCCTCTGGCGCTTATATTATCCTCAACTAGGGAATTATCAATGCAAGTGAGAGTTTACTATTCATCATCAAATGATTGTGTCATTTTATTGCTAATTTCGGTAAATGAAATATCTTTTCAGTTACAATGTCTTCTTTTTTTAGTTTGAGTATCTGTGAATGAGATTACATTTCAGTTACAGTATGTCCTTTTATTTTTAGGCTTCTGGCATTTGTAAATGAATTATTACTGAAGCTCCACTATGTTATATTTTATTTATTTCTATCTTTCGTAAACAAGTTTACATTTCAGCTACAGTAATTCCTTTTATTTATTTTAATCGTCTGTAACTAAGTTAGCATTTCAGTGAGGTCAAATCTTCTCTTATTGTTGTCAAGTCAAATTTGTTGGGGTAGTTATATAAGATTATGCAAATGCATAATTGAGTTAATCAATTTTTAGTAGATTCAGGCCTACCGCTCAAATCTAAGTACTCCAGAAGCTGCAACTGATGGATCTTGTTGGGGATGGAACCAAATAGACCATATGAAGATAATATGAGATGTTTCAGGTTCCTTAATCAAAAATTCTGAAGGATCTTCATTGCATGGGAGGGGTCGTGGCTATGAAGTAAAAGATATGCATGATGTGTGTATAAAGACAACACTTTTCGGTTGCTTACCTTTGATGGTTCTTTTATATAGGCACGAGTTGGATGATTGAGTTGTAAAAGTATGCTATATAAAGACAATACTTTTCAGCTACTTGGATTTGACTGTTCCTTTTTTATTTAGGGATGAGTTGGATTTTTAAGTTGTAAAGAGATGTTCTTGCTACATGACCTGTTGGCACTTTTTAGCTTGTTATGTTATTTAGTTGCATGCTTTCACAGTGCTTTTTAGATGGATAGGATATTTAGTTGCATGACTTATATAGTTTTTCTTATCTGTTATTTAGTTGCGTAGGTTTGATGGTTCTTTTTAGCTTTTCACATTTTCTTCAGTGTCATTGCTCTGACTGTGTTTGAGCTTGATATATTCATTTTTATATTTTCTTAATATTTCGGTATGTGCAAATGACCATTTTATGCCTGATATTGTTCTTAATTAAAGTGCTAACATTTTGCATATGTTGATTCTTGCATTGTTAAACTCTTAAAATTTGAGTTTTGTCTTTTTTTTGGTAATGTAAACAGAAACACCTACGGTTGAAATTAAATGTGTCTGCCTTTTAGCTTATGGAAATTTGATCATGGATGAAAATAGTTAAATATGCAAATTTATGTTCTTAATTTGAATGTCATTTCATTTTCACACTATTATGTAACATCTTGATGGTCCCCATTAAAGGTCGCAAGCATTTAGGCTGGAAGGTTTTTTGATATGATAACAGGTTGGGTAGTATCGCAATTATTTATTAATAGTTGTATGACATCCAAGACCAACACTGGATTTTTTAGCACCGGATTTTTTTATCAAACTTTTTGCATGCAAGGTACTATTTTTAGGAGAAAATCAGACTTTGGGAGTAGTTGAAATTTCTCTTGATGCAAGTGCTTCATGAATTACAACTCATGGAATGTAGAGGGTCTCAAAAACACAACTTGCAACCATGTAGTGCATGATTTTTCTCTTTGTGTGGGGGTCTTGTAGGCCGAACACACAACTATATAGTTTTTAAATTTTTATAATGTTTTCCAATGGTGGACATTCTTCCCTTGCAAGAAATCAAGGTGGCATTAGAGTTATTTGGCTAGCTAATTGATATTGACGATATAGGGAGGGAAGGAATAGGTACATTTATTTCTTTAAAGATCCTCCAAGTACGTCTTTAGGGTGTTGAAAGCCTAGGTTTGATAATAGCCTCCAAAGGCACAACTCTTGCCATTGTCAGACCAATTCCTTCATCCGTATCAAGCACATTACCATTTTGAACAAACAAGTCAAAGCTCTGCGACAATCTAGGAAGGGTAATATAAACCATAAACATTGCTCAAATTCAGTTCTACTCAGAGCGGTGTTCCTTTTATTCGTTTTATGTATGATGTTATGCATGGCTCTCCATCCAAATTCAAATTAGGCTCCTTCAAAAGATCCCTTTCGGCGTTTCCATCGTACATTTCACGTATGATTGCTAGTTATTAGTAAGTGTGAAAGATGTTGCTTAACTAGATTTAACAGTTATTACTACTTCATACTTTCGACCGATAAGATTTATAGAATTTAACATTGCACAAATGTATTTACGAAATGTGTAATTTCAACATCCCTCATCAAGGAAAAAGATAGAGCATGGTAAATATTGATAATTAATTTAGTAGAATAACTAACAAAAGACATTTATTTATTTGTGGTTTGGTAAACGTTTTTAAGGGTGTCTTTATGAGGTTGACAACAAAAAGTGCTTTTAGGTAATACTTATGAAGGAAAAATAATTTAATTTAAGTTCACATGTAATTTAATTAATTATAAAAGTGTTTTTGTAATAATTGGTATAAATTAAAGGCAACCCGAGGAATATCGAGAGGTAGGGTGTGTTAAGGGATTCTAATGGTTTGTTGATTCAAGTTGGTTCCTTCAAACTCAATATGGGTACTTACAATTTCATGGAGGTGAAATCCCATACATTTGGCATTAAAATGGCAGCCTATCCTGGTTATTCTAAAATCATTATAAAAGGCGACTCCCAAATTATTATCCAAGTCATCAAGAAAGGCAATGCTACTTCATGGAGGCTCAACATTCTAATTATGCAAATCATTCATTGGCTACCAAAATTTGAGATATGGGAAATCCAACATGTGTATAGTGAAATTAATTTGTGGCAGATGCATTGGCCAATTATGGCACCTTTCAAACCATCGACTCCAATTTATTTGTTGATGGTGTTCATTGGGATTTCTTGGAGGCCTTGTTACGTCATGATAGTTGTAATGAAATTACTTGTATAATTCAAATTATGAGCATAAATAGAACACCAAAGAACATAATATTGTAGATAAATGATCTCAATATGCAATTAAAATAGCTTCGCCACTTCGAGGGGGCAACCTCCAAACCATACAATAGGACTCAAATGCTCGAATGATGATGAACTACTACCTACAATCCCTTATATATACTATTCATATGTTATGGCCATCACCAAGGCCGACCTACTAAGCATGAGAAAGTATAAATGATATGGTAAAATGATATGGTAAGCCACAAGTTGGCTACTCATATCCTAATACAAGCAACAAGTTAAGGATGTAGCATGCCCTTCCCCTTCAAACCAACATTGTCCTCAACATTGAATAATCTTGGATGTTCTTTGCAGAAAACCTTCATCCTCCCAAGTCGCATCTTCTATGCTCATATTCTTCCACTTGATCAGATATTCCTTAATGTCTTTGGTTCTCATCCTCTTAGTATGTGTTTGTAGAATCTTCTCTGGCTCCAAAATGATTCTTCCTTCCTCATCAAGTTTTGGTAGCTCTGTCTGGGCTGCAAATTTCTGTCCAATAACCTTCTTCAGCATGGAATATTGGGTGTATGCGTGAAGATTGAGGCAACTCTAGTTTATAAGCAACACTTCCAATTTTCTATAGAACCTGATAAGGACCATAATATTTAGGAGCAAGTTTGTTGTCCTTTTCTGTTGCTTCAGAGGACATCTGCTTGTAAGGTTGTAGACGTACAAAACCCAATCACCAATTTCAAAATGTCTTTCACTACGGTGTTGATTTGTTTGTTGTTTCATCCTATTTTGTGCCAATGCCAAATTCTCCTTCAAACCACCAAAACCTATTGTTGATGTTAAATGTGTTCCTCAACATCTCTGACCTTAGTTTGCACCCTCAAGGAAGAAGTGATAGATGGTGGATGGTAACCATATAATGCTAAAAATGGGGTCATTTGAGAAGAGGTATGAAAAGATGTGTTATACCACCATTCTACAAGTGGTAGCCATTTAACCCACCGTTCTTGCTTATCTGATACAAAACAACGTAGATACCCCTCTAAGCATTTGTTGACCACTTCTGTTTTCCCATCAGTTTGAGGATGGTAAGATGAACTGTGAGCTAGCTAAGTACCCAAACATGCAAATAATTTTGTCCAAAAATTACTTGTGAAAATAGGATCACGATCACTTATAATTATCTTTGGGGTTCCATGTAGCCTTTGAACTATCTCCAAAAAAAATAGTTCATGATACTAGCTACAAATGGATGTGACATGGCACAAAAATGGGCATATTTTGTGAGCCTATCCACAATCACCAAAATAACATTCTTACCCTCTGAACAAGGCAATCCTGTGATGAAATCCATGGAGACCTCCTCCCATCTCTAGCTAGGAATTGGTAATGGTTGCAATAGACCTGGTGTCTTAATGGTTTCACCTTTGTTTTGTTGGCACACCAAACACTCTGATACAAACTTTTGTACATCCCCCTTAAGTCCTTCCCAAAATAATTCTCTTTTTATTCTATGATATGTCTTCAAAAACCCAGAGTGTCCTCCAATAGGTGATGCATGTAGCTCTGCAAGAATCTTATGCTTCAACTCAGAATCTTTACACAAGAATAACATGTCCTTGTACCATAGGGCATTACCTTTCCACTCAAATTTGTTAGATGTTATAGAGCCTTGCTTGATATTTTGTATTAGAGATTGTGTATCCTTGTCCTGCTCCCATTCCAATCTTGCTTCATCCACCCAATCGACCTTCAATATGGACATTACACATAGTAAGGCATCTACGGATGTATCCCTTCTGGATAGTGCATTAGCTACTACATTTTCTTTACCCTTTTTGTATATGATTTCAAAATCATAACCCAACATTTTGTTACCCACTTTTGTTGTTCCTCAGATGATAACCTTTGCTCCAAAAAGTATTTGAGACTATCATGATCAATTTTTACCTTGAAGTGTCTACCCATTAGATAGGGCCTCCATTGCTTGACTGCATGAAGAATAGCCATCATTTCTTTCTCATAGACAAGTTTGAGCAAATATTTTCCTTTGAATTGGTGACTCTCAAATGTAATTGGTCTTCCTTCCTACATTAGAACAGCTATCAATCTTGATCCTAAAGCGTCACATTCAATAATGAAGGTTTTTGAGAAGTTGGGAGTAGCCAAAATTAGGGTGGTGCACATGGATTCCTTCAACTGCTCAAAGGATTTAGTGGTTGTGTCTGTCCAATGGAAGGCATCCTTCTTTAGCAATGTAGTGAGTGGAGCCATGATTCTACCATATCCCCTCACAAATCTTTCTGTAGTACCTTGTTAGTCCTAGGAACCCTCAGATATTTTTGAGAGTTTTGGGCCTTGGCCATTCCACCATAGCTTTGATCTTCTGAGGATCAACTTTGACACCTTCATGGGATACAATGTGACCCAAGTACTCTACCTCTTGTACACCAAAAGAACATTTGGATGGATTTGCATAGAGCTTATGTTTCTCCAAAACTTCCAACACTTTATTTACATGTTGCAAGTGTTCTTCCCATGTCTTATTGTAAATTAATATGTCATCAAAGAAAACTAATACAAATTTTCATTAAAATGGCCTAAAAACAGTGTTCATCAAGCTTTGAAATGTTGAGGGAGCATTTGTAAGACCAAAAGGCATTACCAAAAACTCATAATGGCCCTCATGAGTCCTAAAAGCCATTTTATGAACATCTTCCTCTCTTATTCTAATTTGATGGCACCCCGAACGAAGATCCAATTTTGTGAAATAAATAGCACCATGCAATTCATCAAGCAAATCATCAATTACTGGAATATGAAACTTATCTTTGATGGTGTACTTGTTGAGTTCCCGGTAATCTGGACACACCCTCCACGTTTCATCCTTCTTACGTACCTTGACCACTGGTGAAGAATATGCGCTCTGGATATGCCTAATGATACATGCCTTCAACATTTCCTGCACCATTTTCTTGATCTCACTTTTTTGGGAATATGGGTATCTGTATGGTCTGATGTTAGGTGGTTGGCTCCCTAGAATCAACCGAATGACATGATCTTCATCCCTAACTGGTGGTAGTCCCTTTGGAATTGCATTAAAAATAGACAAGTGAGCATCGATAATCTTTTGAAGATCGGGTGGCATTGAAGACTCGTATTTTGTACCTCTATGGAAAATAACTTTGCTACAAATCCATCTACTCCTTTTCTGAGAACCTTCTACATCTGATGAGAGCTAATAATTTGTGGAGACTTAGCTACCATCCCTTTCAATTGTATTGTCCTTCCTTCTGAATGAAATCACATGAACAATTCTTGGAAATTCATTTCTATAGTACCCAAGGTTGTGAGCCATTGGACACCCAAAACAATATTTGCCCCTCCCATAGAAATAACAAACATAGGCGAGTCTAACATGTAGTCTCCCATGGAAAGCTTGATACTATGGAACTTTCCTATGCACTTGATTGTCCCACCATCCGCAATCATAACTTGTGTTTCTGGATTTGGGTAAATAAAACAATTGAGGCGGGCAACTAACTTACTATTTATAAAGTTATGAGTACTCCCCAAGTCAATCAACACCGTCACCTTCTGTTTTTTGAGGTAGTTAATAACCTTGAGTGTTTGAGGAGTACTAATACCTAATAACAAATGATAAGAAATTGTAGGTTAGTGATCCTCTACTTCATCTTCTATTGGTTCCTCAGCTTCTCCTATAATTTCATCTTCCTCTTCATCCTCATTTCCTACTTCAATATAGAACAACTTCTCAAAGCACATTTGTGTCTGATCCATATTTGTTGTCATAGTTAAAACATAATCCTTTTGCTCTTTTTTCTTCCATTTGTTGAGGAGTCAGTCTAATTGGCCGAGTGAATGATGGGGAAGAGGTACTGCGGTCTTTGGTGTTAATGAAAGGTTTCCTCCTCTGTAAAGAATTTTTTTCCTCTCGCTCTACATGCTAGTATAATAGAATAAAAATCTTGAGTGGATTAAACATACATACCTCATGCTCAATGTGGTCCTTAAGACCCCCAAGAAATAGGTCATTTAGGTTCTCTTCTGTAATATTCTCCACCCTTAAGGATAGGTTATGGAATTGATGCACATAATCTTTGATTGATCTTGTTTGTCTTAACTTTTCCAATTGACTAAAGTAGTTATCGAAACACTAGAACTATAGTGTAATTGCAACTCCTCAATAAAAATTGTCCAAGTGACACTGAGACCACTCTTCTTCCTCTGAGCACATAACCATCAATACTAGACGAATTGGTCTGGTTCAAGATACAGAGGATGCCAAGGTCACCTTTTTCCTGATGGGGTTTGATGTAACTCAAATAAGTTATCCATTTGATTTATCCAATTCAATGGATCCTTCCCATCAAATTTGTGCATCTCCACTTTCAACATCATGTTCCGTGGTTGCAAATAAATTGGATTTGATTGGGCTAGAAAAGTGATCCAACATGGTTATTTTGCCCATTATTCTGAACTGAAGATCCTCCTTGGTTGAATTGGGACTGATTTTGGACATATTGTTTACCCTTTATATGTTACATGATATCATCCAACCGCATTAATTGATTTGGTCTATGTCTCCTTTACAGGCCATCTCAGATTGTACATTTCACAGTTCATACTCAAGTTGGCTCACCTTATGATCAACTGAGGTAAACCCTAGTGCTAAGGAATCTGTATTTACCCCTTTTGACTCCAACTCTTCTATCACTACCCCATCTTTATCTGGGGTTTTACCCGGAGTGACCGGATTATTTTTGGCTCTTGTGGAAGGCCCCGCCATGATGTCAAACCCTAGGGTTTAGGGTTTTGATACAAATTCACCAAATAGGAAAAAAAAAAAGAATATACTACCAATATTTTTTTGAGGGATTTCTGAAAATGTAAAGAACTTGGAAAAATTCCACAAATTTCAGCCTAGGGAGCAATTTTATGAAAAACCCTAAATTTGTAATAACTTTTGCAAAATAAATTTTTAAAGTCTAAAATTTTCAGGGAGTCTTACTTGGAATTATTCGCAACTCTAGTAAAAATCTCCGACAAATTCCCTCTAGTTCGCAAGATATATCGAAAAACAAATTTTTTAGGGTTTTTACCCTAATTTTGGTCTAGATCACAACTCTAATACCACTTGTAATGAAATTACTTGTATAATTTAGATTATGAGCATAAATAGAACACCAAAGAACACAATATTGTAGATAAATGATCTCAATATGCAATTAAAATAGCTTCGCCACTTCGAGGGGGCAACCTCCAAACCATACAATAAGACTCAAATGCTCAAATGATGATGAACTACTACCTACAATCCCCTATATATATTATTCATATGTTATGGCCATCACCAAATCCGACCTACTAAGCATGAGAAAGTATAAATGATATGGTAAGCCATAAGTCGACTACTCATATCCTAATACAAGCAATCGATTAAGGGTGTAGCAATAGTTAGAGGCTCCCCTACACGTGTAAACCTATTTGCTCCCCTCGTGGAAGGCCTTTATTAAGGGTCGGAGGTTTTATGGTTTTTTGCCATTCTTCCCCCCGCCTTCCACACCTCCATGCTCCATGGCTCTTCCATATTTCCCTATTCTCCACCTTCGCGGAGAAAAACGTGAGGTAGCTTTTTTCACCCCTGTTTCTCAATGTCGGCTTTACAAGGTATTTAGGGTGGGTTCCCCTTCGGTTCTTAAGGCAATCGAGAAGATTATTGGCTTCGCCTACTTGCAAAACTCAAGCCGCGCTAAGGTAATTTCCAAGATCACTAGCATTTTCATCTCCCATATGCTTCTCTTGAAACCCGATAAGGCAACCATTTTGCCTATCGCCCTACATTTTATCCACCCCCACCATCGTATTGGCCTCGAGGAGGCTTTTGACAAAGTTTGCCTTGCTTCGTTGTTTTCTTTGGTTGCAAGTCCCGATTCCTCTAAGCACGTGGATAGTGGCCACTTGATGGAATTGAGCGAAGCAACAATCGTCTTCTGCAGCTTTACAGCTTCAATTCACACCATTTGTCACAAACTAAAAGTGTCGGTCCCTCTCGCATTCCATCCCTCAACATCATGACACTATCTAAACCAATTGGTCCCCCTCTTGATTGGCTCCAGCTTAAGCCGTGTTCGTATGCAAGCTCCTCTTTCTCTCTCTTGGTCAAAATATCCAAGCTTGGCATCACTAACAAATTAGGGAGGGAAAAAGGAGGTGGTCACCCTGTCGATCCGATTGTTGACGTCTTGGAGCTTTCGACGACTAGTTCCTATTGTTTTCTTCTTCATGGGTATTTTTTCATGTAATGTAATTAGGCTAATTGCATATCTTGCCTCTAGTTTTGAGTAGTTAGGTTTTTTAGGTTTTAACCCTTTGGTGTAATGTTCTTGTTGTATCTACCTTGGGCTTTTATTTCCATAGTATGTTTTTCTCTTCCGTAAGTGTGGGACCCCATTCAACCTTGAGTTTAAAGCTCAGTAAGAAAAACATTTATCAATCAAAATTAAAAATAATAATAATAATTGGTATAAATTTATTAAGCAATTATGTTGTATTTGAAAAATAAGTGCTTACATTAAGTATTATCCAAACAAATATTTTAATATAGATAATTATGGTGTAAAAGTAGATTATCTATTTAAATTTTTATTTATAAAATTTGAATTTTATAAAAATTTGAAATATTCAACAAATTAATTATAGAAGGATGATTAAACAAGTCGGGGAGGAAGTTTAATTAATATTGCAATGTAATTAAGATTTAAGTATTTAAATTAATTATCCAAAACTGAATATTTAAATTCACAATTGAAAGTTGGATTATCTACTTAAATTTTATTTATTAAATAATAATTTAAATTAAAAAAACATATTAAATATAGAAGAATGATTAAACAAGCAAGGAACAAGATTAATTAAGGAGACTAAGGATAACAAGCTTCCAAGAATTACTAATAAACCAACCTTTATCTATGTCAACATGTTCAGAATGGTGCATGATTTCAATGGCTTCACATAGGTGCTTTTTTACGTATTGTTCTTATGAGGTAATCACCATAGTAGAACCAATACGGATGAAGTGTTTGGTATTAAGGGAGTGTTCAACTAGTGAAAATTAATCAATGTTATCATACTTGGTGTCTTTATCACTTTCTTTAATCTAAGTTAGTACCGATCTCCCTATTTCTTTGATGTATGGCTTACACTCGCAAGAGCATTTAATCATGTATACACCACTATTAAGTTTGGGGTCAAATTTATATTTTTAGGGACCTAAATTTGCTTCTTAGGGTATTCGTTGGAATGAAGGAGGTTACAAGACCATTTTGAATCAAAAGTTTAGCTATTTTATCTCTAGTGTTTTTCATAAAGGGTAATAAGACCTTATAGTTAGAAATAGGTTGAGATGTGTTTGTGGTAGATTTCTGGTCACTATAATATATAGAATAAATTACCAAAAACTCATAAGACAACAGGGTTTAACGATACTTGCGTCAACGGAATGTCGAGATGTGGGGTATAAATAGATGTGAGAGACTCCTTCCAACAAATAAGAGAACCTACACACAAAGAGATAATCTGGACAAGATAGATATTAGATAATATGATGATGAGTTGCTTGGCAAAGGCCAATCCCAGGAACCAAAGGGCTTCCTTTTGACGGGTGCCAACTCGTTTTAGAAAATCAAGTGATAAATGATTAAACAAATTATATAATAAAAGAGATTACGATACTTTAATAGTATAATGACAAAACAGAATCAATCTTCCATAGGGATATGAAGACCCTGTTTTATGTAGTAGATGTCCCAGGCTATGTCTGCATGGCAAGATAAAGTTCCTTGAAATACTCGATCCACTCTTGTTTGGTAGCATCTGTATTTCTCGGATGATTTCTAGTTGATCCTCAATGTCATTCGAATTCGGTGTCAATATGATGGCGCAGAGGATCAACTCTTATGCGATGTCGTATTGATCCCAAACAAAGGGTTGAGAGATAATTAGGAGGTCGTATATGCTTTCGATGGGATGTGCTTACACGGAATGGTCATCTACAGACAAAGAGTCTTAGAATAAGATAAATTGGCATAAAGCATATTCTGATAAGGATTAAAAATATGAGATATGTGATAAACATGCTTAAAGAAAGGAATCATGGGTGATTCTAGATAATCGTTGAAGATTCACAAGAATTGCTAACGATAGTTGTGAAAATGTTGATTTTGAATAAGATGCAAGATTGATGCTAAAAAATGACTTGATGATTGAGTTGTCTTTTAATACCATGCGTGTAAAGACAAGGGATGTAAAGAGATGATAATAGCTTACCTTAGATACGGAATGTAGATAATGTATGTGGAGAAACCTTTGTTCATGAGCTTTCTAATGACTTATGTGGCTTATAGGATGCTAGGATGTCGTAGACAATGTCATTTCTATCTCCAGAGGGTCGGGGCTTTGTTGTAATGTTCTAGGGACCCCGATTCATGAAAGTTGATCGGTTTATATAGAATCACCGATAATTTTTAGAATCGTTGGTGATCTCGAAAATGTGGGAAAACTTGGAAGTGGGTTGGGAGTGAGTATGGACATGTAGAAGTGTGTTAGGGTGGTTAGGAAGTTGAGAATTCAGCCAAAATAGGTTTTAGGATGTTTAAGAGGTTAAGATGGGGTAAATAAGGATTTACGGGGGGTAAGATGTAGGTTTATGAGGATAATTATAGGATAATGGGATGGTCTTAGTGTGAAGATGTTAAATGTGAGGGGTGTAGATGTTAAATGTGACGGGTGCTAAAAATCTAGTGTCTTCATTTTCCCTTTTTGTCAAGTGGTTTGTGATGGACAAGCCCCTGACAAAAATGAGTGTGACAGGTTTGGTTTGTGTTGGATAGGTGGTTCCCCTCAAACTGGGGGTCATTGCAATGAAGTGCAATGGTCACCAGTTTGAATGGATTGGTAGATAAAGAAAGAATTACACAAGGATGTGTATATAACTAGATGTGTTTCAATTTAAGATGCCCCAAGATTGGGTATGGAATATATTACCACAAAGGTGGGCTTACACAACCAAGAAGTCAAGTGATAGGGGAATATAGACGTATGACTTTGTAGGAAATGGTGGGAAGGGGTCCTAAGAGTCTCGTAAAATCCATCATATGTCGGGAAACGTGTGCTCGGTATGAAATATGTTGCCACAAAGGTGGGCTTACACAACTAAAAAGTCAAGTGATAGGGGAACCAATGAGTTCTCAACCTATAGACACAAAATCTATGCACTTGGGTATATTTCTAGGTCCTAAAGCATACTAATATATACATAATTCCTAAGCAAGAAAACTAGTAATTAACAATGTCTTTTAGGCCTTTTGCTTCATCTCTTATACTTTTATTGACCTTACACATCCTACAACCCACGGTATTTGACTAATTTATCTTTTATGACTTTGAACACTAGCGCCCGGTTAGGACACTAGCGCTTAGGTGTTCCCTGTCCTTCTAGGTGCTCTGACCCTTTCTACCCCTTTCTCACTCTTTTGGGTATCTTTTACTTCTCTAACATCTTTTGCACTTTTGGGTTGGCCTTTTAGTTGTCAATTACAAAATTCAAACAAGGGAATCATATATATACATAGTTATAGCTCTCAAATAAGGGGTCAAGCACTAACGTTATCTACTATCACCTAAGCTTACATCTAAAGGCACACAGAGCATTACAAAGAAATCCATCTAGCACATCCATACAAGGAATAAGGGTTGCATCACTCTACATACACGTCATAAGAGGGGAAACCTATTTTATTCAATATCACACATTCTATACATTTGTTATATTTTAGATCTAGCCCGCTATTATTATGAAACTTTCATAAGGAAAACCTAGGGCATCATTACACACACATTTACACATAAATACATGGAGTCTGAAATGTAGTGCAGTGCTCGGTACTAAGTTCACTCTTCGGGTGATCGTCGGGGTCATCCAACTCCACATTCTGCATCTTTATTTTTAAGATTTGATGTGGTTTGTAGATATGTGCATCCATACATCTATTTTGTAGATTACAAGTGCGACTAACGACATTGTGACAAATTCAAAGTGATAAATAAGGATAAAAACGAAGCTCTTCCCGTACAAAAAGATCAAAACTTGAGTATTTGGGTGGACACTAGTGCCCAGATCTAGTCACTAGCGCCTAGGCACTCCTGTCCTCTTGTGGGTGCTCCTGTCCCTGCACAATTCCAAGTTCAAGAACCTCCAATGAGACCTGACAACACTCTTCTCATTATGTTTTAACAACTCCTCAGTCCATAACACTTCATGATCACTCAAAAACTAGCTAAGTTATCTATATCTTTCATTTTCTTAGGGTTTCATATCATTTCTTGTCTATTTACTGTATTTTATCATTTGTATATCATTCATTCGATCGTTACTCGAAATTAAGATTTAATTCAATTTATATTAAATCATTTTGGTGAACCCTACTCGTGATCAAAGACTTGGATCTCTATTTTTTCTTGTTTTATCGAATCTTCTTTCATGGCTCCTCATGTCTCCTTGCATCAATTACTTCAAATGCACCCACCTTACAAAGATGTTCTCCAAAAATCCCTAGACACTATGTATCTCTCTTGCAATACACCGCCTACACAAGTAAGTACCATTTTTGATCATCTCTTCGACGACCCTATTAGTCTTGATACCACATCTAATCAACCCCTCTTCGGTCAATTCAAGCTTTACATCATTTATTTCGAGACAAATTTCAATCTATGGAAACCACGATTACATCTCTCACAACTGAAATACAACATCTTAAGGATACTTCTCATGCCCATGCTAGTTCTTCTTTTGCATTTCATCCTAATCCCATGTCTACCACATGTTCTCGTATAAGTGAATCCCAATTACTACTACTAACACCTCTCAAGTTTTATCTAAATGCTAAGCAACATGATATTCTTCTTGAGCTCCTAAATCACCAGTTGATCAACTTGCCAACTACTCATTACTACCCTCATTATCGTCTTGCTAAATATGAAGGTCTCTCATTTTGTAATTATCACAAACTTAATGGACACCGTGACAATGATTGTTATGCTTTAAAATGAGGAATTAAGCACTTCTTCGGTGTAAGGGTTTTATTTCTTTCGCTATACAATATTCTCGTTACATCTCGAATTGTTAAATCCCACTGGACTCCCAAATCGATCCCTCTATGTCTAATGAGCATCATGCCATAATTACTAATGTTCCTTCTTTGGTAAGTCAAGAGTCACCTATCTAACCCAATGTCATACCACCTTTAAAAATTCATACCCCATCACCTCCTCTAATCAAGTCCTCTACAACGTTACCAATTCTAACTAAGCAACCACCTTTAAAAATTATACCTCATTGATCGCTCCTATCGGGTCTTCTACAACGTTACCAATTCCAAATAAGAAACCACCAACCAAGAAAGACCAACCAATTCACCCTATAATATATGACCTCTTTAAACTTCCTCTTGTCGACCCAAAATCCAACCCTGGTCCTACTCTTGCTTCTACCTCTCATTGTGACGACAATATACTTTCTTATGATACATTTCAAACTCCGTCACCATCGCAATATCTCTCTTACATCATCACATAGATCTCCATCACTCGCACACTTGGGGGGCATCACACTATTCACTCCCCCTCATCCATCACCGTGATGGCCCAAAACTCCACAAGAAAGGAACATACATCTATGGACAAGAAGTAATAAGCAACTAAAACACATTACTATCCACCTGGGTGCTTCACAATTTCGGTAGGTGGCATGTAACTACAAGTTCAACTATATATTGCACTCAATAGACATAAATTTTACCCGTTTTATAAATCAACTTGTTAAGTCAAAAGTTATAGCTTTGCTTGATAAGAACATTCCTTTTATGCTTCCTTAGTTGCAAATTTCTCTTTCATGATATCATCAATTTACGTTATAAAGAGCACCACTAAGGTGGGCATGATGTCTCACCATTCTGCATAGGCAGAGAGCATTTAGTTTACTTGTAAGGAAGGTGGATGGACAAGATTTCCCTTCTATTCTTCTACATGGTTTTTATTTCTTCTATTAATCTACCAAGGGTATAACAAGGATCACTTCCCTTTTCTATGCTCCAGTTTATTTGTTAAGTTCCAAGGTCAAATCTCCTTAATTATAGTTTCATGGTGTTTTGGTTAAGTCAGTCGTATCAATCAAATTTTAATGAGAAGGAAGGTTCAAACATATCACAAAATTTCTTTTATGGAAAGGAGATACAACTCAACACACCACATTTTGATTCTAAAGGAACAAGAGACATTCAATGTAGAAAATACATTATAAACTTTTCTGTAAGAACTAGGAAACAATGAACCAAAATGAATCACACCAGGAGTTTAAAAATTCACCAATAATTTCAAGCATCATTAAACATTCTTAGTGGGTCTCCATAAGTTTCATAAGAAATTTTCAAGGAAGGCTCATTAAAGAGGCATAATCTTACTTTTACGAATCTATTACGGTTCAACAAATTTTTTTTTGGTGGTTTAGGATGGTAACATTTTATTCTCCTAACAACCAAAGAAGGTTTTCCAATCAATAATATCATATCCCCATAAGACACTACCACCTGCAACAAACTGGATGACAATGCAACTTTACTCCAAGGAACCACATCCACACTAAAAGGCATCTAATGCAATGGGGCAACCAAATAATTTACCAAATCATGAACTTAATAGCCAAGAGTTACAATACAAGCACCATCGAGATTAACTAATAAGATCTACCCAACCAACATCTCTAAGAGAAAGGTCCAAAATACCCAAAGCATCCATAAGTGTTTCCAAGTAACCCAAAGATTAATAGGTCATAGAATGTTATTCATAGTAAGGAAATTTAAGGTAAGGGTAAACTTATTTATAAGTCAAGAGAGTAGAAAAAGTATACTTAAATAAACACACTACCTGAAAGGCTTAAATCTATCCATAATTACCAAGATGCATACATTCCACGAGTCAAAACTTTCTATGATGCAACCAGGAACCCAAGATACAATTTAACATGCCATCGATGAAAAGCCACTATCAAAACAACCACTTTTCCAGTAACATTTACAGTCAACCAAAGAGGCAATCCAATCCTAAAAAATCTAAAATCCCATTAATTAACACTTCTACTCCAATGAGGGTTAAGCTCCTACTAGATTGAAAATAGAATTACCACTACCGCTATCAGATTGCCCTCTAGACCACACTACACAACAAACTTTATTTCTAGCAAGGTCAAGCAACAAAAGGGTCGCTCTAGACCTTAGACACACTCAAGGTTCGTGCATCCATAACCAAGGCATGACTTTAAGCACCTAAAAGGACCTTCAAGACACCTGTGGTGTACCCCATACGATAATTGTCACCGTACATAAAGCATAGGACCAACTCAACAATATGCAAAAAGGAAACCACGTAACGTTTAGCCAAGTAGCCAACAACATCATGAGCTCCGATTCATCAATCAAATAAAGTCCAAGAAATATTGGCAATCAAGAAAAGTGGCTAAGTAGTTGCATTGCAAAGTTTGAAAATTCTTGCAAGAATTATAAATTAATAAAATATCCTCGAGCTTCTTCAATCCAAACATAAAATAAGATGTTGGTCCTTGATAAAATACACAAGATTACAAATGTAAAACACAAAAGTTAACACCACATTCACTCCGCATGACCTTTCATGGCCGCCACTAGGGTACTCGCCTTGAGGTTAGTTCCAAGAACACATACATAGGATTGGGCCCTAGATGACCCCCTGGACTTAGTGTCCACCCTCTCATACGGGTAACAACATGGAAAATTGACAACCAAACCCTCTTTCCTAACCACTCAAGGAAGGAAGCTCTAAAAAACTTCTAATTAACTCTTCCTAACCCAAAACACAACCATTATTGTCCAACTACAAGAATCACACCATGCAGCTCATCATTCCAACAACTCTAATAAGGAACGGTCTCAACAAAGGGCTTAATGCATCATACAATTAAATCAAGTTTCAGGACTTGTAAAACAACACATTTTCAAAAGGGGAACCAAGTTTCCATTATACTAGAAGTTCACAAAATCAATTTAATCCGACATTCTTAATTACCCCGGGTTTAGACAAAATGTCACTAAGCAAGCACAACAACTCAAACAACTTATTATTTTATTATGATTTTAATTCTAGCAGTTCAAATGAACAGAGTAATGTAATATTTCTTCATGCTTATATTTTTCTTCAATTTTCAAACAAGTTTGTTTTCTTAGATTCAAAAGTGTGCTAGGTTTACAGTTCATGTCTCAAGTTTTCTAGTGTGCCCAATGGTCTAAGCTTTCGAGCCACCGCTCTGATACCAAGTGTGATGGCCGGTTAAAACAACCCACTTGAGACCCATGAACAACCTAGGTTTAACTAGAAAATTATGGAATATTTTTTTATTAGGAGTTAACGACCAAAGTCTCGAAGACAATTAAATTCAACTGATAATTTTTCCCATTATAATAATTACTAATTTCTCATTATAGAGCAACAAGTGCAATAGGTCCACCCTAGCTCAAATCTCTCTAGGGATTAATTTAATTACTGATTACACTGACATCTTAGCTAAACATTCCCTGATTAAAATTTTAGGGTTAAGGGACCCAAGACAATTAAATACCCAAGGTATTTAATTTCCACTAGATCAAAGACAAGAGTAGGATTAAATTACAGTGAGGGAAAGAACACATAAATAAAGTCAACAGAGCAAGGTCTCACTTACCCACTCCCAGCACTTGATTGAGAGTGTCTACCCCCAAGTTGCTTAACAATAGCTACCACTAACAGATTCCTAGGAACAACTCAAATCCACAAGAACAAAATTCTCTTTTATTAACAATTCTTAGAGGTCACAAGGTCCAAAACTTAGGGCTAGAAGTTTCAATTAGGTTCAGGAGCAATTTGCCCCCATACCCAACTCTCTAACAAGCTAAGAGTTTTAACTAGATTTTTCCTCTTAACACTTCAAAATTCCCTAAACCATTCCTAATGGATAGGAAATTTTCTCACCTTTCCGGTGATATAAAGAAGTCCTCCTAACTCCTTACAGAACTTAAGATATGAGTGGGCAGAGTTCTTGGGTCAAATTTTCCCCAAGGGGACACGTGTCCAGAGGAGGGGAAAGCACCTCCAACGGGTTGGTGGGTCACGGGGTGGCTTGGGAATTTCTCCCATCATGTGGGCACAAATGCAAAGTTTCTTCTACGCCTCCGCAGTCCTCGAGTGGACATGCGGCGACCTTAGAGACAACACTGGGGAAAAGGGAAGGGTGGAACGATGGAAGGATTTGGGGCGCTTCACCAAGGAAGAGGAAAAAACAAACCAATGCTCCCGTGCCCGCGGGTCCGCTTGGGGACGTGTGGCACTCCATAGTTGGCCAGGAGAGAAGAGAGAAAGAGGGGCATAGAGCGGTGGGGAGATTTAGTGCATTGCGCCCGACGAAGGACAAAAGGGAGAAAGGGACGCGCGGGTTTCATGCGCCCGTGAAAGAAGAAAAGCCCAAAGTGGGGTGGTGATGCGGGGCGCTGGGAATCTTGTTGAATTTTTCCCAAGGCCAAAAACCAAAGAAATTAAAGGGGTCCTCCCTCCCCACTACCACCCCCAAGGTGCCACGTGGCACCTTCTCATTGGGCGAGCGGCCGACGGGGATAAGATGAAAATTTTTCCCCAAAATTTTCAAAAGGCTAAGGGTTAAAAAGGAAGCCACGCCTCCGCCATAGCCCCAAGAGGACACATGGTGCCCTCTGATTGGTGGGCCGGCGGAGGAAAAAGGACAAATTTTCCGAACCAAAAATTTTCCAAAAACTTTTCTAAGGCCAAAATAATGGGAAATTTTTGGGTTGCGGGCCCGCTAGGGAAAATTTTCCCACCAAGGCACAAAAATTCAAAGTGCCATAAATTTTTCTAGGAAGTTCAATTTTGGGAAAACAAGGACTTTTGGAAAGCTCTCGATGCCCTCTTTGCACAGGAAACATAAATTTTACATTTTGATAAGTTTTTAAGGGTAAATTTTATAAAAAGGATCTCATGCAGCTTGTAATTAGTGAACCGCAGCAATTTTACAAACTTTTCAAATTGATTAAATTCGGTCTCCTCCTTCACTCAACATGTCAAACAGACATGGAGGATTGATCTAGGGAGGGTTTAGAGTGTTTTAGGAAAGTTAATTTGTTTAATTGATTCAAAATTGAATTTGTCCAACAAATGACAAAAATGGTTGAGGAAGAGATTAAGCTCAATTTTGCAATGGTTCAAGATATTCTCTTAAATATTCTTTGTCAATTGAGTACATTGCTAATATATCATGGTAAATTTTAAGGTTTCCAAGTTGATTGTTAAGTGCTGGTCCAAACTGTGCATTTTTATTAAAATTAATTGCCAGTATAAGGTTTATAACAAAGATCTATTTCTTGAAGTTTGTTTATCAAATTCATCCTACAAATATGGCACTTCATTCCTAAACTAGTCCAATACATTCCGTTGTTTAGAAACAAACCATTTCAAAGCTAAATTGCAATTTTGATTTCCACTTTAATAATTTTCAAAAGAGAACCAATACAATATAATTCCCTCATACGTATTTCTTCTTCTTTCATTTTCAAAACAGTGATTCCAATCACAATTTAACATTCCAATTCACCCAACAATGCAATGAGAGATAAACTTGCAATCTTTATTATATCAAAAGGAGTTACATCTTTACATATTCCATTCCTTGAATGCAACTACAGAGTTCTATTTCTTTCCAACAATAATACAGAATGTACATGTCTTTCACAATTCCAATATCTAACTTCATAATCAAGTTTCACACATCCTTCCTTCACAAATACATGATACAATTTCATCCACAACAAGTGGGAAAGGATTACAATGAATGTGTCTCCACAAGGGACTATCAAACTGCACTTTTCTTTTGCTCCAGGACAGCAACATGCAACTTCCATTTTCTTCCAATTTGATCACAACAAAAGAGGGGGAAAGGCAACGCTCTCCACCCAACCAAGACATCCAATGAAAGGAGAATCCTTCCTTCATCATTGGCCCCGAGCCCCAACCAAGATACAATAAAAGGTGCAATTCAACCATGGCAACAACTGGCTTCCACAACACAACATTCTTTCACACACACATTTCTTTTTGCAACACAATGCAACACAAAAACAAACAATAGTTCACAACTGCATTTAGAAACATTTCAAAGTAGAACTCAGGCTTGATCTTGCAAGCCAAAGGAGCAAGGACTATGGGGGAAGCTACTTATGCCTCCCAATTAGGAATTGGGCATCCACCTATAATCATACCACCAATATAACATATCATATCCCATAAACCTTATGCCTCCCAACCCCTCCTTATGCCCCCTCCACAAATTTTCCCTTATGCCCCCACAAGTAAGAAATGCAAGCTATTTCTTTTCCATGGTGAATCCCAAACCCAAAACTCCCTCCACAATGAAACTGATGCCAATGGCATTCCCTTATACCCCCCATAATAATTCCCCATAGCCTTCTCCTACACCTTCCCTAAGGCGGTCTACCCAACCAAGCAACAAATAAAACAAAGCATGCATTTTCCACACAACATAGCAAGAAAATAACAGAAATGGAAGAGAGTTAAATTCCTACCTCTCCATGGTTATTTGGTCTCCAACAACAAGCTTCAAATGCCAAACACATCCCAAAATAACAAGCTTTCCAAGACAATAACACAGCTCCAAACAACAAGCTTTCCAAGCATGCAAAGCTATCTCCAAAACTTTCTTCCAAAAAACTAGAGCTCCCACAAGAAAAATGCACCCCAAGGAAGAATGCAAAAGGTTTCAACAACCCAAAACAAGAAGAGAGTTTCAAATATATAGAAGGGGGAAAGAAGAGGATGATGTGGATCCATGTAGGATGCCACATCATACATCCTCACAATCAAACACAAAAGACAAACTCCAAGGCTCAATAAAGAGGTGGGTGAAGAATGACAGGTTACTTGCACACTCAAAAACAACCCACACCTCAAGGGATAGCCATTCAATTAAAATGTAAGAAAGTGCAATTAAAAACATGCACAAGATGAATAAAATGCATTAAAAAAATCACCAATCACTTCCCCAACCATAAGTATGGTTGGTAACATAAATTTAGAGGCATGGGACAAGTTTTACTTGTCCCACAAGTCTCCAAAAATAGCCCCCAAGGTCAAATTCGAATTTCCATGGAGGTGGAGTATTTCATACTCTAAAATCTGACTTAAACATACTCTTACACCACTTACACATCACTTACAAACTAAATACAACAACCAACAACTCTAATAATTACTTTCCATATCCCAATTTGATTTATTTAAATTTTAAACATGTGATTTCCACATTAATCTATCACAATAAATTTATTAAAAGAAGAGAACACATTACAAATAAAATACATACAACAATAAATAAAAGAAACACATTAATAAAATACACAAACCCATGGTCACATGTAAAGATGATCCCCCCATGGGAATCTCTAACAAAATACAACACACACACAAAACAAGTTGCCATGGTGACCTTGTCGAATTCACCTAGAATTCCACTTTGGTTAGTCTCTAATCCCCCAATGTTTGTTGTGATATTTTAAACCTGCAAAACACAAATACCTCCTTTGGCCTCATGGCCATATCAGAACGTCCAAAATGAATATATAATAAAATCACAAAATCATCTATACATATGAATCACAACAATCACCAAGGCAATCAATGAAATCATTTACAATTTATATCGACAACTATATCATCATCAAATAATTTTCCTTTTCTAGGTTTACTCATAATCTCCAAAATCACATGTCTGAATAACTTCCATTAAACATCCATGTCAATAGTATATCATCATCCACATATGAGTGTCTCTAATAATCACCATGCATTATATATAATCAGATTCAACAATAATCCAGGATCTGACATCTAACACCATACTAAATCAAAACTATTAAAATGTTTGTCATATAGTCTATAGTAACATGATCAGTAATAAAGGTGCCAAAGTGAAGTGGGCACTACAATCACTATCAATTCTCTCAAGAGTCTACTATCACACTTCACGCCCGCGCTTCATACATAATCTCTCGTAAACACCCTACACTCTTTGGTGTACGCATTATACTATCATTACCCGATGATGTAATCTAGTGCTATGGTTCACACTTGATTGTTGAGGGCACACTTCATCCATGAACCTCACATTCTCTACTCTTGCTACACTTCGAGCTCAATACTACATGATACATCTTTCATAATATCTACTACTCTCTCTCGCTCCGCGCTTAATGACTATCTTTCCGAGCATCACCACATCATTGGTTCACATAATTTATCTTCATTACCGATGACGCACTCTAGTTCCACGGTTCATACTCAACTATTGAGGGTCCAATTCTTAAACAAACCTCGTATCATCTAAGATTCATGCTTAATGCTTCATGATACATCTTTTCTAAGCATCTATTCTCACCCAATACACTCATTTCTCGATGACGCACTCTTGTTTTATGTTTCATTCTTGACTGTTGAGGAACATTTCTAAATGAACCTCATCTCATACGCATCCATTGGGGAGCAATGTGGCTCCTCCTCTCTTTACATCTTACACATCACAACACACCATTACACTCGCACCACATTTTCATATCTTGGTTACATTTACTCTTGTTAGCCTATATTACTTACATGTTGCACTTTGCTTATTATGCTAGCTAGATTATTAGTATGTCATTATCTTCTTCTATATACACATGTACGTTCACTTGGTATCTTGAGGTGAATACAAGACCTATCATAGATTCATACATGATGTATGATGCTCGACACAACTCTTTACCAATCCCACCGATGCTTTTGGGGGCATATACTTTTTCCACTATCATACTCTACACATCACATGTTCTATCACTTTAGTACTTACTATTTTTAGTCAATATCACTATACTTATCATTGATTTATACACACTTTGACATATTATTTATATTTATAACATGCTAATGGGTGCTTCATGTGTAGCATTTGTCTTACAGGATCAATACAACCATGGATATTTGTCACTTCTTGTTCCTATTGTTTTACGGGCTATGCCCTATGTCTTGATTGATCATTGTATGTTTTTAGATGCTTTGGCCCTGATTGTCTTGTGACATCGCAAGCGACGTCCCATGTATGAAACCCTCTTTTCGTGGTCCATCTTGTCTTCCTAATTGCTTCTTACATTGTCTTCTCTTACATGCTAGCTATTTTTACTAACTCTTGTTATTAGCCTACTTTGTTTGTATGTGCCTTAGTTTCTACCATGAACATCCCCTAGCCTTGTAGTTATCCACTTTCGAGATATGCATATCAGTATCAAGTCCTCTCTTTTGGACCGCATTCTCTTATAGTCATCGCATGCACCCCAAACAAGGGGGCATCTATTGGGTGAAAAATCACCCCTATAGCAGCTCTCGTGAGCTATAATACAACACAACACAGTACAAAATTGGCACAAGCACATAGTTACAGATTGGCCAAGAACCAAACTCAGTCTAAAAAATAGAGTAGACACTAGTGCCTAGTCCTGGATAGTAGTGGTGGGTGTTTGTGTTCCACCCGAGCGATAGTGTCTCGGGGTAAAAAAATAATTTTCTCGATTCAACATAGTTTACATCAGTTTTCAAATCAGTTCACTAGTAAGCAAACACTTGCCTCCAGTTACAAAATTCAATCTATTAGTTATAATAGGAACAAATCAGGAACGTACCATCTGAAGTGGTGCTTATTCGGGAAGCGTTATAGAAGGAGATAAAAATTAGACCTCTCTCTCCAATACTCTTCTCTTGGCATAAAATCACCCAAAACTTTCTCTTAGTGTGAAATCACCCAAAAAAACTCACTCTTGGCGTGAGATCGTCCAAAAACTCACTCTCAACATGAGATCACCCAAAAACCTCACCATCAACATTCAAATCTAGTAACTCCAAGCAAACAGACAATTTTTTATCTCATACTCTCTTACATATCAAGTGCACACTTTCCTTTTACACACTTTTACACTCTTTACTTACTTATACATACATTACTTTGATTTTTCATATACGGGACTTTGACTACTTTCTCACTCTTCTTTTGTAGGTCTATCCTTAATACACAACAAGAAATAACTCACATCAGAAAACACAATCTCTAGTAACACGCTATTATGCATACACTTCACCCCTAGGGTCTACTTCCCTTTCCTAGTCTCCATGTTTCACATTATGATCACTTCACATTTCACTTGTCCACTCAACACATTATCAGCTACACTCTTCTCTACAGGATCACAAGGTACGCATCTTCTATCTACTTTATGTTATTGAGTATTCACTCAACAACATAAAATGGAGGCAAAATGCAAACACAAAATCTATGCACTTGGGTACATTTCTAGGTCTTAAAGAATCCTAATATATGCATGATTCCTAAGCAAGAAAACTAGTAATTGACAATGTCTTTTGGGCCTTTTGTTTTGTCTCTTATACTTTTATTAACCTTACACACCCTATAACCTTGTTGGTATTTGATTGATTTATATTTTATGACCTCAGACACTAGTGCCTAGTTAGGACACTACCGCCCGGCACTCATATCGCTTTTGGGCGCTCCCGACCTTCTATAGCCATTTCTCACTCTTTTGGGTTTCGTTTACTTCTTAGGCATCTTTTACACTTTTGGGCTAACCTTCCAGTATTCAATTACAAAATTCAAACAAGAGAATCATATATATACATAGTTATAGCTCTCAAATAAGTGGACAAACACTAGAATTATCTACTATCACCTTAGCTCATATCCAAAGGCACAAAGATCATTACAAAGCATTCATCTAACACATCCATACAAGGAACAAGGGTTGCATCACTCTGTATACACAATATCTGAGGGTAAGTTTATTTTATTCAATCTCACACATTATATACATTTAGTATATTCTAGATATATCTCGTTATTATCGTGCAACTTGTACAAGGGAAACCTAAGGCATCATTACACACACATTCACATAAAACTACATAGAGTCTAAAATGTAGTGCAACACTCAGTACTAAGTTCACTCTTCGGGTGACCATCGAGGTCATCGACTCCACATACTACATCTTTATTTTTAAGATTTGACGTGGTTTTTGGATATGTGTAGCTAAGTATCTATTTTGCAGGTTACATGTGTGAACAATGACATTGGGACAAATCTAGAGTGAAAAACATGGATCAACAACAAAGCTCTTCCTACACATAAAATATCATAACCTGAGTATCTAGGTGGACACTAGCACCTAGATTCAATGACTAGTGCTCGGGCACTCCCGTCCTCCTATGGGCAATGTTGTCCTGCACAATCCCGAGTTCGGAACCTCTAGTGATACCTAATAACACTCTTCTCATTTTGTTTCAACATTTTCTTAGTCCAGACAACTTCTTAGTCACTCATAAACTAGCTAAGTCATCTATCTCTCTCATTTACTTAGGGTTTCATATTATTGTTTGCTTATTGTTTGTCTATTTAATGTATTTTATCATTTTTATATCATTCATTACAACAATTATTCTAAAATTAGATTTAATTCCATTTATATTAAATCACGTAGGACTTGGAGGAGGCGGTAGCGAAAAAGTTATAGAGAGACTGCGAAATCCATGATGGATTTGATAAACACAAGATTCATGGGATGAATTTGGATCTTAAGAGGGTCTTGGGTCCCAAAAAAGGAAGCACATATGTTGAAAATGTGCAAGTTTATGAAGAATGTGTAAAACTGGAGGACATGTGAATGGATCAAAGGTGAAAAGAGGATTGATGACTAAAATGGACATTTTGGCAAGTGTCGACAACAAACAAGGATATTTTGGATAATGGGGGAGTAATTGTTGGTGATTACCTAAGATTGTTGATGATTTATGCAATCATAGGTGATTAGCTAGATCACGGTGATCTAGTCGGTGGGATTTTTTTTGCTATAATAGCCCTAGAGGGGTCATTTAGTGTTATTGTGATTTTGAGAAAAAACTATCTAGTAAACCCTATTATTCCAAATTTTTAGTGTTTTAAGAGCAATGGACGTAGCGAAGGTGTTCAACGACGTTGTAGACCTACCCTAACACAGGTAAGCGGATTTTTTTGGATTTTTTATTTTTGTTTTTATATACGAGAAATTGCATGGAAATCACATTCTTATGAAATCATTAGTGATTTTAGGAAATCTCGTGCAATTTGGGGGATTCATCAATGATTCAATAAAATTGCTAGTGATTTTAGTGAATGAATCTTGATTTCTAAGATTTGTTGTATAATTTTGATGAGTTGTGTTTGATACGTTGTTTTTGTTTTCATGAATGCAGATGAGAGAATGTTTGACCACACGGGATCACATCCCGAAGCTATGGGAGAGTGTTCATGATCGGTTGTCGGATAAGGACCGAGGTCGATTATAGGAGGTTGGGTTTGTTGGAGAGATGGGATCTCGTGATGACACTTTTTGGTTGCCTACGGGTGAGATGACTATTACTTTGGAGGACATCCACAAGATATCGTGATTACCGATAACGGTGAGTAGTTATATGGTATTGATGAGGTAGGAAGGGGGGTTGTTATGTAATTGTTATCCAAATAACTCTCCTAGTTATCTGCATAACTTATATTTTCATTCTGACTCTTGTGTTTTACATTACAGGTTGCGTGTACTCAAGATTGTTCTTTTGACACCTTAGCATAATTGTAGTTCCTCTGTGTGCCCTTGTGTGCCTTCCTGAACCCTTTGCATTCTTCTATCTCCTTCCATTTCTTCCCTTCCTACACACCTCACACTTACTTCTATCAGCTAAGTCCTTGGCCCCTCGCACGCCGCCCCATTACTTTGTAATAGTTGCACCTTCACCATACATTCCCTGCTCACCAATCTATTTCATTTTCCATCCGCACGTGCTTTTACGTGCCTTCCTTCTATCTTCCCCCATGCCTCATTCTTCCATGCATGTCCCCATGCCGTCCTTTTCACCCATCTCGTGCCAAGTCATCTTCTCATGAGACTTGAGTGTGCTACACGCAACATATCGAAGCATGCCAATAGGGCACCAAATCTGGACAACTAACCAATGCATGACACGTGGCAGGAAAGACAAAACAAATGAAAATTGGACTGATTTATTCAGTCAATCCACGCGCGCCACATGTTTTGCGTGAGCCAATAGCTCTGACAGCTGTATCTTTTGCTACAGAGCTCAGATCGACATGCACTGGACTTGTCAGAGAATTACTAACACAAGCTACATGTTGGACTTTTCAAATTCAAATATAGGTGGGATTTGTTAGGTGAAAAATAGGGAAACGTATCTCAACTCATCAATGCATACATCCAATCAACCTCAACCACCAAATTTCATTAGATCTTTCCTTCTTCCTTCTTCCACACACCAAACATACATGGGGAAGCACATCTGACAACCTTACAGGTGGATTTGTAGGCATTTATCACTAGTTGTTGGTGGTTGAAGATTTGAATCCGAGTTTCCCTCCCTTTCTCCTTCTCTTCTCTCTCCTTCTTCTTCTATAAATAACAGTGTCCTACTTTGCAAAAAAATATCCTCTTTTGTTATAATGACACCATGTCAAAATGGTGTCTGACTTCCCATGGGTCTTAGACCTTGGCATGGTCTTTGTAATGTATTCTCACCTCTTGTCGTGAATGTAAATGACTGTGCATCCCTTAAGTAATTAAATCATGTTTTTGGAACTCTTGTCTTCCCTCTCGCTTTCATTGCATCTTGCCTCTCTGTTTATGTTTTCTGGCATGTTGTGCATACTCCTCTGCTTGTAGTCCCCACGTTCATGTGTTGTGCTTTGGAAGGCCGAGCCTATGTGTTAATCATGGCGTGCATCTTCTTCCCTCTTCTCCCACACCCTCTCGGTTTCCTTCACCATTTGTGAAGATAGATCAACCCTTTCCTTTTGGCGCTATTGCCTTCCTTAGCCTAGGATTTCCCCTTTCTACACATCCTTCTATCCCTGGTCCCTTGACATGTTTAGTCTAGGATTTGCATTCAACATTAAGAGTATCAGTAGTGTTAGAGGTAGGTAGAGGAACCAACCTTCTTCGAAGATCCATCCCAAGCATGCAAGGTCCCACAACTTGGGGACGGTTCCATTGTGGTCTCAAACACCTCGGCCCTTCCGAGATCCGAGATGCGGGTGCATGTTTGAGAAACCAACAGTAACATTTATATGGTTATGATGCCTTAGATTTTGTATACTTGTATTGGGGTTTTTCCTACGGTGTAGTTTACGTAATGATGAGGATGGTCGATCCCTCATGACCATGATGATGATTGGTATCGATTGTTGTGCCCTACCGATTCAACGGTGGTCAATTTTCTTAGATGTTGACTAGGGTGGTGGAAGATATGTTAGAGTATATGACAATATTTTATTGGGCCCCCGACTTACTAGCTCAGGATCGATAGAAAATTACGGGCTTGGAGGATAGGGTGGAAATTTGGAGTTGACGTTACTTATTTATTGGAGTGTTGGATCCATGAGTAGTTTGCGGTGGCTCATCCGAGAGGATTGTTATAGGCCTTATGGGTCACTTTACAATATCTTATTGGATTTATGAGATGGAGATATGATTTTGGGTTGATAAGGCCTATGAGGGATGAGGATCACTACAAATAACTCCTAAGTAGGATTATAGGTAGAGGATGTGACTTGGATGCCATACACTTGTTTCCTAGTATGGGTGGGGTAGAGGGGAGCTAAGAGCCACTCAATAGAAGATGTAGTGCACAGTGGTCATTTAGTTGACCCTTGGGAGTTGATTAGGTTTAGTTGTGTCGTGCTAAAATTTAGATTGATACAAGATGTGCCCGAGGAAGATGTGGCCTACGTGTGAGACAATGGAGATATAATCATGGCACTTTGTTGACGGTGTGAGAGCCATTTGAGATGGTAGATGAGGAGGGATTAGGGATGTGGTTGATGCACATGGGGAGGTGATGGGTGTGGATGACACTAGGGTGACTAAGGCATATGTTGCTTCGTGGTAGGGGCGAGGTGGATGGGTTTGAGCAACGGGTGCAAGCATGTGTAAAGGCTCCATAGGAGGGTGGTGGTGAGGAGGAGGAGGGTGATGATGAAGCGACAATGTTGGAGGTGGTCGTGGCGATATTGGAGGTGGAGAGGACTGCATGGCTAGCTGAACAAGCCGCTTTGATTATCGAGTGAAACAGTGTTATAGTTGTTTAAGATCTTTGTTACAACAAAGAGATACGGGTCGAGCCAACAACTAACGACTACGTAAGGGGATCTTACCAGGTGAGGATGGATAAAGACCGATACCATCATGAGTGAGAGATTATGTGATGATATTTTAGGGTGACATGTAGATCGATTTCAAAAACAAAGCTTGAGGTAGCCCAAGCACATGCCAATGGACAAATGGGGCCACCAAGTAGTGTGAGTTTAGCTCATTATCAAGAATTGGGCAATGAGTTGCACTATTATGAGGATATTGTGAGGCGGAAAGGCTGTTAGATGAGCCTAGATATGGTGAACACTTGGCTCATCAATGATAGGCTCCATCAAGGAGTGCTACGAGTGTGGGGCAACCTTTAAGAGATCCAAGAAAGGGACCATCTAAATATCCAAATGATGATCAAGGGAGTTATGTCGGAGGGAGTGTTTGATTGAGATGCATAGAGTTCACTAGGTAGTTTTATAGTATTATTTTGAGAGATTTATGAGACATTTATATGGTGCTCATTTGAAGCCCTTCATGATGTATAATGCATGAGGCTCTTAGAAGCCCTTGATGATGTATTAACATTGATGTGTGTGTGTGTGTGTGTGTGTGTGTGTGTGTGTGTGTGTGTGTGTGTGTGTGTGTGTGTGTGTGTGTGTGTGTGTGTGTGTGTGTGTGTGTGTGTGTGTGTGTGTGTGTGTGTGTGATGTTATGTTTAAGTGTTGTTTGTGATTTTGATGTGATGTGTTATGGAAATATTTGAAATGTGTATGTTATAATGCGATTTTGATAATCTTAAATATGGTTGTGAAAAATGATGGTCTTGTTATATGATTAATGTATTATACAATTAATAAGAATATGGTGTGGAATGTTTACTAATTTGAAGGTTAGTTTGGAAAATTTTTCCCTAGATCTTCCAAAATCATCACAATACGATAGAGGACTCTGAGAGATTTCTCTCACCTATTTGAACGTCAAAAACATAATCTGTTTGAGAAAGATACCGTCTGTAGAAGTTCCTAGTTGGAGGAGAAAAAATAGGGCAATCAGACCAATTGGATTGCGACATGTGGTAGTGCAAAAAATAATAAAAATGGTAAAATCATTTTTTTGGTTTTCACCTCCGGTCTTCGACCCTCAAGTTTGGAAAAGTGGGCTCCAATATTTTTTGGCTAGGGGCCTCACCGGGATCGACACACTCTTTTTGTAGGGGTTCCTTTGCCTTCGTAACTTCATATTACCATTGTCACAATGTTATATTTCAATGCCACACATTGTATTTGTATGGTACATGTGGGATTAAAGTGTTGGTATTTTTAATTACCATTCCATTTTACCATTTACCACTTGGGTGCTTATGCTAACTTTGGTGCAACCACCTTCTCCATTATCATTTTTTATATGTTAAGTTTGGCGCCAAAGAACTCACCAACTTCACACAGTGCGCCCACCGATTGAGCCAACAATCAAACAACCTACCCACCAACATGCCAACCTTAGCATCGAACAAAACAAACACATGTCACGTCCCATCAGGGACATTTAAACTTGGTAAAAGAGATATGACATGGCCCAAACCACAAATTAAGTGGGGCAATGGAAGGATTAATAAATCCTTGAGGTAACATACTCTCATTTAATGTTGGATATCATTCCCATTCATAGAAAATATTGGGCGGTGAGAGGTTTGAACCCCAACCTCTCACCTTTATCAAAATAAGCCTTCGTCGTTGAGCCACACAACCAACTCACAACTATAAATATGTGAGTTGGGTTTTGTAAAGGGTAATGTTGATGATTGTGTTTTTCTCATAACATAACAATTTTGAAGAAGTGAATTTTAGAGCAGCATGGGGAATTTTATAGCTCAAATCGACACGTGCCTAGACTTGTTAGAGAAGCGCGACACAAGCTACACATTGGACTTTTCAAATTCAAATATAGGATGGATTTATTAGTTAAAAAATAGGAAATGTCTCTCAACTCATTAATGCATACATCCAATCAAACTCAACCACCAGATTTCATCAGATCTTACCTTCTTCCTTCTTCCACACACCAAACATACATGGGGAAGCGCATCTAATAGCCTTGCAGGTAGATTTGCAAGCATTTATCACTTTGGTTGTTGGTGGTTGAAGATTTGAATATGATTTTCCCTCCCTTTCTCCACTTCTCTCCTTCTTCTTCTATAAATAACAGAGTTATGCTTTGTAAAAATATCCCCTTTTGTTCAGAATGGCACGATGTCGAAATGGTGGCCGACTTCCCATGGGTCTCAGACCTTGGCGTGGTCTCTGCAATGTATTCTCACCTCATGTCATGAATGTAAATGACTGTGCATCCCTTAAGCAATAAAATCATGTTTTGTGGAACTCTTGTCTTCCCTATCTCATTTTCATTGCATCTTGCCTCTCTATTTACGTTTTCTCGGCATGTGTGTGTACTCCTCTACTGCAGCGGTCTCCACATTCATGTGTTGTGTCTTTGGAAGGCCGAGCTTTGCATGTTGATCTGTGGCACGCATCGTTCGCCCTCTTCTCTTGTGCCCTCTTGGTTTCCTTTGCTGCTCGTGAAGAGAGATTGACCCTTTCCTTCTAGCACTATCGCCTTCCTTAGCCTAGGATTTCCCCTTTCTGCACATCCTTCTATCCCTAGTCCCTTGGCATGTTTATTCTAGGATTTGCACTCAACATTAAGAGTAGAAGTAGTGTTAGAGGTAGGTAGAGGAGCCAACCTTCTCCAGAGATCCGTCCCAAGTGTGCAAGGTCCCACAACTTGGGGACGGTTCCATTGTGGTCTCAAACACCTTGACCCTTCCAAAATCCGAGATGCGGGTGCACGTTTGAGAAACCAACAATAACATTTATATGGTTATGATGCCTTAGATTTTGTATACTCGTATGGGGTTTTGCCTATGGTGTAGTTTATGATGAATGACAAGGAGGGTCGATCCCTCATGACCATGTTGATGATTGGTATCGATTGCTTTATGCCCTACCAGATTCAATAGGTGGTCAATTTTCTTAGATGTTGACTAGGGTGGTGGAAGATATGTTAGAGTAGATGACAATATTTTCTTGGGCCCCGCCTTACTAGCTCGAGACTTATAGAAAATTATGGGCTTGGAGGATAGGGTTGAGATTTGGAGTTGATGTTGCTTATTTATTGGAGTGTTGGATCCATGAGTAGTTTGTAGTGGCTCATCCGAGAGGATTGTTATAGGCCTTATGGGTTACTTTACAATATCTTATTGGCTTTATGAGATGGAGATGTGATTTTGGGTCGACAAGGCCTATGAGGGGGTGAGGATCACTATAAATAGATCCTAGCAGGATTATAGGTTGAGGATGTGACATGGATGCCATACACTTGTTTCCTAGTGTGGGTTGGGGCAGGGGGAGCTAAGAGCCTCTCAATAGAAGATGTAGGTACGGGGTCATCTAGTTGACCATTAGGAGTTGATTAGGTTTAGTTGCATTAGGCTACAATTTAGATTGATACAAGATGTGCCTCGAGGCATATGTGGCCTACTGGTGAGACAATGGAGATATAAATGTGGCACTATTGATGGTGTGAGAGCCATTTGAGATGGTATATGAGGAGGGAGTAGGGATGAGGTTTGATGCACATGGGGAGGTGGTGGGTGTGGATGACACTAGGGTGACCAAGGCATATGTTGCTTTGTGGTAGGGCGGTGGATGGGTTTGAGCAATGGGTGCAATCACTGTAAAGACTCCACAGGAGGGTGGTGGTGAGGAGGACGGTGATGATGAAGTGACAATGTTGGAGGCGGTCATGGTGATATTGGATGTGGAGAGGGCTACATGGATGGGTTTGAGCGAGTCACTTTGATTCCGAGTGAAATAGTCTTATAGTTGTTCAAGATGCTGTTACAACAAAGAGAGGCCGAGCCAACAACTAATGACTACGTAAGGGGATCTTACCCAGGTGAGGATGGATAAAGATAGATACCATCATGAGTGAGAGACTATACGATGATATTTTGGGGTGACATGTAGATCGATTTGAGTAAAGCTTGAGGTGGCCCAAGCACATGCCAATGGACAAATGGGGCCACCAAGTAGTGTGAGTTTAGCTCATTATCAATAATTGGGCAATGAGTTACACTATTATGAGGATATTGTGAGGTGGAAGCGTCGGATGAGCCTAGATATGGTGAAAACTTTGCTCGGTGATGATAGGTTCCATCAGGGAGTGCTATGAGTGTGGGGCATCCTTTAAGAGATCAGTAAGGGACCATCTAGAGATCTAGATGATGATCAAGGAGTTGTGTCGGAGGGAGTGTTTGATTGACATGCATAAAGTTCACTAGGTAGTTTTATAGGATTATTTTGAGAGATTTATGAGACATTTATATGGGGCTCGTTTGAAGCCCTTGATGATGTATAATGTATGAGGCTTTTAGAAGCCCTTGATGATGTATTAACATTGATGTGTGTGTGTGTGTGTGTGTGTGTGTGTGTGTGTGTGTGTGTGTGTGTGTGTGTGTGTGTGTGTGTGTGTGTGTGTGTGTGTGTGATTTTTGTTTGATGTTATGTTTAAGCATTGTTTGTGATTTTGATGTGATGTGTTATGGAAATATTTGAAATGTGTATGTTATAATGTGATTTTGATAATCTTAAATATGGTTGTGAAAAATTATGGTCTTGTTATATGATTAATGTATTATACAATTAATAAGAATATGGTGTGGAATGTTTATTAATCTAAAGGCCAATTTAGTGGAAAATGCTACGCCCTTAACCTATTGCTTGTATTAGGATATGAGTGGTGACTTGTGGCTTACCATATCACTTATACTCTCTCATGCTTAATAGGTCAGCCTTGGTGATGGCCATAACATATGAATAGTATATATAGGGGATTGTAGGTAGTAGTTCATTATCATTTGAGCATTTGAGTCTTATTATATGGTTTGGAGGTTACCCCTCGAAGTGGCAAAGCTATTCTAATTGCATATTGAGATCATTATTATGAAATATTGTGTTATTTTATGTTCTATTATTTCTCATAGTCTGAATTATACAAGTAATTTCATTACAAGTGGTATCAAAGCTGCGATCTGGGCCAAAATTAGGGCAAAAACCCTAATTTTTTGTTTCCGCAATATATTTCAAACCAGAGTGAATTGATGGGAGATATTTTTACTAGAGTTGTGAAATATTTCAGGTAAGGTTCCCTTAAAATTTTAGACTTTTTAAATTTGTTTTGCACAAGTTATTACAAATTTAGTGTTTTTCATAAAATCACTCCATAAGGTTTAAATTATCGAATGTTTTCAAGTTCTTTACATTTTCAGAAAGTTCTCTAAAAAATAGTATTAGTATATTCTCTGTGTTTTTTCCTGTTCGGCCAAATTTGTATCAAAACCCTAAACCCTAAGGTTTGATATCATGGCGGGGCCTTCCACAAGAGTAAAAAGAATCCGGTTACTTTGGGTAAAACCCCAGATAAAGATGGGGTAGTGATTGAAGAGATGGAGTCAGAAGGGGTAAATACAGATTCCTTAGCACTAGGGTTTACCTCGAGTTAATAATAAGGTGAGCCAACTTAAGTATGAGCTGCAAAATGTATAATCCGAGATGGCCTCTAAAGGGACATAGCCCAAATCAATCATCGGTTAGATGATATCATGCAACATGTAAAGGTTAAAACAGTATGGCCCAAATCCAACCCATATCAACGAAGGACGATCTTGATTCAAAATCATGGACAAAATAACCATTTTGGATCACTTTTCCACCCCAATCGAATCCGACTTAGTTACAACCACGGAACATGATGCCGAAAGTGGATATGCACAAATTTGACGGTAAAGATCCCCTAAATTGGATAAATTCTTTGAGCTACATCAAACACCATCATGACAAAAGGTGACAATGGCATCCCCGTATCTTGAACCAGATCAATTCATTTGGTATCGATGGTTATGTGCTCGAGAGGTAGTAAGAATGGTCTCGGTGTAGCTTGGATAGTTTTTACCGAGGAGTTGCAATTGCACTATAGTTCCAGTGTTTCAGAGAACTACGTTAGTCAATTAGAAAAGTTACGACAAACAGGATCAGTCAAATATTATGTGCATCAATTCCAGAACCTATCCTTAAGGGTGGAAAATATTTCTTGGGGGTCTTAAGGACCACATCGAGCATGAGGTACATATGTTTAATCCACTCAAGCTTTTTGATTCTATTACCATGGCATGTCGAGTAGAGGAGAAAGTTCTTTGTAGTAGGAGGCCACCTTTCATTTACCCAGAGACCATAGTATCTCTTCCCCTTCATTTTCTAGGCCAATTAAACCGACTCCTCAACAAAGGGAAGAAAAAGAGAGAAAAAGGATTATGTTTTAATTGTGATAGCAAATATGGACCGAGACACAAATGTCTTTGAGAAGTTGTTCTATATTGATGGAGGTAATGAGGATGATGAGGAAATTGAAATTATAGGAGAGGCCAAGGAACCAGTAGAAGATGAAGTAGAGGATCACCAACCTACAATTTCTTACCATGCATTGTCGGGTATTAGTACTTCTCAAACACTCAAGGTTATTGGCTATCTCAAAAAATAGAAGATGACAATGTTGATTGACTGGGGAGTACTCATAACTTCATAAATAGTAAGTTAGCTGCCCGCCTCAATTGTTTTATTTACCCAGCTCCAGAAATGCAAGTTATGATTGCGGATGGTGGGATAGTCAAGTGCACAGGAAAGTGCCATAGTATAAAGCTTTCCATGGGAGACTACATGGTAGACTCAACTATGTTTGTTATTTATATGGGAGGGGCAAATATTTTTTTGGGTGTCCAATGGCTCATAACCTTAGGTACTATAGAGATGAATTTCCAAGAATTGTTCATGTGATTTCATTCAGATAGAAGGACAATACAATTGAATAGGATGGTAGCTAAGTCTCCATAGATTATTAGCTCTCATTAGATGTAGAAGGTTCTCAGAAAAGGAGTAGATGGATTTATAGCAAAGTTATTTTCCATAGAAGTACAAAATACAGAGTCTTCAATGCCACCCGATCTTCAGAAGATTGTTGATGCGCACTCATCTATTTTTGATGCAATTCCAAAGGGACTACCACCAGTTAGGGATCATGATCATGCCATTTAGTTGATTCCAGGAGATAAACACCTAACATCGAGACCATACGAGATACCTATATTACCGAGAAAAGTGAGATCGAGAAAATGGTTTAAGAAATGTTAAAGGCGGGTATCATCGAGCTAGCTAGAGTGCATATTCTTCACCAAAGTGGGTCATGGTACGTAAGAAGGATGAAACATGGAGGATGTTTCTAGATTATCGAGAACTCAACAAGTACACCATCAAATATAAGTTTCCTATTATAGTAATTGATGATTTACTTGATGAATTGCATGGTACTATTTATTTCACAAAATTAGATCTTCGTTCGGGGTACCATCAAATTAGAATAAAAGAGGAAGATGTTCATAAAACAACTTTTGGGACTCATGAGGGCCATTATGGGTTTTTAGTAATGCCTTTTGGTCTTACAAATGTGCCTTCAACCTTTCAAAGCTTGATGAACACTATTTTTAGGCCATTTTAAAGGAAATTTGTATTAGTTTTCTTTGATGACATATTGATTTATAGTAAGACATGGGAAGAACACTTACAACATGTAAATAAAGTGTTGGAAGTTTTGGAGAAACATACTCTCTATGCAAAGCCATCCAAATGTTCTTTTGGTGTACAAGAGGTAGAGTACTTGGGTCACATTGTATCCCATGAAGGTGTCAAAGTTGATCCTCAGAAGATCAAAGCTATGATGGAATGGCCAAAGCCCAAAATCTCAAAAATCTTCATGGGTTCCTAGGACTAACAGGGTACTACAGAATATTTGTGCGGGGATATGGTAGAATAACAACCCCACTCACTGCATTACTAAAGAAGGATGCCTTCCATTGGATAGACGTAACCACTAAATCCTTTGAGCAGCTAAAGGAAGCCTTGTGCAACACCCCAGTTTTGGCTACTCCTAACTTCTCAAAAACCTTCATTGTTGAATGTGACACTTCAAGATCAGGATTAGGAGTAGTTCTAATGCAAGAAGGAAGACCAATTGCATTTGAGAGTCACCAATTCAAAGGAAAATATCTTCTCAAACCTGTCTATGAGAAAGAAATGATGGCTATTCTTCATGCGGTCAAGTAATGGAGGCCCTATCTCATGGGTAGACACTTCAAGGTAAAAATTGATCATGATAGTCTCAAATACTTTTTGGAGCAAAGGTTATCATATGAGGAACAACAAAAGTGGGTAACAAAAATGTTGGGTTATGATTTTGAAATCATATACAAAAAGGGTAAAGAAAATGTAGTAGTTGATGCGTTGTCCAGAAGGGATACATCCGCAGATGCCTTACTATGTGGAATGTCCATGTTGATGGCCGATTGGGTGGATGAAGCAAGATTGGAATGGGATCAAGACAAGGATATAAAATCTCTAATACCGGATATCAAGCAAGGATCTATGACATCTAACAAATTTGAGTGGAAAGGTAATGCCCTATGGTACAAGGACATGTTATACTTGAGTAAAGATTCTGAGTTGAAGCATAAGATTCTTGCATAGCTACATGCCTCGCTTGTTAGAGGACACTATGGGTTTTTGAAGACATATCATAGAATAAAAAGAGAATTCTTTTGGGAAGGACTCAAGGGGGATGTACAAAAGTTTGTATCAGAGTGTTTAGTGTGCCAATAGAACAAAGGGGAAACAATTAAAACACCAGTGCATTGCTGACCCTTACCAATTCCTATCCAGATATGGGAGGAGGTATCCATGGATTTCATCACCGGATTGCCTTGTTCAGAGGGTAAGAATGTTATTTTCATGATTGTGGATGTGCTCACAAAATATGCCCATTTTTGTGCCCTATCACACCCATTTGTAGCTAAATCTGATCATGCAACTATTTTTTTGGAGATAGTTCAAAGGCTACATGGAAACCCAAAGATAATTATAAGTGATCGTGATCCTATTTTCACAAGTAATTTTTGGACGGAATTATTTTCATGTTTGGGTACTTAGCTAGCTCACAGTTCATCTTATCATCCTCAAACTGATGGGCAAACGGAAGTGGTCAACAAATGCTTAGAGGGGTATCTACGTTGTTTTGTATCAGATAAGTAGGAAAGGTGGATTAAATGGCTACCACTTGTTGAATGGTGGTATAACACATCTTTTCATACCTCTTCTCAAATGACCTCATTTTTAGCATTATATGGTTACCATTCACCTTCTATCACTTCATCCTTAAGGGTATAAACTAAGGTCAGAGATGTTGAGGAACACATTCAACATCAACAACAAGTTTTGGCTAGTTTGAAGGAGAATTTAGCATTAACACAAAACATGATGAAACAACAAGCATATCAACACCGTAGTGAAAGACATTTTGAAATTGGTGACTGGGTTTTGTATCGTCTCCAACCTTACAAATAGATGTCCCTAAAGAAACAGAAAAAGGACAACAAACTTGCTCCTAAATATTATGGCCCTTATCAGGTTCTACAGAAAATTGGTAGTGTTGCTTATAAACTAGAGTTACCTTCATCTTCACACATACACCCAGTATTCCATGTTTTATGCATGAAGAAGGTTATTGGATAGAAACTTGAAGCCCAGAGAGAGTTACAGGAACTTGACGAGGAGGGAAGAATCATTTTGGAGCCAGAGAAGATTCTCGCAAACACATACTAAGAAGCGAGAACCAAAGACATTAAGGAATATCGATCAAGTGGAAGAATCGAGCATAGAAGATGTAACCCTGGGAGGATGAAGGTTTTTTTATCAACATCCAAGATTATTCAATGTTGAGGACAATGTTGGTTTGAAGGGGAAGGGCATGCTACGCCCTTAACCTATTACTTGTATTAGGATATGAGTAGCCGACTTGTGGCTTACCATATCATTTTATTATATCATTTATACTTTCTCATGCTTAATAGGTCGGCCTTGGTGATGGTCATAGCATATGAATAGTATATATAGGGGATTGTAGGTAGTATTTCATTATCATTTGAGCATTTGAGTCTTATTATATGGTTTGGAGGTTTCCCCCTTAAAGTGACGAAGCTATTCTAATTGCATATTGAGATCATTATTCTAAAATATTGTGTTATTTTGTGTTCTATTGTTTCTCATAATTTGAATTATACAAGTAATTTCATTATAGAAAAAGTTTCCTAGTTCTCCCAAAATCATCACAATACGATAGAGGACTTTGAGATATTTCTATCACCTATTTAAATGTGAAAAATGGACTTTGTTTGAGCAAGATACCATCTGCGAAGTTCCTAGTTGGAGAGAAAAATAGGGGCAACAAACCAATTAGACTACGACACATGGTAGTGCAAAAATAATAAAAATGGTAAAATCATTTTTTTGGTTTTCACCTCCGGTCTTCAACACTCGAGTTTGGAAAAGTGGGCTCCAATATTTGTTGGTTAGGGGCCCTCACCAGGGTTGACACACTCTTTTTGCGAGATAGGTGCCTTTTCCTTCGTAATTTCATATTACCATTGTCACAATGTTGTATTTCAATGCCACACATTGTATTTGTATGGTACATGTGGGATTAAAGTGTTGGTATTTTTAATTACCATTCCATTTTACCATTTACCACTTGGGCACTTATGTTAACTTTAGTGCAACCACCTCCTCCATTATCATCTTTTATATGTTAAGTTTGGCGCCAAAGAACTTGCCAACTTCACTTAACTTGCCCACCGATCGAGCCAACAATCAAACAAACTACCCGCCAACATGCCAACCTTAACACCGAACAAAACAAACACATGCCACATCCCATCGTGGATATTTAAACTTGGTAAAAGAGATATGACATGGCCCAAACCACAAATTAAGCGGGGCGGTGGAAGGCTTGATAAATCCTTGAGGTAACATACTCTCGGTTAATGTGGGACATCATTCCCATTCAAAGAAAATATTGGGTGGTGAGAGGTTCAAACCCCAACCTCACCTTTATCAAAATAATCCTTGGTCGTTGAGCCAAAACCAACTCAAAACTATAAATATGTGAGTTGGGTTTTGTAAAGGGTAATGTTGATGATTGTGTTTCTCTCATAACATAACAATTTTGAAGAAGTGAATTTTAGAGCAACATGGGGAATTTTGGATCTCAGTGTAAACTAGAAAGTTGTCCAGAATTCCGATACACTCTTGGTGCATCTATCATTTTCCCATTTTGGAGTTCTTGTGATGTCTTTTAAAGCTTGAAAGTCACTTTTAATGGAGAACAAAGGGAATATTTCTAGCGGAGATAAGAGCAAATGTGGAAAGCATGTGTTGATATATTTTAGAGATTCCAAGTTCTCATGGTATTCTTTTGTAGGTTTTTAGGTTCATTATTTGATTTGTAAGTTTTTTTAATGTACTTGCAAAGCTAATTTTAATGGATCAATTCATATGAACCCGAGGATGTAGGAAATTTCTTAACCCCGTAAACAATCCTGGCGTTGTGTTTTTGGTTTGTATTCAAAATTTCAGTTCTATTTGCAAATATAAATCAATTTTAATGCAGATTTTAAACACATTCAAATCAGTTTGAGATCATATTCTTAACTATGGGAAATCAGGTAAAATGAAATATGGATGGTGTTTATTGAACTGTTGACCTTGTTGATCATAAATTTAGTTTTGGATTAGTTTATGAACATTTAAAATTCAAATTTAAATCAATTTTATATTCATTTCAAATCATGAAAGATGATAAGTTTAATGATCGTGTTGTAAACAAAGAAAACAATGGGGTCTATTATCGTTTACATATCAAGTTTTGGTATCGAGATCAAGTTGAATTTAGTGGTTTGATTTTAGTTTTCATTTGATATCAGTTTGATTTTCTAACCCCATCAAAGTTGCAAACATTGTTGGTTTGATCTTCCATTTACTGATTTGTATTGTTTGGGAAGTATAGGTTGTTTATAGGTAGCCATGGGTAAATCCTTAAAAAGAGAGAGGTTGGAAGAGCTTAAAAGCATAAATAGACAAGTCCAAGATGAGAATGCTTTCTGATATGTAAGCTTTACTTCCTTGAAGAGTAGATTGAATGATTGAAATCGAGTTAGAATCGAGGATGAGCTCTTGATCAGATTGTAGTGTGGTGAGCAAAAGAAGGATTTTCCTTCCAATTTAGATCCAAAACTATGAAAATGAGTGCTTTGTAAGTTTATCACCATGTTTTCTCCTCCCATTCAATGATTTTGGTGAATTTTAAAAACATACTAAGGGCATTGGATCTAAATTAATGCTTAAAATGGGATTTGATGGAAGAGGCATTGGTAAGAATGGCCAAGGTATTTCTAACCCAATACAGGTAGAATATCGTCCTTGTTTTTCAGGTTTGGGTTATTTGAGTTCGGGAATGGAAAATGGAGAGTATTCCAATAACATTTGAAGGGATACAAACTTATGACAACCAAGTGATTACCTTACTAGTCCTGCAGGAAGATTCTTTGCAGAAATTGTTGATTCATCGTCACATGATGAAAGGTGTGAGAAATCACAAAGACGAGGTAATGAAATACCACCTCCTCCTTCTTACACACATTTGAGCACTAAAAATGGAAAGGGTTTCAAAACTTCAGATGATGCACTCTTTCAATATAACCAATATGGTTTTGATATTAAGAAAATGATGTATGTTGTGTACCTTTTTATGGGTTAAGTAATCATTTTGTTTCCTATTGTTGAAAAGAAAGTATTTTTACATATTTGGTTTCGATTCTGAGCTCAAGTACTAAAGACTAATCTTGTCATTTAAAAGCGATAAATGGCAAACAATTTTTCTCTCCCGAGAAGATGAAGTTTTGCACTCATTATTGTATGAGTGGACATCAGGTTGAAAAATAATGGAAACTTCATCCATCATGCCATTAGAGTCATGGTAAGACAAAAATGGTTTACATTCCTGTTTAGAGGATACATAATAATGAAGTTATTAAAACCCTACTTATTTAGTTGATGACTCAAGATCGATTAATCGAGAAAATAAAACCAACTGAAAAGGAAAATCCATTAAAATGGGTTGGTAAACAATTCCTTAGTTTTATGTTTGCATAGCTGATGATTTTTAATGGCATGCATATGATTCAGGCATTCGATTATATAGGATTCCTGTTGTATGTTGAAAGGAATTTTTTTCCCATGTTGATTTTAGTTTTGATTTTATTGTTGGAGATTCATGAGAGGAACTAAGAGACAGGTTCATCATGCTCAATTATCTTCTTATATTTAAAAATTTGAAACAAACTCCATTTGAATCTCCTATTTAGCATTTTGAGTTCCTAATATAGTTTGGGAATTAAACTCATATTTTTAGCTTTGATTATTTTTGACAACAGTTTACGCAGGTTGTTGGGCATCATTGCAGGTGTTGATTTTTTCCATACTTGCATTTGAGTAACTATTTTTGTAAATGAATCTATTTTTGGCATGTATATGTTTGGTGCATTTTAAGACCCGTATCTTGGGGCAAGTGAGTGATTTGACAGATTTCACGGAGTTCGGTGGACATTAGCCTAGTTGTTGGAATTTTGGTGTCTATTTATTACTGATCTATTTTGGGTGAGATTGTATTTGTAGAGATTGGCCATGTCACAGGGAATCAATTTGATAGTTGCCTCTTTTGGCATTTGATTGTCTATTTTTAAGTTGATCAATTTTGTGATGGTAGTTGTAGTCATTGTGGTTTGACAATTCTATAGGGATTCAATTAGACATTCACCTATTATTGGTATTTGTTTGTCTTTTCAAACTGATCTATGTTGTTTGCGGGTGTGGCAGATTCACGGGGAATTAGTTGGACTCTAGCCTCTTGTTGGCATGTAGATTGTCCATTTTTAAACTAATCAATTTGGTGATATGTTTTTAATACTTTAAAGTAAAAAAATTCCTACAATGTTATTTCTATGGATCTTATATATTTGTGAGATGCAGGAAGATGAGTGACAATTTTAGTGGGTGAAAACAATTTTTTTGGAACAAAAGCCTTTTAAGTGGGAGGTGTGATTAGGAGGTAATTTTAGTGGACAAAGTTTCACTAGATCTCCCAAAGTCATTACAGTATAATAGAGGATTGAGAGCTTTCTGTCTCTATTTGATCGCAAAATACGAAATCCATTTGAGCAAGATACCATCTACATAAGTTCCCAGTTGAAGGAGCAAAAATAGGGGCAACGAACCAATCGGATCGTGACATGTGGCAGTGTAAAAATAATAAAAATGGTAAAAGGGTGTTTTTTGGTTTTCAACTCTATTCTTTGACACTCAAGTTCAAACAAGTGGGCCCAGCTATATTTTCGACGTAGGGGGTCCTCATCCAGAGTCGACATACTCTTTTACGGAGGTGTGCCTTTGCCTCCGTAACTTCATATTACCATTATCACAATTTTGTATTTCAATGCCACAAATTGTATTTGTATGGTGCATGTGGGATTAAAGTGTTGGTATTTTAAATTACCAAGCCATTTTACTATTTAATACTTAGGCACTTATGCTAAATTTGGTGCAACCACCTCCTCCGTTATCATATTTCCTATGCTAATTTTGGCGTAAAGAACTCGCCAACTTCACACATCTCGCCCACCGACCGAACCAACAATCAAACAACTGCCCGCTAACATGCCAACCTTAGCACCAAACAAACCAAACATATGTCATGTCCACCTGTGGATGTTTAAACTTGTCAAAAGAAATACGGTGTGTCCTAAGACATGATTTAAGTGGGGCGGTAGAAGGCTTAATAATTCCTTGAGGTAACATACTCCCGGTTAATGTAGGATATATTCCCATTTAAAGAAAGTATTGGGCAATGAGAGGTTGGGGCAATCCAAACTTATGGGTGTTGTTATTCCCTTCATTTAGTCAACTTCTTGTTGATGTCATATCAAACCAGGGGTGTGTCTAAAGCTATATGCAACAAGAGTAATCTTATCGATCTAGTAGTTGATGTAGTAATTTTTGTATTTTTCGGGGATGTTTTCAATGTCTTAAGGACTTCTTGGTAAAACCTTATTTAAATCATACTATGAAAACTTCTTTGAAAGTAAACACACCGAAAGCTTTGCTAAAAGGAAACACAATTGTTTTTGGAAATAAACACACTTAATTTAGAATGCTTAAAAATGATTGCAAGAAATATAGGAATCTATCTAAACACCTACAGAACAAGTATACAACTTAGTTTAAGCTGGAAAAATTAAAACAATATAGAATTAACAGATCTAAGCTATTTGCTGAAGAAATATAAATACCAAATAAACAAATATCCTTGTCCTTAGGGGAGTGGGCCCTTTCTCCTCCTCGAATTAGGATTTAACAACTCAAAATTCTCTCAAATAAGAATGGCTAATTTATTGATAAAACATTCAAGTATTACAAAACGTCTTTGGATCTCGAGTACTTAGTTTATATTTCTCTTCTCTGTTCTATATATATTTCATATCATATTATATATATATATCTATCTACTACAGTGCCTTTTATATACATTTTACAATCACAATTGTCTCAATGATTCCGATGAAATTGAATCGTGCCCGAGAATAGATCTTTGAGTCGGATTGCGGCTAATTAGACAACTGTAAGATAACTATCCCTGGATCTACGTTCAGAAATCTTCTCATCCTTTCTGATTGAAAGGGTTGTAGATGCAAAATCTCTGGATGTGGTTAGAATAGATAACTCCCATCGGTTCGGAACTTTAGAGAAGTTCCAGAACCATAGGAAATCATTAAGGATCAAAATTGTGAGAGTTAGGAGCTATACCTAGGAGTTCTAACTAAGTCCAAAATTCGAGAACTAAATCTGGAGTTTGGAACTAAGTCTAAAAGTTCCAAAACTAGATGATGCAGAACAAAGATAAATGCATTGAGTTGGCTCTCCCCCACATACAAATTGATCATAAATCCTGTGTTTTTGTCTAGCATAAAATTACAAAGATAAAATTCACACAAGAGATTTTTTTGCTCAGGACTGGATAGAGAGTAAGCTGCCATGAATTCAGATTCATCTTTTAGTTCATGTGGAAGTCCACATGCAATCCTTGACAACTGCCAGCGAATGAACTGCTCTTCTAAAAACACACTATATGCAGGAGAGGGCCTCCTACAGGCAAGCAATTTTTCACTCATAATACAGACCATATGAATTTTTGCAAGACATTTATATTTATTTCCTTCCTCATAAAATTTTTCTTCCCATTCTTTTCTTGCCTTCTTTTCTTCTTCCATCTTGGTCTTCAATTCTTCATTTGATGTTTTGGCTTCTCTGAGTTCCCTGCAAGTGTCATTCCATAGTTTTTGAGTGGCAAATAGGTTAACTCAGTTTGTGCAGAGACTGTGGACACAACACTCTGTTTTCTAGAAGTTTGACATTCTATTTCTTTTTCTATCAGTTGTTTCTTGGTTGTTGATAATTCCTCAGTCTTGGCTACAAGTTGAGTTGTTAGTTCTCCAATGAGCATTTCCCTTTGTTCTAATTTACGTTTGAGGAAATCCAATTCCTCATCCTTTTCTCTAATAATGAGCTCTGCTCTAGACAAGAACAGAGCCTGTTTAACTTGATGTCTTTCTTCTTCCTCTGAAATTACTTGAGGAGTTGGGCATTCTTCCTCTATCAAAGGAAATTTTCCTTTTCTTCTCAGGATGCCAACTCTTCTTCTTCATGTGGCAATGTTGATGGTTCACCAAGTCTTGAAAATCCTACTCTTCAAGTCTCTCATCTCCTCTATCCATCTCAGCTTGGCTTGGCTGTGGGGAGTCATGGTGGTCTGCCGCCCAAAATATCAGCACTTCCTTTTCCATCTTTTCCTGCTCACTCCTTCCCTCTGGGGTTTCCCTTGACCTCTTATGAATTTTTCTTCTCTGGGAATTTCAACATGCCCAACGGTGGATTTCCTTCTAGAGCTTCTTCTTACTATTCTTTCTTGCTCTTGCATGGGTGATTTATCACCGTCAGAGACAAATATTAGCTCCCCTGAAGCTGCTACAGAAGAAGGAATTTCCTTCAAAGGTACAGAAGGCTCTGCTATTTTGATCTTTCTCACAGACCTTCTTCTTTTTGGTATATTCTCTCTTTCCATTTCCCTCTGTTCTTCTGCAGGGGCATCAATTTCAGATTAGTTGAAGGAGAGAATGGGGCTAGAATTGTCCTTCTGATAATATTAGGGTTTTTCTTGAATTTGCCAAGAAACTTGTCCCAAATTTCTTCTCCATTTTTCTTTGACAGAAAATGGTGCTAGCATATTAAATGAATTAGACCGTGATGCCTAATTGTCCCAACACCCTAGGAATACCTCTGAGCCATGGTCTGGATATAATAAAAAAGAAACCTTGGAAGGTTTATTATGTACTTAGGTTTTGTGGCTCCATACTTTAGATATATGAGCATTTTTAGGACTTCTTTTCCCATAGACCCAAATTGACCATCACAGGTTAAATATTTCACTATCCAAAATGCTACCTTGTCAAAGGGTTTGGGCAAACTGGCCCTTCTGACCCCTTTTATGATTTTCTTTGTATTGTAGATGTACTAGGGTTCAGTTTCTCCTTCTTGTAGTAAGACTTCAACCAATTCTTTCAAAGTCCCTTTGGAAAGTTGTGGGACATGCACAATTGGCACTCCAGACACGTTACTTACAATATTTATAGAAAAAGGAATAAAGATATTTCTCACCTTTGTCCTAGATTGCTCTAGGTTTATGATAAATTCTCTTACCAATTCGTCATTATGCCTTGAAAATTTCTTCAAGAACTCTAGCCATCCTGCATGCTCAAAGATAGATGCCACTTCTTCATCTGTGAGCAGCTGGGAATCATCCTCTAGTTCTGATTTATTTTTAATCCCCATATCGGCTCGAGTTCTGTCTCTTTTGATTTTGTGCAAATTAGTTGCAGGCCCTCTTGCTTAGCTATGAAACTGACGACTTTGGTTGTGGAACCTTTGTTCTTAGCTGCGGAACCTCTGTTCTTAGCTATTGAATTCTTTGTTCTTTGTTGCGAGAACACAAACTTAATTTTGCTCCTCCCTCAAAATATCTCTGTAACTTATTTTACTTGATTTTGCAATAATGATTACTAATGATAACCATGTTGCCACTTATTCCATCCAAATCATCTTCATGATTACACACTTGTAATCATAATGTATAAATAGATGACTCATCATACCTACTTTTAAATTAAGTCAAATCACACATGCAAACATTTAATTCAACCCTAAATAAGTTAAAAGATATAATTACCATCCTTGATGATGTAATCCTTTTTCTATGATGACTCATCATTCCTACAAGTGGAACAAAACATGATTAGATAAGATAGCTGGAATTCAAAAGAATTCCCTTTTATTTGAACTAGCAAAAGAAGCGGTCAATCACCATTTGTTGGTTTTCAATTGACCTTTGAGAGAATTTTTTTTTCTTTTTTTATATTTATTATTTATTTTTGTTGTATTATTTTTTTTGGGAAGAAAATGCCATTTCTTGGTTTTCATCTTCTTTCCTTTATTCAGGATCTATCATCTGGTTATTTGATCATTTTGGAAGAACGGGTTCTTCCATATGATCAAATTTTTTTGTCTGCTTCAATATTCCTCAAGAATTCATCCTAAGTGGGAGGCTTCCTATAGAGTTTCACCTATGTCCACCGACCAAGAGTTTTATCTTTTGCCGCCATCAACGGAAGTAATCTTGAATAGAACCATTGTTAAATATCTGCTCAATCTGATAGGGTCCCAACCATTTGGTTCTCAATTTTCCCTTGAATTGTTGGTACTTAGAATCGAACAACAATGCCTAGTCTCCTACTTTGAATTGCCTTTTCTTGATATGTGTGTCATGCCATTGCTTCCTTTGCTCTTGAATTATCTTTTTCGATGAAGTGCTTCCATCCTTAATTCATCCAACTCATTAAGTTGAAGGATTATTTCTTTTTGAGCTGCATTCAACTCAATTCCCACCTTAAATATTGTCCTCAATGTCTGAAGTTCAAACTCTATAGGCAACAAGGGATTTTTCCCATAGACTAATTCATATGGTGAAAACCATGTTGTAGTTTTCCAAGTTGTATTATAAGCCCAGACAACTTTAGGTAGTCTCTTTACCCAATATTTTCTCCCGGCCTCAATCTGTTTTAGTAAGGATGTTCTCCAATTCTCTGTTTGTTACTTCAACTTGTCCATTTGATTGTGGGTGGTACGGAGATGACTTCCTATGATTGATTTGGTAATACCTTGTGAAAGCTTGGATCATATTAGACATGAATTGTGGTCCCTGATTTGAAACTATGCTCCTCAATGATCCAAAATTTCTCATAATTTTATTCCAAAGGAAATCAATCGGCTTTCTTAGTGGCATTTGTCAATGCCTGCGCACTTCGCCCATTTTGTCACATAGTCGGTACACACAAGAATATATTCCTTCCCTTGTGAAGGAGGATTAAAGGGATCGGTAAAAATCCAATCCCCATCTCTCAAATGGTTCAACCACAACTTGAGGTTGAAGAGGCATTTCATTGGTGAAAGTTGATTGTCCCATCCTTTGACAAGGATCACACCGCTTGATATATCTCTTCACATCCTTGTACTGAGAGATGGACAATAATAACCAGTGTTAAGTATCTTATGAGCTTTTCTTTTCATTGAATAGTGTCCTCCACTTGGTTCATCATGACATGCTCGAGGATGTCAAAGATTTCATCCTCTCTTACACACCTGCATAAGACAAAATCAAGACCACATTTAAATAGCATTCCATTTAACCATTTGAATTGTGCACTTTGGTTTTGATTAATTTCTTTATTTGTTTCTTAGAGAAAGAATCAACAACTCGATCCGATTGTACCCACTAAAGCCATCTAAGAAAGAAAAGTATTGTTTACCTGAAAGGTTATCTAAGACTTGATCTATGAATGGTAAGGGAAAATAATCTCTCATTGTGGCTTTGTTTAGTTCCTTATAGTCAACACATATTCTCCATTTTCCATTCTTTTTGGGAACAATTATAAGAGGAGATATCCATTGACTATCTGAGATAGGGTAGATAAAACCTACTTGTAATAGTTTTTCAATTTCTTGTTTGACTATATCCCTTAAGGCTGGGTTAATCCTTCTTTGAGGCTGCCTAACTAGTTTAATGTTTTCAGTATAGATGTGATGAGTGTAGATACTTGGGTGAATTCCCTTCATATCTTTGTAATCCCAAGCAAAATCTTTAGTATGATTTTTTAGAACATCAAACAATTTAGCTTCTTCATCATCCTTCAACCAAATATTAATGTTTAAAGTTTTACCCAGGTTGAATTTCAACATGCTTGGTTCTAATATGTGATGAATTGATTTATGGGAAGGGTTTCATTAAAGTATTTAATGGACATGCATGTGGTAACAACATATGGTATGTAGCAAAATCTCCAAAAGTTCCTTGAGACAGAATCTTTGGAAAAAGGACAATAATGAGACTCTTTGCGAGCCAAATTCTTCATCACTACTACTTTCCAAAAATTCTTCACCACTTCATGATGCTCTTGGCTGAAGTTACTTGATTTACTTCTCCCCATGATAAATCTCATTCCTCTGGAGTGAAATTATTTCCAATCAAAAGATAAGCTGCTTTATTCTCATGGTTCCGTAACTAAATGTGGTGGTTCGAAACTATAGCCACGAGTTCTAGAACTAAGTTCGCGTGAGTTTGAACTATTTATGATTGCTTCGAGGACAACTGGTGCTCATCTAATGGTGGATTAATAATCTCTTCTACTTCTCTTACATGATCCTGCAATGTGATCATAGCCAAAGAAGACAATTTTTGCTTATTAGTTTCAGGAGAATCAACCCACAATTGTTCATGATTGTTAGTAAAAGGTCATGTGGTAGGATACAAGGAAATTTGTTTGGAGTTCTTACCATTCGAGATTGTCATATCACCTAACCTGCAATCAATTAAAGCAACAACTATAGCTAACCATGGTCTACCCAAAATAATGGGATAACCCGATGTTTTACCTTTTGGCTGCAGTATAAGGAAGTCAACTGGATATTCCCATGACTCCACCATAACCACCACGTATTTAATAATTCCTTCCGGTTTGCTACGGACACAACTGCCCGCCATCCGTAATATGGTATTAATAGGTTGTATACCCGTTAATGGTAATGTTTTCAGAGTATCCACTATCATTACATTGATAGTTGCTCTCAAATCTATCAAAACATTATGTACATCCTTATTTCCTATAGAGACAGAAATAACAGGACTTCTAGGATCTCCGTATTTGGGAAGTAAAAGTTTTCCGACTAGTAAATCAACAAGTTTCCCATCTACTTTGATAGTCTTGGGGTACTATTTCTTCCTTCTAGGATTTTTCAGACATAATATTTTGATTAATTTGTTCAATTTTGAAATGCCCTTAATTGCTTGTAATAGTGGTATTTCAATATTCAATTTCCTTAATTCTGTAGCAATTCAGACTCCTTGATTTCTATAGCTTCTTTAAATCTCTCTGGAAATGGAGTCTCATTGAGTAGTGTTCTTTATCTGGTTCATTTTATTTTCTTTCTATATACTCTTTTGGAACAATGATTACTAGGGTTTTCATTTTCTTGTCATTTCGGTGATTACTGAGGGTGGATTTGTTAATGATTTTCCCGGATCTAGTTTGAATATCCTTACAATCCATAATATGTAAATCAATTGATTTTTCTAGTTCTGTTCCATAAACAAGAGTTGTTTGTTTGTTTCATGGGTTTGTTATTGGCTATGCTGGTATTTGCTTTTGGACTACATTCTCAGTTTGTGAATTTTGTGCGGGGATCCCATGTTGGCCTATTGATTCTAATTTGGATATGTTCCTCCTTGAGCATAATTACTAGGGTTCCATCTAGGTTGTGACCAAGCATAAGGATTTCCTTGACCAACCCATGGTTGTTGATGTCCCTGAGCATACTAAGCTTGATTTGTCCAATCTTGAGGGTTCCAAGTTAGTTGAGGTACCCAAGGTGGTTGTCCCCCAATTTTTAGTAGTGATTGAGCATCCCATGGCATCGCCAATGGATTAGGAACTGATCTTGGCATAAAAGCGCCCTTGGTTAGGTTGTCTCGAACAAAATTGTAGTGCCCACTTCCCTTTGACACTATTTAGATACTGATCCTGACACTATTGATCATATTTTGGATATTATTATGTTTTGATGTAGTATGATGGGTATATGCTAGATCATGGATTACTATGGACATTATTATATTTTTCTCAGTATGATGATTAGATGTTAGACTATGGATTAACATTGATCTGGATTCAGTTATTATGCTTGATGATCATGGAGACATTATTATTATTATGTGGATGATGACATACTGGTTGACATGGACAGGTTATTGATGTTGATTTTAGACATGTGACATTGGTATTATGAATAGCTCTAGTGTAGAGATCTATTGGATGACGATATAGTTACAAATTGAATTTTAATTGATAAATGTTAAAATCTTGATATTGTTGTGATTTGGATTTAATGTTTATATATCATTTGGATGTTCTGATATGGCCATGAGGCCGAAGGAGGTATTTTGCATTTTACAAGTTAAAATCACAACAATGTCGGGGGACTGGAGACTAACCATATTGGAATTTAGTGTGAAATCAACAAGGGTCACCATGGCAACTGTGTTTGATTTGTGTGTTGTGTTGTGTTAGGATTTCCCATGGGGGATTTCCATTATTGTGACCTTGGGGCATATGTGTTTTATTATGTATTCCCTTTTTAATTATTGTTGTATGTATTTTATTTGTAATGTGTTCTTTATTTTAATTATTCTAATGTGATAGTTAAATGTGTGAAGTCATATAGTTAAATTTTAATTAAATTAATTGGGAGGTGGAATGTAAGGAAATAATATTATTGTCTTGATTAATAATTAAATTTGATTTATATTATGTATAACCATATGATAGATAAATAAATATTTATGTCAAAACATGTAATAAATAGAGTCATAGACATTAATGCATGTGTAAGAGGATGTAAGAGTTGTGTAAGTGAAATGATGGATTGTTTAAATCAGATTTTGGGGTATAGAACACTCCATCCTCCTTGAAACTCGGATTTGGTCTTGGGAGCCTAAATTGGAGGCTTGTGGGACAAGTTAAACTTGTCCCACACCTCTCAAAAACCTCCACCAACCATGATTATTATTTAGGAGTCAAAATCAATCTATTTTATTGTATTTTGATATAAATTTGGGCAAGTATTGATTGCACTTGTCTTACAAATTTTAAATGCATTCCTTTTGGGGTATGGGCTACATTGTGTATGTAAGTAATTTTGTCATATTTCTTTTATGGTGATTTAATTGCCTTGATGTTGATTGCATTTTGGGATGAGGAAAAATGATGTGGCATCCCACTTGGAATCCACATCATCCTCTTCCACCTTCTCCTTTAAAAATTGGATTTGCCTCCTCATTTGGGGTTGTTGAAAGTTGGAGATTTCACTCTTGGGTCGAATTTTTCTTGCATTTTGGAGCTTGCTTGGTGGAAGAAGTGGATTTACTTGTGCATGCATTCCTCTTGCTGATTTGGGACTGGTTTTTGTGCAACAAAGATCTTTTGTTTTGGAAACAAATCTCCATAATGGAGAGGTAGGCTCTTGTCTTTTTAATTGTTGTTTTTTCCTCCTTCTTGCTTGCAAATTATTGAATGGTTTTGTGGTTACATTCTTAGAGGGATGGGTAGAATGCTTAGGGCATGGTGTGGAGAGAAGACTATGAGGTTTATCAGAGGAGGGATAAGGGATTTTCCATTGTTATTTGTTCTTGGGAGGGAATGTTGGTTTGGGATCCACCTAGGAAAGGAAATTGCTTGCATTTCCTACTTTGGGGGAGGTATAAGGGATAAATTTGGAGGAGGGATAAGGAGGGGTTGAGGAGGGATAAGGTTTATGGGATTGCTATGATTTTGGCAGTTTGCTTTTGGTGGATGCCCAAAATTCAACTTGGGAGGCATAAGGAGACTTCCATAGTTCTTGCTCTTGCTTGGCTTGCTTACTTGGAGAAGGAGCCTTTGTTTTGTTTTGAAATTGATTGTTGTAGTTGAGAACTACATCTTCTTGCTTTGTGTCTCTTTGTGATTGTGAAAATATGTTTGTATGTGAAGAAGCCATGTTGCCATGTGTTGTATCATCATGTTCCATTCCAATATGGTTGGGGCTCAGGGGCCAATGGGGAAAGATGGCTTCTATTTTCCCATTGGATGTCTTGGTTGGGTGAAGAGCGTTGCCTTTCCCCATTCCTTGTTGTGATTAAAAGTTAAAGGATGGAGAAATTAACATGATGCGGTTTGAAGCTTGGAGAAATCAATTTTGACAGTCATTCCTTTGAGCAGTTTTAATGTAACCCTACCCACTTCAAGTGGGTTAATGTAATTGATATAGATATGTGAGATGTTTACCTTGTTATTGAGAGATGTAATCAAATTTGAGGAATGTAGAGAAGAATTTTTATTCTCTGTTTTACTTGTAAAGAAATGAAATTGAAATGATATACTTGTATTCTTTTGAAAATTAAAAATTGAAAATCCAATCAACTGGAAGGGAGTTAAGTTGTAATGTGTTGTTTGAAATCAATGAAAGAAATATATCCTTCTCTCAATTGCATGGTTGTTTTGGAAATCACATGGCTGTTATATTATACAAATTCTATTTTAGAAAAGAGAGTACGTATAAAAGAAATGACAAAAGCTTCATATTTTGAAATGAGTTTTTGAACTAGAAATCAATCTTGCATATTGAATGTATAATCTAAGGAGCATTGTATTTTTCTGAATTAGAACAATATGCACATTCAGTAGATAAATTGCAAAATCAGTTTAGAGGAATAAACTCACTATTTTAAAGTTAAAACTGGTAATGTACATTTGAATAAATGAACAGTTCACATTTATACTTCTTAATTAACTTTAAAATGTCATATGTTACTATGCCAAGACTACACCAAACTCAAATTGACAAAGTAAACTCAAGGAATGTCAGAGGACTCAATGGGGGGCCTAAGCAAAGAATGCTTAAGGAAATTAAAAGATCAAACAGGCCCAACATCCTTCTTATTCAGGAAACTAAAATGAAAAGTAAAGCTGTTGAAGATTGCAAAAGATATTTCTGGGAGAACGCTGCCTTTGCTGCTGTTGATTCTCAAGGAGCTTCTGGAGGCTTAGCGATCTTCTGGGACACCAAAATTGTTAATGGTAATGTGCTCTCTTCCTCCCATAATCATTTAGCTATAATCTTTAAAATTCTTGAGAATAATTCTAGCTGGATTCTTTCCAATATTTATGCACCCAATACTGTTGCTGGTAAAAGAAATTTATGGAAGGAGTTAACCTTGTTTCGAAATAATGTTGAGGACATGAACTGGTTGATTATGGGAGACTTCAATACTCCTTTAAATCGGGAGAAAAGTTTGGGGGAAACTCTGAATTTTCTCTCAGTATGGAAGAGTTTGCTGGCTTCATTTCGACTCTTAATCTTATGGACATAGAGCTTCATGGTAATCAATTTACCGGTCTCTAATGAGAAGATTTGGGAGAACTTGATCCAGTTAAGCTGGATAGAGATCTCATTTTCATCTCTCTCTCTCCCCGAGTAACGCAGCTCGATCATAATCCTATTGTGCTAAATTTATTCAATTGGTCAAAACCTTTTCACTGCAACTTCAAATTTGAGAAAATGTGGCTCGAGCATGAAGATATTCTGGATAGAATTAAAGAGTGGTGGTATTGGGAAGGCACAGGGACGGCCCAATTCAGGCTTCTACAGAAGTTGAAAAATGTTAAGCAAAAGGTTAGAATCTGGAATAAAGAGGTTTTTGGAAATATTTTTGAAAAGAAGAAAGAACTTAAGTAGTAGTTGGAAGAGCTTGAACTTAATGTTTCCTTGAAAGGTATGACTCTAGAGGATCATCAACGGGAAAAAAACTTCTCTCAGATCTACATAATATAAACAACCATGAAGAATCCTTTTGGAGAATGAAGTCTAGAGCTCTTTGGCTAAAAGCAGGAGACAGGAATACAATTTTTTTTCATTTGACAGCCCTCAAGCATAGAGCTTGTAACAGAATTACTGAGGTTTCTAAGGACAATGGGAACATTACTAAGGATTCTGAAGACATCAAAGAAGAATCCCTCAAATTTTACAAGAATCTACTCACTGAGAATAATTCCTACAATGAACAAGCGGCCTCCTTTCTCTTAGACTCCATTCCTAATAATTCAATACCTGCTGAGAGGTTTAAGAGTCTTTCCAAAACTGTCACCATTGAGGAATTGAAAAAGGTTGTTTTCACTTTAGAAGGGGATAAGGCTCGACAAACTTCTACCAAAGATGTTGGGAAATATGTTCTAAAGATCTATTGAAAGCTGTTAATGAGTTTTATAGAACTGGAAATCTTATCAAAGAATTAAATAATACACATATTGTGCTTGCTCCTAAGAAGTTGGATGCAAAGGACTTCAAAGATTTCAGGCCAATCAGTTTGGTTAATGTAATATATCGGATCTTCACAAAGATTCTTACCACTAGGATGCAACCTATTCTTATGGAGATTATTTCACAACAGCAGAGTGGATTCATTCAGGGAAGAATTATTCAGGATGGAATTATCATGGTTCATGAAACAATCCATTCTATGGATAAAAGTAAAAAGGTAGGGATGGCTATCAAGTTAGACATGCATAAGGCCTTCGACAGAGTCTCCTGGAGATTCATGGATGAGGTCTTATCCAAGTTTGGTTTTCAAAATAAATTCAGGAAAATTATTCACTCTTGTATTTCTACTTCCAGATTCTCTGTGGTTGTTAATGGGGAACCGATCGGTTTTTACCAAAGAATAGAGAAATGGCAAGGGGACCCAATTTCCCCTCTATTGTTCATTATAATGGCTGACAGTTTAAGTAGATCTATCTCAAAAGCTATTAGCATTGGCATGATAAAGGGCTTTCTTCCAACTTTTGGCAATCAGGTCTCCTCCCACCAATAGTTTGCTGATGTCACTCTGCTTCTTCTGATGGCCTCAATAATTGAGGAAAAGGCTATCAAAACTATCCTTAGATTTTATGAGAAAGTTTGTTATCCAATTTTACGCACATGGAAAAATTGGAAAACAGGGCCTTATTACTATCAAATCACGACATTGGTCCCAGGGACCCACTTCACAGTCATCGGTGAGATCGCTCATTTTTTCCAAGAATGCGAGCCATCGAGGAGTTCGATAATCTTATCTCGCTCGGTCGAGCTAAAACAATGTCAAATCGGGAATAAAGAGACGAGTCATCAGAGGAGTTCGTGCCTTGTCCTAACTCGGTCATAACTCAGATCACAAGCCTTAGACGAGTTCATGAGTAGGAAATGTAAGTTCAGTAACCGAGTTTGGCTTGTCATAAAAGAGTCTCGATAGGAGTGGAGGATGTTTCGATGGTTGGCTCATTGAGGCAGAGAAATGATGAGTTCGACCCGGTTTAATTCAACATGGAGAGATTGATGCTTCCTTGTTGGAATATGAATTCAGTTTTAATGACTCGACGGAGACAATAGCTGCCTCAAGATTTGGTCGAGCTTCTTCCATGGAAGAGAGTTTCCAAAATGAAAAGGCGAGACAACTCAACTAAAACTTTATCTCGTTCTTCTACTACAGCGGCAAGATTTTACAACAACTGATCACGACTGTGGTCGCATGCAACCAGAACATCAGGATCAACACCAACGGTTCCTTGGGATCACCCTGCGGCAGCTGTCGCAATCAACTCTCTCTGGAGGCCACTCATTTTCTGAGATAAGTTTACTTCTCTACCCTGTAGCTGCTGCGTATAGCCAATTACTTCCTCATGGCACTTTCCTAGGAGAATTTCAGTTCTACGCTCAAAGCGGCCGAGCATTCGATGCACAGGCGTGTTGCAGTATAGAAGAGTTCTTTTGAACGCTTCCAACAAGTAGGTTGTCCAACTATGTTTTTATCTGTTCAGCATCGTATGCATCCTCAAATTCAGGATTTTCCTTCAAGATATTTTTATGAAAATCGATTAAGTGACAGTGAGAGTGTTACCAGAGACCTGAGGAAATTTATTACAAAGATTCTCTATCGAGATCTTACTTGTTTTACGATGTAACTCATGGAAGTGGATCTCATAGAGGTGGAACTGTTTCATATCAGAATATTCATGGAGCATAATTTGCTTTGCAATTATATGAGCATCTTCAACGAGTCACTAAGTTGGCGAGCATAAAGGATTCTGTCGGAATTATCACACCTTATAAGCTACAGCTGAAATGTTTGCACCGAGGAAATGATGTCTCCTCACGCTGAGCGGAAAGGTAGAAGTCGGTGGCCATCTGTCCAAAATGAGATATGGCCAAATGATAATGAAACCCTGCACTCCAATCCCAGACGTGGGAAATAAGGTGAGCAATGCCAAGTGGGTTTTCGTGGATGGCAAGCCAAGGAAGAAATTCCATGCGGGGAGATTCGGAGCAGCACCGCCAAGTGGAAATTTTGGGATGGAAAACCATGTTGTTTACTCCGCGTAGGGGAGAAATTGGATCAGATTGCCAAGTGGAAAAATTATGATGGCTATCCGTCATGAAAACCCCGAGTTTGGAGTAGTCCGAGTCTTTGTGTGAGTTACCAGGAGAATTAAAGTGGCAGTTGCAAATTGGGCGTTGAGTAATCTTCCGAGCGATAAGGGAGGATGATGGCGAGATGGTTGAAGATGGGTCGACGTTGGAAACAGTATCCAGTTTCAGGCTCACAAAAAAGAAACGCCTTCTCATGGAATACCGTAATTGCAGCTTACAGAAGACACAGGTTTCCGAATGCAACAAACAGATGCCCGACCTGATCATTTCGCCTTTGCCAACATACTTCTCTGAGCATTCGGTGGTCATGAAGACAAGCTCCCACGCACAGTCAGCAGGCATGCGCAGTACAGTAAAAGCCTTTTGAACGCGTTTAAACAAGCAGGTTGTCCAACTGTATTGTTATCTGTTCAGTGTCGAATGCATGCCTATCCTTATTCTGAACTCAGATCGAATGACAGCTGCATGAAACAAACATTCAGCATGGGTGTACGATGGATTGGAGTCACACCATTCAAGGCTTCATAAAATTTCCATGAACCAGGAGATGGAGTTTTATTACGTGTAGAATGAAACGATTCATATTGCTCAACATTTCTTCTCCTAGAAACGAATTGAATGTGAAGGTCAACTCTGAAATACCTGGTCGGCCGTTTTGCATGCTGCATCCTTGTTACTCGTAAATGGTCTCTTTGAAAGAAACTCTGTGGGCAGGGCAATATTTATACCCTTCCATTATGTACGTCCAATCAGACAATAAAAAGTATTCCTTTACCAGGTTCAGAGAAACTTGTTTTAACAAATGGATGATTATACTACAGTTTCAAGCTAATTTTAACTAGCTTTATTTCTATAAGCTTTGATCCACGACTAAGGAAGAATTCATATGGTTGTTCCTTGTACATTTTTCCAAGGTCCTCTTGGCTGCCCTAGATTGTTCAATGTATTTTTGAAGGGCTTATTTTACGTGTTGCAGATTGTAACATAAAGGATCTTTTTAGTTTCTAAAAAAATGAGTATATTGTGTAGCTCACAGCTACCCATTCCATACTAAGACCCCAATAGTGGCATAATTGTTGGTTGGAGCCTAGATTGCAGAGTGCACTGCCAAAATACCGAAGGTCTCTTTGTCCAAGAATCAGTCTTAAGGGTGTCTATCGACATGTTATGGGCATGAACCTGGGTCATCATCATGGCAGCATTAGGTCTTTATTGATAATGGCATTTTCTCATCATTTGGAAGGTACAAATTGTGCTTATTATGGAAAATCCAAAACATTCTTACTACAAGTGTTATATGATAAGGAAGAACCGTGAGCATTGTGGTAAAACCATTCTTTTTAGAAATATTGGGTTAAGCTCGGTATTCAAGTGAGTTTGAGCCCAGGAAAGGTAAGATCGTTTGCTGGATGAAGAGCTCGGTGACTTCGCAAGGAGCTCGTGGTGATGTTTCATGAAGTTTGAACGTGGAATGCATAAATGGTCTCGAGTTAACAGAGGAAAATGATAAGAATCGAGTTTGATAGCTCACCATTCGAAGGACTCAATGCAAAAGAGCCCGATTACCAAAGCAAGGAAAGAGTTAGTGCGGGGTCAAAAATCGAGTGCAACACCGAGTTAGAGGATTCAAAGCTCACCGAGTTGAGATTTGTGCAGACTCTATCCACATGGACCCCCCTCCTCTTCAAGTCAAACGGGTCAACGGGGGTCCCAACATTATGTTAATTAAATTAATATTTTTATTTAAATATTTTAATAATAATATTTATTATTATTATTTAAATATTTTATTTAATTATTCTTTTAATTAATTGAGAAGACTAGGTCATCGAGTGCAATTAATGATCCATGATGGAACCTTCTCGTAGTTCAACTAACTGATAAATACATCATGGGCCTTTGATTTAGGAATGTAATTATGACCTTTCCTCTTCTTTCTCACATATTTTTCTATAAATGTAAGTTGGAATCTCATTTCAAAGGGTTCCAACAGATTGCATAAGTTGGACAGTTAGATATCTCAGGCAAGTGTATACTTTTCAAGAATCCTCTCTCTTCTGCAAGTTGTTCTTGTGTGTTGAGAGAACTTTCAAGCCTCCTCTTCAAGACTGTAATGGCAACTATTGCCTCTTCTGAATGTATGATGCATTGTGCATGTTATTGAAGCAATAAAAGTGTGTGTTTTGTGACTAATCTCGGTCCTTTCATCCTTCTGTGCTTCTTTGTGCCTTTCTCATACTTGCAGGTACACCGTGCAAGTTTAAGTTCTATTGCGGAGTTCTTGGAGTTACGTGCTTATCGAGTGGTGAAGTATTGCATGCAGTTGAGTTGTGGTGTCTGTTCACCCTTCTTGAGTTCATCCTTCTTCACTGGGAAACTGGTATATTTCTCGGTCTGATAAAGTTTAACAAAGGGAACGCGTGTCTCTTAGTTTGTGGTATCCTGTACCCTCTCTAAGTTGTAGTAGGTGAAGTTGACCTGTGGTGCACACACCCTCTTCAAATTAACCCTTCCTGAATCTGAAGACACCCTTTATTTGGTGCATCACCATCCCTAGTATAGTTTCATTTCTATAAATCTCTTTCCCTAAAACCCCATGAAAATGTTAGCATAGGACTAGATAATCAATTTTTGTTACACTAGGAGTAGTACACCACTTAGTTTAGGAAGAGGAAGTCGGCATTCTCCAGAGGTTCACCTCGAGCCCAAGTCCCCACGGCTTGAGAGGTGATCCCATGTGTCCCAATCACACCGAATGTTCTATTCACATCCCGGCCATTCGGAGGGTGCGGTGATTTGGCGATAATGAAGCCTCGGGGCAAAAAGTTAATTTTGAAAAAGCTCTATATATTTCTTCAATACTCCTATGGAAAGGCAAAGAAAGATTGCTAATATTCTAGGATGCACTATTAATTCACTTCTCGTTACTTATTTAGGCCTACCTTTGAGTACTAGCAAAATTTCTAATGAGGTCCTGGAATGATCTTATTAAGAGATTTCAAAAAACGGCTGGTTGGAAAGGAGCTCTACTTTCAAGTGCAGCAAGTGCTATTGATAAAAGCACACTTCAAAACCACGCCTATTTACATCATGTCAATGTTCAAGATACCAGTAGTGATGACAGTGTATTGAAAAAAATTCAAAAGCACTTTTATGGCATGGTGCGAGGACGGGTTCTGTATCATTTAGTGGCTTGGGAGTAGGTATGTAAACCAAAGAGGCTTGGGGGGTTAGGTATTAAAAATATCAAACATATGAGTGCTGATCTTATTGCAAAGTTAGGTTGGAGACTTATAAAAGAACACAAGCCTTGGACAGAGTTGGTTAAGATCAAATACCTTTCCAACCAAAGCAAGATCTCCTTTATTTCTGATCAGTTTCTTCCGAATGGTTCTATTTTCTGGAACAATCTTCTTCACAGTAGACATATTCTCTCTCAGGGATGTAGCTAGAAGCTTGGGGATGGTCAAGACATTAACTTCTGGACTGATAAATGGACTGATTTTAATTGGATTTCTTCTTATGGCCACATTAAAGACAACTTAATTACAAAGTATGGGCACAAAATACAGGGATATATTGAGGTGGATGAAAACAAAAGAAAATGGAAACAACTAAAAGTGGAGAAGGATAATGTATAGTCTGATGTTTCATCTTTGCAGAATCAACTTTCTCTAATCCATATTAGTAATCAAAATCTTAAGGATGAACTCATTTGGAAAGATTCTTTTGATGGGGAATACTCAGTTAAATCAGGATACAATTCTTTCTTTGCCTCTATTGAAAGTGAAATTAAGTGGCATAAGCTGTGGATGCCAGAGCTAACCCCTAGAGTGAAATTTTTCTGGTGGCTCATCATTAAAGGCAAGATTTTGACTAATGACAACCTCATTAGGAAGGGATTCATCATGCCGAATAGATGTTGCATGTGTCAGAAAGAAGTAGAAGACATCAAACATTTATTTCTTCATTGTGAGTACACTTCCAAAATTTGGCATCTTGTTTTTGAAAAATTTAATCAGAAATGGATCTTTCCCCTTACTTTTCTTTAGGCCTGGGAACAATGGGACTCTCCTTATAAGCATTGTGTGGTGAGGAGATTATGGAATCTAGTTTTACCTCACACCATGTGGTGAGTTTGGAAGGCTCATAATGATGGCATTTTCAGAAATACTAGAAAGGTATGCAACAAAGTTTACAAAGAAATTATCATTGTTGTGCAGGATAATATTGCTAGATTTAAACCTCCTAAAAATAGACTTTTCCCTGAGAAAGAAGAATACATTCTGACTGATTGGAATATTGACACTGCCTTCAAAAAGAATAACAATGGTATGGATAGAACCACCGTCCGATGGATTAAGCCTCCCAATGCTTGGCATAAGTTAAATTTTGATGGGGCCTCAAAAGGCAATCCGGGAGATTCTGGAGGTGGAGGAGTCATCAGAGATCAAAGAGGCTGTTTTGTTGCTACTTTTTCTGGGAAAATGGGTAGGCAAACTAATCATTACTCTGAAGCTCTTGCTGCTCTATGGGGAATAAGGCTAGCCAGGGATTGTAATATTTTGAATATTATAATTGAGGGTGATTCTCTGAACATTATCAATCTCTTAAACAAAAAGCAACCCCCCAGCTGGTCAATTAGAGATTTTATTGTTGAAGCTACTGATATATGCAAGAGTTTTGAAAATGTTAAAATCACTCACACCTATCGGGAAGGCAATAGGGTCGCAGATGGTTTGGAAAACTTTGGAGTTAACAATACTTTTCAAACTTGGCTAAGGGGGGACATTCTACCCATTCAAGTTAATAAAGACATCATCAATGATTTACATGGCTTGGAAAATCATCACTAATGGCTGTAATGTTGATGCTAAAGAGCGGATTCTTAAGTACAGAATGATGACATCATATAAGATTTGTGTGATTTATGTGATTTGTGTGAACTGGACAACCATCATTACTTGTCATAGGGAGAACACTAAGGAGCGGGTCACTAATTACAAAGTATGGTCTAATAATTACATCTTTTATCATGGATGGGAGAGATTCAAAAACAAAGCTAAGTCTGATACGCATAGTGCTAAAACTTTTACCGTTGCGGGTAGAGTCACTGGAAAAATGGGGGGTCCGCCTTGCAAGATAGAGCCCACCCATAATCTAGCATGGAAAGAGGATGTTGTGCTCTGGAACTATCTTCAAATTGGGGGTCTTGCGAATTTGATTGAAAGAATTCAAGGTTTTGATCAGGATATTTCTATTAAATTTGCTCAGGGGTGGAAGAATCGGGTTGTTAAATACAACAACATTGAGGTTGAGATCACGGAGGAGCTCATCACCCAGATCACGGGACTCAATCTTGATGGCACCAAATTCTTTAATAAGAGGGTGGATAGAGAGGTGGAGGCAAAGAAATTCCTAGACGAAGGGGAAAATCTTGAGTTTGTGATAGCCAACATCAAGTTGACTTCGATTCCTGAGCCTTTTGCTGAGCTCGCCAGGATGGTTGTTAGGTATGTAGCTCTTGAGGGGAGATTTGTTACTATTCCTTAAAAACATTTGATATTTCTTAACCACTTTCGTAGAAACATAACCATCAGCTTCCCTCATTACTTGTTAAACTCGCTGGAAAAATCCATTCGAGAAGTGCAGAGTCATTCTAGGGTAGTACCTCTGCATCAAGGGCTAATTCTTCTTATCCATCGTCACTGATCAAACTGTCCCCGCATGAATCCTGTTCCACTCTCTCCCTCCATTCCTCCCCCTACTCACACCTGCCTCCATTCCCCCCGCTCGAAAGGAAGATTGAAACTGCTTCGTCTAGCAAGAAAAGGAAGGGCATGAAAACTAAGATCCTTGCTTCTCAGAGGGTTCTTAGAAGCCACAAAGACCTCGAGCTTGCCGAGAACCTCCTGCACATCAGCCAACCGGTGGAGGAGCCTAAGGAGGAGGATTTGATGGTCAGAGTGGGTAGAATGGAAAAGGAAATTCAAGAGCTTAAAAGGGTTATCAAAAATATGGAAAAAGCTAAGGGAAAAGGAAAACTTCAAAATGATGATGAGGAGGGTGTTATTGCTGAAGTGTTCAAGAAGCTACAATCTTTGGATGGCAGAATGGGAAATGCAAAAATCCGTAATGACTGCATCCTATCTGCACTTAAAAGTATTTACAATTTCATCGAACAACATGTTCATAGTGTATGCAACCTCAGCGGGATTACTGAAGACATTTGGGGCCCCAAAGAGAAAAGAGATATGGCAATTTCTCAGGTGGATCTGAAAGACCCTTCTCAGGCCACAACCATTGCATTCTTTGTCTCGCTATGCAAACGATCAAAACCAAGATTGACAGGGCTATCAAGTAAAGTGGAGTGTGTGCTACTATTTACTGGCTGCGAAGTTGCTGATGACTGGCGGATCTAGTGTTGTTTTTTGGTGGAGATATTCTATGATAGATATCTCTTGTTTGTTTTTTGATCTCTTCTGCTGTTTTTTGGATCATTGTACGTCTGGATCCTTTCTATTAATATGTTGTTTTATCAGGTGATGAGCCCTCTGAGGTTGGTTGTTTTGCCCTTCTCTGGGCTGTTTCTCCTACTTTTGGTATCTGGATTTTGAGCCCTTTTGTATACATGGTATAGTCCCTTCAAAACTATTTGCCCTTAATAAAAAAAAAAACAATCCAACCAATTCAAATTTTGAATCAATTCCCTTCTTAGGTCATTTTTTGTCCCTTCTTGGAAAAAAAAAAAAAACACAACTTGAATAAATTGATCAAATTTACACCTTTAAAACATTCTAATTCTTTCTTAAGTTGATCCCCCATGTCTGATTGGCATGTGGAGTGGAGGAAGGGATTCAATTTTATAAAAATTGCAAGTTTGAAAAACCGCCAGTTTTCAATTTTATAAATCCTGCAGATTGATTTCTTAAAATTGACCCTCAAAACTTCACCAAATTCCAAAATTGATGATTTATGTGCAAAGAGGACTCAGAGTGCTTTCAGAAAGTTCTTGTTTTCCTAAACTGGATATTCTTATCAAAAGTTATGGCCATTTGAAGTTTTACTTCAAAATGGCCATCCCAAACCAAAAATGAAATAATTCGACCTCGAATTTTTTTAAAAATTTTGAACTTGAGAAAAATTTCTTAAAAAGTTCATGCAACCCCTGCCACCCTCTCATCCTATCAGAAGTTTCCACATGGCACCTTAGAGGGCGGGCCCTTAGTAAAACTTAACATTTTGAAAATTTTGCCTTAGGAAAATTTTCCCAATTTTCCCGCTGCCCCAACCAATCATGTCTTTGACATGTGGCGAAGTGCACGGATCAAAACAAAAAACTTAACCATTTTCTCCTTTGAAAAATTTTCAATTTTCTCCCCACAACCCCGTGGCCCCGCACCAATCACGTGCTAACACGTGGCAGGGAGGGCCCACAGATTTAGAAAAGAAAACTTAACTTTTTGCACTTTTGGAAAAATTTCACTTTTTCCTCTGCTGACCAGCATCCCCACAGCCAATAGGGTGTTGAAATGTGTCCCCATGGGTGTGTGGGTCCATGCAATTCTTTTAACCTTTTAACCGCTTGGGCGAAAAATCAAAATTCTCTCTGCCGGCCCGCGGCCAATCAAAAAGCGTCACGTGGCTATTTGGGCAAGCGCGGAGGCACGGAGGAAAAATTTCCTTCGGAAAATTGAAAACTTGGTTTTGGGAAAAATTTCATGTTTTTCCCCGTTGCCCACTAGCCCAGAAAATCACGTGATGACATGTGGCATTTGGGGGCGTGGGCGTGGCGCAAGGCATTTTCTCCTAACCCGTGGACTTCTAAGGGAAAATTTTCCCCTAAAACTCCGCCTGGCCATAACTTGAGTTTTACAAGGAGTTAGGAGGACTTATTTATATGGTTGGAAAGGTGAGAAAATTTCCTATCCAAAGTGAGTGTAGTTTAGGAAATTTTTGATAAATCTAAGTGTGTGAAAAATCTAGTTGAAGTTCAAGGCTTGATAGAGAGCAGCACGGTGATAAATTTCTCCCTAAAACTTAGTAAAACTTGTAACCTACATATTGAAACCTTGTAAACTTGTTATAAGATAAAAATTGAAATATTGTGTTTGATTAATCAGAATCTATTCCAGAACCTATTTAGTTTCAAACTAGTATCTTGCTACTTGTTTGTCGACCCTTCTTATAAAAAAAAATTATTCCATAATTTTCCTAGTTTGTTTCTTGGTCTCAAGTGGTAGTTGAATCTAGCACTACACTTGGTATCAGAGCGATGGTTTAAAAGCTTGGACCATTGGGCACACTAGAAACATTGAGACTTGAAACCTAAAACTAGCAAATTGATAATCTAGAAAATAAAACTATTTGAAAATTGTTCATGTTAGTAAACTTAGAAAACTGAAGGAAACTCAAGGTAATGGACTAACTCCCACTCTGGTTTGTGCAGGGAGCTTAGACGGAGTAGGAGGAACATTCGCAAAGACTCAAATTCACCACCACCACCACTTCCACCCCCTGCCACCACCACCACAGACCAGGGTTTAGTAGCTATCCTACCACAGATTTTGCAGACCCTCCAGGATGTTAATGCTACCCTACGTGGAGGATCAGTAGGAGGGCACTCAGGCAGCAGGACAAAATTACTTCCATAGAGGGACATGCACCTCCTCCACCCAGTGAGGAGGATGGGGGAGAGAATTTTCATGTAGAGTCGGCTAGAGTAGAGTCACCCTTGAGGGGACATGGTGACCGTATTTTAGGACACAGGTGAGCTAGAGCTCGGTTAGCGAGAGCTCGACCACAGAGGCCACAACAAACTATGGTGGATCATCGGGGTCCACAACACCTACCTCTAGGGTGCCTTCTGGCAAGGTCTTTGCATTTGGAGGACTTAGGTGGTTGTTTGAGTGTGGAGTAGTGGGACACTTTTGGAGAGATTGCCCCGAAACCCTAATAAGGGTAAGGCACCCATCTCAGAGCCTACAATCGAGAGACATGGGATGGAGTCACAGGATCTACGCAGTGGTTGAGAACCACCAGGCCAAGCACCAGAGCATGGTCATTGAGACCCCAGGTAGTATTGGAGGTGTTCCTACCTCCATATTGTTTGACTCTAGTTCTTCTGATTCATTTATTGCACCATCCTTAGTAGAGCGATGCAGGCTAGTGGCTATTAGATAGGGTCATAGTTGGGATGTCAAGATGGCTTCAGGAGCCAAGGTCTCTATAGACTCCTTTGTAAAGGAGTGTGTTGTTAACTTGGGACCTTTTACCACCACTTCAGATCTCCGCGTACTTCCTTTGGGCTCGTATGGAGTCATTTAAGCATGGATTGGTTGTCTGCACATAGGGCCAGGATGGATTGCTATCATAAGACTATATCTTGTGCATACGATCTTGGAGTTGAGTTGGTGATTTCGGGGTCGGGAGACCCATTCTGTTTGAACTATCTTATTTATGCGGCTCAAGCGGTGTGTGCTGGGGTTGTCGATGTATGCAATCATAGTCATGGATGTGGTAGAGGATGGGTCTAGTGGGCCATCGCTTATATGACCATCCCATTTTGAGAGAGTATGTAGATGTTTTTTCCAGGGAGCTAAGGGGATGCCACCCCCACGTGAGATTGATTTCCATATTGATCTCGGTTCCAGGAGCGAGATCCTATCTCACAAGCTCCTTATCGGATGACCACCCCAGAGCTCTACGAGCTCAAGTTGCAGCCTAGAGGGCCTTCTAGAGAAAGGCCTTATCCATCTCGAGTGTATCCCCTTGGGGTGCAGGTTATTTTTGTTAAGAAGAAGGATGGATCCTCGTGGTGTGCATAGACTACCACCATTTGAATAAGGTAATGATCAAGAATCGTTATCCCCGCCTCACATCGATGACTTATTTGATAAAATGAAGGGGGCCACAGTGTTCTCTAAGATTGATATCAAGTCAGGGTACCATCGATTGAGGATTACAGAGGCAAACATTCATAAGACTACTTTTAAATCACGAGGTATGAACACTATGAGTTCACAAAGTGGTGCCCTTTAGTTTGACGAATGCCCCCACAGTATTCATGAGTTTGATGAATGGGGTATTCAGGACCTTTCTAGATCACTTCATGCTCATCTTTCTTGATGACATTCTGATTTACTCACGTACGCGTGAGGAGCATGAGAGGCACCTTCATTAGGTTCTTTAGTGTCTTCGTGAGCAGTAGCTTTACGGGAACTTGGAGAAGTGTGCTTTCTTTTAGTTAGAGATTCAGGACTTGGGTCATATCATCTCAGGTGAAGGTATCGTAGTTGATCCTTCCAAGATTAGAGCCATTATGGATTGGCCAAAGACCGACTACAAGTGACAGAGAGGTGTGTAGCTTCATGGGGTTAGCAGGTATTATAGGAGATTTGTGCAGACTTCTCTCGGATAAAGCACACCCCATCACTTCCTTCAACTAAAGGGAAGAATTTTGTTTGGTAGACATGTGTGAGTAGGCCTTTAGGACACCGAAGGAATATCTCACTACAACACCCATTCTTGTAGTGCCTAGGATCCACAGGGTAAGTTCTTTGTTTGCGCAGATGCTTCTTTAGCAGGCTTGGAGGTGTGTTGATGCGGGATGGCGGGGCTGTAACTTTTGAGTCTCACAAACTCAAGGATCATGAGCTTAATTATCCTACCCATGATCTTGAGCTTGCGGCAGTTGTGCATGCTTTGGTTAGATGGAGAGATTTTCTTCTTGGACGGAGGTTCACACTCAGGATAGACCATTTGAGTCTTCGCCACCTCTTCATGCAACCCAATCTAAATGCTTGTCAGAGGCGTTGGATGGAGTTGCTTTGTGAGTATGACATGGAGATAGAGCATGTGAAAGGGAAGGAGAATGTGGTTGCAGACACTCTCAGTAGACGAAGGCATTTGAGTATGGCTACTTCAGTGGGTAAAAATTTACGGAGTAGGATCCTTGAAGAAAGCTTCCTCTTAATAGTTTCTACATTGTAGCTCGAGCAGAGATTGAGTCCCAGAGACCCCTTGAGGGAAAATTTGATGGTTTCTCACTAAAGGCATATGGTCTTCTCAGGCACAAAGGTCGGATTTATGTTCCTAGAGACGGAGGCTTGAGGCAGGACATCTTGACAGAGGCACATCGTGCACCCTATTCAGCCCATCCAGGGGTGAAGAAGATGTACGCCACCTTGAGACGTTATATCACCTGGAGAGGACTTCGCAGGATGTGGCTCGTTTGTGTCACATTGCTTAGAGTGCCGAAAGTGAAGGTGAGCATCAGCATCCAGCTGGCCTTCTCTTTCCTCATGCTATACCGGAGTGGAAATGGGACACCATTTCCATGGATTTCATTGTTGGGTTACCAATGTTGAGATATCATCACGATGCCATCATGGTCATGGTTGATAAATTGACAAAAGTAGCTCACTTTTCACCGGTAAAGACCACGTATATAGCTAGTGCAGTGGCACGAGTCTACTTGGATGAGATTGTCAGGTTGCACAGGATTCCGTGGAAGATCATTTGTGACCATGATCCTTTGTACACTTCCCATTTTTGGACTACCATGTAGTATGTTCTCGGGACAAAGATTAACTGCAGCACAACATACCACCCTGAGACAGATGGACAGATCGAGTGAGTGAATCAGATTTTGGAGGATATGCTCGGGATGTACATGATGGATCAACAGCCTAAGTGGGGAGGATTATCTCACCTTATGGAGTTTACCTATAATAATAGCTTTCATAGTTCTATAAGCATGGCTCCTTTTCGAGGCCTTGTATGGCGGGAGTGCGAGGACACCCCTTAGCTGTGATAGATTGGAGGATAGAGTATCCTTAGGACCAGCTCTTTTGCAAGACATGGAGAAGCAGGTAGTGTTGATCAGGTAGAGATTGCAAGAGGCACAAGATAGGCAGAAGAAGTACGCTGATCAAAGCATAGGACCAAGCGTAATTTTGATGTGGGCATGAAGGTATTCCTTCGTGTTAGGCCACATAAGAGCCCGATCCATTATGGAAAAGGTTCTAAGTTAGCTCCTTGGTTCGTTGGACCTTTTGAGATCCTAGAGCATATCGAACCGTTGGCTTACTATCTATCATTGCCACTCAGCTTCTCTCGCGTACATGATGTGTTTCATGTTTTTGTTCTTAGGAGATACATCACAAATCCTTCTCATGTGTTGGATTGGACATCATTGTAGGTGCAGGATCAAGGACATGTGATGGTGGAGCCCGTCCGTATCATCGATCGCAGGACCACAGGCCTTCGAGGCGAGAGATTGATTAGGTAGTGCGGGTGCAAAGGGGACAGATATGATGAGACTACGGCCACTTGAGAGGATGCTACCGCTTTACGAGTGCTGTTTCCACATTTGTTCTAGTGAATTCCGGGAGGAAGTCAAGTCTAAGGGGAGGGGATGTAGTGCCCACTTCCCTTTGACACTATTTAGATACTGATCCTGACACTATTGATCATATTTTGGATATTATTATGTTTTGATGTAGTATTATGGGTATATGCTAGATCATGGATTACTATGGAAATTATTATATTTTTCTCAGTATGATGATTATATGTTAGACTATGGATTAACATTGATCTGGATTCAATTATTATGCTTGATGATCATGGAGACATTATTATTATTATGTGGATGATGACATACTGGTTGACATGGACAAGTTATTGATGTTGATTTTAGACATGTGACATTGGTATTATGAATAGCTCTAGTGTAGAGATCTATTGGATGACGATATAGTTGCAAATTGAATTTTAATTGATAAATGTTAAAATCTTGATATTGTTGTGATTTGGATTTAATGTTTATATATCATTTGGATGTTCTGATATGGCCACGAGGCCGAAGGAGGTATTTTGCATTTTGCAGGTTAAAATCACAACAATGTCGGGGGACTGGAGACTAACCATATTGGAATTCAGTGTGAAATCAACAAGGGTCACCATGGCAACTGTGTTTGATTTGTGTGTTGTGTTGTGTTAGGATTTCCCATGGGGGATTTCCATTATTGTGACCTTGGGGCATATATGTGTTTTATTATGTATTCCCTTTTTAATTATTGTTGTATGTATTTTATTTGTAATGTGCTCTTTATTTTAATTATTCTAATGTGATAGTTAAATGTGTGAAGTCATATAGTTAAATTTTAATTAAATTAATTAGGAGGTGGAATGTAAGGAAATAATATTATTGTCTTGATTAATAATTAAATTTGATTTATATTATGTATAACCATATGATAGATAAATAAATCTTTATGTCAAAACATGTAATAAATAGAGTCATAGACATTAATGCATGTGTAAGAGGATGTAAGAGTTGTGTAAGTGAAATGATGGATTGTTTAAATCAGATTTTGGGGTATAGAACACTCCATCCTCCTTGAAACTCAGATTTGGTCTTGGGAGCCTAAATTGGAGGCTTGTGGGACAAGTTAAACTTGTCCCACACCTCTCAAAAACCTCCACCAACCATGATTATTATTTAGGAGTCAAAATCAATCTATTTTATTGTATTTTGATATAAATTTGGGCAAGTATTGATTGCACTTGTCTTACAAATTTTAAATGCATTCCTTTTGGGGTATGGGCTACATTGTGTATGTAAGTAATTTTGTCATATTTCTTTTATGGTGATTTAATTTCCTTGATGTTGATTGCATTTTGGGATGAGGAAAAATGATGTGGCATCCCACTTGGAATCCACATCATCCTCTTCCACCTTCTCCTTTAAAAATTGGATTTGCCTCCTCATTTGGGGTTGTTGAAAGTTGGAGATTTCACTCTTGGGTCGAATTTTTCTTGCATTTTTGGAGCTTGCTTGGTGGAAGAAGTGGATTTACTTGTGCATGCATTCCTCTTGCTGATTTGGGACTGGTTTTTGTGCAACAAAGAATCTGCTATTTTGGAAACAAATCTCCATAATGGAGAGGTAGGCTCTTGCCTTTTTAATTGTTGTTTTTTTCCCTCCTTCTTGCTTGCAAATTATTGAATGGTTTTGTGGTTACATTCTTAGAGGGATGGGTAGAATGCTTAGGGCATGGTGTGGAGAGAAGACTATGAGGTTTATCAGAGGAGGGATAAGGGATTTTCCATTGTTATTTGTTCTTGGGAGGGAATGTTGGTTTGGGATCCACCTAGGAAAGGAAATTGCTTGCATTTCCTACTTTGGGGGAGGTATAAGGGATAAATTTGGAGGAGGGATAAGGAGGGGTTGAGGAGGGATAAGGTTTATGGGATTGCTATGATTTTGGCAGTTTGCTTTTGGTGGATGCCCAAAATTCAACTTGGGAGGCATAAGGAGACCTCCATAGTTCTTGCTCTTGCTTGGCTTGCTTGCTTGGAGAAGGAGCCTTTGTTTTGTTTTGAAATTGATTGTTGTAGTTGAGAACTACATCTTCTTGCTTTGTGTCTCTTTGTGATTGTGAAAATATGCTTGTATGTGAAGAAGCCATGTTGCCATGTGTTGTATCATCATGTTCCATTCCAATATGGTTGGGGCTCGGGAGCCAATGGGGAAATATGGCTTCTATTTTCCCATTGGATGTCTTGGTTGGGTGGAGAGCGTTGCCTTTCCCCATTCCTTGTTGTGATTAAAAGTTAAAGGATGAAGAAATCAACATGTTGTTGTTTGGAGCTTGGAGAAATCAATTTTGACAGTCATTCCTTTGAGCAGTTTTAATGTAACCCTACCCACTTCAAGTGGATGAATGTAATTGATATAGATATGTGAGATGTTTACCTTGTTATTGAGAGATGTAATCAAATTTGAGGAATGTAGAGAAGAATTGTAATTCTTTTTTTTACTTGTAAAAAAATGAAATTGAAATGATATACTTGTATTCTTTTGAAAATTAAAAATTGAAAATCCAATCAACTAGAAGGGAGTTAAGTTGTAATGTGTTGTTTGAAATCAATGAAAGAAATATATCCTTCTCTCAATTGCATTGTTGTTTTGGAAATCACATGGCTGTTATATTATACAAATTCTATTTTAGAAAAGAGAGTACATATAAAAGAAATGACAAAAGCTTCATATTTTGAAATGAGTTTTGAACTATAAATCAATCTTGCATATTGAATTTATAATCTAAGGAGCGTTGTATTTTTCTAAATTAGAACAATATGCACATTCAAAGAGATAAATTGTAAAATCAGTTTAGAGGAATAAACTCACTATTTTAAAGTTAAACCGGTAATGTACATTTGATAACTTTGTAAACTTTGTAAACTTGTTATAAGATAAAAATGGAAATCTTGTGTTTGGTTAATTAGAATTTGTTTTAGAACCTATTTAGTTTCAAACTAGTATCTTGCTACTTGTTTGTAGACCCTTCTTATAAAAAAATTATTCCATAATTTTCCTAGTTTGTTTCTTGGTCTCAAGTGGTAGTTGAAGCTGGCACTACAAAAATTCAATTCTTCTATTGTAGATGAGGCACTAGTTTGTTTAAGTTGATTCTTAATAACAGGAAGTAAAGAACAAACATTAGTATAATGTTCCTTAGATTCATAGATAAGACACATTTCTGTTTTATCCATATGACAGTCTCTTAGTGCTTGCTTCTTCCTACATCTAGGACAATACATACCCAATGGTTTAGTTTTGGCATTTGCTTTAGCTTGTAATCCATCCATAGTAGAGGTTGATTGCACTAAAATGTCTATTTTAAAGTTTTCTAACTCATCCATTAGTTTGTTCATATCTGGATTCAGACTTTTCACTGATTTTCCTTTTCTAGGTCCACCTCTCGTTCTAGAATAGCTTCTACAAATCTCCTTAATTTCATTCATTCTTAACTGATCAATGCCTCCACCTCCTATCAAGTTAAGTGCTTCCCTAGATTCGTCATCCAGAGCTTTAAGAAAAATGGTTTTACTTAACTCTTCTTGAAGCACAAATCCACATCTTTTGCTAACAAAGAGGAATATGTCTAAATAGTCTTCTATGTTTTCATCTTCCTCCTGCTTGATTTTGAAGAATTCTTCCTTCCTATTTCTCCCTCTACAATAATCCTGGTATTTTTCTAGGAAGACAGTCTCCATTTGTGCCCAAGTGGTAATAGAGTTGGATGGTAATCCCATGAACCACCTCATTGCTGCATCCTTCAAAGTGGATGGAAACAACTTGAGTTTTTGATTATCTGTTTTATAGTCATAGGTCTGACATAGTACCTTGAACTCAAACAGAAATTGGTCAGGATCTTCAGATGACATCCCTCTAAATGTGGGTAAATGTGCAAGTGAGATATTTTTCATTGATGTATCATCATCTCCCAATTGGATTGGATAGGTAAAGGTCCTATCAGGTACTCTCTTAGCTTCTCGTGCCATTTTAAAAATATTTTCTGAATTTTCCTCCCAATCAATGTGGTAAGCAGTATGCCTTGGGGAAGGTGAAAAATCAAGAGTAGGAGGTTGACTACTCAATTGAGAATCAAAACTCACCCTAAATGGATCTTGAGTAATAAGCCTTCTCCTAGAAGTTCCACTTCCTTCAGGTGACTGATCTAAGAATTCCAAAGGTGGCAATTTTGTTTCTTATCCGAGGGGATGATGGTGCCTCCAATTCTTGATCAATTTCCTTACTTTGACTAGAGGATGTTATGAATTCTTGTGAAGATGTTTTTGGGAGGAATCTACCCTGTGAGTCTCTTGGTCTACTCATATATTTTATGATATAGTAGGGAAGATCCTTCAACTACTAGATGTATGATTTTTGCTCTTGCTAACACTTAATTAGAAGGTTCTAACCAATGGTCCCTGAAAACAATGCCAAAGATGATGGGTGTCATTATTCCCTTCATTTAATCAACTTCTTGTTGATGTCATATCAAACCAGGGGTGTGTCTAAAGTTATATGCAACAAGAGTAATCTTATCAATCTAGTAGTTGACTGTAGTTATTTTTGTATTTTTGGGGGATCTTTTCAATGTCTTAAGGACTTCTTGGTAAAACCTTATTTAAATCATACTATGAAAACTTGCTGAAAGTAAACACATTGAAAGCTTTGCTAAAAGGAAACACACTTGCTTTTGGAAATAAACACACTCAATTTAGAATGCTTAAAAATGATTGCAAGAAATATAGAAATCTATCTAAACACATAGGAACAAGTATACAACAAAGTTTAACTGGAAAAATTAAAACAATACAGAATTAATAGATCTAAGCTATTTTATGAAGAAATATAAATACCAAATAAACAAATATCCTAGTCCTTGGGGGAGTGGGCCCTTGCTCCTCCTTGAATCAAGATTTAACAACTCAGAATTCTCTCAAATAAGAATGGCTATTTTATTGATAAAACATTCAGTATTACAAAATGTACTGGATCTAAGTACTTAGTTTATATTTCTCTTCTTTGTTCTATATATATTTCATATCATATTCTATCTATATATCTATCTACTGCAGGTCTGCTTTTATATACATTTTACAATCACAATTGTCTCAATGATTCTAATGAAATTGAATCATGCCGGAATAGATCTTTGAGTCAGATTACATTGATCGAGACACTGTAAGATAACTATCCTGGATTTGCATTCAAAAATCTTCTCATCCTTTCCTGATTGAAAGGGTTATAGATGTAAAATCTCTGGATGTGGTTAGAATAGATAACTCCCATCGGTTTGGAACTTCAGAGAAGTTCTAGAACCATAGGAAATCATTAAGGATCAAAACCGTGAGAGTTCCGGAGCTATACCTAGGAGTTCCGGAACTAAGTCTAAAAATTCTAGAACTAAATACTGGAGTTTTGGAACTAAGTTTGAAAGTTCGGAACTAGATGATGAATGTGTGATGGAGTTGCGGAACTAGCTTGGAAGTTCTGGAACTAAGCTGTGTGGGAACAGATGTTACCGAAAACATATTGAATGCTTCTGCTTCATTTCCTCGACTGATTAGACCTGCTTTATTACAAAACTAAATTTCAAACACACACTTTGTCAGAATTTCAGAGCTTTTAAACATTAGAAACATAATCAATCAAAAGATAGACAATTACATCCCAACTCATATCAGATCAACTAAAGGTCACAAAATGCAATCAAACTTAATAAAAAGGAGAGTAAGATGAGATCATATATTATACATTAATCAGACATATTTGGCCTCATCACAAACCCCTAACCTCACCTTTATCAAAATAAGTCTTGGTCATTGTTAAGCCGTACATGACCAACTCAAAATTATAAATATGTGAGTTGGGTTTTGTAAAGGGTAATTGTTGTGCAAGAAACTTCCTCACTGATCACATGAATGAACTAACAATGAAAACAACTAGCAACTAAGAAATGTTGGAGGGTTTATGTTACCTCGGATGTGATATGATGGATACAGTGCAAAGTAGATGATGGATCTCGTTGCTACCAGTTGTTAACCTACAAATAAGAAAGACTACATAAAAATGGATTAGATTATTTATGTGGGGGTTACCCGAAAAAGTAGGCCCAAGAAGCGTTAACTTCCTTAGTGGATGTCAACCCCTGTTTATTAAATAAAAGCAATATAATGATAGGTAAATTGATATTATGCAAAAATGAAAGAATACTGAGAATGTATAAGTACCTATGACATATCTAAATATTTATTTGATTGGAAAAGAATACAACTTAGATTATACCTAGTCTAGGTCGACGATGACCCAAACTATGTAGAGAATAGGTCGATGGCGACCTAAGGTAAAGATATGGTGGTACACCAATCAAATGTAGATTTGGATGCTCTAAGTGCAAACAAGTGCAGTAACATGGAAATGTAGACATTGGAGGAAACCTATAGAGGGGTATGAGGTGAAGCAATGAAATGGATGAAAGGTAACAAGGATCAAAGTGGGTTGGATTGAAAATTAGACAGGATGACAAATTTTGGGTCTAGAAGCAATGCAAGGGCAGTAGAATTTGAGTGGAATCCTAAGCGAGAAAGGATGATGCAAGAAGACTAAGTCAATGACAACTTAGAGCGAGTTGACGGTGACTGGGAAATGTTGAACAAGGCCGAGGGAAACAAGGTAGATCATAGAGCCTACAAGCTAAAGAAACTGATAAAATAGACTAATAATGGAGGCCCAACTGTTGTTGACCTTGGATGTTCATATGCATCTAATGAAGAATGGAAAGAAATCACTTAGTTTTATAGGTCGATGAAGAGTGACTTGGTTGGAGTCGCACCGACTACGAGGAATTTTTCCCAATGGGCTATATTTTTGTGATTTTGGCATGATTTCAGGATTTTAAGAGTTGGAAGGGTGTTTTAAAGCATGTGTGTGGGATTAAGGATTGATTTAGGGATAAATATGGGGGTGAGTTATGGATAGGTTAGAAAAAATAAATAGGATAAAAATAGAAAGCAAGGGGATAGATTTAGGAAAAAATAATCCTAAATAGAAGGTTCATTAAGGCAAGATAATGGGCATTAATTAATTAAATTTAATAAAGATTAATATGGATGGGATAAATGGGCATTTAATTAAATAAGGGGATGAATTAAATAAATATGCACACGTGGGTGATTAAGGGTATAGATATTGAATTTAGGTGTCTACATTTTGCCCCTTTTTGTTGAGTGGTTTGGACTAGCAAGCCATGAGACAAAAACGATGAGAGTTGGATGAGGATTGATGAAAGGTAGATGATAAGCTCCCCTCAAATAGGGGATCGATGATGCCATAGGAAATCGATGACGCATTTGAAAAAAAGATGAAAAAGGTGGGTGGGTGAAGAAAAATGGGTAAAATGATTACCAAGGAAAGATGCCCCAAGAAAAAGGATCACAATAACAATAAAAACTATGGTGGTGACTCAATATCACATCGGTAGAGGAAAATTATGGTCTCAACGGAGATGGGATACAACATTCTATGGGCCAATGAGTGGGTGAAGATCACTATAGTATGGATGCAAACCACGATGACCAATGGGTCATAGGAAAACATCAAAGTATGTGTAACTAAATGCAAAAGGTATGTGAAATCCTTCATGTACATGAGGAATCGAGTGAATAGGTATGCATCCATAAGGGATGAGGATGAAAGGTATGGTGCCCATAGTGGGACATGAAAAAATGATCAAGAAGGAAAAATGAAAAATTGGGTGGTGAAATAATATGCCCAAAGGGGAGTAAGCATGGACCACAAAGGTAAAAGGGAAATAAATGATAAATGAAGAAGGAAGGAATAAAAAGAATGTTAAGTGGGAAATGAGGTATGGCCATAACGTGGACTTTATGTGTGGACTATATATGATCATGAAATTAAACAATCAAAGGAGGAGTAATATGGCAACAATGTGGACTTTGAGAATAAATGATTTGAAAGAATTAAAAGCCTGAAGGAGGAGTAAATATGGCCACAAGGTGGACTTTGAGAGTATAAAAGGAATGATTTGAATGTAGAAGTAAAATTCCCAAGAGGGAAAATAAATATGGCCACAAATGTGGACTTTGAGAGTAGATTGGATAAGATTGAATATCTGATTAAAATGCCCCGAAGGGAAAATAAATATGGCCACAAGGTGGATTTGAATGTTAGAGAGATGAAATAAGATCAGATGAGGTGTAGGATGAGATGTGACTTAACCATGGTGACCTATGGGTATGAATGACACCACGTGTCATATCAAGGAACGTGTGAAGAAAAAATATCCTCCAACTACATTGGAGGTAAACAAAAAGGGGATCTAGGTAATGCAAGGCACATGCGACCAAAGAAAATGCTAGTATATAACCAATGACAATTAGTTATACAAAAGATCATAAGGAAGTAATGGATGAAATGAACTTATACACCAAATGTTGACATGAAAAAGGGGTTTGAGATGTACTTGTACAAGGGAAGAGGGTTCTCAAAAGTGGTGTTCCCTAAAACTATGCCCCAACTTTGGGAAGGGGAAAGAGAAAACTGATCAATGCGGGAAGTCTACTAGAAGAAAGTGATCAATGCGGGAAGCTTTCTCAGGATGCTAATAAAATGGAAGGTTGATCAATGTGGGAAGCCTTCAAATGCCATAAAAGAGTAGCCATCCTTTGAGGGTATGGTCTACTTTATACATAATATAGATGGAAAAAATAATATATGATATATCATCCTTCGAGGGATCAATCTATTTTTTTTGATTTTGCTTTTGACTTTGATTTTGATTTTTTTTTTTTTTTTTTGCATGAAAAATATGTCCTTGAGGGAATTTTATTTTTTTTGATAACTTTGATTTTGATTTGAGCATCCATGAATTTTTGATTTTTACATGGGGAGAGCTGGGACTAGCTAAGTAGACCACTTAAGAGGGGATAATGAATGTACAAGATACACCCTGGACCCTTTGCATGGTTCCAATAGGTGAATAAGAGGGTGATGGATGTAATGATCATGGAGTTCTCACCAAGAAAGGAGAACCTATCCATAAGGAAATATGCTATGGGAAAAGATTCATGGTGCCCATATTTAAGGTCACATCTAGGAAGTGATGGAAGACCACATAATTCCAAATCATCACAATGAGAAGATGGAAGGGGCTAAGATGGAGGAATGATATAAAGATATGACTAAGAGCATTGATAGACATGTTAACAAGTAGAATGGTCACAAGTGCAATGCATTAAGAGGTTCCACTTCTAGTTTACCATCAAGGGAGGAGGCTAATCGATAAGCTCCCGACCCATACTTATGTGTAATAATGTATGGTCCAATCTAGTTAGGGGAAAAATTTCCACGTTGGCTCCTTTCTAGAGTGGTGATGTTATAATTTTATTTGAGGATGAGGTCACCAACATTAAATTCATGTTATTTAAGGTGTTTATTATAAGCACGTTTAATGCACTCTTGATAAACATGATGGTGTTCAAGAGTGAGAAGGTGACATTCATCTAACAATTTGAGTTGTGCTAGATGTTCTTGGTGATAGTATTCATCAGAGATGAAGTCATGAAGGGATGCACAAAGATGGAATTTGAACTTCGAGAGGGAGTATGGATTTGGAACCATACACAAGAGAAAAGGCATAGCCCCCATGGAGGTATGAATACTAGTGTGATAGGCCCAAAGGGAAAAAGGAAGATGGAGATGCCAATTATGACCTACTTGATCAATAGTTTTTGGAAAGAATGATTTTGAAGGGTTTTATTGGTGGCTTTGGCTTGGCCATTAGCTTGAGGATAATATGGAGAAGAGAAGTTAAGTTGGATGTTGAATGCATCATATATTTTCTTAAGATATCCTTTTTTAAAGGACTTTCCATTGTCCATGACAAGTTTGTGGGGAATGCCAAAGTGAAAAATGATATGTTGATAGATAAAATTAATGATTGGACCAGATTTGGTTGAGGTGAGTGGGATTTCTTCCACCCATTTAGTGAAATATTCAGTTGCAGTGATGATAAAGTGATGTTTTGTGAAGAATGAGGATTTATAAGACCAATGAGATCAAGACCCCATTGTGAAAAGGGCCAAAGGTCTGAGGGCTGCAAAGATTGGCTAGGAATGTGAATAAGATTGGAATGCTGCTGAAATTTTTCACATTTCTTAACATACTCACAACAATCATGATTGAGGGAAGGCCAATAATAGCCAAGACAAAGGATGCACTTAGCAATGGCTAAGCCACTAAAGTGTCCACCACAAATACCATCATGGACTTCTTGGATGGCCCGAGAGGCTTCATGGGACCTAAGGCATGAAGAAGAACACCATCAAATCCATGTTTATAAAGAATTCCGCCAAGGATCACATAGTGGTTGGTGTGTTGAAGGAAATACCTCTTAGCATTCTTGGATAGATCAAGGGGAATAATGGATGAGATAGATAATCAAATATTTGGGAATACCAAAGGTTTGATGAATTAGATTCAACAAGATTAACTTGGGGTAGTTCATGAAATGGTCGATCACTTGTGATGAATGATGACAAAAGCTTGGATTCCTCCATTTCCATGGATAAGAGTTCAAGAGATGTCATCGTATCGTGAAATGATTGGTTGATCAAGGGAACAACTTGGATGGTGTAGGAATCAAAGGCTTTAAGGAGAAGATGGACAATGTCATGATATTTTGAAGGGTATCATTTTTACATTGATACTCACTATGACTTGTTTGATTATAAGTTCAGAATCCCCATAGATGTCAAGAATTTGAACACCTAAAAGGAATGGTTTCAAGACCTAAGATGAGGGCCTTATACTCTGCCATATTATTTTTACACTCAAAATTGAGTTTATTTGTGAGGGGAATAGGGGTTTCCCAAGGAGGAATGAGAATGATGCTAGCGCCTCCCCCTTGCTGACACTTAGAGCCATCAAAAAAGAGAGTGAATTTAAGAGTGTCATATTCATGATGAAATTGATTAATGGATTTCATCTGGAAAAATTGTTCATGAGGAAGATGTGAACTAGGAAGAGGGCCTCTCGCTAATTGATTTGTAATAGCTTGGCCCTTAATAGATTTTTGAGAAATGAACTCGAGGTTGAAATCAGTCATGAGCATGAGCCATCGAGTGATACGATCATTGTGGTATGGCTTAGAATGCATTGTTTTAAGGAGATGGAAGCTAGTAATGACATACGTCTTATGATTAAGAGGAGGTAGTGTCAAATTTTCAAAGTAAAAGAAGAGAGCACAACACAACTTTTTAGCTTCAGTGTAGTAGGTTTCACAGTCATGGAGGGTGTGATGATGTAATAAATGGACCTGCTCATGACCTTGGTCATCATGATGTGCTAACATAGCTCTAAGGCATGATTAGTAGTAGAGAAAGATATAGGTAAAAGGGATCCCCCTCACGTGGAGGTGTAAGCACTGGTGGAGATAGGAGATATTGTTTAAGATCATGTCAAAATCCTTTTGGAAATCGTGATCCCAATCAAATTTCTATGTCCTTCTAAAGGAGGTGATGAAAGGGTTGACAATGATCTGAGAGTTGTGAGATGAAACAAAGATGGATTAGAGGCGGCCTTGAAGGCTTGTGAAGCTACTTAAGATTGGAAGGAGGAGGAATTTTGATGATTGCCTTAATTTTTTAGGTCAACTTCAATACCCCTAATAGAAATGATAAAGCCAAGGAGTTTTCTAAGTTAAGACTCCAAATACACACTTGGTTGGATTGAGATGAAGAAAAAATGAACAAGGCACTCGAAAAGGACTTTGAGAATGAAAAGATGGTCACGTCGATGTTTGGATTTACCTAAAAGATCATCAACATAGTCTTCTATGGTTTTTTGGATGAGATCATGAAAGATATAAGTCATGGCCCATTGATAAGTAGCGCCGACATTCTTCAAACCGAAGGGCATGACATGATAACAAAAAGGTCCCCAAGGAGTAATGAAGGAAGTTTTATGTTGGTCTTATGGTGTGATGAGAATTTGATTATAACCAAGAGAAACCATCCATGAGAGAAAGCATCTCATGACCTATGGTAAGATCCACAAGCTGATCGATGTTTGGAAGAGGGAAGTCATCTTTAGGGAAAGTGAGATTGAGATCTCAAAAAAATTTGTGCATATATGAAGTTTTCTAGATGCTTTAGTGACAAGGAAAATGTTAGAAACCCATTGGGGATAATCAATGGGGATAATGAAGTTGGTAGAAAGAAGGCATTATAACTCTTCTTTAATAAGGAGGGAAATGTGAGGATGCATGTGGAAAAACTTCTACTTTATCGGTTTAGCATTGGGAAGGTGATGATATTGTGGATGACAATAGAAGGGTCAAGACCTGACATATCTAAATAAGACCATGAAAATGTCTAGCTATGATGGGAGAGGAATGCATAGTGAAAGATTCAAGCTCGTGTGGATCAAGAGATTGGCCCACTTTGAGAATGTGAGGCTCTTGAGGAGTCCCGATATTGACATCAATGGTGGCTTCATTAAGAAGAGTAGGTGTGTCAGATGGTAAGGTATTCTAAAGATAAGAATATTTTGCCCCCATGTGGGAAATAATGGCATCATCATCGACATTGAAGGATGTCGATGGTAGAAGAATCTTCTTCTATCATCTCCATGGATGGTGAAGGGAAGGGACCTAGTCGATTTTCACACTGATAGGTGAATGGTCCCAAAGTAATGGTGGAGACTAAAAAAATTCAGAAGCAATAGAAATGGTGTCATCCATTTCTATGTCTTTGAGATTTAAAGAAGATAGAGAAGGTGGAGAAGGCATATCCATGAGTATCTCAGATGGTGGGATGGGATTAGGGATTGCTCCTGATAGCCTAGCCCAAAATTTTCATGAGGTTTGCGACATTGATCGATAATAAGGCCATGTGGCCCATGCTCATAATGTCCCATGCCAAATCCCTTTCCATGCACAACGATGGAGATAGTGTGGGAAAAATAAGGTTTGTTGAGGAAGTCAAAACCACCAGTATAAGGTTTAGCATGTGGAATATCATTGATGTGAGAAGAGGGGGTATCGAAACCACCATAAATGAGATTGGTGTGAAGGTGTGGTGGAACGAAAGGAATAACATCCCGACGTTTGGTTGGTACATAGGTGCCTTATCGGGTCTACCGATATGGTGAGGAGTGGGAAGAGTGTTGAGTGTGAGAAGATGATACTCCCCATTGTAAGTTTTCCATTACATTATCTAGGAGTCATCATTAGGGAGTTTGGAAGAAGGAATGGCTGAGCTGGTGGATGGTGTAGATGAATCGTTCTTGGGAATGAGTACATCATTTTCTATAGGTCATGTTACACACCTAGAAGGGAGGATCCCTAGGGGAGTGTGAGAATCTTCCCCTCATGCTCATATTTAAGGGAGTGATGAAGTGTGGAGGGGACGCAACGCACATGGCATAGATCCATGGTCACCCAAGGAGAACATTGTACTAGAATTCTCCTTCAATGATATAAAATACCTCATGGATGAGATTCTCACCGACATGGATAGGAAGAATGACCATTCCCAAGGAGAGGGAGTGATAACATCATTAAAAGTGTGAAGAACCACGGGAGTTTGAGGATGAGATGCCTTGGGGATCTTAAGTTGGTTCAAAAGTATGTGATGGGAGGATATTAATGCTTCCCCATTGTCGATCATGGATCGTCGAATGAATGTATCATTGATCCTGACCATGATAAAGAGGGGAAGGTCATGTTCTTTTGGTGGGATGTCTAGAATCTCAAGCATCATCAAATGATATGATAGTAGTAGAAGTGGTAAGGGATCCTACAAGAGACGCGAATGGTTGGGCCTCATCACTGGACGTAAAATGCACTTTAAGGCTTCAGTAAGAGCTTGTCTATGATATGGTGAGCTTTGGATAAGCTCATAAAGTGACATCTTGATAGGAGCTTGATGAATCTATTTGATGATACTTTGTTCAATGGGCCTAGAGCTGCACTAAGATAGAAACCTTAGGTTTCGATGATGTGGTTAACTCCTTAGGAGGAGGAATGACAACGATGAAGGTCTTGGATTTTGGTTCGGAGGTTGATTTTGGATCACATGGGCTGGATGAGTGGTTACCCAAAAAAATTAATGAACAAAGGGGACCATTCTTGGAAGAGTCATCTCCTCAAAGGTAGAATGATAGATATTGGATTGGATGTGGAAGGAAGGGACTGGCTTGGTTCAAGAAGAAGTCTTTCCTCTTCAATGAGGTTATGGATAATGGTCTAGAGTACTCTACAATGTTTCAGTATCATGCCTAAGGGTATGATGAAAGGCACACATAAGGTTGGAATTGAACCATGAAGGTTTCTTTCCATTTGGGTCAAAGGCCTTGATAGGTGGAAGCATGATTGCAGAGGTTTGTAGTAAGTGTTGGAAGATTTTTGTATATGATCCAACTAAAGTGCTAGAAGATGCCTTGTGAGACATCTTGGATGTTTGGGGTAAAGTCTGAGTATGTTGATGTTTTGGTGACTTGAATTTGGTTTTGATGTTGGTTGGTGCTTTAGTGTTGAATGGTTTTGGATTGGTGGGCTGAAACATTGTGGTCCTAAAATGGATGATGTTGCATTGGATTGTTTAATTCTAAAAGTGGTCATAGATTTTGTATGTGGGGATGCACCCTTGGGAGGGGTGATGAAAATCTCAACTGGAAGGTCAGATGGTGATGTCATGGTTGGTATGGGTGTAGGAAGATAACATTTGTTTGATGTAATCTAAGGAAGGAAAGGGATTAGTTGGATTGTGTTGATGACATGGAAGGAACATTTGAGGTCATTGCAAGCTGAAGTGCTTTTAAGAATTCCTCAAATGATGACATTGGTGTGAAGGAAGAAGGTGGTGTGGATGTGACCACACGGTTGATGTGGGTAAAAGAATGGATGAGAGGGACCAAGTATGGATTCTATGGATGGTATGATGGGAAAGGGTGGAATGGATAGAGGTGAGGTGGTCAAACCTATTGAAATGGGTGAAGTAAATGATGAAGTGGATGTAATTGGTAAGGGAGTTGATGAAGGACCAATGTTGGATATGGAAATAGGTTGGAATGGTTGCTTCATGAATGTCTCTAGGGGCATGAATGATATATTTGCAAATGGGGTTCTAGTAGTTGTAGATGTGGGAGTGGATGTCGAGATAAATGTAGGTATGATAGATGTAGGAATAATGTCAAAGGGGTAGATGTGATGATGGATGAAGAGAGGAAGTTGTAGATGGGATAGGTTCTTGATTAGTGGTGTTAAGAGTGTTTATAGTGTGAGTGTTGGGTGCTTGGGTTGTAGTAGAAGTGGTAGCTTGGCTTGTTGGTGTATGATTTGGGAAAGGTTGTTTAAAGATGTCAAGTGGTTGATTGGGTGAAGCATTTGGATTGTCCACTTGAAGATCACCTGATCAATGAGTCTTTGGACCAAATCCTTAAAATTTTGACATATTTCTATGTCGTGTCCTCAGACTTGGTGGTACTTGTAGTAATGGTCTTCTCGATACCACATGGGTTTCGGTCTTGACTCATCAAAGGGTTGGATAGGAGGAAGTGTGATGAGGTTCACCACCATCAACTTGTCAAATATTGTACTATATGACTCCCCTAGGGGAGTGTAGTTGGGTGTTGGTCAAAGGGCTCATTGTTGAGTCCACATGTTGGATGTAGGTGGAAGATGATTTAATGACCACAACATTGGCCGCCACCTTTGATTTGTCATTTTGTGTGGAGGACTTGGTAAATTCATGTTTAGGTTTGTTTGATTTTAATTTTAAATGACCCTTCTCGAGGGCGCGTGATTCAAGTTTATGAGCCATGGTGAAGGCTTCATCAAAGGTTTAGAAATGATTGGATTTGTAAAGTAGAAGATATATGCTTCACACACATGAATGTGAGAAGAGCTTGATGAGATCAGTTTATGGGAGAGGGAAGGATAATTGGTTTATAGTGACACACCATCATGTGATGAAATTTGTAATGGACTCATCTTCAAACTTTTGGATGGCATATAAATCATTGATAGTTATTTTATGTGCAATGTTAATCAAAAAGTGTTCTAAAAATAGTTTGCATGAGTTGGGAGAAGGAGAATATCGAATATTGAGGAATATTATTATACCAGTCAATGTGGGACCGGCCAAGGACATGGGGAAAGTATGGAGCATCAAGTCTGGTCATGTGCAATAAGATAACATGCATGTTTAAATGCACAAAGGTTGTTGTGGATCCTCTTTATTAAACTTGGTGAATTTTGGTAATTCCCAATGTAGAGGATACAATTTAATTGGTATAGATGGGTGAATAGGCTCATTACAGATTTGTTCATATGATAATGAAACTTTGGACCCTAAAGTAGTGGCCTCGAGGTTGGCTAACCTATTCACAAGAGCATGCATAAGATCATTCAAAAGAGTCTATATTGGGGATGAGAGGTGGTGGTTACATGTAAGAAGTGACTGGATGAGTTTGTTGGTGAATTTTTGGATGTGTAGGTGTTTGAGGAATTTGGTGGGGTGAGTGTAAATCATGGGTTATGATTGAAGGGGTGGTTGTTGAAAGAATTATTGTTGGGAGGTGGGGACATGATATGATTGTTGTGATTGGATTGGTTGTTGTGAAAGTGTTGAGTAGGAATGTGAGTATGAATGGGTTGAAACTGTTGATGGAATGGATTAGTCACTGAATAATGTAGAGCACCCATAAAAGGGGTTGGGAAGTATTAACAGGCATGCCAGATGTGAGAAGGTCATACTATCTGGATAGGGGATATGATGTTTGGGTATGTTGGTTAGGGACACTAGTAAAGATAAGCAACCGAAGAGGTGATAGGAGGGTAGTGTTGATTTTCATGTTGATTGGAGGGAGATTGTGAGGAATAGGTGTGACTATTTGGGTAGTTTGATGGGATGAGGGATTGGTGGAAGAGGAAGCAAGATGGGTGTAGAAAGTTCATTTATTGCAAATTGAGTAGTTTGGGGATTGGTCTGATAAGGATAAATTTGCTGAAGTGGTGGACCATATGGAGGAAGTTGAGTTGATCTCCTAAGGAGATAGTCTTGGAGTGCTACTAGATTGGCATCTAGAAGCTCTTGGAACATGGTATCACCAAGAGGGACCTTAGGAGGTCCAAAAGGCTCGATCTAATGGATGGTGGGGTGGTTGGCCTAGATGGGATAGATTGGTGGTGTAAGAATGGGTTAGTCTCACCTAAGGTTGTAGTGTGAACAAGGGGTTCTGGGTGAGAGACATCGATGAGAGGTTGAGTGCTCATGAAAGAAGTAATCAAGGGACATGGATGAGGTAACTATTGTGGTAAATATTTGTTGAGATGAAGAACTATTTGAAGAAAAGTTTTGTTCCATTCTCTTGGTTGCTAAATGAGTAACTATGGGCATGAAATAAGTTTTACCCAAACAAGTCAAGAAGAAGATTCTTTTTATGTTCTTAATTAAGAAAATGAAGAAGAAAAGGGATGGATAACAAGGTACCTAGGAGAAGAAAATATATGTGGTTTCAGGTTTGTTATGGCTAGGGAAGTTTGAGGTGACTTCTGTTGGGTGATCAAATCCCAATCAATAAACTAGGTAAGGGGATGTTTTGATGTGTTAATTTAGATGTGTGAGGTTTAGGTTGTGTGTGATAAAATGTGAGATGCAGAAGTTAAAACCCCTACTTAAGCTATGTGACCAAGCAAGATGTAGAAAGGAAAGGTTCTTTTAAAACCAAATCGAAGTGTGATTTTTGATGAGAACACACATAAGAAAGGGAAATACAATGCAAAAAGGAGTAAATAAGGAAAAATGAAGAATACCTAGATATAGCTTTTCCTTTTTATCTACACTCTTGAGCGATGAGTGATCCAAGTAAATGAACCCAACACAGGAAAGCAAAAAACAAGCCTTATGTTGTAGTGTTAGTAGAAGATAGAAAAAATAAAATATAGAAATAAATGCAAAGGATCACCTAAAGGGTGGTCCCATCGGCATGTCAAAAATGTTGTACAAGAAACTTCCTCACTGATCAAATGAATGAACTAGCAATGAAAGCAACTAGCAACTAAGAAATGTTGGAGGGTTTATGTTACCTCAGATGTGATATGATGGATACATGTGTAAAGTAGATGATGGATCTCGCCGCTATTAGATGATAACCGTAAATAAGAAACTACTGAAAAAGAAAATGGATTAGATGATTTATGTCGGGGTTACCTAACAAAGTGGACCCAAGAAGTGTTAACTTCCTTAGTGGATGTCAACCCTCGTTTGTTAAATAAAAGTGATATAAATGAAAGGTAAACCGATAATATGTAGAAACTGAAAGAATACAAAATCTGGAAGTAACTATGATGGATCTAAATAATAATATGATTGGAATAAAATACAACTTAGATTATACCTGGTCTAGGTCGACGGCGACCCCAACTATGCAGAGATAGGTCAATGATGATATGAGGTAGAAGGGTGGAATAATAATTGTCAATGTAGACCCTCGGATGATCTGGAGTGCAAATTGGATGCTTTAGTGAAAACCTTGAAAAACAAGGGCATGTAGAATTGGAGGAAAACTGCAGAGGGGGTATGAGGAAAAGAAATGAAAGGGATGTGAGGTAACAAGGATCAAAGTGGTTTGGACTAAAAATTGGATAGGTTCGGAAGAAGTAGGATGCTAGATTTGGGGTTTAAGAAATGCAAGGGCTAGAAGACTCTAAGTGGAATGGAAGGCTCGGGAAAGCAAAAAGGATAATGACAGAGGACTGAGTCAATTTGAAAACCTAGGCAACCTGATGGTGAGGCAATGAAGTGTTGAACAAGGCCAAGGGAAACAAGTTGGATCGAGAAATACAAGCAAAAGTAACTGATATAATTGACTACAAAATTTAGATGTAAACAAGGAAATGATGATGCGATAATATCTAAATAAGATGTTGATACAATCTCGAATAATCACGGTGATGCAAGCATGTCTCAAAAGAGATTGAGAGATCTATAAGCGCTTAGGGATGCTCAGAACAAGATATTGTCACAGTCACAAGGAAGCTTGGATGTTCATATGCTATCGATGAATAATGGAAAGAAATCACTTAGTTTTATAGCGTCAATGGTGACATGGGCTGGGTCATTGTGACTATGGGGAAAGTTTCCCCAACAGGCTAGATTTTTGTTATTTTGGCATGATTTTGAGCTTTTAAGAGTTGGAAGGGTGCTTTAAAACATGTGTATAGGATTAGATGATTTAGGGATAAGTCATGGGTGAGTTAGGGCATAAAAATAGAAAGGATAAAAGCTTATAAAAGAAAGGGGATGGATTTAGGATAAAAGATCCTAAATAGAAGGTCCATTAAGGCAAGATAATGGGTATTAATTAATTAAATTTAATAAAGATTAATATGGATGGCATAAATGGGAATTTAATTAAATAAAGGGGATGAATTAAATAAATATGCACGTTGGCGATTAAGGGTATGTTTTAAAGTTAATTATTTTATTTGTAAGTTTTTGAATGTAATCACAAATCTAATTTTAATGGATCAGTTTGTTGTTGGAAAACACAAACACTAAGAGGAGGGGTGAATAAATTCTTCTCAAAACTTTGAAAACTCTTCATAGAATAAGTAAGCTATTCAATTTAGATCACCATTAACCATGATAGACTAATGACATTCAAGCATGGGCAAGGAGTAAGAAAATACACATGAACACAAAGTTTAATGTGGGAAACCCTTTAAGGGAGAAAAACCCATTGAAATCAATGCACTAGCTTAGAAAAATTGTCCTATAAAGATTACAAATATTTCAACCACTAAGCATCCACTCAACTTGAAGCATTAACTCCAAAAATTTAGTCAAACTACAACTTAACCTTTAATAGGCTTCTACTTTCATGGAAAATTCAACTCCCAACAATTTAGCCAAGCTACTACTTGACCTTTTGCAAGCTATAACTTACAAGGAATCTTCAACTCCATGTTTTCTAAGTCACAATTTAGACCTTCCTCTAGTTGTCTAACATAAACAAATTATGATCTCCTATTCAACTCTTCTATCTTCTCTTTTCACCCTCCTTATCACCTTGATTCATCTCGCTTTGTAAAACTCTGTCATGCAAGGCTTCTTTCACACACTCATTCTTGTCAAGATTCTCTCCTTGAATCACCCTCTCAAGCACTCACTTTCTCATGTGTTCACACTGCTACAAAATTGCAATCATGAAGGCATTACATACACACTTTGATTTTCCTTATTTTACATGTACTTAAGTTCCTTCAAAACATAGTCATCAACCCACTCTCTCTTGTAAATTGTGGAATTTATATTTTCAAGGATGACATACACTAATGCCTTCACAAATTCCACTAAAAACTCTTTAACTACTTTCTCCTTAAACTCGTGCACGAGGAAGAACCTGGCATCATCTAAACTGATGCAAGGTCATCATTAACTCTGAAAATATGTCAACTGCAAGATCTAACTCATTATGGTAGTTAAGACACTTAATACACACTGTAAAACTTCTCTTAACTCATTTCCCTCCTTACGACATAACTTAAAATTGTCTTCTTACAACCTCGACTTGACATATGACATCTGCATTCTTCATTTGTAATTGTCATGTCACTTTGTCTTCTTCTTTGGCATAAAAAATTTGTATTGTAGTTAAATGGACTCAATGAAAAGTGTTGTAATCATGCATTCACATTACACAAGCCTTCCTTTTTCTCTATAAGTCCTTTACATGCTTGTAAACTTGCCATTCAACCTTCACTTGGACTCACATGCATAACTAGGTGCAAGTACTTCACACAACAGTCTTCAACTTAGGTGTATGAGAAACCTTATAAGCTTGGTTCTTGCATTGAATTTAGGAAGAATGAATCTATATAATGTCCACACCATCACCATGAGCTTGGAGATCAACAAGTCAAAGCATGGAGCCTTCATTTCAACCCTTCTTCACATGACTTTTATACGGTTGTAGAGGACCTAGAAACCAGTCATAAAAATGCTTCATCACTCTTAAAGCATGAGTCTTGAAACCTTCTCAAGACTTGGAAACAAAGGTATGTGATCCCTATATAACCTTCAAATGCAAAGAGGAAGGCCTTCCACTTTCATTTAGTCACTAACATGGTTTCAAACACATAAATTTTTTCTTCACAAAGTGAGATGGTTCAAGCATTCAACCACATATCCATGGCTCTAAAGTCACATTTATGGAAGCCTTTATGTCTTGAGAAACTCACCAAGTCCTTACATTGCATCACTTGAGGGAAAATAGATCAGTTATGCTTGTTTTTCAAGAGTCACTTAGGATGGATTTTAAGTCCCAAAAATAGTCATGATTTAGCTTGCACCTCACTATACTAAAACTCACTTTCATGGAAAACCATTACATATACACTTCAAAAATAGCTTCAATCCATGATCAAATACTCTTGCATCTTGTTTCACCCGATTCTTATACATTTCTTTGAAGTATTGATGAAACAGATAGGGTAAGCGGCATAGGAGGAATACATTTTAATGCTAGTTGATGGGTTGTTATGCGTGTATGACTTCCGAATCCACAACTGATCATGAGAGCTTCCTTTTGGCTAGGAGGAACTACCTGTAATGAAAGCAAGACCACCAGAAAGAGTTAAACAATATGTGCGGTGAAGCGCCTAGCGTGTGCTAAATCCAGAAGTGTGACTTCCTAGATGGTGTCATCCATTGTTTTAAAAATTTAATGTGGGAAATGAAGTAAATCCTATTGTAATTTGAAATGATTTAGGTATCTCACTTAAAACACAATAAGAAAGATCTAATCTAACATGCTAGGTTAGAATAGGATCCGAAGGTCAAATAGTTGGTTCTGGGTCTCTGTAGGTCTGACAAAAGTCTTAGGTAGGTCACAGGTGATTAAGGGGATGTAAAATTAGGTGGATAGGTCCCTGTTCTAGGTTGTATGAGCACATACAGTAACCAATGCCAGTTAAGGGTGACCGACGGCGGTTAGGCGTAACCGGTGCCAGTTACTGTGGAGTTCTGGGGATGCCACAGAATGGGTTTGGGGTCTCCTTTGTGATTGCACAAAGGATTTTGGTTGGTTGGGATGAGGTATTGGGTGATTTGGGAGGGATTTGGTGAGGTTTTAATGGGTATATGGAGGGGGAATGTTGAAGGAGGTCAATGGGTGGCTAGGTAAACAATAGGTGATAATATAATGACAAAATGAAGTGAACCAGAGAAGTAGAATGTTTTACTTACTTGGATTCTGGTCCTGGATACCTGTGAGTGAGGGATGGGGGTGTTGGTAAGAGGTTGAAGGCTGCAGGTGATCACCAATCGTAGGAGAGCTTCTGCATGGGCTGCATGTGCATTCCTCTTTGCTTGGTTAGATTAGATCATTGTTGGGGTGGCTATGTAGGAGAAAATACTTGATCTCCTTCCTTACATGTGTGTTCTCACTGGAATTGATCTCAAAAGATGCGATATCTCTCAGGAAGATCTCAATGTTTGCCAACTTTTTCCAATCTTTGCCAACCTTGAAAATAAGGTTGTTTTGGGGGTTAAAAAGGGTAATCGACGGTGGTTTCGGCCTAACCGGTGATGGTTAGGGCTAATCGCGTCGGTCAAGGTGGGATTTCCTAGGTTTACTAAACTAGGGAGATCCTCTTGATTTTCTCGGATCTTGTGTCGTTAACCCATGGATTAAATTAGAAGCTTCTTGTAAGCATGTGGGAATGTGGTTAGAGAGAATGTAGGCATTGATTTTTAGGGTTTTGGTAAGTCTTAGTTAGTTATGGAAACTTACTAAGAATAGGTCTTAGGGTGAGTTGGCTTGATGAGGTGTCTAGGTGAAGTGTATGTGTGGATATTATTTAAATTAAGATATTTAAATAATAAATATGGTGAGGATAATGAATTAATTAATTAAATTAATTAAATTAATATTAGTGAGGTGAAGGGGGCCATGGCTAGGTGAATGTGATGAAGGGTGCTTATTTGTCGAGGACAAAGGGAGTGTGACCTAATTTTAGTGTCTACATTTTCCCCTTTTTGTTGCGTAGCTTGTATTAGTAAGCGACGCTAACAAAAATAAGATGTGGTTGCCCCATGTGTGGGTGAAGGTGATCCCCCTCAAACTAGGAACTGACGAGGCAAAAGGCAGAATCGGTGAGTGGTTTGATAAAAGGTAAATGTGATGAAAAGAAAGGTGGGTAACGGGGAAAGAGGAGCAAGGTCTACTTAGGTAAGCTAGGTAATGGGTCAGGGTTAAAGGTAGTAACAATCAAACACATGCACACGTATAAACTGCAGCATGCTACCGGGTTGAAGAGCAGTCAAACTCTACATCATCTAAGGTCGATAGGTTTATCCAAATGAGGTTGAAGTGATTCCGGTATCCAAGGTATAGGATATGGTAGGAAACACAACATAGGTTAGGTGTAGGAATGTTTAGGTATATGTTCGGTACACCAAAGGTAGGGTCAGGATAAACGGTCACGACAATAGGCTAGGTAAGGTCATTAGGTCAACAACACAGGTAACAGTGCCATAAGGTATAGTGAACACATGAGGTCAAAGGTCACGAGTGATGGTCCAGGTCCAAATATCTAGGTCACAGCATAGGTAAGGCCAAGGTAGGGGTAAAATAATGAGTCCCCAAAGGAGGACAAAGGGAGGTAGTAAATGATGAGGTCGAGAATGTGAGGGAAATGGTTTGGGTAAAGGTGGGGTGGGTAAATGATCAGGGTGAAGGTTGGGTGAGGTAAAAAAGGAGGAAGGGGTACGATAAAAGGGTAAAATTTTTAGGGGAATGGGATAGGTGAGAGGTGACCATGGTTGAAAATCGATGTGGGTCCACGGTTAGGTCGGGTTTGTTATAAAAAAAAAAAAATCATTTTTGGTCTTTTAGCTATTTGAGAAAATGAAAAGAGAGAGAAAAGAGAGAAAAGTGTCTAGATGGATGGAGGATTTGATTGGGTGAGGTGAGGCGGTTGGTGTGCAGTGGTCAGTGAGAAGGATAGCAGAGATCAGTGAGAGGATTTGATTGGGTAGAGGGTGGGTACCCATTCGGTGATGGGAGGAGTGGAGAGGGAGTGGGGGTGCCACCAGTGTAGATGTGCAGACGATGATGATGGCAACGTGAGATGATGAGTGAGGTAAGTGCCCTACTCTAGGTGTATGTGATTAGATAGAGTAGAGGATTAGTATATTGTTTTTTGTAGTTTCGGTTGGGTTTTGTTTTTGTGGGCGGGAATGGGTTAAATTTGGAAATGGGGGGAATAACGGGTAAAAAGAGGAATGGGGAGGGAAATAAATGGGATAGGTGGGGTGGGTGGAGGTCCAGGGGTAGTGTAGGTCTTTGTAGGTGGGTAAAAGGGGTAAGGGAGGTTTTTTAGAAAAGGGGGTTTTGGGAAATCGGGTTTTTTTGTGTGATGATTGACATCGATCAAGTTTGGCCACGTCGGTCAGGATGAACTAGTATCCCTCACCAAACAGGTGACCAATGCCGGTTAAGGGGTGACCGGAGTCGGTAAGGGCGAACCGATATTGTCACCAAACAAGTGACCGATGTCGGTTAAGGGGTGACCGGGGTCGGTAAGGGTGAACCGGTACAGTCGGGTTATTGGGAACAAGGGTCCAAAAGTGATGTGGGCTAGGTGGTTGAGATGGGTAGGGTGAAAATAGGGTGTGGGAAAATGATAATTGGTAAATATGGATATGATAAATGGAGATTAATGTTTTGTTTGTATGGATGCAGGGGAGAGCACAACTACATATGCGGGACAGGGTTCTACCCCTTGCTCGTGATAGTGCGTGGCGCATGACCCCGGAGGAGCTGCAACATGTGGAGGCAGTGGGCTTGAGTGGGGTTTGTCTCTATTGACATGTAGTCTCAAGAACCAAGTTTGATGGTCGCGCTCATCGATAGATGGGATTCCGTGACCAACACATTCCACCTGCCGATGGGTGAGATTACTATCACCCTGGAGGATGTGTTCTAGATTCTTCGGCTACCCATATTGGGTGCATAAGTCTACTCCGTCTCCTCTGAGGCCTCAGAGGAGCTGATTTTGACTATTTTTGGAGAGGGATGGCCGACCTGAGATTCCATAGCGCCAGCTTGAGCTATGGAGAGATGTACCTAGCTCGTCTGGAGGAGACGAGGCTAGTGGTTTTGTTGATGGAGGTAGTGTGTTACTATGCACCTGCTAGATGCAGAGGGTGGACGGTTTCCCTGATCACTGATGGGGGTACTCCACGACATGATGGTGGATGAGACCCACTTTTCCTGGGCATTAGCATTCTTGGTGTAGATATAAAGGAGTTGTGGGCATATGGGTGGTGCGCTTGAGTTCAACTTGTGTTGTACATTTTACCGCACTCTTTGGGCATATGAGCACATAGTTTGTGTGTGGCCTATAGGGATGCCCTAAGTAGATGCATTCCCAACGAGATTTGTGTGGGTGGGGTATAGGAGATGGGTTCCGGTTATTGGAGAGTGGTGATCTGAGAGGCCCACACATGATGTGGCCTATTTCCGGTTACTAGAGGGGTTGTCCAGGAGTGGACATTATCTAGAGGCCATATGTGGGATTCCCCTCATATAGGCATATGCATGAGGAGCTAGCTAAGCTCCAGCTAGAGAGATGGATACTGAGGTCATCGTGTCGGGGAGTATGAGATGATCCCGGTAGACAGAGTCTGGCGGTAGTTCGAGCTAGTACAGGACATACCTCACCCTTCCCACAGTACCAGAGAGACGATGTGGAGAGGCCCTTACCTCTACCACAACCTACGATTCCCATAGAGGCGGAGGAGTAGCTAGTGGACTAGTAGATAGATGATGAGTGCGAGATAGGTAAAAGCGGTGGTGGGTGGCTCACTTACGAGCCATACCACCCAGGCCAGGGGTAGCTAGATCTAGCCACCATCATAGTGTAGAGAGACACCCTACAGGGGTAGGTGGCTACTCTCATTACCCAGTTGGGTATACTACCAACATATTGGAGGATCGAGAGGCAGAGGTAACAGAGCTACAGATACAAGTGGCCATCTGCGAGGCCTAGATGGTGGTGGAGGAGATGGAGATGGAGAGGAGGTGGATGGTCAGGTGGTAGCCTTACGGGATTAGTGATAGGTTTACAGGCCGATTGACCCATGCACCGAGGCATAGATTAGGGCCTTACAGCCTAAATTTAGGCACGGGGTAGGAGGGCACCACCATCACAGGCACCGGGACCGGGTCCTAGTTCACAAGTAGGAGCGGGGATAGGGTTCCACGGGGCGGTACAAGGGCCGAGACCTATGGGACCACCACAGACCGTGCCTGTATCTAGGTTATGGGATGCCCTAGGTGAGGCTAGATATTATCAAGACTAGTTGATGGTGGCTAGGATAGACTTCATATCCTATGCCGAGTACAGGGCACAACAGGCGTCCAGTGAGAGGACGAGATCCCGCACTCACAAGTGTGGAGAGCATAGGAGGTCAGCGAGCTCTAAGGCCCGATCAGGAAGAGGCTACCAATGCACGGAGAGCCACTCTAGTTGAGGCACCAACAGGACCCAGGAGGCCGAGGGCATAGGCGATACAAAGATGGAGGACATCCGCCGAGATGCCTGATATGTGGTCGCCTAGTTTTTGATGTATGATAGTCTTTTTGTGATTTTGTGATTTATACCGCCCGTGTGCCAAGAGATAGAGTGTATTTTTGATCACATAATGGCTGCATGCCGAAGAGATTTTGTATTATTTCATTATTTTGTTGTATATATGAGACCGACCTGTGTGCCGATGACATTTTGTATTGTGTATCGGCCTACGTGCTAATGATTTTGAGATGATGGACATGATGAGATAGCCATGTATTTTGAGATACACATTGATTTATTTATATGATGAGATACATGGTATTTTTTGATTTGTTGATGTGTTGATGAGATTTTGATTTGTTATTTTGATATGGATGGAAAGTAGGTGAGTTAGGCATGATGGAGTCAGGTTGATTTAGGCTGGATCGAGTCAGGTCGGGTTAGGCATGGATCGAGTCAGGTCATAGGCATGGATCGAGTCAGGTCGGGTTAGGCATGGATCGAGTTAGGTCATAGGCATGGATCGAGTCAGGTTGGGTTAGGCATGGATTGAGTCAGGTCATAGGCATGGATCGAGTCAGGTTATAGGCATGGTTGAGTTATAAAGTAGGCATGGTTGAGTTAGAAAGTAGGCATGGTTGAGTTAGAAAGTAGGTGAAGTTGTGATTCATTATTTTATGCAATGAATGATAATATGGGTCATATGTGAGATGTGGTATAATCTAAGCATAGTGATGATAAAGAAATGCTAGGTGTAATAAATGTATGTTGTGATAAGGATTTAAAATATGAAGTAACTTGTTGTTTGTTTGGTTTAATTTCCAATTTGGGATAAAAAAGGGAAACTAAGTGAGGTGTGAGGAACATGGAAGATGAATTGTTTAGGGTAGAGAATGGCCAAGCTAACCTCCAAGGGCCCCATGCCCTCGGAGTGTTGCCTACATAGTCGGCGAAAGGGGACCTCAGGCCGATGTAGTTCTCCCATGAGCTAGGGAAGAATATGATGAGGTATGAAAATGAGTTAGTAGGTTTTAGGCATGGTGTGGGTTTTAGATCTGTTAGGTGTGGGTGGATTATAGGTAAAGTGATGTAGGTGATGTCGATTGTGGAAAAAGAAGAAGATTACCCCAAAAGTAAGTGTTGAGGACCAAGTCCTGTATAAGGTAATCAAAACATAAACAAAGACGGTTTAAAAGATAAGAGGGGGCAAGAAAGCCACCTGATTGGGTAGGATCATACTGAGTAGATCATGCCTTGGAGGAGGTGATGAACGTAAGACCCTAAAGACATTGCATGATTGATTGTTCTACGGTGAAAAGTAGTCACATGATCACCAAATGTCTAAGTTCCAAGAAGTCCCTTGAGGTAGTAGGAAATGGGAGTGGGAATGGTAAGAAGGGTGAAAGGTAGTTAATTGTTATATGGTGTGAGGTAGCATGCTCTTTGGGCAAGAGATCCGAGGTCACAATGGGTAAGTCCATGACTAAAAAGGTTTGTTGTTTTGACTTATAGTTGAGATAGACTGATTGATGTGGGAAGTCTATATGGGATGAAGAAATTTAACTCCTTGAGGTCTTCGTGAAGTTGATCGATGCGGGAAGCTTTGGTTGCTCTCATTTTTTTATAAAATCTTTATATAGTTGTCCTTCGAGGGAGCAATTTGTTTATAACAATGATTGTTAAGAGGAAGATGTCCTTTTGAGGGAGTCATCTTTTGAGTGGAAGTTTGACTCAAGGAGTTATATCCCATGTGAGGGCTTTGAAGTCATGGACAAGACCAAGGTGGAAGATAAGACTCTTGTTCAAAAGGCAAGGTGGAACGACCATGGGATCTCATCTAAAGGTAGATGAAAAGTATCCATGAGAATCATGCTATGTGCAGTGCCGTGGTACACATATTCAAGAGAAGATAACAAGTGACAAGTACTCACATGATTCTTGTTTAATCATTGGTGAGGTGTATGAAGTGAATAACACTCAAGGGATGAGCATGGAAAGAGACAAAAGGTGAGGTAGGACGACAAGTCAACAATAGAATGGTTGAAGATGCAAGGCATTAAGGGGCTCAGGTTTGGGTTTACCATCGAGTGAAGATAAACAATAAGCACCTGATCCATAAGTATGGGTCATGATGTATGGTCCAAGCCAATTAGGAGAAAATTTTCCTCGTTTACTTTTTTTTGCTTTGGTTACGTGTTGATTTTATTTTAGGACAAGGTCACCGACTTGGAAGGTCCATTCATGGACATGTTTTTCATAGGCATGTTTGATACATTTTTGGTAAACTTGAAGGTGATCCAGAGCATTAAGACGACATTCATCTAGTAACTCTAATTGTGCTAAACGGTCCTGACAAAAGTCATCATCAGTGAGCATGTCATGGAGAGAAATGCAGAGTGAGGGAATCTAGACTTCGAGAGGTAGGATTGCCTCTGTACCATAGACCAGAGAAAAGGGTGTGGCCACAGTGGAAGTGTGAATACTAGTGCGGTATGCCCACAGGGAAAAAGGAATGTGCGTATGCCAATCCTTCCCAGTATCATTGACCACTTTCATGAGAATCTTGTTTAGGGTTTTGTTAGTGGATTCGGATTGGCCATTGGTTTGTGGGTAATAGGGTGATGAGAAACTTCGAGAATGGCCTTGACTTTCATAGGGGTCAACTTCTACATACCACGTAGGAAATGATAAATCCCATGAGCTTTCCCTGAGAGAACCGCAAAGACACACTTCTTAGGTTGAAGGAGGATGTAATATTTAATGAGGCAGTCAAAAATGGTTTTGAGGACGACAAGGTGTTTAGAGCGGTGCTTAGATTTGGCCAAGAGATTTTCCACACAATCTTCCAATATGCGATGCATGATGTCATGGAAGATGTAAGTCATAGCCGCGATATGTGGCACCAACATTTTTAAGACCGAAAGGCATGACTCGATAGCAAGAAGGTCCCCCAAGGGGTGATGAACGAGGTTTTGTGTTGATCCTATGGGGCAAGCAGGATTTGGTTATAACCCGAGAAGCCATACATGAGTGATAACATCTCATGGCGGTGGTAAGGTCAACCGAACATCAATACTAGGTAAGGGAAAGTCATCTTTTAGACACGCTAGGTTGAGGTCACGAAAGTCTATTTAAATATAGAGTCCACCTATCGCTTTAGTGATAGGGACAATGTTAGAAATCCAATGAGGATAATCAATGGGTAATATGAAGGAAATGAGAAAGAAGGTGCTTGAAGTTATTCTTTGACGAGAAGGCAATGCGAGGGTGCATTTTCCTCGAGTTTTGTTTGATGGGTTTGGCATCGGGAGCGATTACGATATTGTGGACCACTATGGTGGGGTCAATAACGAGCATGTCTGTGTGAGACCAAGTGAAAGCATGGTTATGGTATTTGAGGAAAGAAGTGATGGCTTCATGTTCAATGACATCTAAAGATTGGTGACTTTAGGATGTGTGGGTCATCCACGAGTATGAATGTTGATCTCGATAGTCAATTCATTCAACATGGTTTGTGTCTTAGAAGGTAATGTCTGATGAATATATGAGTCTTTAGCACTAAGGTAGGTGAGTATAGAGTCATCATCCTAACATTGAATGACATTAATTGAAGGTGTATCATCATCGATCATTTCAGGATACAGGAAGGGAAGAGTGGAAGGGGCCTCGCCCTCATGTTGATAAGTTAGAGGCCCTAAGGAAATGGTGTTTATGAAAAAAAAGTTAGGAGGGATAGATTCAGGATCCATCGACTCCGTCGGTGAGGGTGGTAATGAAGGTGGAGTGGGTGAAGAAGGTGGAGAAGGGTTAGTGTCCTTAATGAGTTCAATGCGGGCCTATTTGGTAGGTGGTTTAGGAAAGCTGATACCACTACGGTCGTTATGTTTATTGGTGGTATATGGAATGACAGTATGGCGACCATGCTCATAAAATCCAAAACCAAAAATCTTCCACGCATATCGGTGTAGGAAGGTATGGGTGAAATAGTGATTGGTAAGTGATTGGAAATTGGCAGAAAATGGGTGAGTTTGTGACGGTGGTTTGGGTGTGAAATTGGTAGTATCAAGTCCCCATAGGTGAGACTAGTATGAAGGTGAGGGGGACCATATAAGAGATGTTCTCCTATATGATGATCATAACGAGGGTGTTGGTGCCGTACTCTTGTGGAGTAAGGAATGTGTTGACACTATATAGCTTGTACTCCCCCAGAGTGAGGCATTGAAAAAGACCTTCCAAGGGATTGGTGGTTGGTATGTAGGTATGCTGGAATGGATGAAGTGTCGAGGTCGATGCAGAGGTAGAGTTAACGGATTGGGAAGCTGATGGGTCAGCCATGGAGGTTGTGGCAGTGGTAGGAATGGAGGAGGTATGTGTGGTTGAGGTAGTGACTGTATTGGTAAGCGGAGGTGTAGGTGAAGCGGTGGTGGTCGTGGAGGTAGACGCTTTAATAGGTATGAGCACATCATTGGGCCAGTAAAGCATGTTACATGTTTTAAAAGGTGATGGATCAGATGGAATGGTATAGGTGTGTCCTTCGTGTTCAAACTTTACACAACGATGCAAAGTGGAAGGAACGTAACCCATGACACAAATCCAAGGGTCTGCCAAGCAACAAGTTATATTGGAATTCCCCCTCCAAGATGTAGAATAGTTTTGGAACAGTGCGGGGGCCCACGCGAATGTGGAGGATGACGGTGCCTAGTGTAGAGGTGATAGCGTCATTGAATGAATGCAACATGATAGGATGTTTATGCATGTAATTGTTAGGTATGTGCATTTGAGCGAATGCATGGGATGAAATGATGTTAATGTTAGCACCCCCATCAATCATCACACGACATACCTATATGTCATCAATGTGGACAAAGATGAAGAAGAGGTTGGAGTGCGGGTCATCATTTTGGTGTGGCGTGATCTCTTCCTCTGAGAAGCTAAGGGAGGCTACTTGGTGAATAGGGTGGGGCATAGATGAAGGTGGTAATTTGGTGAGAGAGGCTACATGATGGGGTGTGATAATGGAGGCTACGGGTGTAGGGTCATTGGGTAAAACCTCAATAGATTGAAGAACCTCCATGAGAGCTTGACGATGGGATTCTAAGGTTTGAATGAGGTCATACAAGGACATCTTGAGTGGAGATTGGTGTAATTGTTTGAGCATGGTGCGATGTGTGACACTTTTAGAAATGGGGTATGCGGGGCCGTAGATAGTGATATTAGGTATGGGTTTAGATGGTATGTTGGGTATAGTATTGGTTGGTGGGTCAATTGACTTTTCTTTACCTTTATCCTTCCGAGCACGTGTAGTGGACGTGTATCATGTTGATTTGGGGAGTTGGAAAATGGAGAAGGTGTAGGGTGAGTGGTATAACAACGTGACAAGAAAAAACCTACGAGAGGAGAAAAAACCTGTGAGGTGAGTTGCGTGCAACGACATTTGGGGTGGTGGCATGACAAGTTCTCGATGTGAACCATGTTAATTTCAAATCTTGGGGGTGGTTCTAGGAGCTGTGAGGGTGGAGTTTGTGGTTGTTGAGTGGACGGTGTGGGAGTGGGTGTCGGTCCTCATCGAGAAGGTCGTCATCATCAAAGTTGGCTTCGGAGGACATAACTGGATTAGGATGGTTTTCAATGCCTTGAAGTTCTCCACATTGTGCCACGACACACTGATGGTAGGTGTAAATTTTAGTATCATCAAACCATTTTGGCTTAGGTTTGAGGGGGTCGTAAGGTCGAGTGGTGGTAATGTGATGACTGAAGTCTCAAGGAGGTTGGTTAAAATTTTGGCATAGGACCCTGCTAGTGGATCACAATGGGAAGTGAACGTGGGTTTGGGTGTAGGTGTGGTTGATTGTTGAGGAATGGTCTTTGGAAGAGGAGGAGCGGATCGAGCTATGGTTTTGGGTGTCGGTGTGGTTTTGGGTGTTGGTCATGTTTGTTTAGGTAGGGGTATGGTGGATGAACTGGTAGGAGGGTGTGTAGTTGTTTTGACTATCTTATTGTGGGGTAGTGGAGTTTTGTTTTTGGGTTACAAATTCTTAGGTAGAGGTGATATGGGTGTACGAGGTCTAGAAGGAAAGGCCGATGGGGAAGAGGGACGAGTTACCCATGGGGATAACGGAGGTGTTATGAAGGTAGAGGATGTGGGTCGTGTAGGAAGTGTAAGGGACAAATATTGAAGTGTAGTGGGTAGTGAAGAAAAGCTTGAAGGTATTGGAGGTATATTGTAAGAACGGCGCAGGTAGGAGTGTAAGTCGTGTTGAGTGTCTAGGTAGGTTAGAGGTTTGTGAGGAAGGAATGGGTTGTTTTTTTTTTGGTTTATTGATGGGTGGAGGGTGCTTGACCACCATGTTGGGAAGTGAGGTCTTCACGGTACATATCTCTCCTTATCCTTTGTGTGCCCTTCTACGTTATAATTTGTGCACCACATCCCACCATGAGTCTCTGGAATTGTGTTGGCAGATAATTTCTCCAACTACCTAGCAAGGTGAATGAGCCTCAAAAATGGGCTAACACCTAAAGTGTCAACATTACCAACTTCCTCATCGTGTAAAGTAGGCAAACGCTTCGCGCGGGTCCGTGAATGTTTTATGAGACAAAGCCCTCCTAAAGGGTGTGATCAACCCTCTAAAAAATAATTGAGCATCTTGTGAAGGGTGGATATCATAAGATAGTTTAGACAATAGAGTTTTAGAGTGTGCATCATATTCCCACATGCTCTCTGCCATTCCCTGCTGAATTTCCTTGAGAGAGTTGATGCTCTTCTGTTCAAACTTAGGTATGTGGAATTCCACCAAGAACACATTTTTCAGCATGGTATAATTCACAATAGTCTGATGAGGGTCATACTTTCTATACCAACTATGTGCGCATCCTTGTAAGGTTGTTGTAAATTGACTAGCCTTTCGATCCTGGGTCATGATCCCCTTTGTGTGCCATAGCAGCTTGCACTTATGCACATGCTCTGCGACATCTTCTATCCCACCATGGTGGAGTAAGTGTAGAGACATCTCAAAAAAGACTTGAAGAGGTGGCTGAGGCCCTTGTCCTCCTGACCCAATCCCTTGATTTCCTCTGGTGTTTCCTCCTCCACCGGATCCACTAGATCTTGAGCCACCAGCTCCACCACTTCCACCTCCAAATCCTCCTATGTTAGGTATAGGGCTGTGTTTGTCGTGCCGAACATTCCCGTCATCTCACTGAATAGCATGCCGACAGTTTGTGAACTAGTGCCACTCCTAGTCGTATTTCCTCCACCACTTCCTGACATGCTCCCAAAACCACCTATAGATGCGCCTTGTCCAAACACTCCACCAAATACTGGAATAGTGTGTGAAGCCATAGAAGTCCCAAATGAGAAGTTGTATCTTTTGGGTGCCGATCGATTGCTTCCACTGATATCAAATGGATCAACTATACTTTTCCCTCATTCAAACAAACCAAGCACCAAGGTTCAGTCGCTAGGTGGGGTCAGATGCATGCCAACGACTCTTCTTTCTCCACGTGATGGGCTCTCATCAGAAGCCGAGGGGTTCTCTCTTCCGCACTTACCAAGATGGGGTAAAGACAGTCAGGCCTGTTGGGCTCCACATCCTCCATGTGAACCTCTTCTCCCAAAAACATCTACCTCCATGGATCCATTGTAAATGTAACCTTGCGCCTGTCTCGTAATCTCCCTCTCACGCTCTTCACTATACTTGAGCCGTCTCTCCTCCCTTTCCTTTTCGGCCATTATATCATGGTCATCCTTCTCCAACCTAGTTTCCGCCAAACGCTCGAGTGGTTTAGCCGGCCATTGGGAATGCCTCTAAACTCATGGTTACCATCAAGATTTTGATTGCAGGGGATAACCCACAAAAATGATCCTATGGGCTCCAACAAAAATTCAAAAGTTTAGTGGAAGGCATCATTCATGATCTTGACTTAGTGATTTAAAAGACATGAAAAAGCTATAGAGCTCGAGAATGGCTTCTATACCCCTTCGTCATCATATCAAAAAAAAGCATGCTTAACAAAATTAATAGAACTAGGAAGTTGTAAATCACAAATAGACTTAACATTCAAATAAGGTTCATGATTATAAGATCAAAAGCATCAAAAAGCATATATAAAATCATACAAAAGAAACATGATAATAGAAAGAGATCTTAATATAAATGATCATGGTAACCTTATCATATTCATTATAGTATTACTATAAAACATCACAGAGTGGCAGACCATAGTCATACACCATATCTGGATCCATACATGTATGCTCACAAAACAAAATTTTCATTCCCCATTCCCTCATTACATCCTTCCTATAATCATCTACCCATTTTATCCCATAGTTCTCGTAGTAATTCTATAGAGCTCCGCTTCCTCACTTGTGTCTCCTTTTTCTTTGCTAAGGGTGCGTATAAATAGGCATCGAGCTCTAACAAACTCCTCTGCTGACCTCGAGATCGGCCCCAAGTGTCAAGGTGTGGATCACCCCAGTGCATGCCTCTCCATGTCATGATTAGCTTTTTGGATCTTCTTATCGCAAGGTATATTCCTTCAGGACACCCTGTTGCAGGTGGAACCTTATCCAAATGGAACACGTTCTTCATGTGTTCTATCCAAAAGGCTGAAAATGGCTAAGTCCGAATTGTGCTTTGTGGGCGTGCGTCCTTGGTTCTCCAAGAACCCTTTTTGAATCTACCTGCATTGTGCTTTAACTTGCACTTGTGTGCTCCCTCTGGCCATGCGTGCCTACGTGCCTTTAAGATTTGGTAGCTACATTAGGGTCCCAACATTACCCCACACTTCACTGTTCTCACCCTCGGGAACCTTTTCAAAGAATGTAGTACAAAAAAATGCAAGGCCTTGCCTTGAAAAGAATGGAGGGAAAGAATAAAGAATGGGGAGAGAAAGAATAGAAGGAAAACTACCTAAAGAAGAAGAAGGGGAAAATTTTGCCGCAGGTCGGCCTCCAGTGTATTCCATGCACTGACTTCATCCTGTGCTCTTGTGCAAAGGTCACCAACCAATGTGCTCACCTCGTCGAAGGTTAACCCTTCCCCTTTTGTGTTTATGGTCTCTACCACCAGTCTCAGTTCCTTTGCTTGATCTTCCAAGGCATCCATCTTCCTTGTAATGACCTTGTAGAGCTCTTTTAGCGGGTTTTGATTGAGACCATAGGATCTCAATAGCTTCAGACTTCTTTTCCACTTTGGCTAGGATCTTTTCTCACTCGGCTCTATTGCCTTTATTCTTTTCCTGAAGTCCTTCAGCTCGGCCTCATCATTGTTGGCAAGTAGCATGCTTGTCACCTTGTCTTGATCCATGCAATGGTCGTATGTGACCCCAGTGGTTTGTGTAGCTATTTTTACATCAGTGAGCACCTTGTTGTATTCAGCTATGAGCGCGATGACTTTCAACTTGTCCTCCTGCTCCAAGTGCGCAGCTACATCCTCTGCCGACTCCAAGGCCAAAGGCTGCCTTTCCATGGTGAGGATCGAGTCAAGTCCTCAAGACACTCCAGGGAGGAACCATATTTTTATGTGGGAGGGTTAAGGTCTAGGTGCTTCATGATAATAGCTTGGGAGATGAGCTCCACCTTCTTGGAAACTTTGTGCACTTTAGCTTTCTCCTCTTGTAATTCTCGTTGTAGTTGAGTGTTGATCAGCTTTTCAAGGTTGAGTTCCTTTGTTAGCTTAACTACTTCTTCCTTCCTCTTCTCTCCATAGGTCCTCCAAGACTTTAACCCTGTCATTTCTATAGAAGAGCCTAGCCTCAATTTCCATGGAGACTTTGTTGAGTGCGTTACACACTTGCTCATCGATAGTTGTTGCGTGTTTATAATGGGGTTGTCCCCCTTTCCTTGGACAGTGCTAGTATCGCTCCTTGGTTAACCTCGAACTCGGGCTCATCGAGGTGGGAGTGAATGCCCATGATAGCATCTTTCTTGTGTGTGGGTATCCACCCTCAGGATCAAAGGACTCCATGGTGGTGAGCTCCTTGGTGGGCACGGTACTCTGGAAACACATGCGTAAAACTTTGTTGGGGTCATCAACATATCCCATCATTATTCTTCCCCCTTTGCGTGCATTTACTTCCCATGCGCATGCCCTTGGGAATAGTTACTGAAAGAGTTGGGCCTTTTGTGCTACCCACACTCTTCTCCCTTTGCTCTTCCTTGAATTTCACTGAGCATGAGCTCGTGTTGTCTCAATTCCTCTTCGACCAAGGTATTAATTATCTTCTCTGCCTCCCTTGTCACTTTCTCATTCACCTCCTCCTGAGTGAGCTTGGGCATATCTGGCTCCTTGGTACTTGCCCCCTCGCTCCTTTCTTCACTCTGCGTGCCTTCCTCCCCTTGGGTGCCCTTCCTCCTTACAAAGATGAAAGCATCATTTGCATCTTCTGCTTCCTCTCCCCGAATCATGGACATCAATCGGCTCCTGATCCACCTCCAGCTCTTCCTCTTCATCATCATCCTTTTCACCTATATAGGTGTTCGGGTCATCTGTATCTTCAGACTCTGGTTCTTCCATCCCTTTTCTTCTTCCTCTGCTGAAAACTCTGGAGTCGGGGATGTGGTCTTCTCTTCATCTGAGGGCTCCTCAGGGGATGGTGGCTTCACAGGTTCTGGGGTCTTCTCCTTGACCACCATTCTCTTCTTCTTCCAGACGTAGGTACTTGTCCCCCATGGTACCTACATCTGCTTCTCCACCCCCCTTTGTTCCTCTTTCTCTTCCCCTCTCCTTGCTTTGGCGTGGGCTTCTTTCTTCAATAGGGTCATTTGGGATGGATATCTCATTCTCACGTATATGTGCCCTTTTCAAATTTTGGCCTTATGCGTAGGTAAATCCTTGTGGCATTGCTCCCAGCAATAGGTAAGGTCAAAGGCCTTACAATATGCACATCATGTGACATGTACCTTTCAACGTACGTGTGCTTCTCTGTAGGTAGACCAACTTCTTCCTCATTTCCCTGTGCTCTCTGTCAAGGGTGGACAACTCAAGGTTTAATTTCTTCGACTCCTTGTATCTGTTTACTCCCACTTGGAAAAATTGGGTAGTAAATGAGAATGGGAGTTTGCACCATGGACTCCAGCTTCCATCCACCAAAATGAACCTGCCCAATATAGAAGTGTTGGTAGACTGTGAACTCTGCTTCTCCTTTGGTCGCCGTGGGGGAGTTGTTCAAGGATCCACCATTCAGCCCGAATGCGTTCCTAAGGCACTTATACCATTTGTCTAAGTGTGCCTTGTGTACCCCTATCATTGATTCACATGTGTATTTTTGAAATCTCTCCGTAGGTGAGGGATCTTCAGCAGGGTACTCCCACATGAACTTGTCGGATGCATCGGCACCCCGATTTTTGAGAACACAATTGTCAACAGAATGTTTCCAAATAGGATCTTTCCTCCCTTCTCTCTGCACTGCTTATGATTTCATCTACTATGTATTGGGAGATGTTGTATATGGTGCCTTCTGTGACCTTCTGTAGACATTCAGCTAGGGCTTGCTCACCTGGGTCCACCTTTCTTGTCCATTCAGCTTGGAGACAAGGTGTGCGGCCATCTTCATCACCGGATCACTTTGATATCGAGACGTCGTAGTACCTTGATCCCTTCTTCAATTCCTGGGATGCTATGGTTTCTTTGATTGCCTCCTCATCCAGGAGGTCATCTTGAGTGCGTCCCCTTCATAGTTTAGGCCTGTGAAGTGTGAAATTAGTTGGGGAGTTATGCACATTTTGTGCCTGAAGAAGAAGAAGTCTTCATGTACGTGCGTCATCAACCATTGGTACAAGTGCTCGGGCTTCCCAAAATATGGTAACTCGAAAAGTTGGAGAAGCCCTGCCTTCTCCATTTTCACCTTGACCACGTCGTTGTAGATTGGCAACCCATCAGGTGTTCATTTATTTGTGGGGTGCACCAGCTCAGTGCCATTTCCTTTAATGATTGTACTTGACCGGTGATTGTAGTCGATCACGGTCATCTATCTTATGTGGGACTCCCACTCTTGCCCTAGAAAAACCCCATCGGGTATTGCATCTCAAGTACCATTCCTCATTTGTATCCAAGGGTATTTCTTCTTGTTTCTTCTTTCCTTTTCCTTTACCCTTTCCCTTCTTGGATTGTTCTGTAGGTTTACCAACTGGTTTTGTGGCCGTCATTTGCACCCTTTGCTTTCATTCCTAGGTTAACTTGTGAGTTGTTTAAACATTTTCCTCGTGTGCCCCGTGCCCTAAAACACAAACCCTAATCTCAATTTTTCTCCTTTGATCACGGTGCTTCTTCACAACGTTCCTCACACCCGTGAATCACTTCTACTCTGGTTTGTAGATCTAAATGGACCGATTGTGCTTAAGTTTTGGGATTTTCCTTCACATGAGTCAGTTCTGAAACCCTAGCTCTTGAAAGAAAATCACTCTTCTTGTGTTCATGCAAAGTGAAATAATGAAATGCCCACTCTTGTATTTATAGCTTTTCCCACTTTTATGCATTTAAGGCTAGGCTACCTACCACCGTACGACAATGTTTAATGTGGTGTTTTCAAACAAAACCTGACTTCAGTGCTTCTCCTTACGCGCCCAATCCTTGCGTGAAAACTTTTCCTGTGCCCAATCCTTGTGAAAACTTTTCCCGCCCAATCCTTGTGAAAATTTTTCCAACCCTTTGATCAAAAAAAATCTTAGCGCTGAAACAATCCATCTTTGAGAAGACTCTTGCATGTTGTTGTTACGGCACCAAAGGCACTTCTTCCATCCTCATGATTCTTGCTTTCACCTACCTCGTGTTTTTGCACTTTTTCTCCTTTGTACGTGGATTTCCAATGTAACCTTATTTTGCCACCGACCCAAATCCTCCTAGCAGAATAACTCCAAGTTTCTCTTCATCATCTCACCCCACACTAAAATGATGCGTGGTCCTCTATGCATTCATAAGTCAAAAAGTAATAAGGTTACCGGTGCCCAAGGTGCAAAACAAAACAACAACGTGAAAGGGAAATACAAGAAAGGAAAAGCATAAAAGGAAATTCTAAACTAACTGGAAAAACTACCTTATTTACAAACACCAAGAAGCATTATTTATAGTAGGGCTTCAGCCTACTCCCATTGAAGTGTCCAGGTAATTTTTTTGTTCCATCCAGCGCTTATAATAGCGCGCACATGCCTGAATCAAGGATGTATGAAATTACATAAGGACCCAACAATGCACCTTGACTTTCCAGGATGGCGTAGAAATTTTGAATCATATAGCAATACCATCGGCCAACCTCAAACTATTTTGTTCTTAATATGGCGGTCATGCCATGCCTTTTGCTTTGCCTTCTCGGTTGTTTGGCTCCATCTTGCTAGTGAGTGCCTTTCATCAACTTTATCAATTCATCTATTCTTTCTTCTTCAGTGCTTGCTCATCATCAACCCTCTGTGTGTCTTATATACGAGAGATGGTAGCATGAATTGATAGAAAAAAACTACTTCCATGAACACCAATTGAAATGGTGTGGCCTTGTTCAATATTTTATACGTTGTTTTGTATGCCCAAAAAGCTTGACACCTTGTCATCCCAATCCTGCCTACCCACATCACATATCTTAGTCAATGTGTGACTAAGGATTTTGTTGAATGCCTCTGTAGTCCCATTTTCTGAGGGTGATAAGGGGTAGTCTTGTGATGGGCTACCATGAATTCTGCCAATAGAATCTGATGGTTTCATTTAAAAGTGAGTGCCCCTATCACTTGTTAAACTTAATGGGCACCCATACCTGCTTATAATGTTTCTCCCCAAAAATCTAGCAGTCGTGGCTGCGGTGCAATCCTTAGTGGGTGTGGCCTCTGCCCACCTTGTCAGATAATCAGTATAGGTAATGATATACCATGAGTTAGTCCTTCGCGTAGCTGGTGAGATTGGTCTGACAAAATCTATTGCCCATTTCTCAAAAGGTTCCACAGCGTTGGTGATGGGGTGCAAGGGCATCTCATCCCTTCTTCCAGGTTTTCAAGGCATTGGCAGTGGTCACAGGCCTTGCAAAACTCAATGCAATCTGGTGAATCATCTCCCACCATAGTCGGTGACTAGGATCTTGCGTGTGGTTGCATTCCCCGCATAGTGTCCTCCAGCAATCCCACCATGGGCTTCTTCTATTATGGCCATGCGTTCATGTTCTAATACACACCGGTGCAAAAACCTCATCATGGCCCATTTTATACAAATCCCATTGATCAACATGAAGGGGTGTGGCGTGTATGGCTAACCTTTTCCTTTCAGTGCATTCATCCCTTGGGTGCCACACCTTCCTTGAGAAAAACAACAATGTCTTCTAACTCGAGGGCGTGCGTTGCATGACTTTGAATAGTTTGCGCATCGGCATGGTTTCCTCGATACTTTGTGCGTCTCTCCCGAATCAATCCTTGATAAATGATCGGCCCAAATTGTTCTTTCTTTAGGTTTTACCACCACTTTGAATTCAAATTCTGAAATAAAAGTACCCAATGACATATGCCCTTTGCAACACTTTGCTTTTGTTTACTAGATACTTCAAGGCCATATGGTCAGTGTAGAATATGAAGGGAGTCACTAGTAGATATTGTCTAAATTTGTGGAGCGCGTAGATCATTGAAATGCCTCGCTCGGTCGTTGTATAATTTTATTCTGTTGGTGTCAACTTTCTACTTGCAAAACACAAGGGATGATCAACAATCCCCTCTCCTGGTTGAGCAAGAATGGCTCCCATTGTTGTACCAGAGGCATCCACGTGGACATGGAAAGGTTTATCCCATGATGGGAATCGTAGAATAGGTGCGGTGATAAGCCTTTCTTTTAGAGTGTCAAATGCCCTCTGTTGTGCCTCTCCCCATTGAAAGGCACTCTTATGTCTGAGCAATATTTCCAAAGGTGCGGTGATCTTGGCGTATCCCTTAATGAACTTTCTGTAGTACCCAGTGTGTCAAGAAATCCATGCATGGTGCTTTGGTTGGTGGGCTCCCTAATCCCAATAATAACTGCAACTTTTTGCGGGATCCACCAGTAAGCCCTCTTTGCATATGATATGCCCCAACAACGTTCCAAAAGGAGTTGCAAAGACACATTTCTTGATGTTGAGGGAAATCCTCAACTGCCGACATCTTTCAAACATCAATCTCAAGTTATCACAATGGTCCTTACCAATCCATACACTTTATCGATCATCCAAATATACTTGAAGGAACTTGTGGATGAAGTCCTTAAATGCTTGTACCACTATGTGCAAAAATACAGTGGGTGCATTCCTCAATCCAAAGGGCATGACCGTGTATGCAAAGCTTCCCCACTCGGTGGTGAAAGTTGTCTTTTCTTGGTCTTCCTTGGCAATCCTTACTTGGTGATATCCTGAGAATCCATCCAGTAAAGGAATAGACCTCGCCCAGCAACTCCTTCCAAAATCTCTTCAGTGAAGGGGGTGGGAAAAGGATCTATGATACAAACAACGTTCAACTCCCTGTAATCCACACATATCCTAATCCACCCATCCTTCTTTATGTTGATCACCATTGGACTTATCCATTGATTCCTCCATAGCCTTAATGATCGGATCTTTATCATTTTGTCTAGCTCTTCTTTAACCCTTACGTGCATGTTGGGATTCATCATCTGTAAGGCCTCTTCTGACAGGCGTGCACCATCTTTCAACTTTATCCTCATTTCCCCAATGAATGGTGGATGCCTTTCACTCATGGTATCGCGTGGGAATAAATCCTCGAATTCACATGCAAGAGATCGATGATCTTTGATACTTCCTTGTCGACTAGTAGTCCCCGATGATAGCTTAGCTTTGGGCTCCTTCTCGAGCCGATGTTAACTTTCTTGGTTTTGAGTGGTTCATGATATGTGTGTGCACATGCATCCACACTTATCAACTACCTCACATGTCCCAACCGAATGGTTGACATTCAGGCTCTCCATCTCCTCTCCATCAATAACGTATACCATCTTTCCTTTCTCCTTTTCAGCACATGCACATGCTTGAATTGTATGTCTTCTGGTTCCTCCTCTTCGAACCATGCTTCAAGCTAGGTCCACCAAGTAAGTCTACTAATCTATCTTCCACCATGGTGCAATCCCCCAGAGTGAGGTGCTTGACAGCCTGCAATGCCTCATCAACTGGTTGCTTGGTACTTGGTACTCGAATGTGTGAACCAAGTCAGCCGCTAATTCCTGCCAATTTCCCGTGTGGTGAGTTTTAGAATGGATGTACCAAGTGCGCGCACAACCTTGTAGTGTCGAATACAGCTTGTGCACCCAAAGGGAGGGTGGTAAAGCTTCCGTGCCTTCTCCCCAGACCCTCTCACATGCCTGGATGTGGGAAGAGGTGGGTTCATTGCCATTGTAATCCTTGATAGCGGTGGGTATATTGCTCTTCGAGAATCAGACAGTGAGCGCAATTCTAACTTCACGCCACTCCAACAGTTTTTTCTATGCATGGCCCACCACCTCGTTGTTGTGCCTATCAAAACATAACCCAACATACCTCGTCGCTCATCCTCCCTCCATTGAGCTTCCATTTCTCTCAAAAAGACCTCAGGGTATGCATCCCCTAGAATACTTGGTTATTGCCTTTCCTCCCAGGCCCGAACTATATGTGCCATGGTTACCCTAGTCACCGATCCTTTCAGATGTCACCCAATCATTTCATAAGTCCCATGTGCCCAATTATCACATGCTATCTTGGTATAGTATCACTTGATTAGATTGAGCATCAAAGCTGGATGACTCATACATAGGGTGGATGGTCTCTGGATCTCTTATGGAGTGCACATATATTCTATCAGGACTTCCTCTCAAGGGGTTCAGTATAGGGTGTGGAATTTCCATCAGCAAGTGGTATAATCACCCTCTCTTCCTTGTTTTCAAAACTTATGTACCCCTTGTTAAACCGGAGATCTGCATTATTCTTATAGCACCACGGGTGCCCAAGTATGCATTGGGAAATTATCTACCTCGGCAAGTGCCAAGACTTCAAAATCCCTAGTGAACTTAGTCCCCTGAATGGTAATGGTCGCATCCTTCAAGACACCTATGGGCATTGCCTTTGTCTTATTTTCCATATATAACACATTTGAAGATGGTTGTAATGCAGGTCTTCCCATTTGATGCCGGGCATCAGTGAGAACATTAACCCTCACTTGCTGTGTCGTGAGGATGTTCTTAAAAGCCATCCATCCTTCTACTGCGTAGGTGATCTCTTTGTCATAATCAAGGTTGTGAGGTGGGAGGTTTGCATGCGGGATCTGCCTTTGTGTTCTTCCCGGTGTGTGGTACCTTTTCTCTCAACCATGCTCTAGTAGGGAATAACATTCTCTTGCCTCAGATAGTTTACACACCTCCTTAACCTCATCCAAGTCATCCTTTGGTGCTTCTACTGGTCTTCTTTGCTCATCTTTTCTAGTTTTCTCTTTTAAGCATTGGATCTCCCCTTGTAAACTTGAATTACGTCCATGGTTTCCTGGTAGACTTCTTTCTGGTGAGCTGGGTTTGGATACTTCCCATGTACTACTTCTTCCCTTGAAACTAGAGGTCTCTGCCTAGGTGCTTCCCTTGCGCGTGTGGACTCGCCCTTGTTGTTACCATAACAGGCTCTAGTTCTGATTCACGTATTACTCGTGGGAGCCATTGCATCAGCCTTCTTAATACTCACCATGGCAGTGCCCTTATCCTTCGGTCTACTGTTGACTCATATGTTCGTATAACTCCTGGCACTCTTCGTACTTATATGTTTTTTTCCACACCGGGAGCATTGTAGAAGATCTGGACATTCACGCTTATAATGGTTGTGGCTCCACAATTAAAGCATGTTCCACGTGGGAACTCACTTCTTCCCCGTGGTTACCATGACCATGAAATCCTCCATGAAACCCTCTTCCCATGTGCACCTCCATCTCCGCGCTCTTCATACCGACGTTCATCTCCTTTGGAACTGGCAATGCCAGTCTGGTGCACACCAAGATCAATTGCCTCATGAATCTGGTCAATCAATCTACAATCCTTGGTGTCATGTGTGGTTGAGGTACATATCTTGCAATAACAAGATACATTTTTATGGATCACGTCTTTGTAAAAGGGGCACCTACTTGCATCATGGTCCCCGTGACATATTTCACAATTTACCACTACGCGCGTACCACCACCTTAAGTACATATCCCACCATTATCCTTTGTGTGCCCTTCTACATTACAATCTGTGCACCACATCCCACCGTGAGTCTCTGGAACTGTGTTGGTAGATAATTTCTCAATTGCTTAGCCATGGCAGTGATCTGAGCCTCCAGAAATGGGCTAACACTAGTGTCAACACTACCAACTACCTCAGCGTGCAAAAAGCGGCTTCCAATGCTTTGCGTGGGTCCGTGAATGTTTTATGAGACAAAGCCCTCCTAAAGGGTGTGATCAACCCTTCGAAAAACCATTGAGCATGTTGTGAAGGGTGGATATCATAAGATAGTTTAGACAATAGAGTTTTAAAAGTGTGCATCATATTCCCACATGCTCTCTGCCATTCCTTGCTGGATTTCTTTGAGAGAGTTGATGCTCTTCTATTCAAACTCAGGTATGTGGAATTCCACCAAGAATGCATTTCTCAGTGTGGTATAATCCAACAATAGTCGATGAGGTCATACTTTCTATACCAACTACTATGCGCGTCCTTGCAAGGTTGTCACAAATTGATTAGCCTTTTTTGATCTGGTCGTGATCCCCTTCGCGTGCCATAGCAGCTCACACTTATGCACATGCTCTGGCATCTTCTATCCCCTTTATAATCTGGTAAGTGTAGAGACATCTCAAAAAAAGACTTGAGGAGGTGGTTGAGGCCCTTGTCCTCGATCGAGTCCCTTGATTTCCTCTCGGTGTTTCCTCCTCTCACCGGACCCACTAGATCTGAGCCACCAGCTCCACCACTTCCACCTCAGATCCTCTGTGTTAGGTACGGGGCTGTGTTTGTCATGCCAAATGCTCCCGTCATCATCCTTTGAATTGCGCTTGATAGTTTGTGAACTAGTGCCACTCCCTAGTCATATTTCCTCCACCACTTCCTAACGTGCTGCTCCCAAAACCACTGTATATGTGCCTTGTCCAAACATTCCACCAAATCTTTGGAATAGTGTGTGAAGCCATAGAAGTCCCAAATGAGAAGTTGTATCTTCTGGGTGCCGATCGGTTGCTTCCACTGATATCAAATGGATCAACTATACTTTTCCCTCATTCGAACAAACCAAGCACCAAGGTTTGGTCGCTAGGTGGGGTCAGATGTGTGCCAACGACTCTTCTTTCTCCATGTGATGGGCTCTCATCAGAAGCTGAGGGGTTCTCTCTTCCACGCTTGCCAAGATGGGGTAGCACAGACTATTCAGGCTCCACATCCTCCATGTGAACCTCTTCTCCCCACCATGTTTGCCTCCATAACCCATCCATGTAAATAACCCACGTTCTCTATCAATCTCCCTCTCACGTGCTTCACCATACTTGAGCCGTCTCTCCTCCCTTTCCTTTTCAGTCGTTATATCAGCCATCTTTCCCCAACCTGGCTTCCTTGCCAAGTGCTCAGAGTGGTTTAGCCGGCCATTGGGAATGCCTCTAAACTCATGGTTACCATCAAGATTTTGATTGCTAGGGGGATAGCCCGTAAAAATGATCCTCTGGGCTCCCACAAAAATTCAAACTCAGCAACTTCCGGACAAGAATATGGAAATTGTGTATTCCAGAGTGTAGCTAGCCAATACTCCCTTCCACCAATGATCTATAGCACGGGTCCACGTTAGATCAGCATCTTGTAAGTTACGTATGTTTCTTGGGTCCAAGGGTGTGATTTATAATACCACCCGACCTAGATGCATATAAGCGAGAGCCACTCAAATAACTCTCTTGGGAAACAATAGAAGAAGGTTTCGTCAACTCATGATAAAGAGTGTCTTCCACCCATCTTCGCGTATCAAACCTCGAGGTCGATATTGAATCTCGAGTGAACTCATCCTCCTCCGTGCTTTTAAACCAATTTTCAACACCTTCAAGTGTTAGCTCTCTCATCATCACTTTTGCATGAGATCATGATGTATGCCATGTTCCACTACTGACTTGAAAAGAGGTCCAGCAATGGAACCAAGATGTAGTCATTTTTGCACCCACACGAGAACAAGGGAACCTCATGCATGCGCGGCCTATCACCCGGCGGGGCTTTGGGTGCTCACCGAGGTGTGCGAGAGGGGCGAGTCTCTCCTTTATGTGAGTCTAGTGGAAAACATCATTCATGATCTTGACTTAGTGATTTAAAAGACATGAAAAAGCCATAGAGCTCGGAGCGGACTTCTATACCCCTTCGGTCATAACAAAAGCAAAAGCTTAACAAGAATTAATAGAACTAGGAAGTTGTAAATCCACAAATAGACTTAACATTCAAAGTAAGGTTCATGATTATACAAGATCAAAAGCATAGTAGAAACATGCGAGATAATACTGAGGAAGGAGATCTTAATATAAATTGTCATGGTGGTAACCTTATCATATTCATTCATAGCATTACTTACAAAACATCACAGAAGGGAGACCGTAGTCATACACCATATCTGGATCCATACATGTATGCTCACAAAACAAAATTTTCATTCCCCATTCCCTCATTACATCCTTCCTATAATCATCTACCCATTTTATCCCATAGTTCTCGTAGTAATTCTGTAGAGCTCTCCTTCCTCACTTGTGTCTCTTTTTTTCTTTGCTAAGGGTGCGCGTATAAATAGGCATCTGAGCTCTAACAAACTCCTCTGCTAACCTCAGATCTGGCCCCAAGTGTCAAGGTGTGGGTCCCCAGGTGCATGCCTCTCCATGTCATGATTAGCTTTTTGGATCTTCTTATCATAAGGTATATTCCTTCTAGGACACCCTGTTGCAGGCTGGAACCTTATCCAAATGGAACACGTTCTTCATGTGTTCTGTCCAAAAGGCTGAAAATGGCTAAGTCCTGAATTGTGCTTTGTGGGTGTGCATCCTTGGTTCTCCAAGAACCCTTTTTGAAAGGAAATGAAATGGTTTCTTGAAGATGTGTAGGTTTTGGTTGGTAGGTGCGTTAGGATTATCCACGGTTAACTCACCTTTCTCAAGCATTTCTTGGACAATATTTTTGAAAGTGATGCAATTTTTGTCACTATGACCCTTTACTCGATGATAGTTACAGAAGTCATGTTCTTTATACCATGCGGGCATGGGGTGAGCAGGGTTGAAACAAAGTGTGTGGTTTTATAGGTGGAAGGGTAATGACCCCGGCTTTGATAAGCTTTTCTAAGATAGAAGAGTAAGGTTCCCGATTGGGGTGTATTTCCACTGCTCTCGTCTGAATTGAAAAGTCTGGACGGGTGAGAGATTAGATGAGGGGGTAGCCTAATTTGACAGATGAGTTGGGCTAGCCTTGAGTACCATTGCGTTAGTGGTGCCCTTAGCTTTTGAGTAATTGGTTTGTGGTTTGGAAGAAGAAGAGGTATCATTCGACTTGAATGCCAAATTCTTATTGCGTAACTAGATTTTCTTCTCTTCGATGGCCCAAATCTCTAACTTTCATGCCATAGTGAATGCTTCATCAAATGTTCGGAAGGTTTGGACCTGCAAGGTCGGTGAGATATGTCTAGCAAAAGCCCGTGTGTGAAAAGCTCAATGAGTTTTGTTTGCAGATTTCGAAGATGAGTTGATTGATCAAGCTACACCAACGAGCGAAAAAATTTGTGATAGATTCATCTTCATACCGATGCGTGGAGTATAGGTCAGTCATTGTAACCTTCTTGACGATATTGATAGAGAAATAATCCAAGAAGGCTTGGGCTACCTAATTGAATGAGAATATAGAGTGTGTAGGTAACCCACTATAACAATCTAATACAGTCCAATCGAGACATGGGAAAGGTTCTCAAGAGTAAGGCATCATCATGAGTGATCAAATAACAACCATGTTTGAACAATCGTAAATGCTACTCTTGTGGGTCTTCTTTCTATGAAATGATTGAATTTAGGCATTTCCCAATGCACGAGATATGGGCGGATAAGAATGGATGGGTGGATGGGTTTGTTGTAAATCTCATCATAGGTGAGAGGCTTTGTAGGAGCCGGAAACCAATGCATCCAATGTCCGCATCTTGTCTAACATCAATTTGATTAGGTCATTGGTAGGTTGCAGTGATTGGGGGCCTCCTGTAGCGTGAGGGGGTTGGTTTTGGGCATATAATGAGGGTGGCACTCCAGTGTATGGTGCTGCCATGTTGGTTGATTGAGAAGAAGGTAGTGAAACAAGGGGTATGTACCCAGAGGGAATAATAGATGAAACAGGAGGCGGTGATAATATGTATATAGAGGTGGAAGGTTCGTGGTAACCATAGTGGTAATGGGGGCTAATGATTGTGGAATGGAAAGAACCACGATCGAAAAGGGGGTAGGGGTCACCGACATGAGAGGTGACAGTGTAGTAGTTACGGGTATGTGTGAGACATTAGGGGTGGATGAGGTTGCGTTGTGGGTAGTTTTTGAGGGTATGGTGGATGGGCAGTGCCATGGAGGTGGCAGACGTGATGGTCATAAAGCAGGTATAGGACCTAGCTATGAAATGACCTGGGGTAAGGTAGATGTGGGCAGCAGAGCCGAGATGGGGCTGATGCAGAGTGAGAGCGAGAGTTGGGGGATAGATACAGGCATGCCATATATCAACTGACCCGAGGCATCTCGAGTAGAGGAATGGGAAAGGTAAAACTACAAAGCGGTAGTGTTTTGGTCAAGGAGTCATGTGAACTCCTCATCTCCAGTAGCAATAGTGATAGGTTGGATGGGATCCATGACTGGTGACAAATGGAAGGTGGTGAAGGACTAGGTGGGAGTGGTTGACAACTAGCATGAAATACGAGTGCGCTTGCTTGTTTTTGGGTCAGCACCATGTGAACCAGTACTAATCAGGTAGAGCTACTTCTCTGTAAATGACATAGAAAAATAGCAGGAACATGTGAATCGATAAAAAGTGTATTAGGTACCAAATGTGGGTTGGGAAATGAAACAGGCTAACCGATGTCGGTTAGGGAAAACCGACGCTAGTCAGGGGTAACCATCACGGTCACTGTAGAAAATGGATAGTGAGTGAAAAACAAGGTAGGAGGTCAAATCTAATAGGTATGCCAAATCTGATGAGTTTTACAATGTCAATGGGAATGATGGTAGTGACAGGGACTGTGAAAAGTGGAAGAAGATGAATAAAAATGTCCCTTTGGGTAGGTTAACAAAAGGACTTGGAACTGATGTCGGTTGGGTATAACCAACGACGGTCAGAGGGTAACCGATGACGGTTACTGTGAAATTAAAATAGTAATGAAAGAATAGTGGTTGTGAATTAAAATCTGATGTGGAATTAGACCCAGAATTTTGAGAATGATGATAATATGGTCTAGGCACACTCAGGTGAAGCCAAAATACACCAATTATGATGAGGAGCATGCAAGGATGAATAAGAAAAAAAATGAAGAATGTGCTCTTTCACCTCAAAACACAAGCCAAGCGAAACACTAAGAAAAATGTGATCCTAGTATTGCCTTTTCTATTATGTTTGTTGAGCTTATGCTATTTAAGGACTGACACATGAACTTTGAAATAGAGTTTTTCAGTGAAGATGGCTTCCTACGAAGAAGGAGATCTAAAAGGTGAGGTTTCGGGTATGTTATAATGGGGGTGGGCCTTGCTCTGAAGTATGACTCGAAAAAAATGCGAGTGGGTGCCCACTATACCATGAACGTGTGATCACCTAGAGCTTCTTCCATGTAAGATGATATTTAAGAATGTGTGTATTTTTAATTTTTGTGAGGTTTGGTAAGACTCAGAGAGAGAGAAAGAGAAAGAAAGTGCTTTCTACGGTTTGTTTTTCAACCATCAAAGCTATCAACTAGTCATGACTTCTAGCATATAGGTTGCCGCAATTAATGTGAGCTAATGTGATAAATCGAATGCAATGCACTTATTTTTAAGCCCAAATCAAAGTGTGAAGTTGGATGACACAAAAATATGAAGAGGAAGATGGATGCTCTTTCACTACAATACAGAAAACATGAAGAAATGGTTCTTATTGATTATACCAAGAGAAAGATTTCTTTTAGAGCAAATAGAAAGAAAAGGTAGGTTACCAAGGAAGAAAATTAATGTGTATGCTTTTCAGAAGGGAAACAAACACACAAATTTTCCTAGGAATGAATTAAATGCAAGGAACCTGGATGGGTCCCACCAAGCGTGCCAAAATGTTTCACCCGATTCTTATACATTTCTTTAAAGTATTGATGAAACAGATAGGTAACGAGCGCGGGAGGAATACTTGTTTTAATGCTGGTTGGTGGGTTGTTGCGCGTGTATGACTTCCGAATCCACAGTTGATTGTGAGATCTTCCTTTTGGCTAGGAGGAACTACCTGTAATGAAAGCAAGACCACCAAAAAGATTTAAACGATATGTGCAATGAACTACCTAGCGTGTGCTAGATCTAGGAAGTGTGATACTTCCTAGATGGCTGTCAGTCCATTGTTTTAAACAATTTAATGCATGAAATGAAGTAAATCCTATTGTAATTTGAAATGATTTAGGTATCTCACTTAAAACACAATAAGAAATATCTAATCTAATAGGCTAGGTTAGAATATGATCTCGAAGGTCAAATAGTTGGTTTTGGGTCTCTGTAGGTCTGACAAAAGTCTCAGGTAGGTCATAGGTGATTAAGGGGATGTAAAATTAGGTGGATAGATCCCTGTTTTGGGTTGTATGAGCACATATAGTAACCGATGCCGGTTAAGGGTGACCAATGGTGGTTGGGCGAATCGGTGCCGATTCATCTTGTGGAATTCTGGGGATGCCACAGAATGGGCTTGGGGTATCCTTTGTGATTACACAAAGGATTTTGGTTAGTAAGGATGAGGTATTGGGTGATTTGGGAGGGATTTGGTGAGGTTTTAATGGGTATATGGAGGGGGAATGTTTTACTTCCCTGAGTGTTCACATTAGCTTTCTCATATGATTTCATGATCACAACCTCCAATTTTCTTCCATCGCTACGGTGCTAGGGTTTTGAGAGGGTTTGAAGTAGTTTTACTTCTTAAGCTTCTTTCATAAAGCTCAGGTGCCACCATTCGCCTCATTTAAACTCTAGAATGATCTTGAATCCATACCCTAACTATGATGAAAGACATAAGACACCATGTAGAGGTTTTACGTACCTTTGAGGTCTTTAAATTTGATCCTCGAGCTAGGGAAGAGCATTTTAAGAGCTCAAAAACACTAAAAAATTTCACAACTTCCAAATTCTTCTTCACTTTGTCCACAATTCTATGATAGGCCCTTCTACCTTCTCAAATGCTCACTTGCTCATAAATATACATGTACCTTCATGACTAACACCATTTGTACCTATTAATCTTGCTTGTCCTCACTGAAATTTATGAATAGGACCCTAAACATGCCTCTAATAATGGAAACATGATGTGTTACATCATTTGAGACATTTCTACAATGTCCTTACAGACTTTTATGTTTGTCCTTCCTTGCTTTAGCTTGTTTTTCTTCATACACCCATCCAAACTTATACTAGGTCCTTAAACTAGGTCTAATCAAGCGGAGTTTACACTCATATTTCATACACCTACTATGTTCTTCATCATGTAGACCCTCATGCATGTTTCTCATGCCTCTATAAACCAAAAGGGCATTAAAAGGTAAAAAATGTCCCCAAGGGGTAATGAAGGATGTTTTCTGTTGATCGTTAGTAGAAAGAGGATTTGATCAGTAACTAGAGAAACCGTCCATAAGGAGAGCATTTCGTGGTTGGTTATTAGATCGAAGATTTGGTTGATATTTGGGAGGGGGAAGTCATCTTTAGGAAAAGTGAGATTGAGATCCTGGAAGTTAGTAAAAATGCGTAACTTGCCCGAGGCTTTGGTTACAAGTATGTGTTATCAAAATTTCCCCTGTGGTAAATTTCGATAACATGCATCAAAGGTGGCAGAAAGGCAAATAGGTTGATTCAGAAAAAAGTGAAAAAATTGGCTAAGTCCTGCTAAAGGGAGCAACTGGGACATTTGGGACGTCAAGGCGCGGATCGGCCGAAAAGCCTCCAGGCGGCCCAAATTGCATTTGGGACAATCGGGCCAGAAGTACGTGAAAGGCGCAAAAAGCCGATCCGGCCGAAGGAGGAGGAAGAAATTGGCTAAGTGTCTTTCAGACGTTTGGGGGACAGAGTAAAGGTTCGAACCGGCCGAATCGGCCGAAATTGTCACAAAGGGCCCAAAAACAAAGTGGGACAAGTGGTACAAATGGGCCCGAACCGGCCAAACCGGGCGAAATTGTCCCAAGCGGTCCAAAGGAAAATGGAACAATCGGGCCAGAGGTACGCGAACCGGCCGAATCGGCCGAAATTGTCACAAAGGGTCCAAAATCAAATGGGACATCCGGGACAGATGGACGTAAAGTACGCGGAAGACCCGGCAGGCCCGAGAACCAACCAAAAGATGCCACGTGTCTCAAGGAGAAAGGCTAAAAGTAAAGGAAGCCCCGCGCCCTGTCCTCCAACAAGATCATGCCACGTGTCATCCAAATGGCGGGAGCGCGGGAAAGGGGTGAAAAAAGTCCCAAAATCATCAAAAAGTCAAAATTTCAAAGGACAGCCCGCCGAAAAGATGGAGGAGAGAGAATTGCTCGTCCTATCAGAGCGTGCCACGTGTCATCCAAGTGGCAGAGCGCGGGAAGAAATTCAAAAATCCGTTTTCACCTGTTCCGTGCCCTAAAACTTCAGATCGACATAACTTTCGATCCAGAGCTCAGATTTGCGCGTTCTTTATATCAACGGAAAGCTTGTGAGATTCTCTACACGTTTCCAGGGTCAATCTTGCATTTTGGTTCAGTTTGAAGAAAGAAAATCAGAAGACGCCTCTGGCACGAAATAATAAGCAGAAGTGATGTTCAACTAACAACTTTAATGCAGCAGACAGTTCGCCGCCTCTGCTAGACAGCTCGCCGTTTTGCCAAGATCCGCCACTTCCATCATTATGAGATGAGTTAAGAGCATTCTGGAGGTGGTTGGGGCAGATTTCGAATTCCTCTCTCTTTTCTCTCTCATTCTTCCTATAAATTGTAAGGAGGGGCTTCTTTCTAATGTTGGACATTCTTGTTTTGCAACCCCTCCCTTCTCTCCTGTTCATAAGAAGATTTGTGGAGTTTTCAAACCTCCCATATAGACTGTAACACCGTTTTTTGCCTTTTGGCCATTGCAATGTATTGAATCGATCCTTAAGCAATATATATGTGTCTGTGGTTGCTTCTAAACCCTCTTACATATTTATTACTGTCATTTTTGATCTTTCATTGCATTTTTGCTATCTGTGCATGGTGTGGTATTACATCTATATGATCTGTGTTTATGTTGCAAAGCTTATGTTCTTCATTCCTCGGTGCATCACCTCCTTAGCTTAGGTTTATTTATATGCATTTCTCTCTCCCTGTCTCCTTGGTAGTTAGTTTAGTTTTTCTTGGGTAAACCTCTGCGTTTCATTGGTGCATCTAAACAGAGGAATAGGAACCAGCCTTTCTCTGGAGAATTCTTTCTCATTTTTCAAGTCCCACACTTGGAGAAAGGATTCAATGTTATGCAATCACACTGGATATTAGTTTGATCAACCTAGAAATCTGATCAACATCCGTAAGTCTTTGTGATTTTGCATCAACAAAGATGATATTAGAGACCCATTATGGATAGTCAATGGGTATGATGAAGTTAGTAGAAAGAAAGCGTTGTAACTCCTCTTTGATAAGAAGAGCTATGTGAGGGTGCATTCTACGTAGTTGTTGTTTAACAAGTTTGGCATTAGGATAGGTGACGATATTGTGTACAACGATGTTGGGATTGATTCCTGACATATCACAATATGACTAGGAAAAGGCTTGACTATATTTAGATAAGAAGGCGGTGAAGTCATTTAACTCCCATGGATTTAAGGATTAACCATATGTAACTATGTGAGGTTCTTGTTTAGTTCCTATGTTGATGTCGATAGTGGATTCATTGAGGAGTGTTGATGTGTTGGGTGGTAAGGCTTTTGAAAGAAATGGTCCTCCGCTCCCATGTGGGAGAGGATATCTCGATCGTCTTGACATTGAAGAATATTGATGGTGGGTGAGTCCTCTTTTATCATTTTGGGATAGATGAGAGGAAGAGTTTTCATATGGTGATTAGTTTGGTAAGTTAGTGGACCTAATGTAATAGTATTGACTAAAAAAAAAGTTAAGAGGGATGGAAAGTGTGTCATTAGTGTCCATAGGATCGCCGTGTGTGGTCGAGGATGATAGTTCGATTCAATGATACGTGTAATAGAATTTGACCCGTGAGGATTATGAAGAATTTAGTTTCTCGTAACCCAACCCATATTTTTCATGTGGTTTGTGGGAATGTTGGATGATTAAATCATGGATTCCCCTGTTTGTAGTATCCATCTAAAGCCTTTCTAGACACAACGATGGATGTACATTTGTGTGAAGACCTAGTTATATAAGAATTTTAAAGTCGACATGAATGGCATAATGTGACATTCATAAGTAGGTTGTGAAGAGGGGTAGTCAATCCCTCCATAGATGAGATTCATTTTTAGACATGTGGGGGACAATAGGAGAAGATATCTCCTACGTTGGGTTCATACATGGGTTTTTTTATCTAGTATTCCATATGTATTAGGTGTGGGAAGTGAATTGAGCGTAAGGAGACAATACTCCCTCAATGATAGCCATTGCATAATGTCATCAAAGGAAGAGTCATATGGTACTTTGGACAATGGAATAGATGTGCTAGCAGATACCTCATCGAAGATCCTAGGCTTGATTTTGGAACAAGTACATCATTTTGATGATATGTCATGTTACAAGCTTTGAAGGGCTTAGGATCCGCTGAATCAGTAAAGGTTTTACCTTTGTGTTTGTATTTAAGACATCGATGCAGTTTCAAGGGGATATAATGCATGACGTGTATCTAGAGTCACCTAACAATATGCTATACTGGAACTCTCCTTTTACAAGATAGAAGAGTTCAGGAAGAATTTTAACACCAAATTTAAGAGGTAGAATGAGTGTACCTAACGTGGGAGTGATTGTATCATTAAAGGCTCGAAGAGTACATATGGTGTTTGGGTGATAATGGTATTTGGTAATCAAAGTTGGTTAAAGGCATATGATGATATAATATTGATCACAACGTCATTATCAATCATGACTCTTTTTACAAGGACATCATTGATTTGGGTGGTGATGAAGAGGGGAAAATCATGGTCTTCTAGTTGTAATGATGGTATTTCGAATGTCAAAAGAGATAGAAGTGGATGTTTTGAGAGTGCCTACTAGGTTTGTAAAGAGTTGTGGGTCGTCCAAAGGCACTGATATGAACTGGAGAGCTTCAATCATGGCTTGTTTGTGTGATGGTGAGGTTTGAACTAGCTCATAAAGAGACATCTTGACAGGAGCTTGGTGTAATTGTTTGATAACAACTTTTGTACCACATCGGTGGATTGTGTAGGAGGATTGGTAAGGATGGTTACTTTAGCTTTGGCAGGTGGTGTTTGATGAAATGATTTAGGAGTAAGAGGAACAAAAACCTTGGACTTGTTTTGTTATAAGGGATTAGGTTTATGGATATGTTTTTGAGTGGTAATACAAACCGCATCAATTCGATGAGGAGGGGTCTTACCAGAAGAGGTTCCTTAGTAGATGTAGATGTTGTGTAGTGGATGTAGATGAACCTAATTGATTATATGAAAATTGATTAGGTTGTTGATATGGTTGATATTGTGAGGGGATATTATGTTCAAAGGAATATTTTGTTGAGGAATGCTTACATGAATATTATATTTGGTTGTGAAACTAATGATTGTGAAGGTTGAATGTACTAGTATTATAAATGCATAGAAGTGTTAAAGAGGGGTTGTGATTATTGTGGTACATGTTGAAAGGGAATATATGTGTGGATAAGAGGTTGTGACTGCTATGGAATGTGTTGAAAAGGAATAAAAGAGTGAATGAGTGGTTGGGATTGCTAAGGTATGTGCTAAAAAGGAATTGAGGCATGAATGAGGGGTTGAGATGGTTGTGGTATGGATTGAGAAAAGTGGAAATAGTAGATTGTTGGGAGGATGGAAGAATGGTAGAAATAATGTTGGTATTAATAATTGGGGTTGATGTTGGAATAAACATAACTATGTTCGAACAACGGATGTAGGTTGTTGAGACAGGTAGGTTGAGCTACACTTGATGGGATAACTATGAAACTCACTGGAGGAGTTTAGATGGTAGATGAGACTAAAGGAGTTGATGTGGATGAGGATGGGTTGGTATTGTTCTAAGGTGGGGTGGAGCCGGATGAAAGATATGTTAAAGAAGTGGATTGTTGATTACTTGGTATTATGTGAATAAATTGCATTAAGATCAAAAGCAATGATGGGGGTCAAGACACGACGATGGATGATTTGATTGACTATTGATGGGATAAGGATGTATCTGTTGAATGACTAGTTCATGATTGGGATCGATAAGATGAGAGTAAGCACATGAGGGGTCAGGCACATAAGGTCGTGGTTTAGGTGTGAATGAATGAAGGTGGACACCCCTAGAATCAAGGTATGCATTAAGAGCAATGAAGTTTGAATCTAAGATTTTAGAAAAGACGGGATCCCCACTATTAAAGAAAGGACTAAAAGGATCAAGTATTTCGAATGAAGCAGATTGGCTACTAAGAGAGTGTGGAATTTCTTGATCAAGAGGTTGTAAGGATGATAAGAATGTTTTGTGTTGATGAATGAGTCGGGTAACATCTTTGATATGTGTTTGAGCTGTTGTGCATTTTCTATGGATTGTTTAAATCGATCAGTCACATTTTCTGTCATATTTTGAAGGTCTGGATACATGTTTATTTTCTTGTAAGAACCATGGAAACAAACAATCACCTAAAAATGAAAAAGAAATATAGATTGGTTGATTACAAGCAACAAACAACTCACACAAAAGAAGTTGTTTACTATCTTGATTAATTAAAAGAAGGATGAAATGTGTAAAATGGATGATAGGGTCTTAGGAAATAGCTATCTATGGATGGTTCATGTGATGTTTATGGCTAGAGTCTTTGATATACCCGAAGGTATGTGAGGCTTGGATCTATGTTAGTACCGGTATAAGGCTTGACCCCTCACTTCATGGTGCCATAATGATAAGGGAGTCAAGTTCTTAGCTAATATACCAAAGACCAAATTGATTATACTCAGCCAGAACACCGAGTTGGCTTCTCATCATGGTGTTGAAATCCAACTAGGTCCACTTGGGTAGGAATGTTTTGATGCAAATTTGTATTTGAAGTGGTTTGGTTGTGTGTGGAGGAAGTTAAGCGAATGCAATCTATTAACCTCCTAATTAAACCATGTAATAAAAAAGGATGAGAGGTTTTTTTTAAGCCCAAAATAAAAATTGATTTTGTCGAGGACAACAAACAAGAATGCAATGTTTGAAAAGAAATAGAAAGGAAAAAGATGCACTTGTAAAACACTTCCTTTTTAATTTTAATTTTTATTTTTTTACACAAGCCACAACGTAGCAAATAAAATCCCAAGACAAAAACCTGTGAGGGTTAGATGAAAATAGAGGATGAAAAAAAAAAAATGGATGTTAAAGGTTAACCAACTAAGCAATAAAAAACAATCTATAGGGATCGTTGACGATTCATAAGGATTGGTAATGATTCAACTAGATCATTAGCGATTACAAAGAAAAGAACCAAATGATGAAATTTAATTAATTTGAAATAAAAGAAAAGGGACGAGGTCCCATCGGGTGTGCCAAAATGTACTAGAGAGTTTTTGCTTTCCAAATTTAACTTAATGAAGTGAAATAACAAAAACAAAATGACCTGGAAGACTAAGAGGTTTACCGATACCCTGTGATGATGGATTTCGTTGTTGATGGATAAAGGATCCTCCTTCTTTACCCGACAAAGAAACCACTCTAGATCAAAGACACTTAAACAAAATTGATTAGATAGATGGGTAAATGAGTTTCTCGGAAAAGGTTGATTCCAATAATCCAAAGGGACTTCCTTGGAGGATGTCATCTCGCTTTAAAAAAATTAAGTAGATTGATAAGATAATGATAAGATATATAACGAAAAATAATGATAAATGACAATAGATAAGAAGCTCTAAAACTGAGATCTGAAAGGTAAGTCGTATGTAACTTCAAGGTGTCACCCAAGTAAAGGAAGATGTGATTTGAACAGACTCAAAGTAGTCATACCAATATTCCTTCGATTTCTTGCTTGATTTGTGAAGGAATTTGAACTGATCTTGATGTCTTCTTTGACAATAGAAAATCGTATTCCACACAATGTCAACTTGTGAAGATGTTGTATTGTTCCTAAAAGAAGGGTTCTAGACTATAGGAAGGTCGTAAATGCTTGTAATTGGATGAGAACGGTCAAGAACTACCATCTAAGAGAAAGCCATGCTTTCAAAGAACAAGTTAAACACAAAAATTGATAAAAATGATAATAAGATGATAAATTGACAAAGATATGTGTTTTGATAGGGATCATCACAGTGATTTAAGCCGATCACTGGTGATTCAAGTAATCGTTAGCGATTATTGCTAAAAGGGACAATTTTGCTAAAAATGATAATCAAAGCTATAAAAGTGATGTTTTTTATATGTTTTTACGATTTGTGTGAATTGTAAATGATGAAATAAAATAGAGGAATACCTTTGGGTGTGAAAATGAGCTAAAATATGCCTCAAATTGTCAAATGGAGTTGATTGAAATTCAATGTGTTGTTTTTGTGCTTCTTGATGAATGACTGATGAAAAAGATCTATCAAAATGATGTGTAGATAGTTAGTTAAGAGATTGATGCGGGATCTTGATGATCTTTGGAAATGATCTAGATTCAATGAAGTCAAAAATGAAGTGTGTGCATGAGAAAAAGGTTTCTGAAGATCCTTGAGAGAGGAGGAAAACTCCTATTTATAATCACTAGAAAGATCGGTTAGGATCGTCATCGATGATCCACTTTTTTTAGGGAAAACATTTAGAAAATGGTTAAAACCACTTCTAAATAGTGGTTTTCAAGTATTTAATGAGGGTAAATGGTTATGGGGAGGTTATGGATGAAGTTGTGGAGGTTGAGATGTGTAATAAAATAGATTTAAGTTGTTTTAAAATGGTTAGGTAGATTTAAAGTGGTTAGGTGGTTTAGGATGAGTAATAGTAATTTTATGGAGTGTAAAATTGTTTTTATGAAGGTGTGGGGAGGATGACTTAGGATAATGGTTTTTAGATAGGTTTTAATTAAATAAAGTGTGTATAATGTGAAGTAGGTGGGTTGATGAAAACCCGATGTCTACATTTTCCCCTTTTTTGTCGAGTAGTTCATGAGAAGTGAAATTAGAAAAAATGGTATGAGATAAAATTTTGCCCCTTTTGTGTTTGGATGGGTGATCCCCCTCAAATAGGGTGAGTGCTGATGCAACATAGTGTAAAATCATTTTTTGATTTGATTGATTAGTTGATTAGATAGGTTTGATTTGTGTTTTTTTTGAAGTTTCCCAGATGAGGTTGTGAAACAAGATGGATATTACCATGTAGATCAAGTGATAGGGGAAAAAGGGTTCATGTCCTATAGACATATGATCCACATAGAGATAATAAAAGGATTGGGAGCCAAATGATAGGGGAACCAAAGGGTTCATATCCTATGGACATATATGCTTACTAGTTTTAAAAAAATGATTCTTATGAAGGATAACTTGATTTGGGGTCCTTAAAATGAGGCATTTTTTAAAAGATGTGATAAAATAGTTGAAAAATGTTTTTATTTTGAAAAAGATGATTTATGATTAATTGATGGAGAAAAGTGATAGGATGATAGTGAATTAGGTAATCACTAGTGATTAGGTGAATTCATCGGTGATTACAGGAATCATCGATGATTCCTGCGTGTAATTGGGGGCTATAAATAGCCGATTGCTTTAGAAATAATCATTTTTGCGATTTATGCATTTGGGATATTGAGAGCTTTAAGAAACATGTTTTAAAAGGTATAATTGAAAAATGGTGACATGACCATCTAGATGACAAGGAGGAGGACCCACTTAGGTAGAGGTAAGTACTTGTTTTTTTTCATTTTTGTTTTTTTTGTTTTTTTTGGAAAATTTAGGTATTTTACGGAGGGCTTATTTTAAAATCATAGGAATCACCGATTGGGTGGATTACATGGATTCATTAGAATCATATTTGATTGATATAATCATTATGATTAATGTTGGATTGTTGATGAAAAATTGAATTGTCTTTTGATAAAAGTTTGATAAAATTTGATTCTAATAAATGTTTTTTGTTTTGTGGATGCAAGTGAAGGCCAAGTTGACTATCCGAGATCAAATTCCATTGTGGCCTTAGTAGATGTGAGGGAGGATATGTTTGATGATTGGGCACATTTGGAGGAGGTGGGTTTTATGGGGATGTGTTATTATACAAACATATCCATCAACAATGAGGTTATTATTATTTTTATTAAGAGGTGGAATCTTACTACTTGTACTTTTTGGTTACCCATGGGTGAGATGAATATCACCCTAGAGGATGTTCACGAGATTACCATGTTACTTGTATGGGGAGAGGGGATATATTATATAGATGAGACTGAGAGGGAGGAGTGTATGAGGAGGTTATATGGAGATGATGTGGAGTTTACAACTGGTGGATTTTATTATCAACCTTTATATTAAGCCGAGAGGGAGGTAGATGTGCGGGGTTGTGATGATGAGTATGATGATCATGGGATTTCATGTTTTTCTTTACCTAACTTGGTGGTGAGAGATTTCCTGGATGATGAATGGTGTTGTGGTAGAGATGCTAGAGCACATGACAATATTTGAGTGGGCCCCTACTTTGCTTAGCACAAACTTACATGGAGTTGTGGGCTAAGAGGTCCATAAGAGGTTTGGGATTGAGTGTCATTTTTTATTATAGTGTTGGGCCTTTGAGCATATTTTATGGCTCGTCCTCATGGTTTACCATGGGGGTAGTGTTGATATGGTTGTGGATAGGCCTAGTTTTGTGTGATGGAGTTTAGATGTAGGAAAATCTGTAGAAGGGAGTAGGAGTGAGGCTCACATTATAGATCAGCTCATCACATGGTTTTAAGTGGGTGATATATTTGGAGGCTTATATTGATTTTAAAGTGTGGTGAGTGCGGGAGATGGAGCTGAATTCTAATCAGTAGGATTTTTGGATACAGGGATGATGAGGGAGAGATTGGGATTGTGAGATTTAGTCACATTATACGTGACATTGGGTTGATACATGATGTTCAAGATGTTCGGGTACCATGTGTATAGAAGATGAGATGAGGGGGATTTGGATACCCTAAAGGAGTGGTGGGGCACCTTGTTATTATACTTGAGGAGGAGGAGCCATGGGATTTGATGATCATGGTGATAGGTTCGATTGATGATGTTGGGTGTGACTGTGGATATATAGGCATGGTGGAACTGGTGCATTTTGTACGTGGGGGAGAGTTTAGCCCCCATTAGGAGATAGGTGAGTGTGGGCTTGAGTGGAGAGGGAGGGCAGGAGGTGATGGTGGTGAAGGGGGAATGATGGGGATGGGGGTGAGGGTGATGATGGTGTAGATAGAGCAGCCTTAGAGGCTACAATTACATGTTTAGTGGCAAAAAGGCATAGTGGAGAGAGAGAGTTTTTGGGTGAGTAATGTCTTGGTGATTGATAGATGGTAGTGACCAGAGAGAGATGGTTTGAGGTTGAGTGTGATAGTCTCTTAGTAGTAGTTATACATATGATGATCAATCGAGATAGGTATAGAAAACACTAAGATACCCTGAAAAGGGATCTCGGTATTATAGGGACATCGGTATTAGGTGTTGAGTTGGTGGCTCAAGATTAGGATAGTAGTTAGATGTGTGTACATGGGTATGGTTAGTTAGCCAGCTATTAGTCGGTCACCCGAGAGGAGTTAGCATATTATGAGGACTTAGTGATATAAAACTTTACCTACTGGTTCGTTATGAAGATCATCTAGCTCAAGAGGGAAGTTCCTAGTGTTAGTGTAGTGAGTGTGGGTCAACCACCTCATGGTCCAGATGGATGGACGAGATGACGAGATGGTGGTGGGAGTTTTGGGATGCATGGGTACTCAAGGAGGTGGTTAGGGAGAATTGTTCATGGTAGTGAGTTCTTTTTGGTGTCTAGTTTACTAGATAGATATGATATGTATTGTATTTTGATGTATATGACTCTTTTATGAAGCCTTGATTTTTTATGTATAGATTTTGATATACGAGAGTTGGGGGACTCATGTGATGATGATATAATGAGAGATTTTGATGATATATATATATATGATGATATATATTTATATTTATGATTTATGATGTTGATGATTTTTTGATTGATGTGATTATTTTATGATTGATGTATTCATGTTTTGATGATTGTGTAATTTTTGATTATTTGATTGTATAATATATGTTAAAAATATTTTAGATGATGATTTGTGATGTGTTAAGAATATTGTGACTTTAATGTGATCAATGTATGTCAAAATGTTTTCTAACTCTTAAATAGGAATAAAACATAGAATGATTACTTTGATACTAGATTTGATACATACATGATGGGCATAAATATGGTGAAGGCACTTGCACTTTTTGGCCTTATAAAAATGTTAACACGTGACTAACAATGGGTAGTCACATGTAGGATCTTGGATATAGATGGAAGTGAAAATGTACCTTCCTAGGACATGGGAAGGGTTAACACATGTAGGATGTGTGGGAAAAAGGTTCTCTTTCAATAGTTTCATATAGAGATATGCCCTAACTTTATATATTTATTTTGATGCAAAAATCAATGCGGGAAGTTTTCTTTGATGGGAAAGTTGATGATGTAGGAATATTTCTAGGATGCTTTTTGATATTTGATTTTTGAAGGTTGATCGATGATGGGAATCCTTTTTACATGGGTATCCATCCTTGAGGGAGTGGTCTACAATTTTTGACTTTTATTTTTTTTGAATATCATCCTTTGAGGATTGGTCTATGATTTTTAGCGAGGTAGTTGTCCTTGAGGATGATCTACTTTTTTTTTTGATAATATGATTTTGATTTTTAATAGTTGTCCTTCGAGGGATCAATCTATGTATTTTTATAAGATGCATCCATAGATATTTTGACTTTTTTTTTGAGCTAAGGAAAACCCTAATAGACCATTTCAGGAGGGGAAGAAATGTGTACACAGACTACACATGTGTGCCCCATGACATGTCTTTGGTTGATAAACAAGGTGGATGGTGTAATGATTAGAGGTTCTACTAAGGAGGAACTTTTCCATGTGAAAGATGTGATGAAAAAGTCCATGGTGCTCATCTTTAAGGTTTTTAGGATAGTGATGGAAGACCACATACTTTCAAATCATTACAATGATGATTAGATGGTTGGTTTGATGATGAAATAAGACCTTTGATGTGCTACTATCATGATGGTCATGTCTAATGTTAATAGTAGAAAGGCTACAAGTGCAAGTCATTTAGAGGTTCCTTTTAGGTGTACCATCAAGGGAGGCTAAATGATATGCTCCCAACCCATACTTATGAGTGATAATGTATGGACCGATCCAGTTAGGGGAAAACTTTCCATGTTTACTCATTCTAGAGTAGTGACATTTTGATTTTATTTGAGAATGAGATCACCTATGTTAAAGTCATTTCTTTTACATGTTTTTTTTTATACATATTTGATGCACTCTTGATAGACATGATGATGTTTGAGAGATTTGTTAAACATTTTTCATCTAGTAATTCTAATTATGCTAGATGGTCTTGTCGATAATCTTCATCAGGATAAAGTCTTTGAGAGATATGAAAGTGATGGGATTTTAATTCAAGGGGTAGAACCACCTCAGAGCCATAGACTAGTGAGAAGGGCATAGCACCTATAGGAGTATGGATGCTAGTTTGATAAGCCAGAGAGAAAATGGGATTTGGAGATGCCAATTCTTGCTGCTTTGTCAATTGTTTTCATGAGGATTTTTTGTTAAGTGTTTTATTAGAAGCTTTATTTGTCCATTTTCTTGTGGATAATATGGTGATGAAAATTAGTTTGATGTTAAATGTGTCACAAGTTTCTTAACATCCTTGTTTTTGAAGGATTTTCCATTATCAGTGACAAGTTTGTGAGGGATACCAAAATGACATATGATGTATTGATAAATGAAATCGATGATTTTATTTGCTTTAGTAGAGGTTAAGGGAATTTCAACCCATTTAGTGAAATATTTAATGGTGTGATAATGATAGAATGATGTTGTTGTGATGAATGAGGATTGATAGTGTCAATGAGGTCTAACCCCCATTGTGAGAAAGGCCATAGGTCTTGTGATGGTTGTAAGGCTTGACTAGGGATATGAGTGAGATTTGAATGTTGTTGACATTTAACACATTTCTTAACATATACACAACAATCTTGGTTGATAGTAGGCCAATAATAGCGAGTCGGAGGACACGTTTAGTGAAAAGTGGTTGCCATTGAAATGTCCACCACATATACCATCATGGACTTCTTGGATGGCCTTAGTGGATTCATGGGATTTAAGACATCTTAGTAAGAGGCCATCAAATCCATGTTTATAAAGGATCACCTACTATGACATAATAGGTAGCATGTTGGAGGAAAGATTGTTTAGCATTTCTAGATAGATCAGGGGAATTTTGGATTCTAAGAGATATTCAAATGTTGTGTGTACCAAAGGTTAGTTGGATTGTTTTCGATGACATTGATAGAGGGGAGTTCATTTTTGTGAGATGGTTGATCCAATCATATGGATGAAAAAAAATTTTGGAATTATCAGTTGATTCTTTAGTTGATAAAGGAATGAGAGACCCTAAAGAAGCCATGGTGTGTCTGTACAAATTTGTTAGAAGATTGTGGAACTGTATTAAATAGTGTAATGGTCAAAAGCTTTGAGGAGGAATTCAACAATGGCTTTATATTTTTATAGAATTTTTTCTTACATTGATAAAACTCCTTTGATTTGATTAATGACAAGTTATGAGTCTCTATAAATTTCTAAGATTTGAACACCAAGCATAATGATGGTTTGAAGACCCATTATTAAAGCTTCATATTCTACCATGTTAGTTAGTACATTTGAAGTTAAGTTTGAATGATAAAGGGATAGGAGTCCCCAAGGAGGTATGATGATGATACCAGCCCCCTCCCCCTTGTTGCATTTAGATCCATCAAAGAAGAGGGTCATTTTAATAGAAGTGAATTCTTGATCATTGATAGTGTTGATAGACTCATTGGGAAATTGTTCGTGAGGTGGTTGATTTCTAGGAGAGGAGCCTTCAGTGAGCTGATCGGTGATGGCTTGTCCTTTGATAGATTTATGTGGTATAAATTCTAGATCAAACTCGGTCATGAGCATGAGCCATTGAGTGATGCGGTCACTGTGATATGGTTTAGAGTGCATGGTTTTGAGTGGATTAAAAGCTAACAATGTAAGTTTTGTGGTTGAGTAGATAGTGGTGTAGTTTGGAAGTTACAAAGTACAAGGCACAACACAATTTTTTAGCTTCAAGTATAATGAGTTTCATATTCATGGAGGTGATGAATTATGTAATAAATGACTTATTCATGACCTTTCTCATCTCGATGAGAGAGCATGACACCTAAGGCATGATCTGTGGTAGATATGTAAAGGTAAAATGCTCCCCCCCTCATGAGGAGGAGTGTGAGCATAGGTGGCGATAAAAGGTATTGTTTTGTTTGAGTTCATTAAAGGCTTTTTGACAATTGTGATCCCATCTAAAGTTAACATATTTTACAAAGGAGATGATGAAAAGGTTGACAATGTATGAGAGTTGTGATATAAAGTGTCAGATGGAATGGACTGAAGCTTACCTTGAAGGCTACATAGTTGTTTGAGGTTTGATGGAGGAGGCATTTGATTATTGCTTTGATTTTGTTGGATCTACTTCAATGCCCTAGATAGATATGATGAACCCTAGAAGTTTTCTGGTGAGAACACTAAAACACACATTTAGTGGGGTTAAGATAGAGAAAATATTGAATAAGATGGGTGAAGATTGAGTCAAGGACAATGAGATGATCCCTACGTTGTTTATATTTCCTAAAAGATCATCAACGTAGTCTTCTATGGTTTTTGTGGATAAGATTGTGAAAGATATATGTCATGGTGCATTGATAAGTGGCCCCTATGTTTTTGAGTCCTAAAGGGCATGATGATGGTAATAAAAAGGTCCCCAAGGGGTAATGAAGGATGTTTTGTGTTGATCATTAGTAGTGATGAGGATTTGATTGTAACTAGAGAAACCATCCATAAGGGAAAGCATCTCATGGTGGATGTTAGATCGATGAGTTGGTCGATGTTTGGAAGAGGGAAGTCATCTTTAGGACAAGTGAGATTGAGATCCGAAGTCAGTACAAATGTAACTTTCTTGAGGCTTTGGTTATGGTATAATATTAGAGACCCATTATGGATAGTCAATGGGTATGATGAAATTAGTAGAGAAAAAGTTTGTAACTCTTCTTTGATAAGAAGAGCTATGCGAGGGTGCATCTACGTAGATTTTTTTTTTGACTGGTTTGGCATTAGGATAGGTGATGATATTATGTACAATGATGTTGGGATCGATACCTAGCATATCACTATATGACCAAGAAAAGGCTTGACTATACTTAGATAGAAGGTAGTGAAGTCATTTAACTCTCTGTGGATTTAAGGATTGACCAAATTTAACTATGTGAGGTTCTTGTGTAGTTCCTATATATGTTACGTCGATAGTGGATTCATTGAGGAGTGTTGATGTGTCGGGTGGTAAGGATTTCTAAAGGAAATGGTCCTCTCGTTCCCATGTGGGAGAGGATATCTTGATCATCTTGACATTGAAGAATGTTGATGGTGGGTGAGTCCTCTTCTATCATTTTAGCCAGATGAGAGGAAGAGTTTTAGTATTGTGATTAGTTTGATAAGTCAATGGACCTAATGTAATAGTATTGACTAAAAATTTTTTAGGAGGGATGGAAATTTTATGTTCGTTAGTGTCCATAGGATCATTGTGTGTGGTTGAGGATGATGGTTCATATTTATGATAGGTGTAATGGACATTTGACATGTGTGGAGGATTCAAAAGTTGGTTTTCATATCCTAACCCATATTTTTGTGTGGTTTAGGGAATGTTGGATGATTAAATCATGGATTCCTATTCATAACGTCCAAATCCAAATCCTTTCAAGTGTATGATGGAGGTACATTTGTGTGAAGACTTGGTTATATAAGAATTTGAAGTCTGATATGAATGACATGGCATGAAATGTTGATAAGTAGGTTGTGAAGAGGGGCGATCAATCCCTCCATAGATGAGATTCATTTTTTTAGATGTGGGGGACCGTAGGAGATGATATATCTCGACATTAGGTTCATACATGGGTTGTTTATCTAGTCTTTTGTATGTATTGGTGTGGGAAGTGAATTGAGCGTAAGGACGATACTCCCCAAATGATAGGTGTTGCATAACATCATCAAGGAAGATTCATCTAGTAGTTTGGATGATGGAATGGATGTGTTGGTAGATGCCTCCTCATAGAGGAGGATTGGGCTTGATTTTGGAACAAGTACATCATTTGGATGATATGTCATGTTACAAGCTCTAAAGGGGTTAGGATCCACAGGAACTATAAAGGTTTTACCCTCATGTTCATATTTAAGACATCGATGGAGTGTTGAGGGGATACAATACATAGCATGTATCTAGGGTTGGCCTAATAATATGTTATATTGGAACTCTCCCTCTACAAGATAGAAGAGAGTTAGGAAGATTTTTGACATTGAATTTAAGAGGTAGAATGATTATACCCAATGTGGGAGTGATTGTATCGTTAAAGGCTCAAAGTACAACTAGTGTTTGGGTGAAATGGTATTTGGTAATTGAAGTTGGTTGAAGGCAAATGATGATATGATATTAATACTATGCACCATTATCAATCATGACTCTTTTCATGAGGACATCATTGATTTGGGTGGTGATGAAGAGGGGAAGATCATGGTCTTTGGCTATAATGATGGTATTTTAGAAGTGTCAAAAGAGATAACAATGGATGTTTTGAGAGTCCTACTAGGTTTTCAAAAGAGTTGTGGATCATCAAAGGCACTGATATGGAATGGAGAGCTTCAATCATGGCTTGTTTATGTGAGGGTGAGGTTTGAACCAACTCATAAAGAGACATCTTGACTAGAGCTTGGTGAAGTTGTTTGATGAAATTTTTTTTGTTGTGGTGGTGGATTGTGTAGGAGGTGGAAAGGATGGTTAATTTATTTTTTTGGTGGTGATGTTTGATAAGATGATTAAGGAGCAAGAGGAATAGAAACCTTGGACTTGTTTTGTTATGAAGGATTAGGTTCATGGGTACGTGTTCTAGTGGTGATAATATGAACCATGTTGATTTGATGAGGAGGGGTCTTGCTAGAAGACTCCTTAGTAGATGTAGATGATGATGTAGATACAATAGTTGTAGGTGTTTTATGAGATGTTTTTGATTTTTGTAACTCAAGGAAGAAGACCCTTGTTTGTAAGGTTTTTATATGGAAACGTGAAGATCTTTACAATCTTCTACGAAATGTCTTGGTGTTTGATGATAATCACAGAAGGCTTCATAGTTATACCAGAGGGTTTTAACCTCGAGAGCTGGATGGTTTAAGGAGGTAATTTATGAGTGATTGTTGAAGAAGCTTTTCAAGGGTTGATGTGTAGTATCCTTTTGAAGCGGATGTTGAAGGAGTAATGTTTTGTTTGGTTTTGATGGATGTGGAGAGACACTACTTTAATGTATTTTTTGGTCATGTGTTGAGGGATGGTTTTTGATTGCATGATGGTGATAGGTATTTGGACAAGGATGTGGCCCTAGGATGGAGGAAAGGGGTTTTGATTTTTGTGTTGAAGAAGTAGGATGGTCACAGATATGATTGTAACTTTTTTGGATGGATGGATGTGTGTGATGGTATTTTTGAGGGTTACATGTGTGTGATGTTGGGCTACAAAATCATCATACGATATTTTTCAAAATTTTAGGATGGGTTTATTTTGTGAATTTTGTGAAGAGCTTATAGATAAGTTTGAGGAGGATGAAGCAGATGTGGATGAGGAAGGTTTTTTTTCAATGATAGGCTTAGGGTGCTATTGATTTGATGTTTGATGTCTCTATAGTGGAACTATGGAAGAAGGTTTGGATGTGGATTCAATGATAGGGGTTATGGATGTCACAAGTGATTTCTCATTAACTATGTTTATGGTATGATGGGCTTGAATATGATTGGTTTGTGGTTGGTAGTTGATGGAGAATGGTTTGGAAATGGTTGTTTAAAGATGTCGAGGTTTTGATTTTGAGGTGCATTAGGATTGTCTAAATGTAAATCACCTTTATCAATCATATTGGAGGACATTTCAAAATGAGTGACACCTTTTGATGTCATGACCTTTGACCCTATGGTATTTGTATAATAATCATTGTCTCTGTACCAAGAGGTTTTGAAATAGATGTATCAATAGGGTGGATAGGTGGAAGAGTGATCATGTTAGCAATAAGGAGTTTATAGAAAAATGATTCACAAATGATTTGTATGATTCAGAAGATAGTGAGTGTATTTATGTTCATTATGTACTAAGAGCAAATTATCAATAGGGTGGATAGGTGGAAGAGTGATCATGTTAAATGAGGAGTTTTCTTGTATGGGAGTAGAGTTTTAAAGAGAGAGCGCTTGGTGGTTGAACATTCTTTAGAGGAAGATTTGACGACCACTACATTTGATGATTTAGATTTGTCTTGGATGGAGGATGGTTTGGATGAAAATTCAGATTTTGGTTTCTTTGGTCTAAGTTTGACTCTACCTTCCTCAAGAGCTTGGAGTTTGAGTTTGCGGGCCATTGTAAAGGCTTCATCAAACATTTGAAAGGATTGGATTTGAAGTGTGGATGAGATATGTTTGGCAAGAATGAGAAAATAATTCAATTATCAACTTATGTTTTGGGAGGAAAATGATAATTGATTAATAATACCCCTCAATGGGTGAAAAAGTTCAATGGACTCATCTTGAATTGTTTGATTGCGTATATAGGTTGGTAATAGTGATTTTATGGGTGATATTGATTGAGAAGTGTTCGAGGAATAGTTGAGCAAGTTGTGCAAATGAAAAGAGTGAATATGGAATGTTGTTATACTAGTCTAAAGCGGGACCTAGTTAAGGACATGGGGAATGTTCTCAACATTAAGTCTTGATCATGAGCTATGAGGTAACAAGCATGATGATGGAAGGCTCGAATGTGTTGTTGAGGGTCTTCCTTGTTATAAAATTTGAGGAACTTAGGAATTTCCTAATGAGGAGGATAAGCTTTATATGGGTACATGGATGGATGAATAGGCTCATTACATATTTTTCATATGATAATGTATTCTTGGGACCCATAGAAGTGGCTTTGAAGGCTAGATATTTGTTCATTAAATTAGAGGGGGTTGGTTTGTGGTTGTTGTGTATTGGATGAGGATGAACCAGGTTGATTATATGAAAATTGATTAGGTTGTTGATATGGTTGATATTTTTGAGGGGATATTATGTTGGAAGGGAATATTTTTTGATGAGGGTGCTTAGGGAATATTATAAAGGGTTGTGAAACTAAAGGTTGTGAAGGTTGAATGTATATGATATTGGAAAGGCATGGAAGTGTTAAGGAAGGGTTGTGATTGTTGTGGTACATGTTGAAAGGGAATAGATGTGTGGATAAGAGGTTGTGATTATTGTGGAATGTGCTAAAAAAAGGAATAGAAGAGTGAATGAGTGGTTGGGATTGTTGAGGTATGTGTTGAAAAGGAATTGAGGCATGGATGAGGGGTTGAGATGGTTGTGGTATGGATTTGAGAGGAAGGGAATATAGATGATTTTTTGAGGATGGAAGAACAATAGAAATAGATTTGGTATTAATAAGTGGGGTTGATGTTGGAATGGACATAACTATGTTTTGAACAACGAGATGTAGGTTTTGAGATGGGGTAGGCTGAGCTACACTTGATGGGATAGCTATGGAACTCACGGGAGGAGTTTGGATGGTAGAGGAGACTAAAGGAGTTGATGTGGATGAGGATGGGTTAGTATTTTTCTAGGGATGATGTAGATCCAGATGAGAGGTATTTATGAAGAAGTGGATTGTTGATTATTGGTATCCTGTGAGGAAACTACATTAAGATCAAAAGTAATGATGGGGTTGAAGACACAACAATGGATGTTTTTGATTGACTATTGATGGGATAAGGATGTATCTTGTTGAATGACTGGTTCATGATTTGGATCGATAAGATGAGAGTAAGCACATGAGGGTCAGTACATAAGGTCATGGTTAGGTGTGAATGGTTGAAGGTGAACACCCCATGGAAGCAAGGTATGCATTAAGAGAAATGGGGTTTGAATCTAAGATTTTAGAAAATATGGGATCCCCACTATCAAAGAAATGGGACTGAAAGGATTAGGTATTTTAGATGAGGAGATTAGATTGGCTACTAGGAGAATGTGGAATTTCTTGATTAAGAGGTTGTGAGGATGATAGAAATGCTTCATGTTGATTAATGAGTCGGAGGCATCTTCCTATGATGTTTGATTTTTTAAAGGTTTTTTGGCCATAGATCTATGGCCATACGTTTTCTATCATGTTTTTGAGGTTTGATACAAGATTGTTGTCTTGTAAGAACCATGAAAGAAAACAATCACCTAAAATGAAAAATAAATCTAAATTGGTTGATTACAAAGTAGTAAAAAATCACATAGAAGAATTTTTTATTATCTTGATTAATTAGAAAGAAAGATGAAATGTGTAAAATGGTTGATAGGTCCTAGGAAATGGAAATCTATGGATGGTTTCAGGTGATGTTTATGGTTGGAGTCCTTGATATACCCAAAGGTATGTGAGGCCTGAATATGTGTTGGTGCTTAGTACGAGGCTTGGTATTGGGGCCTACCCCTCACTTCATGGTCCCACAAGTGATAAGGGAGTCGAGTGCTTAGCCAATATATACAATAACCAAATTGATTTATACTTGAGCTAACAACAGTAAGTCACTTCTCCTCTTGGTGATGAAATCAAGTAGGTCCACCTAGGTAGGAATGTTTTGATGCAAATTTGTATTTAATTTGGTTCAATTTTGTGTGGGGAAGTTAAGTGAATATAATATATTAACCTCCTAATTAAACTATGTGATAAAAAAGGATGAGGTTCATTTTAAACCCAAAAAAAGAAAGATTGATTTTGATGAGGACAAAAAACAAGAATGTAATGCTTTAAAAATAAAAGAAAGGAAAGAGACACACCTTATAAAACACTTCTTTTTTAATTTAAATTTTTGATTTTATTTTTTAGCACAACTACAATGCAACAAACAAACTCCCAAGTAGAAAATAAAGGGTTAGATGAAAAAAAAGCAGAAAAGAAAAATGATGTTAGAGTTTAAAACTAAGCAATAAAAAAAATCTAAAGAGATCATTGGTGATTCACAAGGATCACTAGCGATTCAATAGGATCGAACTAACGATTGAAAAATAGAGAACCAAAAGATGAAATTTAATTAATTTGAAATAAAATAAAAGGGACAAGAGGTCCCACTAGGTGTGCCAGAATGTACCAGAGAGTTTTTGTTTTCCAACTTTAACTTAATGAAGTGAAATAACAAAAACAAACTAACCTTAGAAGACGACATGAGTTTACCGATACCCATGATGATGAATATCATTGTTGATGGATAAAATCTCCTTCATTTCGCCAATGAAGAAACCTACAGATCAAAGACATTAAACAAAAATTGATTAGATAGATGGGTAAATGAGTTGCTCGGCAAAGGCCGATTCTAGGAATCCAAAGGGACTTCCTTGGAGGATGTTAGCTCACTTTAAAATAATTAAGTAGATTGATAAAGATAATGATAATATAATAATAATGATAGATGGATAGTAGATGAGAATCTCTAGAACTCAAGGTTGAAAGGTAAGTCTTGTGTAGCTTCAAAGGTGGCCCAAGAAAGGGTGGATGCAATCGAACAAACTTGAAGTAGTCGTACCAAAGTATTCTTGGTTTCTTGCTTGATCTCATGGAGGAATTCAAACTAATCTTTGATATCTTCTTCATCAATAAAAATTGTATTTCACATAATGTAACTCATGAAGGATGTTGTATTGTTCCCAAAAGAAGGGTTGTTGGACTATAGGAAGGTCATAAATGCTTGTAATTGGATGAGAACGGCCATAGGAACTACCATCTAAAGAAAGCCATGCTTGCAAAGAACAAGTTAAAGCCACAAAATTGATAAAAATGATAATAAGTTGATAAATTGACAAAGATATGTGTTTTTGACAGGGATCGCAAGTGATTAGGTGATGATCGTGATGATTCAAGGTAATCGCTAGTGATTACTGCTAAAAGGGACAATTTTGTTAAAAATGATAATCAAAGCTATAAAAGTGATGTTTTGATTATTTTTGATGTTTATATGAATTGTAAATGATGAAATAAGATAGAAGAATACCTTTGGATGTGGAAATGAGCTAAAAGATTCCTCAAATTGTCAAATGGAGTTGATTGTGATTGATGTCCTGTTGTTGTGCTTCCTGATGACTAACTAATGAAAAAAGCTATCAAAATGATGTGTAGATAGTTTCTGGAGATTGATGCAGGATCTTGATGATCTTTGGAAATAATCTAGATTAGTTGGAAGTCAAAAGATAAAGTGTGAACATGAGAAAAATGTTTCTGAAGATCCCTGAGGAAGGAGTAAAAACTCCTATTTATAATCGTTAGCGATCGGTTAGGATCACCGACGATCTGATTTTTTTAGGGAAAACATTTAGAAAATGGTTAAAACTACTTCTAAATATGGGTTTTGGGATTTTTGATGAGGGGAAGTGGTTATGGGAAAATTGAGTTATGGAGGTTGAGATGTAGTAATAAAATAGATTTAAGTTGTTTTAAAATGGTTAGGTAGATTTAAAGTGGTTAGGTGGTTTAGGATGAGTAAATAGTAATTTTATGGAAGTGTAAAATTATTTTTACGAAGGTGTAGGGTGGATGAATTAGGTTTTTAGATAGGTTTTAATTAAATAAAGTGTGCTCATCATGCTCAAAAACTAGATTAACTCAGTTATGTATTGGTTTGAACATCATTTAGGCCTTAGGTCCCTAAGCCAACATTTCAATGCATTCTTATCATTTTTGTCATGCTCTATAACATCATACACTGCATGAAACACCTTTTTGTTGCTCCCCTTGGGGTTATACTATCTCCATTTGACTGATTATGCAAGAGTTAGACTACATACCTTTTATTAAGTCATATAGCCGGGGTCCACATTATTTCCTCTACCCCAAGTTATTCTTTAAGTGTTTATAATCTCCTTTATATGGGATAGTGACTTACTTGGTCATACACCTTGCTCCCCTTGTCAAATTACATGCACACTTCACTAATCACTACCTATCTAGCCTCTTTAACACTTAGAATGCTTAAACAAGGATCAACCTCATCTCTCTCTTCTCCATGAAGTCTTACTAGGTCTATAACATGTAATTTTATAGTTTCAACAACCCTTAGTACCCTAATACGTGTACTAGTTCACTCTTGCTAGTCATTCAACCTTTTTAAATGTCACCTTCTATGAATGATAATATCTCTAAGCTCTCTTCAACATCATTTGTTGAGCACCTCATCATGATTCACTTTGTGTAAAAAGTGTAATATGAGTTTCATGATCTTACAACCGTATTTTACCACACCAACAACCTTGAATTAATGTGTACTCATCAAGCATAACCATTTTACTCTCAATCATGACAGAGCCCCATCCTTCTCATTGTAACCTTCATGAAGTACAAACACTTTCAAATCTTGATCAATGAATATCTAACACCCTTGATGTAATCCATCTTAGACCTCTCGTAGCTCTCTTATCCAGGTTATGGTAAATTGATAGAGAATACAAACTTTACAGATGCTTAGGATAATGATAAACATTCATACCCATGACCATATTTGTACCACATTTTGAAGAACACAAATTTATAGATGATCAATCAAAGTAATATAATGAATTCATTTCTTACAATTTAGGTATCACATGAGAAGCTTTTGTAGCGAGACCTTCAACTCTCACCTAGCCTAGATGTTGGTCGGGACAAACTTAGAGTTTGAAAACCAACCTAGACTTGCTAAACCTACCTCAAGACTTACCATGGACTCTTAAGACTCACTTGACAAGCACTTCTTGACCATCTCATTGACTTGTATAGCATGACAAAGTACTATTACTAGTTTTTCAATCAAACTCAAACTTAGAATACACCTAATCAACTCTGTAATATTTTGAAGACCTCATGAATGGACAATCAAGACTTCACCAAACTAATATAGCCTAATGAATTCAATTTTACATGATAGTGACCACATTTGAAACTTCTCTTGTAAACTCTAATTTTGACTGGGACACACTTATGGACTTGACATTCAACCTAGGCTTGGAGAGCACAATCATACCTCATTATTGTTTCACATATTATATAAATATTTCAATGAAATTAGCATCTTTTGAGTGACTTAATGACCTCCTTAACCCCTATATATGGCTTGAAAATCAATCACTTATTTGATTAGGCTTCACTTTCTCTTAGCTTTGACTATATTCTTATTTATTCTTTAGACTCTATAGGTTTTGATGATTTGAATGCCATAGTGACCTTCTTGAAAAACATCACCCATGGCAACCGATATTGTCAAGCACTTTTGCTTCATCTCCATGATGGACTGTACCTTCATACCTTATAGGGCATACCGCAATCTCAAATCATTTGTATCTTACTCATCTTGATTAGCATGGAACAAAACTCTTGCTTCTTGACTTGCTAGTCATACTAGAACCACTTCTTCTTGAGGGATATAACAACCTCTAACAATCATAACAAATATACACCTTATTGAAAAATACACTTAATTAAGAACAAACATACTTGTTTCAGATCATTATAGACTATCCAATGTTCACTCAACTCATGAATATGTTCTTGAGACCCATAATGACTATCACAACATGTTATTATGACACACTTGAATGGAGCTTGATAAACCGATTGCATTTAGTTGACAAACTATACAAGGGTATGAAAATATTTTTCTTTACTCGGATGGACTACCATGACCTTCATGTACCTCACACTGATTAGACTTGCATGTTGACCTCGAGAAAAGGATTAAGTAGACATACCTCTTGACTCTTTACACGCTTGTAATATCTTTAGGATCTTGATCAATCACATCGATGATGATGCATTTCAAGAATGCTACATACTTCTTTTAGATAGTTCATGTCTCTTATAAGCCTAGAGGAGACACATAATGCTTTTAGGATCACTTAAAATAGTATAAATTCATCAAAGGAACTTGACGACTCAATATTATCTTCTTTTGTTTTTGAAGTCTTCATATTCTTCTTGAATGTCCCCTTAGACACGAAAATTTCATCACCTATATCTTGTTCTTCTAATTGAATTCGTAAAAAACACGCATAATACACTTCATCCAATTTTTCTCTCTAAGCTAGTGCTATAAGTCCTTCATGACTTACATTAGGTTTGTCTTATTATTTCTTAGCTCTATCAACACTTTTTGATGGCTTACTTGTACTATGCGCTCCTATGACTATCTTTGATTGCTTCTCATCTCTACCCTTTGTATAGATTGCCTTCTTATCATTCTTTACCTATTCTATCCTAGAGTTAGTCTCCTTGACCTTATATTCATACTTAATCTCCTTCTTTTCAATGAATTTCTTTGAACTCGCTAACTCGAGACTCATTTATAGGTTTGGATTTTATTTTTAACATCATCTTACCTTTCCTCTTGAATGTATGAAGCTTGTTATTATATCTAGGAGATCCATAGAAATGTTTTACAAAATTTCCTTGTTCATGATAATTGAAATATATGACACCAAATTTGATTTCTCATCTCTACTATCCTTCCAAGGATGTTCCTTTTGAAAATCATCCTACACTCCTAAAATCTATGCCTAAAATTATGACAATTAAAGTAAAACCCATTGAAAAAAATTTCATACCTTGATGCATTAGGTTTCCTAACTAAGTTGGGCCTTCTTGCATTTTTCTCCTTCACCTTCTTCATGTTTGTTTGTCTGCTTGATCCATATTTGTCATGTTCACACTTCTTTGTATGTTCTTCTTTGAAGCCTAGACATGTCTTTTCACCCGCTACTTTTTGACTCTCCAAAATTCCATCAAGATATTTTGAGCTCTTCTCTAACCTTCCATACATCTTCATTCTGGTATTTTATTCTTCTAATTCAAATCTTAAGGATTTAAATTCTTATTCATACTTAAAACAAACATCTTCTTTTTCCTTCAAGGATTTTGACACCCTCTCCACTTGAGATTACATCTCTTTGAGTTTGAGACATTCTTCCTCGTTGGATTTATAAGATATTGAGATCAACTCTAATTGTGCTTCAAGATCCTTAAGTCCATCATCATGTTATTTATCCTTCATACTTTTTCTTTCTTCAAGAAGGATGATTTGTTCTTCTTACTCTTTCATCATTATTCTTAACTTTTGGTTCTTCCTCCTTTGGTGCTTCAATTCCTCAAGGGAACTAATCAATTCTGCTTCAAGGTTTACTTCAACATCATCCTCATCTGAAATTTCATCTTCACTAAGATACTTATCTCTTGAGATGCTTCTAGATATTATCTCCATATCCATGCTTGTGTTTCAAGGATCTCCTTCAAGCTATTAAGCTTGCTCCAGCAACGCCTTTCTCTAATACCAATTATTGGAAAACACAAGCACTGAGAGGGGAGGGGTGAATCAGTGCTTCTCAAAACTTTGAAAACTATTCATAAACTCAGTAATATATTCAATCTAGATCACCATTAACCATGAGAGACTAATGAAATTCAAACATGAGAAAGGAGTAAGAAAACACACATGAACACAAGGTTTAATGTGGGAAACCCTTTAAGGGAGAAAAACCCATTGAAATCAATGCACTAGCTTGGACAAATTGTCCTATAAAGATTACAAATATTTCAACTGTTGAGCATCCACTCAACTTGAAGCATCAACTCTAATAATTTATTCAATCTGAAACTTTATCTTTAGCAAGCTTCTACTTATATGGAAGCTTCAACTCCCAACAATTTAGCCAAGATGCTACTTGACCTTTAACAAACTTCTACTTGCATGGAAGCTTCAACTCCCAATAATTTAGCCAAGCTACTACTTGACCTTCTGCAAGCTACAACTTACAAGGAAGCTTCAACTCCCTATTTTCTAAGCCACAACTTAGAATTTTACAAGATGTTTTGATCACCTTCCTCTAGTTGTCTCACACAACAAATTGTGATATCCTATTCAACTCTTTTATCTTCTCTTTTCACCCTCCTTCTCACCTTGATTCATCTCTTTTCTCATCCTCTTCATCTGCTATAAAAATATAGCATGCAAGGATTCTTTCACACACTCATTATTTTCAAGCTTATCTCCTTGAATCACCCTCTCAAGTGCTCACTTTCTCATGTGTTCATACTACTGCAAAATTGTAGTCATGAAGGCATTACATACACACTTTGATTTTCTTTGTTTTACATGTCCTTAAGTTCCTTAAAAACATGGTCATCAACCCCAATATCTTTCATATATTTTTGGTATTTATATTTTCAAGGATAAAATACACTCACATCTCTTCAAATTCCACTACAAAATATTTAACTCGCTTGCTCCTTAAACTCGTGCACAAGGAAGAAGATGACATCATCTAAATTGATGTAAGGTCATAATTAACTCTGTAAATATGTCGGTTGCAATATATGACTTTTCATGATAGTTAAGAAATATAATACACACTAAAAAAACTATCTTAACTCGCTTCCCTATTTATGACATAACTAAAAATGTTCTTCTTATAACCTCACATGACATTTGACATCTACATTCTTCATTTTGAATCTGTCATGTCAATTTGTCTTCTTCTTTGGAGTATAAACTTTATCTTGTAGCTAAAAGGACTCAATGAAAAGTGTCTTAAGAATGCATGCATGTTACACAATCCTTAATTTTTCTCTATAACTCCTTTACATGCTTGTAAAATTGCCATTCAACCTTCACTTGGACTCATATGCACAACTATTTGCATGTACTTCAAACAACAATCTTCAACTTAGGTGTATGAGAAACCTTATAAGCTCAAGTCTTGCATTGCATTTAGGAAGAATGAATCTAAAAAATTTCTACACCATCACCATGAGCTTGGAGATCAAAAATTCAAAGCATTGAGACTTTATTTCAACCCTTTTTTATAACTTCTTATACATAGTCATGGAGGACCTAGAAACCAATCATAGAAATCCTTCATCACTCTTAATGCATGAGTATTAAAAACTTCTAAAGGCTTGGAAATAGAGGTATGTGGTCCCTAGATAAAATTTAAATGAAAAGAGGAAAGCATTCACCTTAATTATGTCAAAGAGATATTGATTTGGACAAGACACTAACACACTTTCAAGCACAAAAATTATCTTCACAGAGTGGGATGGTTCATGCATTAAACTACACATCCATGGCTCCAAAGTCATATTTATGGAAGCCTATATGTCTTGATCAACTCATTAGGTACTGACATTGCATCACTTGAGGGAAAATAAATCATTTATGCTTATTTTTCTAGAGTGACTTAGGCTGGATTTTAAGTCCCAAAAAGTAGTAATGATTTTTCTTGCACCTCACATACAAAACTCATTGTCATGGAAAAAATTGCATATAAACTTCAAAAATATCTTATACTCCATGATAAAATACTATAATGCATGTTTTGAGTGGAGAAAATAAAGTTTTCAAGCTCATTTCACAACCCTTATTGACTGTCCTAAAAAGACAGTTTTAGACCATTTGAACTAGTGTGCAAAATCACTTCACCACACCATATCACGAGCTTAAGAAAGTTGTATTATAACTTTAACAATTGTTCATACTCATATTACATTTTAAATCATGTCATTTCATCAATGCTCTCTCAAACAAAATTGATTGGTTTTTTCATGTTTGCTTCTTTAGCGACATGCTACTTTGATTGACATGGTTCACCAAAAATATGCTAAGAACTTTCTTGACTCACCTTATGGAATTTTAAAAAAACTCCTAAGCTTGATCTTACACCATGAATTGTTATTTACAAGACTATACAATCAAAATATTACAAAATAGAGGTATAATTGTACCGCATGCAGTCACACTTGTAGTGCCAAAATGCCACCAACTTAAGACAAAAGGAATTATCTACATCCTCGACTGTTCACATTAGCTTGCTTATATGATTTCATGATCACAACCTTCATTTTTCTTCCATCACTATAGTGCTAGGGTTTTGAGAGGGTTTGGAGTAGTTTTACTTCTTAATATTCATTCATAAAGTTCAGGCCACAATTCTTCCTCATTCTAACTCTAGAATGATTTTGATTCCATGCTCAAATAATGATGAAAGACATAGGACACCATGCAGAGGTTTTACATACCTTTGAGGTCTTCAAAGTTGACCCTCGAGCTAGGGAAGAGCATTCTAAGAGATCGATAACACTAAAGCTTCATAACTTCAAAATTCTTCCTCAGTTTTTCTTGAATTTTTTTCCACAACTCTATGATAGGCCCTTCTACCTTCTCAAATGCTCACTTTCCCATAAATATACTTGTACCTTCATGACTAACACCATTTGTACCTATTAATTTTGCTTGCCCTCAAAGACAGTCTGAATAGGACTCTAAACATGCCTTTAATAACTCGACACATGACTTGTAACATCATCTAAGACCTTTCTACAATGTCCCTACAAACTTCTCATGTTTTTCCTACCCTACTTTAGCTTGGTTTGCTTCATACACCCATCCAAACTTGCACTAGGTCCTTGAACTAGGCCTAATTGAGCTAGTTTACACTCATAGTTCATACACTTACTATGTTCTTCATCATCTAGACCCTTAAACATGTTTCTCATGCCCCTATCAACCTTTTGCCTTCAATCCACCATTCTAGGACAACTTGTTGACTAGGCCTACTGAATTGAGCTAGTCTTACTAATTCAACTCATGCACCTTTGTATCCATCATTCTAACCTTATTTCCTCATCATATACCTGCTCAACCATCTATTACATCATCCTAACATGTTCTCACATCATCATCCTTCATGTACAAGCCACTAGCTCCTCAAGAAGTCAAGTCTCCATTAAGTGTTCTCATGACATGCCTTGTCCTACCTTGTCGGACTCATTCAAAGATTCCTCGTTCTCTCTTTCATCTGATTCGTCATTAATGTTCCCTTTACATCAATGAAAATTAAAATCCACATACTAACACTCATATGAACCCGGGAAGTAGGAAATTTCTGAATGCCGTAAACAATTTGGTGTCATGTTTTTAGGTTGCATTTAGATTTTTAGTTTTATTTGCAAAGATAAATCAGTTTTAATACATATTTTAAACACATTCAAATTAGTTTGAGATCAAATTTTAATCATATTATTAATTACGAGAAATTGCGTAAAATGAAATCTAGATGGTGTTGATTTTGTTGATCATAAATTCATTTCTGGATCAGTTTATAAACATTTAAAATTCAGATTTAAATCATTTTTAGTTTCATTTCAAATCGTGAAAGTTAATAAATTTAGAGATCATGTTGTAAACAAAGAAAACAATAGGGGGTCTATTGTCATTTACAAATTGTTTTATTCCTTATTTTTCTTGGCATATATAATATATGATGGTAAATTGACTATGTACGTGATATTAAATGTGTGACCTTTGTTATCAATGTTAACATATGAATTAGAATGGTTAGTCACACTAGGATCATAAATAGATGCGGGATAGTTACGTGTACCCTTTTTCAACGTGGGAAAGGTTTATGTAGAAAGAACGAGAAAACATGTCCTTTTTTATGGTCCCCAGTTTTTACCCCAACTTTATTGCATATTGCACTAGTTGATCAATGTGGGAAGCTTATGTTTTATGAGAAATTTGATTGATGCGGGAAGCTTTCTAGGGATGGTTAATTTTTTTATTTTGATATGAGGGTTGATCGATGCGGGAATCTCTTTTTGATATGATTATTGATCAATGAAGGAAGTCCTTTTTTATGTATTTTGATTTGGTAGCCATCCTTAAGAGGGAGTGGTCTATGATTTTTTTATTTTATAGTAATCATACTTTGAATGAGTGGTCTACGACTTTATTGATTATAATTTTGCTTTTGAAATCTGTCCTTCAAGGGATCGGTCTATATTTTGATCATGTCCATCCCATGGATATTTTTGATTTTTAGATCTAAGGGAAATCCTGGGTAACCATTTATGAGGGGATAAGTAAATGTGCAAGCTACACGTATATACTTAGCATGTTATTGATAGGGTAGATGGGGATAATGTTTGAGTAACAATTATGGGGTTCCCTAATTGTAAATAAGGGAGCTTGCCCATGTGGAATATGTTATGAGTAGAGCCATGGTGCCCATATTTAAGGTCATGAAAGGTATCTTGTCGAGAAGACCACATAATTCCAAATCATTACAAGAGTGATGGAATGTGTAGGTTAATGAGGGAGATCCTAGTTTATCTAAGGCTTCATGAGTCGATATATTAATAATAAAATGACTACAAATATAGGGCATTGAGAGGTTCCTTTTAGGTTTACCACTAAGGGAGGCTAAATGATAAGCTCATGGACCCATATTTATGAGTGATAATATATGGTCCAATCTAGTTAGGAGAAAAATTTCCATGTTTACTCTTTTCCATATTAGTGACATGTTGATTTTCTTTGAGAACAAGATCACCAATGTTGAAGTCACATTTTTGATATGTTTGTTATATGCTCATTTGATTCATTATTGATAAATGTTGATATGCTTGGGGGTAGTTAGATGAGATTCATCTTACATCATGAGTTCTAGTTTTGATAGGCATTTTTGATGATAATCATCATCTAAGATGAAATATTTAAGAGAAACGCATAAAGATGGGACTCAAACAAGAGGAAGAACAAATTTGGTGTCATATACTAAGGAGAAGGGCATGGTGCCCATAGGGGTTTGAAATCTAGTCTGATATGCCCATAATGCAAATGGGATTTAGAGATGCCAATCTCTACCAGCCTGGTCAACAATTTTGGTAAGGATTTTGTTGAGTTTTTATTAGATGCTTCGGCTTGACCATTAGTTTGTGGATAATAAGGTGTGGAAAATTTGAGTTTGATGTTATAAGTGTCACAAAAATTTTGAACTTTTTTATTTTTGAATGATTTTCCATTATCTGTGATGATTTTATGAGGTATACCAAAGTTACTAGATAATGTGATGATGGATGAAGTCGACGATCTTATCTACTTTAGTGGAGATAATGGGGATTGCTTCTACCCATTTTGTAAAATATTCAGTTGTTGTAATGATGGAATTGTGTCATTGTGATGAATGAGGGTTAATGAGGCCAATGAGGTCAAACCCCATTATGAAAATGGCCAAAGGTTTTGAGCTAGTTGGAGAGTGTGATTGAGGATGTGTGTAAAATTAGAGTTTGCTTGACATTTGATGCACTTCTTGACATAGTTACAATAGTCTTGGTTAAGTGTAGGCCGATAATAGCCCATGTGCAGGATGCATTTAACAATAACTAAACCATTGAAGTGTCCACCACATATGTTGTCATGGACTTCTTAGATAGCTAGACGAGCCTCCAGAGCCTTAAAACACTGGAAGAGGAGGTCATCAAATCCTCTTTTATAAAGGATACCTCCTAGTATGACATAGAGAGATGTGTGTTGTTCAAAAGATATTTTACCATTTCTGGATAGATCTGAAGGTATTTTACTTGTGGAAAGATAGTCATATGTCTGAGTGTACCAAGTATCAAATTAGCTATCTTCTATATGATTGATAGTGGGAAGATCAAGTGTTAGTGTCGGATGGTTGATCCAGTTTATGTATGATGACAAAGAGTTTGGAATTTTCTGGTGATAAAGGGATGAAAGAGATGATAGAGACCATGATGTCTATGAATTTTTTAGATGAGTAGGGATGGTTTGGATTTCGTAATGATCAAAGAGTTGTAGTAAGTCTTCGACAATGGTTTTGTATTTTTATAAGACCTCGTTTTTACATTGATAGGTCCCTTTGATTTGATTGATGATAAGTTTTAAATCCTCACGGACATCAAGGATTTGTATGTGAGGGAAGGCAATGATCTAGAGTCCCATGCTAATAGCTTCATATTCTACCATGTTATTTGTGCAATCAAAATTGAGTTTGAAGGATAACAGAATAGGGGTATCCCAAGTGGGTATTGTGACTATTTTGGAACCCTCCTCATCTACATTTACACCCATTGAAAAATAAGGTCATTTTATGAGGGGCATTATCATGGTCAAGAGTGTTGATAAATTCATCGGGAATTGTTCACAAGGGAGTTGATTGGGGGAAGAGGAGCTTCAATGAGTTGCTCAACAATGACATGCCCTGATGAACTTTTGAGAGATAATTTCAAGGTAAAAATTTTCATGAGTACAAGCCATCTAGTTATGCCATCATTGTGATATAGTTTAGACTACATAGATTTTAGTGGATTGAAATTTGTTACTACGTATTGTTTTTTATTAATAAGATCGTGACATAGTTTGGAATTTATAAATTACAAGGCACAACAAAAATTTTCAAATTATAAATAATGGGTTTCAGTAATTGTGAAGGGTGTGACTTGTGTAGTAGACAACCTTATCCTTACCATATTCGTCTCGATGTTCTAGCATGGCTCCCAAGGCATGGTTAATCACGAGATATATAGATATAAAAGGACCCCCCTCGCATGGAGGTGTAAGCACTTTGGTGGTGATAAGGGTATTGTTTGAGAGCGTTGAAGGCCTGTTGGAAGTCATGGTCCTACTCATTGAGCAAATGAATTATAGCTCAATGAGGAAAGCATGGAAGGTTTAGGCACGTAGGAACAGGGCATGCGAAAAGGCGTGAAATCATAACAGAACATGAGCGTGCCTAGAAATAGGACTTGGCCACTCTTTGTAGGTCAAGGCTTTTTTTGGACATGGGGTGTGGAAAATTCAATGATGTGAACACTTGCAGTTCATGCAAGGCTATTTTGGGAGTTGCACTAGTTCAAGTGCCATGCATAGTTTTGTTCTATTAATAGATCTATATTAGGAGTTAACTTTAGAAGATATATTATTAGCACTTGCATGCTTTTGTATCCTCTTGTAAAGGCACATGGCTATTGTTAGCATGTAGCCTATTTTTGGAAGGTACATGGGCGGTGAAGGGCAAGTCCCCACCCCTATATATATGTATTGATTTGCATGGTTTGGAGAGACCAATTAATTATAGAGTTATGTTGCAGATTTGTTAGTGCGCATAACTATGGAGACTGAATCTTGATGTATGAAGCTTCTGTGTTTTACAATATTTAATATAATGGATCATATTGGCTAGATAATGGTGTTAGATGTGACTAAATATGGTTCTTGCATGGTAAATATCATTATAATCATTGTTTAAGTCAATCTTTCATATGGTTTAGATCTAGATCTGGCTTATGCATTGTGGATTATTTACTATCTATTATAAATTTAGACATATACATATGCAATCATGCTAACATTCTGGACAAGCAACTCTAAAGAGGGACCTGGTACCCTTGCATGCTTTGGGTGAGTGCTCAATGCAGATTAAGTGATGTGCTAGCACACCTTGGGTTATTACAAAGTGAATTCTAGGCTACATCATTAGTTCTATTCACGGACCTCTTTCTTAGCTATTTTTAAGATGTCACATGATGAAGACATATTGATTAACCTTGGCCAGTATATAAGAGTGGCTAGTAGATATGGAAGAAGAGTACGCTCATAGATTTAGCACTAAACCTGATTTTAATGCACACTCGTGGGTTGAGCGAGAATTTGTACACACATTATATGAGACATTATTTGTTATCTTTCCCATAGAAATATATGAGTGGATGGTTGCTTATGTGTTTAAAAGGAATTGGAGGTTTCACATGCTTGTTTAGACACATGAATAATTCTAGGCCTCTTGTATGATGCGGATCGATATTGATGCGCTCTGTGGATGTTAGGTAACATGGTGTTTTGAATAACTATATTCTTGAGTACGCAGTTTTGACTTACTCTTTCCTGGAGGTTGTTGAGTTTTAGTTTTTTGTGTACCCAAAGGATTATATTTGCACTATATTCCACTGGTGATCAAGATCCTGATTATAACCCTAGATTTGGAAGAGAAGATGATGGCTAACTAAACCTCACCACGTGCCAGGGAATGATCAAGTTTGGTAAGGATGATAGACCTAGTGGCAGAAAGATAGAGGGAAGAAAGGTGGCTTAAGTTTAATGAGGTGCATGAGAGGGATTTAGAGAAACAACATGAAGTTGTAGAACAAATGGCATTGTGGAGAGAGATGGCTCGTGAAGGATTCATAGCTCATGTAGAGGATATGGATCTAAAGCATTTGGATCTCCCTCATTTGGGAAAACATGGTAGGGAACCCTCTTTAGCCTCAAATGAGAGCACGCTAGTAGAGACAACATGAGTTGTGGGCGCGTATCTGAATCTACTTGATGACCTAGCCCTTGCACTTGGTTTTCTAGTTTCTATGAAATTCAATAATCAACAAGCTAGTTTAAGGAGTAGATAGAGTTAATTTATAGTCAAGTTCAAGAGTTAATCAGGGATCTTATTCATCTATGGTGCAATCATTATCTACTTTATTTGGAGGACCAGTTAGAGGTATCTTTTTTGGCACATCATCGACACAGAACATAGGCGTGTAGAACCTTGACATCACATTTGGAAGTAGTGAAACTTCATAGAATGTGGGCATTCAGTTTAGCATAACCATCGAAACATAGGGCAATGCATCCTCTCGCTCTATTAATTTCTACAAGGGGGAGGATCGGTGGCTTGGATGCTAGAGGATCTAGTGGATCTGGAGGTGGTGGAAATACAAGAGGAAATACTGAGCTCTGGATATGGTGGTGGGCAAGGGCCGCACTAACCTCAACAAATTTATATGGAGATGTCTCTCCGTCTTCCAAAGTATAGAGGTATTGAAGATGCAGCCAAACACATGCATATGTGTGAGATACTATGGCACACAAAGGGGATTACAGCTCCAGAGTGCAAGGTAAGTTAGTTTGCAACTACGTTGTAGGGATGCGCACACAGCTGGTACAAAAAGTTTGATCTTGATCAGACTTATGTGGACTATACGGCACTGCGAGATGCTTTCTTAAAGGAATTTTATATCCCTAAGTTTGAGTAGAAAAGTATAAGCATGCTCAAAGACATTAAGTAGGGTATATGATGCTCATTTCAAGACTCTTATGTCTAAATTATCTTATGACATACACACAAGAAAACATGCATAGTGGTTCATTGGAGGTCTGATCACACCTTTTAGGAGGGCACTTTCACATAAAACTTATACAGATCTTCGCAAGGCACTTGAATCAGCCTTGCGCACTGAGGTGGTAGGAAGTGTGGAAATAGGATTGAGCCTGTTCTTGGAAGCTCAAATTACAGCAATGGAAAAATAGTTGAAGAAATTATCTGCTAATTTAGCATATGAGATGCAAATTGGAATTTGGTGTACAGATTGCAAAGTAGAGGGGCATACAAAGGATAATTTCCCTTGAAAATTGGTGTGCTCCTTGTTGTTGGATTATGAGATATGTCACTTGGACCACAGTTCAAGTTGATGCCCATTATAGCATTGCGTGAGAAGAAAGAATATGTCCAGTTACTGTAAGATTTGCAGGTCCTCCACTCATGATACTAAAGATTGTAGGTTGATCGATCAAATCCATGATGCCATTGATATTGGTGTATGATAGATTGGTGTTGCAAGTAATTCCAAGGAGAAGGGTGAGCATCATGACTATGATCACAATGAGGGGCACTCTGATGGAGGCCGTGGTAGAGGCCAAGTTACTTAGAGGTGGATTCAGAGGTCAAGGTTGTGGGGGTAGAAGGAGTGATTTCCCTCATGGGAATTTTTATACATGTGGATCTCCTGATCACTACAGGCACGAATGTCCACAAAATATTGTGTGTTTTTTTTGGAAAAAATCATAGTTATGAAGAATTCTGGACTTGTATAAAAACTTAAGAAAGAAACATAAAAAGGGAAAATAAGGGCATGGGAATGGTTAGAGTACAACGCATTGTGGAAGACCGGTGGATTTGAAGTTAGCACCAAATTCTAAGTTGATGCTTGTGAAGATTACTACATGCATTGAGGTTACACACACCACGAAACACTACAAAAAAATCCTACCATTACTAAGGAGGAAGTCTTGCATGCCAAATATCTAGACCCTATGCATTAGAAGGAGGTTTATCAAGAAACCATGGAGGTAATTTGGAATTTATAGGGTGAGATATAATGTTTGAAGGAACAATCGAGGAAGAAAGAAACTAAGCTTCATCGACAAATGTTGAATATTTGAAAGAGGTTTGTAGAGAGATGTTAAGCTAAGAGGACATTATTCTATTATTAGGGAACTGGTTGAAGGGAAACACTCTATGTAATGGGACTAAGCATGAGAGATATCTTTTTCATGCTAATATTTCTCCAGATAATTTGGATTATGACAAGGAGATTACTCTAAATGTTGTTTTTGATGGTTGGCTTTTGAGTAACATCTTGATTGACACAAGTGCGAAAGTAAATGTACTTACTTTGGATGTGTGGGTTTAGATGGGAAGACCTCCATTACAGCCATCTTCCAATGTGTTGTTCATGGAAAATCAGACTAAGGAAATGCCCATTAGAGTTTTAAAAGATGCATCCATTACTATATAGGGGGCCAAGTTCACTGGGGACTTTGAGGTCTTAGCGCTTACAGAAGCAGACAATTTTCCTGCATTACTTGGGTGCCCTTGGTGCTATGCAAACAACGTTGACCTATGCTTCAATAAGGGGTATATCAGCTTTGAGAACAAGGAAGAGCATGTCATCATACCTTTGATAGATGGGAAATCTACACCTTATGTAGAGCCCTTAAGTGAAGAAGACTTGAACAGAATTTATGTGCACACCATTCGAGATCTAGAAGTTCTTGAGCCATCAAAAGAAGGATTTCTCTAGTGGGATGATACACAGTCAATGAGCGATACTACAAGTGTTGCATGTGAAAATTGGGTATAAGAAACTTATGAAATGTTTGGGCACGAAGTATGAAGTGCAACTACACACGTTAATAAGCCACACAAGATGCTCGTGTGTTTAGGCAAAGAACTAGGTACCAAAGTATATAGGTGAAGAGAATCTAGAAGTATTCTACTTGCTATGGAAGTTCAATGGGAATGTTAGGTGGAAATAAGGAACATGTTAGTATATACTTTGCACGAGATGAAAACATGTTGGTGGATGGTTCACATGGATAATCTTTTGGAGTGGAGGGAAGTAAGGATTGATTTATCTACTCGGTTTCTAAGAAGCAATGCACCTACTTAGATATATATGCCTTTCATGGTAATGATCATGTTCAACACCACATTCAGTAGTGTGAGAGACTCTAGACAAGTGGGGTAGGAAGCTTTACCACCTTTTTTTTTGGATGCACAAGTTTTATTTCACATTGTGAGGTTGTGCGCATGCATGGTATGTCTACACAAAGTGAATAGGGTGACTGGAAATTGGCAAGAACTTACTGAAGGTATGACTCAGACCTTTGATTAATTTTCTTCTAAACCTCTAGTGAATGAGGCATTATAGGTTATGAAGCACTTAACTATGGGGGATAGTGTAAAATCTGAAGAGTTACTTCAAGATTTATTAGGAGAGTCAGACTTGGTGACACACTTTAAAGAGGAAGAATAAAATGCTAAACAACTTGGACACACTTGTTTAGAAAGAGAAAAGGGTAAGATGATCTACATGGTTGATGATGAAGAGGTAGAGGACCTAGACATTGAGCACACAGAGGGTATGCGTGAAGTCTTGGATAGTGTAGATGAGAAGGCGTGTGCCTACCATGAGCCTATGAAGACTAAGAAAGTGAACATTGGAATGGATGCTAAACCCAAGGAAGCCATTATCGAAGATTACTAGTCTGACTCTGAAGTTGCTAAAATCATTGAGCTATTGTGTGACTTTTCAGGACTTGTTCCCTAGAGGTTATCATGAACTGAAAGGCATACATGAATCATTGGGAGAGATGAAGATAAAGCTAAAAGAAGGTGTGCACCTAGTTCGGAAGAGGCCTTACAGGATGAATCCAAACTTGCATGTCAAAGTAAAAGAATAAATTGACAAAATGTTAATTTCTGGAATTATTGTGCCAATTGAGGAGTCAGAATGGGTGAGCCCTATGGTGATCAACATCAAGAAAGATCACGAATCAAGATTTGTGTGGATTATAGGGAGTTGAATGCTACATGTGTGATTGATCCCTTTCCCACACCATTTACTGAGGAAATCTTGGAAGGTGTTGTAGGGTGTGAAATATACTCCTTCACTGATGGATTCTCTAGATATCATCAGGTAAGGATAGTTGAAGAAGATCAAGAGAAGACAACTTTCACCACTAAGTGGGGAAGTTTTGCATATACGGTTATGCCCTTTGGATTAAAGAATGCACTTGCAGTATTTTTACGCATAGTGGTACAAGCGTTCCAAGATTTTATTCACAAGTTCTTGTAGGTGTGTTGTTGGGGTTAGCACACTAGTTGTACATATATATTAATAAGATCTAAGCATAAAACAATCAATACAAAATAAAAAAGAAGAAACAATACACAAGATTTAACGTGGTTCACCCAATGTGGGCTACGTCCACCAAGAAACAACCAATTTATTATCACAGAGGAAATACAATGAAGATTTACAATCTTCCACACCTTCTTGGATGTCCTATACTTTCTTCTCTACAAATTTCTCTTTTTCTCAAAAGGAAACTTCTCTCTATTCTCAATTGAATTCATCTTTCTAAACCCTAGATTTATGCTTATATATGCATCTACAATCTTAGGGAACTTTAGCTATGCAATTACAACCATTAGATTCACTTTACAACTAAAGATAGATCTAATTCCCGCAACTTAATTATAGTAGTCATACACAAGCAACACTCGGTTAGCCTTAATCGATGCCGGTTAGCCCTAACCGATGTCAGTTCCTCCTTTCTTGAATTATATGGTCCATAGGTGACTGACGATGGTTCATCAACCGATGTCGGTTACTTTGTATTCCAATAAGTCTACAAAAGCATGTCAGTGAAGTAATTAAGCTCCACAACTCAACAATCTCCCACTTGGAGATAAATTTCTGCACTGTACCATACAACTCCATCCTCTGATCCTTTCCTTTGGCTGTTTCTCCCTCTTCAAGTCTCAAACTTGAAGACCAACAGAAGTGGAGTGTAGCTCCAACTTCTCCTTTGCCAACGACTTTGTTAGCATATCCGCATGGTTCTCCTTTGTATGAATTTTCTCCAACTTTAGTTTCACATCCTCTATACCTATCGTATGAAGTGATATCTCAATTGAATGTGTTTCATTCTAGAATGAAACACCAAATTCTTTCCAAATGATTTACACTTTGACTATCATCATACAATCTGAAATCTTCTTTTCTTTTCCCAACTCTTTCATGAACTCGCTCATCCATATCATCTCCTTTCTAGCTTCGTAGCTACAACATACTTATCCTCTATAGTAGATAGGGCCATAAACTTCTAAAATCTAGAAATCTAGCTAATCTTGTCATGCCACCTCGTGAAAACATATCCAATGATGCTCCTCCACCATCCAAATCACCAACCATGTCCGAATCCAAATAGCCACGTAAAGAAATCTCTAACCCTCCATAGCATAGTTGCATGCCGGATGTCCCTCTCAAATACTTGATAATCCATCGAATGCTTTCCAATGCTCTTTACCTAGATCAACCATAAATCGATCACAACTCCCACTACATGTGAAATGTCCGATTTGGTACAAACCATAACATACATCAAGCTCCCAACTACTGAAGCATACAGAACTCATGTCATGTACTTAACCTCCTCGTGTGATGTAGGACATTGATATTTTCTCAATTTGAAGTTTCCAACCATAGGTGTACTTACAGGTTTTGAATTTTGTAAATTAAACCTTCCAAAACCTTATTGATATAACGTTCTTGAGACAAATACAACTTCATTTTCTTCTGTCTCTATGAATTTTCATGCCAAGGATTCTCTTTGCAGCTTCCAAATCCTTCATTGCAAATGTGTGAGCTAGCTTTTATTTAAGCTCACTAATGTCTTGCATACTAGATCCTGCAATAAACATATCATCTACATACAATAACAAAATAATATAGCTCCCATTTCCAAGCATCTTGAAATAAACAAAATGGTCAGATTCACATCTCAAATAACCATGCTCATGCATGAAACTATCAAACCTCATATACCATTGCCTTGGAGCTTGCTTGAGCCCATATAGGCTCTTTTTCAATCTACACACAAGTTTCTCCTTACCCTTGACTTCATACCCAAATGATTGATTCATATAAATATCTTCCTCTAAATCACCATGAAGAAATGTCATCTTGACATCAAGTTTCTCTAAATGTAAATCCTCTACTACAACTAAACTCAATACAATACGAATATAAGTCATCTTAACAACAGGAGAAAATATTTCACCAAAGTCAATACTTGATTTTCTGTGTAAATCCCTTTACTACAAGCCTTTCCTTGTATCTCTTCTGTCCACCCTCTTCTTCCTTGATCCTATAAACCCACTTGTTCTGCAATGCTCTTTAACATGCCGACAACTAACCCAAATTCCATGTCCGGTTCCGCTATAAAGAGTCCATCTCCTCATTCATGTCATTCTCCCACTAATTGTGGGATTTATCCTGCATTACTTATTCAAATCTTTCTGGTTCACCACTATCAGTCAATAATAAATAAGACAAGGAAGGTGAAAATATTTCTGGAGGTCTACATACTTTTGTGGCCTTCTTACTAATATTTGGGGTGCCGGAGGCTCAATCTGCTCATCCTGTAGATTTGTATCTACTTCTTTTAGTGATCGATGTTGGTCACCTTCTATTGACATCAATTCAACTAACCAACACTGGTCTATCTCTTCTATGACCGGCCGCCAGACAGGGACCAATTCGGTTAGGGGTAAACCGATATCGGTTACTATGTAAACCTATAGGTGTTAATTTTGAATCCGAGAGTTCATTTTCATCCACAAACTTCTCCACTGGTTCACCTTTGGGTACCAAAAATTGATCCTTGTACATTCTATTTTCATTCCAATCAATGTCACGACTCCTAATTATCTTAGAACCTTCTAAATCCCAAAACTGGAATCCAAAATCACTAGAGCCATAACCAATGAAAGTACATCTTTTGGATTTTGCATCTAATTTCTTTCTATTTTCCTTATCAATATACACAAAAGCTTTTGAGCCAAATACTCTATGAAAATAAATATCTACGTCTTTTCCAATCCAGATTCTTCTAGTATTCCACTATTCACTTTGCACTTGAAGGTCCACGGTTAATCAAATAAATCATGTGTGTATATTGCTTCCACCAAAAACTATAAGGGCAATCCAACATGTATCCTCATGCTTCTAGCACGTTCCATGATTGTCATGTTCATTCTCTCTACAACACCATTCTCCTATGGTGTTCAAGAACCATCCTTTCTCTGCATATTCCATTTATTGAACAATAATAATTGAAAGCCTTGTTGCAAGTACTCACCACCATTGTCAGATCTAAGACACTTTAACTTTGAATTTGATTCATTTTCCACAAGGGTTTTCCATCTTTTAAAATTTTCAAAAACATTATATTTATGATTTATACAATAAACGCATACCTTTCTTGTGGCATCATTAATGAAAGTAACATAGTATTGGGATCCTCCATGAGAAGCTACGGCTGGTCCCCACACATCTAAGTGCACAAGCTCTAATTTTTCTCCTTCTTTATTTTTCACTTCGAGAAATCTCACTCTCTTTTACTTTCCAAATATACAATGCTCACAGAAATCAAGATCTAAATCTTTCAAATATGATAACTTACCCTTAGCATTTAAAATTTGCATTCCTTTTCTACTCATATGGCCTAGCTGATTATGGCACATGCTTGCATTTGAATATGAAGTAGATAGCATAAAAAAGAATCGTAATACAAGTAAATAAATAAAATGATCCTACCTTCTTGCATCTTGCTACAATAAGAGATCCCTTGGTAACTTTCCAATATTCGCCTATGAGTGTAATCATACAACCCATTTCACACAATTGTCCTACAAAAGTTAGATTTCTTTTAAAGCTTGGAACATGCCTCACATATTTTAATATGCATGTATTTACATTCTGTAATTTAATATGAACTTCAACTCTACCAAGTAATATTTCATGGTTCATCATCTCCTAAATAAACATGCCCAAAATTACCCTGGACATAATTTCTAAAATAACCCTTATTAGGGGTTGCATGGAAAGAAGCTCCTAAATCTAAAACCCATGACTCAATTTTATTATCCAAGGAGAGAATTAGGGCATCTTGCATTACCTCTTTTGTAGAAACATTTTCCTCTTTACCTTTCTCTAGTACATTCTCTTTGTTTTCCTTAAACCAATAATCCTTCTTTGCATGACCTTTCTTTCCACAATTCCAACAGATTATACCTCTACCTTTGGATTTAGATATGCCATTCTTAGACTTTTATTTCCCATTATTATTTCTCTTGGATCTCTCCTTCTGCCTTCCCCTGCTTTCTACATTCAAAGCATTCCTAGATGATGATTCTCCTATACTTTTCCTACATATTTCTTCATTTAGGATTATACTAACCACATCATCAAACTTTAAAACATTAGTAGAAGATGTTGTATTACTAACAACCATTACCAAGTTATCTAAACTATCTAGCAAAAGAGAATAATACTAAAAGTGACTTCACTTCATCCTCAAACAAAATACTAATTGATTTACAATAGACTAGAAATCATTCAAATGACTTGATGCAGATCCACCTTCTTGCATCTTTAAATTAAACAAAATTTTCATCAAATAAACTTTATTTGAAGCACTAGGTTTTTCATATAGATTTTCTAAAGATTTCATCAAATCTACCGTAGATCCTGCTTTGGTAATATTCGAAGCCACAGATGCTTTCAGACTCAATATTATAGATCCCAGAGCCTTTCTATCAAGAATTTTTCATTCTTCATCAGTCATCTTTGTAGGTTTTTCCTTCTCATCCAATGGTAAGTATAAATCTTTTTGATATAGATAATCCTCCACCTGCATCTTCCATAATAGATAGTCACAACCATCAAATTTATCTACTCTGAATTTTCCTTCTTCTCCCATTGATTTTCTCTCACTCAATCAAAAATGCCTCTATGAGTAAATCTATCAACACACAACCCTCAAACAAATATTCTTTGATACCAGTTGTTGGGGTTAGCACACCGATTATACAGATATATTAATCAAATGTAAGCATAAAACAATCAATATGAAAATAAACAAGAAGAAACAATATACAAGATTTAATGTGGTTCACCTAGTGTGCGCTACATCCACCAAGAAACAACCAATTTATTATCATAGAGGAAATACAATGAATATTTGTAATCTTCCACACCTTCTTAGATGTCATGTAATTTCTTCTCTACAAATTTATATTTTTTTCTCAAAAGGAAACTTATCTCTATTCTCAATTGAATTCATCTTTCTAAACCCTAGATTTATGCTTATATATACATCTACAATATTAGGGAACTTTATCTTTTCAATTACAACCATTAGATTCACTTTACAACTGAAGATAGTTCTAATTCCTGTAACTTAATTATAGAGTCACGCATGTGCAACCGATATCGTTTCCTCCTTGCCTAAACAATATTAGTCCATGGGTGACTTACATCAGTTCATCAATCGACACCGATTCATTATGTATTCCAACAAGTCTGTAAAATGATGTTAGTGAAGTGATTAAGCTCCACAACTCAACATGTATTTGGATGATTGGATAATCTATGGGCTCATGAAAGATCATTGTGATAATTTGAGGCTAATGTTTGAGAGGTGCCGGTAGTTGAGCATCTCCTTGAACATTAAGAAGTGTATATTTTCCACACCCTTTGGAATTTTTCTGGGACATATCATTTGTAAAGTGGATTGCTAGTGGATGCTATTAAGGTAGTTGTCATCTTGGGCTTAGAATAACTTATTAGTCGAGTGAGTTGTGCAGATTCTTGGGGCACATGGGTTATTACAAATTTTTTATCAAGAGATATGCCAAGATCACCACCCTTAGAAAAATTACTCAAGGGAGAAGGAAATTTCTATTGGGGTGAGGCACAATAGCACGTGGTGGTTAATCCCGATAAGAGAAATTCTACTCTAGACCATTTATCAAGGATTCAATTAGGAGAGGATGCGCAGAGCATTGAGGACATAATGTCGATGCCCCGGTGTTCGAGTTGAACCGCGTACCCTCAAACTTGGAGGATATTGTTGTCTTTTTACACACAGGTGTGGCACCTAAAGGAATGAAGGCCTTAAAAAAGAAACAACTTACTATTCACACCATGCCTTACATGTTGATCAGTGGAGACTTATATAAGTTAGGTCGTGATGAAGTTTTGCACCAGTGTGTACTTGAGCATGAGCAAGAAACAATCATGACAAAGACTCATATCGATATTGCAGGTGGACACTATGCAGGGGATGCCATCACACGTAAGATTCTACTAGCTGGTCTATGGTGGGAAACATTATACAAGGATTACAAAGCATATTGTAAGGCATGTGACTATTATCAATGCCTTGGAAAGCCTAGGCAACAAGATGAAATTCCTTTGAGGCCTATTAATAATGTAGAACCCTTTTAGAAGTGGGAAATTGACTTTCTATGCCCTATTTCCCCATCTTCGCACAAGACAATATCTTGCTACATTATAACTTGTACATATTATCTTATAAGGTGGGTAGAAGTGGCACTTACAAAGGATTGTATAGTAGCTACAACAACAAGGTTCATGTAGGAAAATATTATTAGTAGGTATGGATGCCGATGTGTCAAACAAGTGATAGGGGTACTCATTTCCTTAAAGAGACTATCGAGAATATTATTGGAGGAATTTATGGTTGCCCACCATAGGAAAACCCCTTATCACCCTCAGGAAAATGGAACTTCTTAGGCCTTCAACAAGATATTGAGCCGTACCTTGACAAAAAATTGTGATGTTGGAAGGCTAGATTGGGATGACAAGATTTCTATGGTACTTTGGGCATACAAGACTATCTACAAGAGGTTGATTAAGGTGACACCCTTGCATTTGGTGTTTGGGCATAGAGGTAGTTATCCCCATGGAATTTATGTTACCTTCTTTGCGTATTGCACACATAGGAGGTTTGGTTGATGAGCAAGTCTTTGGAAGAATGTATTGACAAATTAATGCAGCTGGATGAGAGGTGCACCATAACATGATGGAGTCAAAAGCAAGAAAAATCCAAGTAGAAGGCATGACATGATAGGCACATCAAGGATAAGAAACTTGAGGTTGGGAAAATGGTACTTCTGTATGATTCAAAAATTTTGCGCCACCCTGGAAAGCTTAAAGTGCATTGGTTAGGACCATATGTAATCACTCATATACTTGATTCAGGTGCTTGCCAGTTAGAGGCACTTGGATGGAACATGGTTTCCCGGTTACTTCAACGGGAGTAGGTTGAAGCCCTACTATAAATAAGCCTTCTTAGTGTTTGTAATAAGGCAATATTTCCACTTAGATTAGGTTTCCCTTAATGCATTTCCTTTATGTGTGTTTCCTTCATCATTGCTTATGCTTTGTCAATTTAGTTCAGTGTTTTGTGTAATAAGCGTGCTTTGCACGCCAAAAGCTGATTACTATCTAAAAGTGTTTCATGTGTAGAGGACCACGCATACCCTTAGTGTGGGGTGGTTGGAGAAGGATTGACTACTAGTACCATATAATGGATTGGGGTGCATGATAAAGATAAACTCATAGGTGATTTAGAAAAGAAAAAATCAGGAAATTTACTCAAATTTTGGACCACGCGTAGGGAGATGGACGCTCAATATAACGCAAAGGAGGTTGTAACATTTGAGACTACTTGGGAAGAGTCACATTAGATAAGTACTTGTGCATGGAAGTGTGGGGAGAGGATATTTGTGATAGAGAAGTAGTGGGCACGCTAGAAGGTTATGACTAAGGCACAAATATTTAAGGTGCGAAAGAAGTGGCATGACGTGTGGGGAAGCACAAATGTGAAATTAATGCCGCATACGGTGGTAGATGGGAGCAATTAATGTGAAGGATTTTGAAATTTTCTATAAAGTTGGTGTTTTGTAATGACATTGTTACCTTGCATGTTTGAGAGTGAACGAAGTGTGAAGTGCGAAGAAGAGCTAGAGACAAAGAGCAATGTAGATCGATGAACTAAGTGGGATCAAAGCACAATGTTTATAAGTGTTCAAAGCATAGAATTGTGATTTAGGTGGTGGTACGAGTGTTTTGAGAAGGGTTCATACAACTAGGGTTTGAAGGAGGTAGAGTGCAGCTAGGGTTTGAAAAATCGAAGACGGTTCACACTCGTGGAAAATAGGGTTTTTAAGGTAACAATTTTTGAGTTGCAGAACACTCCAAGAAGTTGAGAAAAAAAGGATGGCACCATGACGAGCTCCAGTTGTGGAGGTAGAGGCCGATGAAGCGGCAGAAGATTGGTTGGTGGAAATGTTATATCTAGAGGAAGTAATTGAGGGGTGACCTTGGAAAATAAAAATAACACAATGTAAGATCTCGAATACCAACCATATAACAAACAAGTATATGAAGGATATCACTATTGAAGTTCGAGAAAAATAAATATAAGGACTATAGATGGAGAAAGGGTTTTGGACGACTTTGTGAGGAGATTGTTGGAGAATCGGGGTCATCCAAATCCACGAGTTACCTTACTCTGGGAATCTTGAGAAACTATATAAATGGATTATGTCATGTGTACATGAGGATTTATTTTACTTCATGGGTAGATGGATGCGGATCACCGCTAAACTTATTGGAAGGGTAACAGGGTTATGTGACACCGGATGGGAAATTGCATGTGAATTATTAGATGATGAAGGGATTGATGCAACAACCATTGTGCTCAAGTATAAGAAGGGGGCCAAGCATTTAAGGTGACAAATATAGGGGATATGGATACAAGGGTTGTAGCATGGCTTATAGGTTATAAATTGGGTGCCTCCGAGAGATGGAATGAGGTAAATCAACGTTGGTTACACATAGCGCACAAGATGGCCAACAAAACTTACTACAACATTACTATATACATTGCGAAAGAGCTTGTTGGTTGAGGCATGCATTCAAGCAAATAAAGGTGAGAAGATTACTTGGGGTGCCATTCTTTTATTACTTGTATTCAATGAGATTGGTGTACCTGATGGACCAAGGGAAAATGTTTGGGAATTTCCCTTAGACAATAAGTCCCTAACAAAGAAGTTTTCAAAGTATATATTAAGGGGTACAATTTTAAACCTATAAGGAGCTCTAATGAGAAATGGTTTAGGCAGATTTTTGGGTGTTTGAAGGGGAGTGATGCATTTCGCCTGAGCTTCCTACAATATTAATGGTGAAGCGCAAGTTTGTCATCTATCAGAATTTCAACTTGGAATGGTTTCATATGTAGACGGGTGAGAAGAGCCCCTAGTGCAAGCTACCATTTTCCTTTACCGCAAGGTATTTTCATAATTTTTTCAACAGATTACATAATGCATGTAAGATCAAGTTTGATCTTTGATAAGATCGATGTGGATATTCATATCCTATGGAAAACATATGTATGGTCGAACCGGGAGGCGTATGTTGAAACACTTGAAATAGATAACATTGATATCACCTTGGAGACTATGGTTGTAGGAAAGATCGAGCCAACGCACATCTATGTATACTTAAGGCCGTAATTTAAAGATGGAAAGGTGATAAAAGGCGAGTACATAGCTCTACCCGGGACCCTCAAAGCTCAAGAAGACAATGGACATGTTAGGGCCGGTTACACCACCCGCGCCACCTACTTAGGACAAACCAGTGCCTACGGGCTTAGAAAATGTATTGGAGCAGGAGTAAGAGACATGTGATAACATTGGGTTAGACCATATATGGAGATTTTTTGTGCGGGAGGCACACATCCATGGACACGGGTCTTGAGACTTTGCGGCCGAGTAAGAAGATCACCATGAGTCACTCCGGTGAAAAATGTTGATGAACAACATAAGAAGCACCAAAAGTATGTACTAGTAAGAGATAATGAGGAGGAGAATTCCTCTCACGAGCACATAGCACAAGGTGGCTTCCATAAGTCGGGAAATGTAGGGACGATGAAGACATAAGTGACATGGTTGTTTATGAGGAAGGTGGTCCTAACATAAGTGCCCAAGAACCTAAAGGGGACAAAGCGGTCATGTGGGGATACAAAGATAATTATATGACCTACGCAAGGAGAGAAAGAAACTGAAGAAGGAGAGGAAGTTGAGTAGAGTGTAGGCGTAGAGCCACAACAGGATGTAGGCCCCACTACACAAGAAGATGTCGAAGAGTGCACCAGTGGGCACAAGGAAGATAATGTGGTAAGGAATAAAACTTGGGCTACATTGATGACCCAACTAAAATTATTCATGCCCCGCTTTCAGAGTACTTTTCCTAGTGAGCATTTGTATGGATGGGATTGGATGGAACCTAGAAATGGAGATAATGCATACTCGTAAAAAATATCATGGAGTATGCAGACTCACATGGAGGAGCTTGACTTTGATGTATGTGAGGAGTCATGTGTATCTCAGAGGATGAAATGAGCACCTCATACCCACCATGTCACCATCAATCCCACATAATTATCAGATGAACAAGCAAGAAATGCACTTGTCAAGATATCAAAAAGAAGTCGTGTGTCGTAACATTGATAAAATGACTATAAAAGTAGTTATAGATGATCGAAGAGATAAGGAGACTGAGATCAAGTGGTTGAAAAAGGAGTGGGATAAGGTTGTGGTAGAAGCACATAATGTTAAAAATATGGCTGAGCATATAGCCGATGAAATTATGCGAAAAGGCCATAATTTCAAGAGAAGGTGCCAAGGGATTTCCCATCCTCCCTTCATTATTTTCACACAATAGTTTTTGCTTCTTAAGAAGGACCGACTCACCTACCAAAGCGAAGGATGTTGCGGAAGAAGCATCAAAAGCCAAGGCCACAGTTATAAGGAAAATTTCAGTTATGAGTCTATTATGTAGGATTTGAAGGATGAATTAAAGAAAGCAGATCTGGTTTTGAGCATGTGTGCAGTGCTAGATATAATCATTAAGAAAATGAGGTCCTTTAGGCAACCAAGAATGAAACACTTGGGTGCATGGAAAGGATTAAGCTAGTGGAGACTAAGCACGATGCGCTTAACGCTGCCATAATCTCACATAAAGTGAAAATAAATAAAATTGGAAAGGTCATCGTAGAGAAGATGGACATGATGGAAGGGATGGTCTCAAGTATGGCCAATATACTCATGATTTTGTAGAATGAAGGTGGTAAGATGACTCTTGATGAGTTAGATGGCGTGGTTGCAAACATCCCAGACAAAATAAATGCAACGCTAAATGCTTGGTATGCATTCAAAGAAGAAGTATAGGGTGAGTATCTAGAGTTAACTATGACAGATGAAGAAAAAGATGTTAAGTAGTCTGAATAGCGTCAGATGGATTATTCTTTTTGAACAAGTAATTATTTATTTATTTTTATTCATTCTCCCATATTATTTTGAGGTGATAAGTTGGTTACTCATTTCCGAGGGAGATAATGCATTTAGTGTGGGGAACTATTGAGTAGATGAATTATAGCTCAAGGAGGAAAACATAGAAGGTTTGGGCATGCAAGAACATGGTGCACAGGAAGGCGCAAAATCATAATGAGAACATGAGCATGCCTAGAAAGCAGTTGAAATAGGAATTAGCCACTCTTTGCAGGTCAAGGCTATTTTTGGACATGGAGTGTGGAGCACACAACAATATGAAGACTTGTAGTTCATGCAAGAATATTTTGGGAGTTGCAGCGGTTCGAGCGCCATGCATAGTTTTGGTATGTTAATAGATCTATATTAGGAGTTAACTTTAGAAGATCTATTATTAACACTTGCATGTTTTTGTATCCGCTTGTAAAGGTGCATATATATTGTTAGCATGTAGCCTATTTTGGGAAGGTACATGGGTGGTGAAGGGAAATTCCCCACCCCTATATATATGTATTGATTTGCACAATTTGGAGAGATGCATTAATTATTTGTTATGCTATGGATTTGTTAGCACACATAACTATAGAGACTGAATCTTAATGTATGAAGCTTCGTGTTTTATAGTATTTAATATAATGGATCATATTGGCTAGATAATGGTGTTGGATGTGACTGAATATGGTTCTTGTATGGTAAATTTCATTATAATAATTGTTTGAGTCAATCTTTCATATGGTTTAGATCTAAATTTGGCTTATGAATTATGGATTATTTACTATTTGTTATAAATATGAACATATACATATGTAATCATGTTATTATTCTAGACAAAAAAATCTAAAGAGGGACACGATACCCTTGCGCGCTTCGGTGAGTGCTCGGTTTAGACTAAGTGATGTACCAACACGCCTTGGGTTATTTATAGTGAATTCTAGGCTACATTACCACTTAAAGTGGGTTTCTTTTTTGAGAAGGTGATGGAAAGGTTGAAAATAGTCCGATAGTTGAGAAATTAAGTGTGATTGATTGAAGCTTTTCTTTAAGGCTACAAAGTTGTTTAAGGTTGGATGAAGGCATTTCAATAATGGTCTTGACCTTGGCGAGATCAACTTAAATTCCTCTTATAGATACTAAGAACCCTAAGAGTTTTCCTATGAAAACTCCAAATACACACTTAGCTGGATTAAGATGGAGAAATAATTACAATAGACATGAAAAAATCACATCGAGGATAGCGATATGCTATCCCTGGTGTTTGGATTTACATAAGAGATTGTCGGCGTAGTCTTCATGGTTTTGTGGATGAGACCATGGAAGATGTAAGTCATAACTATTTTATAGGTAGCTCCTAAATTCTTCAAGACAAAGGGCTTTACTCTATAGCACAATGTTCCCGTGGTAGGCGATAAAGGATGTCTTATGTTGGTTTTATGGTGCGATGAAGATCTTATTATAACTGGGAAAACCATCCATAAGAGACAATATTTCATGTCATGTTGTTAGGTCGAGGAGTTGATCGATGTTACGTAGGGGAAAATCATATTTTGGGAAAGTGAGGTTAAGGTCTTGAAAGTCTGTACATATGCGTAAATTTCTTGTGGCTTTAGTGATGGGTACAATATTAGAAAATCATTGGGGTAATTGATAACTAATATGAATTTGGGTGAGAGAAGACACTAGAGCTCTTCTTTGACTAATAATGAGATTCAAGGATACATCCTACAGAGCTTTTTCTTCACGAGACATAACATTTGGAATAGTGACAATATTATGGATAATGATATTAAAGTCTATACCATACATATCACCATATGACCATGTAAAGGCTTATTTGTGTTTGGATAAAAAGGTGGTAAAGCTGTTAGAGTTCATGTCGGTCTAAAACTTGATCGATCTTGATAATGTGTGGTTCTTACATGGTGTTGATATTGATATCGGTGGTTGATGTATTGAGAAGTGTAGATGTGTCGGGGGTAAGGTTTTTAGAGATAGTGATTCTTAACGCCCATGTAAGTTAAAATAATGTCATCATTGTGACAATGGAGAATGTTGATAGTAGGGGAATATTCCTCTATTATGTGAGGCAAGTGTCAAGGAAGAGTTTACGTTTTCCATTAGCTTGATAAGTGAGTGGTCATAATGTGATAATATTGACTAAAAAACGGTTGGAGGAATGGATTTGGTATCATCGTTGTTAGAGGGTACATCTTATGATTGTGATGGGTGTGATTATGGGTTTGATGTTGATGGTGATGGGTTGGGAGAGGATACTTTAAAGCCAAGGCCATATTTTTCGTGAGGTTTCCTCAAGTATTCAAAGGGTAACTCATGCTAGACCTTGTTCATATTGACCAAGAACTGAAATCTTTCCAAACACAATGGTGGAGGTAAGTTTGAGAAAACTAAGGTTTATCTAGGAAAGAAAAGTTTGATGAACACAATTTAGTATGTGGTTGTTCATCGAGGTGAGAGGAAGGATGATCGATGCCTCCGTAAATGAGCTGCGTTCGAAGGAATGGGGGACCAAAGGAAATAATATTTCCTACGTTAGGTTCATAGAGTGGTTATTTTTCAAGTCTCCCATATGTTTTAGGAATATGGAGTGTATTGAGGGTTAAAAGGTGATGTTGTTGAGAGAATCACAGCACCCACGGATCGATCGGAGTTTCTAAGTTGATCTTTAGGCATCCGGTGTGATTGCACAACATGGAAACCTCTCTCTAAGCGTGGGACTTGTGGCGAGAGAGGAATATCTAGAGAAGGCTGGTTCCTGCTCCTAAACCGCCCGCCACAAGCTATTCCAGTGCGAGATAAGCTAATCTAATCCTAATCTAACCATGCCAAGGAGACACAGAGAGAGAGAGAAAAGGGAAAAACAGCAAAAGCCTACACTAAAAACAGTGATACACCAGAGAAGGAGAATGTTGAACATCTATCAAAATTTCCATGGAACAAGGAGAGGTGAGCGATGGGAAGGATGGACAGACGCATCACAGGCCCAAGGATAGATTTCACATAGAAAATGTCCCAAAACTCCATGAACACACTCCAGACACTGTAATGAACATTCAAACGTGCACAAATATACCGTAATGAAGAGAGGCAAGAAGAAAACAAGCAAAGAACGAGCAAGGATGGACAAATGCATCACAAACACATTTTTTTGTTGCTCAGGAAGTTTACTGAGAACATCATTTCATTAGTAAAAGGCAAAAATGCCATTACTGAGTAGGGAGGAGGTTCGAACTCCATTTTCAACCCTGGAGAAGAAAAGAAGGGAGGGCAGAGCAGAAAAGATGAACAACTTGTAATTATTTGAGCCAAATCTGGTTTTTTACATTGCATGGGTCGAGCCCAGGAGAGAGAAACGTAGGAAAAGCGTCAAAAGCTTGAGCTCAACCATTGACCAAAACGCATTCTTTATTAAAATCGGTGGTTGAAACATCACTTCTAGCCATGCTGAAGAAGAATGCGACCCATGTGCATTAAATCGGTTGTTGAAACGTCAGTTCTGGCCATGCTGAAGAAGAATGCGACCCATGTGCATTAAATCGGTTGTTGAAACGTCGCTTCGACCATTACTACGCGCCAAATACGTTTCTTGATTTTCTCTCTCCAAACTAAACCAAAAATGCAATATTGACCCGGAATCATGTAGAGCATCTCACCAGCTTTCTATTGATATAAAGAACATACAAATCCGAGCTCTAGATCGAAAGTTATGGCGATCTAAAGATTTAGGGCACAAAACAGGCCGAAACAGACCTTTGAATTTTTTCCCGCGCTCTGCCACCTGGATGACACGTGGCAGGCTCTGATTCACTGAGCAATTCTCTCTCCTTCCCTGTCCCGTGGGTTTTCCTTGAGAATTTTGACTTTTTTGTGATTTTGGGACTTTTCCATTTTTTCCCCCCGCACCCCGCCACTTGGGACACGTGGCATGATCTTGTTGGAGGACAGGGCGCGGGGTCTTCCTTTACTTTTAGCCTTTTTGGTGAACTCGGCCAAATTCTCTAACTTCTCCCCGAGCTCCACACTTCCCTGCTCTATTGGACACGTGTCCAATTCCTATTGGCTCGGGCTGACCCTTCAAAACTCGCCCTTTGACTTTTGGACTTTTCCCTTGTGACACGTGTCATCTCCTGATTCGTTCTCGGGCCTGCCGGATTTTCGCGTCTATCGCGTCCATTTGTCCCGGATGTCCTAGTGCTGTTTGGGACAAAAACTTCCGATCCACCCGAAATGAGCTTCCCTGTCCCTCATTCAACTGGTGACACGTGTCATGATCTGATTGGCTTTCGGCTTTTCCGGCTATCCGCGTCCCTTTGTCCCGATTGTCTTAGTGCGGAAGTTCTTCTTTTCAACCGAACCGGCGGGTTCGCATCTTCGCGTACCTTTGTCCCACTGTTCCGGGCTGCCTTAAGTCTTTTCAGCCGACTCGCGTCTTCCGCGTACTAACTACCCAAATGTCCCCGATCACTTTTTGTTTGTGATTAGTCAATTTTTCTCACTTTCGGCCAGTTCGGATTTCCACGTCCCACGCGTCCTCACGGCCCGGATGTTCCTTTGCTCTGTAGACTTCTGGCGGCCTTTCGGCTGATTCGCGCCCAGATGTCCCTTTTGTCCCGACTGCTTGGGAGGACTAGGACTTGGCCATTTTTCGTGATTTTTCCTGGCCCAAGCTTGTTTTGCAGTTTTTTCACCTTTTCTCAGAACTTGTCTTTTCGACCTGAACAGGAGAGTAGGATAAATATGAGGGGACCCTAGAAACATGATTTTTTTCTGAATCAATCCATTTGCCTGGGACTTGAATATTCTGATGCATGTTATCAAAATTTACCCGGGGGGTGAATTTTGGATAACAGTGATACTCCCTTAGTGGCGTCTCCAAAAGTTTGATCATTTGGTAGTTTGGATGCGAGGATGGAGGTGTTGGAACATAATGATTAAGTGGTTTGACCAACCCTTAATGTATATGGGTCCATCACTAATATATAGGTTAATATTTAATAATATGAAATATTTATATTTCTATTATTAAATAGGCTAAGCTAAGTATATACTTTATGTTAAATATTTAATATCATGAAATGATTATATTTCTAATATTAAATATTGTAAACCTAGGTATATGTGTCAACCATTTTAGGTTGAAAAGGTGGGTTGGGAGACATATCCGATCACCTTATATAAAAAGACTTTAGGTCTTCATTTGATATATTCGGGAAATATATCAAAGGTGTGTAAATCAAGTGATTTGGTATAAATATTATGTCACTTGTGTTATTTATTTTCCGTAAGTATTTCTTTATTTACTTATGTTATGATGTAATCTTTATTTAAATATTTATTGTAACATTATGTAATATGTAAGTTGATTAAATCTGTATTTATTAGAATCCTCAAATTCGACATGGTATCGGAAGCGAGGTAAATTAAATAAATTAAGATAAAATGTTTTGTATTTTATTTATTTAATTTGTACCGCTTTTTTCAAACAACCGAAAAGAGAATTTAAAAGTATCTGGTCCCCTTCTTTTTTTTCCTAATTTATTTTGGCATTACATTTGTGCATTTAAACTCTTGGTAAATTTTTTAGGGTTTTTCAATTTTAAATCCCTATTTTTTGGTGGGAGATGTAATATAATATGATTTTTAATTTCATTTACATTTTGTAAATTATATGGAATTAATGTTTGTTTGGAGATTGATGTGTGCACAGGGGAAAGGGGCTTTAATTATTTACTTGCGTGAAAGTCACATACAGAAAAAGAAATGATTTATTACTATATGAAATAATTTTCATATTTTCTATAATTTCAAATATTTGTAGGTTAAATATTTCGGAAGGTAAATTCATACATGTGTTCTTTGGTCCCCTCTAAAAGGATTTGATTTGAAAAACTATAGTTTATAGTTAATCTATAACTATATCTTATATAATTTGAAAATTATATTATTATTTTTAAATAAATAAATATATAATATAGAATAAGGTTTATATAATAATTTATATAAACATCATATTAAAATTTATATAGTTTTGAAATATATATATATATATATATATATATTAAAAGCCTTAAACCATATTAAAATTACATGGGATTGAGGGAAGAGTCAACAAACCATATTCTAAGCCTAAGTTTAAATCATATTTAAACTTAACTTATAAATCTAGGCATATATAGTTTTTTTAAAAAGAAACAAACCTAAGTTTGAATCATATTTTATATATATGGTTATTTTAAACCACTTAAAATATAAATTTTATTAGATTTGGTTTATATATGTTTAAAAAAACCTAAGTGCTTACTTTTTTTAGTAAAGGGGCCGTGTTTATTTCTTGGCCATAAAAGGATTACTTTTTAAATCTTAATAATTATTAAATAAAACCTAACATGTGTCCTTAACCATTTATATTATCCATGTACGTGGGTGGCCCCATTCATTTAGATCTTATAGTTTATAAAAATTATATAAATAAATTTATTTAAAGGTTTTCTTTTATATAAGAGTGGGAGTGGAGAATAAAATGAGATAATATCTCAAGTATAAATATGGAACTCTCAAGTATAAATGGAGAATTAAAAAAATGCTAGTTTATTGGTGGCCCACGTGAATTGTGGTAAATATTTATTAAAATATTGGTAGTTATAGCCACATAATTTTTAAAAAGTTTTTAGCTTGTAAGAATTATATAAAATATTTTATAATATTTCCATACTTTTAAATGTGTGCGAGTAAAATTAAGAGTAAATGAAGGGAGGAGACAAGGTTCATGAAAATAGGGATTTCAATTTATTTCATTGGTTGGGTGAAATTATTTGTCCCCTCTGTAAAATATGCAGGTTAATCTATACTCTCATAAATCTACTTGTACATAGTAAAATTCTTTTAACCTAGTCTATGTCCTTTAAACCCCTTTAATAAGGGTTATGTGTTTTTAATATAAAAACAATATACTATAGTTTATAATTTTTATGAACTATATGTTATTTTTATTTTCATTTAATAAATTATATACATTTTTTTAATAAAAAATGTATATATTTTTACATTATAAATTATAATAAGTTATTATAACGTGTTAAAATATAACCTCCCTAATATTATACGAAGAATAAATTTTAGAATTTCACATTCGGAAATACGCAAGTTTTAGTTTCATTAAATTTGTGCGGTTAAATGACCATCATGGTACACAAACATAAGACAATATGACGATCATTTAGGCGTCAAATTTAATCTCGTAGGTTCAGGAAAATTTAATTATGTTAAAATTGACGGTTAAATAAGCGTCACGATAGACCAAAAATACGCCATTATGACGATCATTTAGGCGTCAAATTTAAGTTAGTCGAGTTTTTGTCTACATTAAATTTTTTTAAATTGAAATTGTTATACATTCTTAGGGGTCTCTTCTTCACTTCTATATGGTCGAAAATATTTTTATATAAATCTGGGGTATAATGCAGAGCCCTTTATAATGCGGGTTATTATTTTGATCATGAGAGGTTAATTAATATGCATTGTAATGACATAATTAATTATGATCAAATAGTTTTTAGATATGTAAAATTTAGATTTGATTCTATTAAAAGTGTTGTTTTTATCGATAAATATGTATCTAACTCTGTGGTACATTGTATATTATAATGGGGTGTGTTTTACAGGTTTAGGAAAACAATGACGTCCAACTATTTTTGTCTTGACAAAACCCAGATCCTAAATGAAACCAACTACAACATTTAGGTCAAAATAGAATTTATGGCAAGGAAATTCTGGATGATTATTTCTGGATCTGAGGTTGCTCCCACCGATTCGTCAAGCAATGTAGATAACATGAATGCATTCTTGCAATGAATGTAAGATGCTCTTTCTATGCAATATGAACGATGAGTACCTTCTACACATTGGTAGTATCGAACATCCGAAAGAGGTATAGAAACAACTAGAATCCATGCATGAAAGATACTTGGTATATCGAGGATAGTAATGAGAGGATAATAGTGAAGGAATTCAAAGAAATGATCTATATATTTTTATGATTTATTTTCAGCATCTTGTTTTATGTCTCGAGTTTGAATAATTTAAAACTATGGCATGAAAAGTTAGGACATGTTAATTATCGAAGCTTATATGAAATGTATAGATATAGTCTAGTGAAATGTTTACATGTGTTGTCTTTTTCTCTTGAAGTTACTTTATTAAATGCTTCTAAATAATGGTTTTGATTTTGATTTAGTAAATGGTCATGATGATGTTTTGATTTATAGATGTTTCGAAACTCTTATCTTCCTAGATAAGAAATTAAATTGGGTTCAATCTATGTTAGAAAACTTAAATCATATTAACCTTAGGAAAATGACCAAAAGCCATCATATGTACCATGCATTAATTACCTTGTATGAGCCTGATCCGTGAAGTATTATAGGGTCTAGGTGGATATACAAAGTAAAATATAATGGTGATGGTAGTATTAACAAACATAAAGCTAGACTTATTCTTTAGAGGTTTCACTCAGAAATTTGGTATTGATTATATTGAGATATTTCCTATAGCTAAAATGAGTACTATTAAGGCCTTATTTGTAATTGCCACTCAATTTAGGTGGGAAATCCACCAAATGGATAAGAAAAATATTTTTTGAATTGTGATTTAAAAGAACTTTATATGTTTCAACCTAAAGGATTTGAAGAAACTGGTAAAAACTATGTTTGTAAGTTGAGAATTCCTTATATGGTTTAAAACAAGCTCTTAGAGCTTGGTATGCGAAAAATTGTTTCCTTCTTTAAAGCTGTTAGGTTTTGTTAATTGTTCTTCTAACAATGATATATTCATTAAGCAATAAGGCTCACATATTATTATTATATGTATTTATGTTGATGATTTGATTATGTCTCGGTGACAATTCGATTTAATTCATAGGATTAAAGAGAAATTGAAGTAGTACTTTGAAATGAATGAGTTAGGTCTCTCGATCATGTTATTTGTATGATTATATTTCATTCTATTGTTATTTTTCAAAACACAATATGCAACCATTGTTTTGAAAAAGTTTCTTATGATTAATTGTAAACCATTTTCTACTTCAATGGAAGTTGGAATAAATATTGATCATAAATCTACATATGAAAAAGGTTGATCCTATTTTATATATGGTGTTAGTTGATAGTTTGATTTATCTAACTATAACTAGATTAGATATTTCCTATACAAAAGGAATTACTTCAAGGTTTATGCAGAACCTTTTTAGAGATCATTATAATCTTGCAAAAAGAATTTTTAGATATTTGAAAGGAACAATCAATTATGGGTTACATTATAATAAGAATGAAAATGTGATCTTATATGGATTTTTTGATTCTAACCATCGATGTTGTGTTATAAAATATAATTTGGATATGTGTTCAAGTTTTTGGTGTAGGAAACATTACTTGGAACAACAAATACAATCAACAGTCTCCATTTTTTCTACTGAGGCAGTGAAGTACAATGGAAGAAGTAAAAAATTCATATGGCTGCAACATGTTGTCCCCTCAAAATTCACCTCTTTTGAAAGATGAAAAATTTAAAAATTTTGAGTTGGCACCTTTCATAATGTTTCAGTGAAAAGGAAATTTGAAAAGATAGTGAAAATGTCATTTCTTGGGGCCATTTTGAGTAACTTGCGGGTCTGTCAGACATTTTTGTCCCTCATGTCCCAAGTTCCTCCAGGTTTCTGTTCATTGATTCCACTGGATCGCCCACATTGGTTGATTCAGTTTTCTTGTCCCACATGTCCTAAGTTTCAGTAGACCTTTTATTCACCGATCGACTGATTTTCCCACAAATTCTTGTCTATCGGCCTGCACACTTGCCCCGGCCCATCTGTCATCCAGTTTACTGAGCTTCGTGTTTCCCCAATTTCTTGCATCGCTGCATCGGTTGAATCAGTCCTCACGTTCTTCACGTTTGTGTCCTTGGACCTCCCATGCTCTTTTGGCCCGCATCGACCGAATTAGCTTTTCGTGTCCCACATGTCCCAATGTCCCATGGACCGTCCAGCCAATTTTTTCTACTTTTCCCACATAACACCTTTTTGAGTCGGTGCAAGGGGGTATTTAATGCGCATTTATGATCTTCTCTCTCTTAAACGACTATTTAAAGGGACCACCTTTTATGTATTTATCACATTGCTTGCTTGTTATTTCTTGCCCGCATTCTTGCAATTGAGTCATTTACCTATATCCCTTTGCATTTTTATCGTGAATCTATTCTTTGAAGGCCATTCTTCTGCACACTGCAAAAATGAAGATCAAGTTCCGGGCATGAGAATTTGTCACCTTTGGAGACCTCTATGCCTAATATCGGGGATAGTGAAGTTTGGCACTTAGATTTTGATGATTTCTGGGCAAGTTAACGTGTGACAACCCTGCTCCCATGGCCCAAATGATCAATGAAAGTGGAATCGCGTATGCTACTAGTTTTCCCATCTCTGTGCGTGTAAAGTATCCGACACCGTGCTACTCTGTGGAGATAATTTTAACCCATATTCCAGGGAAGTTGTTAATGTGCATGGAGAATTGATTGTGAAACTAGATGCTACCGCCATCGTCACTTCCCTATGCATTCCTGAGACAGAAGACTCCATTGTTCTCACTCTTGCTCAAGCTCAGGCTCTGTTTGATAAGGACAACGAGAAATACAAGGCATGAGTGGCTAAGTCATGGCTGAAGTGCCCTAAGAAGGGAGCATCCCGACTCTCCAAAGCATTGTACAGGGTTGATTTCAATGAAGAATTATCAGATTTCATCATCTTTCTCACCCGTATTATGGGGATGCCCTCTACCAATGACTTCCATTTTTGGATGTGTCCTTTCATCAAAGATCATCTGCGAGGGTAAACAAAACATAAACTGGGCCGAGATCATTTGTATGAACTCACTAAATAATTGACAAATGTTTAGCAAACTAAGAAGTTCTACATGACTTCTTACCTCATGTACACCCTGACAACATCTCGGGAGTGGTTTGGCTTCACTTACATTGAGAGCAAGAAGGATGAGCCCATATACACATATTTCCCTCAATTTACCCTCAAGGACAACAATCATAATTTAGAAGGGTGAATGATGCTTTCACCATGTACATTATGAGAATTTTGGAGGGTGACACTGCTAGGAGGTTTTTTGATGAGGCTATGGCTCTGATAGCCAAGTATGGGGCTTTCTTCATCCAGTTCAAAAATTTCTCATACATCAGATTGGCTTGTTTTAAAAGTGCACCTCTCAAGCTGCCCATGTTTTGTAATGATAAAATGGCTCTAGTTGAGGTGTGCAAGTAGCTGGAAAAACTCCATAGAACCTGCAGAGACAAGAAGATCACAAGACTTCAGTTCCCTATTTCCTTGGGGAATTATACATGCAAGACAACCCTAGATGCCCAGAATATAGAAAGGGATATTACTCCTCTTACTGTTCATTTCTTCAAGTCCAAGACTTGTTTTGATCTGAAGAAATTCATCGACTCAGAATCTCATAATAACCTATTATCATCGTCCGACACTAAGGATTACTGGGTTGATTGTATTGATGATTTTGAAGCCAGGAGGAGGCATTTTGGTAGATTGTCTCTGCAACAGATCTTAGATCTTAATCTCTACTAGGTTCCGAAGGGCTTGTGGATGATGATGAGGGCTTGCAATCCTTTGAGTATGAAAGATCCATCAAGCACACACCTCTAGAAACCCTGGATTGGTATGTAAAGGAGAAGGATGATTTGAGTGAGATAATTGCCCTTGTCATCATCAGAACCAAGGTTTGGTTTGATAGGAAAGTTCATGAATTCAGGAAGAACCAGGGTAGATCTTCTTCAAGAGAAACTTCCACACCTAGGAAGGAAGTACATACACCTAGTACTGAGGTACTAGAGAAAACTCCTCCTTCTTCAATGAAATATCTTGAATTGTCTACTCCTTCTTCTTCCACTCAGGTGTATCAGAAGAAGGTCAAAGAGGTTAAGCAAGAACCAATTGAAGAAGAAACTCTACTGGAGCACCCTGAATTTCTAGTTGGGCCTAGAGAACATTATTGTTCTCAATGATGATGATGATGAGATGATAGAAACAGAGGAAACCACTGAAATAAGCTGCTGAGGTGGAGAAGGAAGGATCAAGAACTAAACCTCCAAGTCTAGTTGACTCCTCTACAAAGGAAATTCTTGAGGTTCCATGCACTTCCCCATTGGAGGAAATAGTAGTTCAGACTTTGAGTGCCATGAGTTCCCTTGCACTTGGCCCCCTTGACTCCTCTATTTCTTCTTCTTCCTTTTCTTGGGTGCAGCCCTTAGTTGACAACAAGAAAATAAAATCTTCTTCTCGATTAACAGGGCCTGATTTTGATGTTGTAGCTGCTCTACTTGGTACTACCCCTCCTCCTCCAAAGAAAGAAAGCAAAGACCACCTCAAGGTTAGTAACTAATGCTTAGGGCTAGTAGTTCTGTCATCACCAATCCGACACTATGATAATTCTTCACCGGGAACTCCTCGTGCTATGATTATTTACTAATGCACAACCTTTAGTTTGGTGGATGTAATCTGGAAACAAAACAACAAACATAACACAAGAATACCATCGACTATGATAAGACGGAATGATGACAAATATGAAATATCAAAGTAAATTATAATATTAACATGAAATTGTTACAATCTCACCCATGAGGTACTTCAAGTGTTATTGACTTCACTTTCCTTCCACCAATACTATGGGAGAAACTTTACAATTACACCTCTTAATGGCTTCTTCAACACACCTTTAAACTGATGGCTTCCTTTACACACTTCATACAATATTTCTCACTACTTCCTTCTATGCTAAATGAGGGGGGTGGCCTCTTTATTTATAGAAATTCCAGGATTATCCATCTTATCTCTAAGAGAGGATAAGAAATCCACTGACGAATCATATTCCATACCTTAACTCTTATATGTACATGTAAGCTTATCTTTTAAGATAAGATAAACCTTATCATTTCACATGGGTTCCACATTTTTAGACTTTTTACAAATAAAATACACAAAATATTTATGACCTCACTCCTTGTCCTTATTACCAATATAATATTTCTAATTCCTAATCATGTAGACCCTACTTCTCTACTTATCCCAACTTTGACATTTTAACATTACCGGACCACTTATGACAAATATGTACTTTTTACAACATTCCTATTGTACTTTTTTCTGTTACCGCACTCTACATTATTGGCGCCTTGCATCTTTGCATCTTGACAAGCAGTGCCGTTGTATTCTATCGAGATGCTACTACTAATTACACTTAACAACATCCTATTCCTAATACATACATTAATGAAATATAAATTACGGAGGAAAATTTTAGTGTTGTGAGTTCCTAGAGGTTACAAAGTAAAAGGTGGATAAATCAGAGAAATATCTTTTGATCTCTGATTTGGAACTTTCCAAAATCCATTGGGAGAATCTACACCTGAGAGTGAGGTTCATAACCTTCGAGAAACTATCACTAAGGTTATTGAATGAGTTGAAAAAGGAAAACAAACCATGGAGAAGTTGGAAGAACAGAACCAAGTTCTTTCCAACTTTATCAGATCATTATTAACAAAGGATAAAGTTTTGGATCCATCTCCCTTGACCACTCTCCCACCTCCCATAATACTCAGCCAAGATGAAGTTCAAAGTATCAAATATATACACAAGTATTCAACTTATGGGAAGGTCTGTAGAAGCTATGGTGGATGATATGACTATAGCAGGTTTGAATTTCATTGAGGAAGCCTTCAAAACCAATGAGAAGGTGATTAATTTGCAGCAGAAACTCTCTTCCTCAATCAAATCCATGGATAAAGAGTTGAAGGTCTGGAGTGGATGTATTGCAGATCTTCGACTAATGGGCCAAACTGATGAGAAGATCCTATTGGCCAACAAAGTGTTTGATGATGCCAAGAATAACCTATCAAAGGCATGGATTTTCAGTGTTGAGTGGAAGATAAAGGTTCTAGAGGAAGCATTGGGAGAATTGAGAAATGTGTGGCAAAAAGGGGAGTCCTTTAAAACATGTGTTTTATCTGCCTTCAAGGATATTCACTGCCATCTTCAGGATGAAACTACATGTGTTCCCTTTTCTCTTCAAGAAATCAAGGCCTAGTTCAGAACCTTTGTCAAGGATGATCTGTTTAAAGAAGAGTCATTCACTAAGGAGAAGATGAAAGACATTTGTGCTCTTTACTCAACTATTGTTGAAGCTAATAAAGAATATCTAGAGCATACCAAGTTTGGTAAAGATATGGAGAAATGTCTAGGCACGTGGACACATGCTACTTCCAACACAACAATCCCAAGAGGTGTGGAGATAGTAGAAGCATTAAAAAGATTCAAACATCGAATCCTCAAATCAATGGGCCCCCCTCAGTCATAATCGGATGTCTCTACTTCTAGCTCTTCCTTCTCTTCTTCTATTTTTAGTATTGATCTCCATGTAAATTAATTAAGGACTTTGCATTGTGAATTTCCTTAATTAATATTTTAGTTAAAAGAAACGGTTACCAAATTTAACCACTTTGTAAGCTATTTATTAAGCTCTCCTCGCCATTCCAAGGGGCTAGAACTCTGATTATTTTTGAAAAGTGTAAAAGAGTCAAAAGCTATCAATACAAGAAGATTTCCCTTTCTACTTCTATCTGTGTCTATTCATTCCTTCTTATCTATCAAAAATTATTGAATCATTAATCTATTTTGCATCAAGAAGCTTTGTATTCTTGTGGATGTCATCTCTAGAACTTTGTGTCTATGAAATAACATCTAATGGTTTTAATACGAATGATTCTGTTCTATATTATCCTAGTTCAACATTTATAAGGAACTATTTTGCTATCTATACTTCCTGAGAGTGCTATTCTACCTTTCCCTTCCTTAGTTCTTCTGTTCTTTTGTATTGATAATCTATCTTGGAGTTTGAAACACTTTCATGATATCAGAGTTCCTCTTTGAAATAGAAAATTATACATTTGTGAATAGTTTTTGCTTTCAATAAGGGCACCTCTCCCATCAAAGAGGAGGGAATTTCATCCCCTGACTGTTGCTTTCATTAAATTCCTATTTTGACAACCAAAAATTTTTGGTGACTCTACTAAGGATTCGTTCTCGATGAATTCCAGTTTTTAAAGAACAATTTCTTGATCATTTTCTGATTTGGTGACTCTAAGATTTACTCACGGAAGAAGGGCTCTTGGAATTGAAGATTCACAATTTCAACTCCTAGAGCAGAAAGGCTTTCCCCTTCCTTCAACAAGGAGAGATAGAAGGAATCATTCTGCAAGCACACCACCTATTGAGGATAGAGCTTCTGGGAGTGGTGTCCCTCAAGAGCAACCCAACCCTAATCTTTGTGCTTTGGTTCTTGCTGGTGTTTCAGTTCCACTTCAAGAAATTTTTCCAAGGATGGTAGTTCCATTACCTTGGGGCCAACGAGTTGGGCCTCTTTCCCTCCTCAGCCTTTGCATGAGTTACCCAGGGGTAACAGGAAGAATTTCCCCAAGTTCAGAGGTGACGGTAAGGTACATCCCGATGAACACATTGTAGCCTTCATAGTTGCATATGGAGTCCTCGAGTTAAACATGAGGATGTCTCTACGAGGATTTTTGTAGAGACTTTATAGGACAATGTAATGATTAGTTTTATCATCTCCTCATTGGGGCCATCATCAATTGGACTACCATGATAACTAGATTTGAGAATCATTTCAAACCTGCTGAAGATGTGCATGCTTTACTAGCCCAGATTTCTCAAATCAAGAAAGAACCACAGGAGCCCATGAGAGAATTTGTGGCCAAGTTCAATAAGCTGATTAACAAGATCCCACAAGACACCCGACCTGTGGATCAAATTCAAAAGTGTTTCTTCCTAAACGCTTAATTTCCTGAAGTAAGTTATGCGCTGAGAAGAGAAAATCTTGTAACTTTGGATGTTGATCAGAGATTAGCCATCAGTGTTGAAGATGACCTGATCATGTCTGGTAAATTGAAAAGAGATCCTTCCAAATCTAAAGCTTCTTCCTCCTCTTCCTCTACTCCTGGAGCTAATGCAGATCAATTAGTATAGAAGCTTGCTAATGACCTCATTGCCATCAAGAAATAATTGGCTCAACATGCTCCTTATCAAGATGTTCCAAGGAGGAATTTTCAGCCTAGAAACTGTTTTCCTTCTTCTCAGAAAAGACTGGAAATTGAAGGACCACCCATCAAGGTCCCTGTTAATGTAACTTGTGAGGTTGAAGAACCTAATGATGAAGAATTTAATGAAGATTTTGAAGAACCTGAAGAAGAGGCTAATGAAGAACTAGAAGAACTTGATGGATCTCAAGTTAATTTCCTTACTACTGAGGGCATTGATGAAGAAGATGATTATGATGAAGTAGTGGAAGAGATGAACAGTGAGTCATTTTGTTATGACCGGAACAGACCAATAAGAAAGAAAAAGTGATGCAGCCTGCTAAAAAATCTAAGGAGTATCCCACAACTATTCCAGTGATGGCAAGAAGAGGATCCCTGTTCCCAGTGCATCTGCGCACAAAAGGCCGATTCTGTTAATTCTTCTTCTCCTACCCCGCTTCTAAAATTTTTTTCTCCACCTCAAAAACACGATAAGCCTACAATTCCTACCGATGATTCCCTATCCACCTCTCGGATCTTTTAATATCATTGACCATCTAAAAAGACAAAAATCCAGATTTCAAAGGATGAGTATTATCAAACCCATCCAAAATCCTTTGCCAAAATGGTCCACTTTGTCAATTCCCATTCCAAAACTTCATCTAACACTTCTAAAGGTATTTTTCCTACTCCATCTTCTACACCCCAACCAAATCTTGTGGCTGCAGTCACCTCACCTAATGAGAAAATCAAACCATTTTATGTGACCCTCCTTATAGCAAGCCATAGACTTAGCAACTATGTCATAGACTCAAGAGCTTCAGACAATGTAATGCCTACCAAAGTGGCTCATGCTTTGGGTCTTACCCTCACACACACTTATGGTTCTTGTTATTCCATGGAGAGTAGGGAGGTGCCTTTGGTTGGAAGAATTAAGGATGCACAAGTAGCTTTTGTTGCTTTACCAGAGAAGAAGGTTTTAGCTACTATTTTGGTAGCTAATATCCCTCCTTCATATGGCATGTTGTTGAGTAGAAATTTCTATAAGGATGTGGGAGGAGAAATTCAAATGGATTGGTCACATGCTCTTATACAAATTAATGGAAAGATGAAGAAGCTTCTTCCTGAGAAACAATCGAATATATTGTGCAAAAGACAGATGATCCCAAGGCACAAATACTTTATGAAGATATTGGGCATGGCAACTACATGATCATGTCTCAGGATGAGGTAGAACATCCTAAAGTAGTACCCCATGATCTTAATAGCATTTGGAATTTGGAGAAGTTGTTCTTCAACTAGTTCTGGGGCTGGTGTGGTATTGATATCTCCAGAAGGGAAGATTCATCCTTTCTCCTTTAAGCTATAGTTTGAAAATACAAATAACACAGTCAGAATATGAGGCTCTCATCCTTGGACTGAATGTAGCAAAAGAAAGAGGTGTGAAGAACCTCTTGGCTCATGGAGATGTAGAACTATTTTCAAGCAAGTCAAAGATCTTTTCCAAGTAAAGAATAGAAGGTTAAAGCACTATAGGAATCTGGTATGGGATTCTATTGAATTCTTTAATAATTTCTCTATTGAAGTAGTGTCAAGGGAGAGGAACACTAGGGCTGACTCCTTAGCTATTTCAGGATCTCTACTGATACCTCATCTTGATTTTTCTCAAGATAAATTCACCATTGAAATGATCCATAGACCAAGTGTACGGATAATGCAAACAACTGGCAAGTTTTCAATGATGATCAACATTTTCTCTCTTTCCTGGAACTTAGGGATAACTTTGATCAATTGTATTTTGAGGAAGTGGCAACATGCCTCGTGAGAGTGTGTCTTCTAATGAGGAAGGTGTCAAATAGGAGATAGATCAAGATGGATGCATCAGGCTAAAAGGTAACAAGATCCCTAGAGGGCTAGTAAGTCTGGAGGAATTGTTTGATAAACATGACAGATATGTCAAGTCCAGAGCTTCCAAAGGACCCCAACAGTCTGTTGAATATGAAAAGATTAATATTGGGAACTCTGTTGAGCCCAAAATGGTGAACATTGGAAAGTGTTGTACACAGGAGGAGAAGACAAAGGTAGTAAATCTTTTGAAGAGGTTCGTTGATGTCCTTGCTTATTCTTATGATGATCTCAAAGCTTTTTAGCCAAAATAAATGTAACATTTCATTCCCCTCAAACCTAGGATTAAGCCTTTCAAGTAGAAGCAAAGGTAGTACAATCCAAAGATTGTTAACACTATTTTCCAAGAGATACAGAAGTTGTTGAAGGCCAAGATTATCTTTCCTATTCATCATTCAACATGGATTGCTAATATTGTGCCTGTCAGGAAGAAAAATGGTGAGATTCGGATCTGTGTTGATTTCAAGAATTTAAATCAAGCTTCTTTGAAGGATAACTACCCCTACCCATGATGGACCAGGTGTTGCAAGTGTTATGGGTACATAGATGTTGTCCATGCTGGACGGTTTCTTGGGATATAACCAAGTAGAAGTTAACACTGCAGATCAACACAAGACTGCCTTTACCACTCCTTGGGGTAATTTTTCCTACAAGAGGATGCCCTTTGGTCTCATTAATGTTTGTGTCACCTTTCCAGAGAGCTATGGATTTGGCATTTGGAAGTCTGAAAGGAAAATGTATTGTTGTGTATCTAGATGATTTGACTGTGTTTTCCAAATCTAGAGCAGATCACTTTCAACATCTAGAAATGGTCCTCTTGAAATGCAGAGAGCATGGAGTCTCTCTGAATCCTAAGAAATCTATATTTTGTGTCAGAGGGAAAGTTATTGGGATATGTTGTCTCCAAATATGGAATCAAGATTGATCTTGAATGAGTGCACTCCTTCTTTGGTAAGATCAACTTCTTGAGAAGATTCATCCTTGATTTTGTAGAGCTGACTTTGAACATTTCCCAAATGATGAAGGGAAAGAAGATGTTTGGTTGGTCCTCTGAAGGAAAAGAAGCATTTGAAGGCATTAAGAAATCCATTGCTAAGACTCCTATCTTAGCATGTCTAGATTTTAGCAAAGATTTTATCATCTATTGCTATGCCACGGAGAGTATATTGGCTACTATATTACTCAAAAATATTCTAAAGATCATGAGCTCCCAATTGCATTCATAAGTTATATTCTGAAAACTCGTGAGTTGAAGTAAACTATGATGTAGAAACATGTTTTTGCAGTGGTTAAAGTTGTTAAGCAGTTTCGATTTTACATTCTTGACTCTCACTCTGTTATGATTTTGCCCGATATGACTATCAAGTCTATTCTTACAAAACAATAATTTGAAACTAAGAGAAGAAATTGGGTAGCAAAGGTTTAGGAGTATGATCTCGACATCGGACCAATGAAGTTAGTTCAAGGTAAAGGCTTGTGTGAACTCATATCGAAGGATCCGATCATGCATTGCCTAAGGAGGAAGTTGATATCCCTATTGTTGTTCCTTAGCTCAAAATATGGATGGTATGCTGAAATTTCTCACTTTCTCAATGGATTCATCCTGACATTGTTTGAAGAGATACAAGTTAGTGATAAATATTTTGTGTGTGATGTTGATTGAGAAATTTTCTAAGAATAATTGTGTTAGTTATGTGAACAAGAAAAGGGAGTGTCGGGGGATCTTGTTATACCAATCAATGGTAGGCCACACTAATGACATCGAAATGTCCTTAGCATGAGATCTTGGTCGTGATCTATGAGGTAGAAGGTATGACAAAAGATCGTGACATGTTGTTCAGATCTTCCTTACTATAGAAATTGATGACCTTTGAAAGTTCCCAGTGAGGAGGATATGGTTTAAATGATACGGATTGGTTGATAGGATCATTACAAATTTATTCATAGGAAAATGTATTTTGGGGTCTTATGGTGGCAACCTCGAGACTAACAATTCTACTAATTAAAGTTTACATAGGATCATTTTGAGGTGGTTGGCTTTTTGAAGAGGATGGGTTAGCATGTCCATAAATCAAGGGATTTGATTTTTGATATGGTTGATATAATGCGAGTGGGTTTTAGAAAGGAGGAAACTCCCCGGTATGTTATAAGTTTGTTAAGAGACTAATGGCTATGAGTAGGATTGAATATATTGGTATGAGTGAGGAATAAAATTGTAGACAAAGGGGTGCAATGTGGTAGATTTTGATGAAGCTGGGATGTATCCTTATTGCGACACACTTGTTGAGGAAATAGTTATGAAAGGGGATGAGTGTTGGTGATGACACTCATGTTGATGGGTGGTAAGGATGTAGGGATAGAAACTAATATGTTTTGAATTGTGGATGTGGATTGTTCCAGAATGATGGGTTATGTCATGGCCAAGGGGCTTGTAGAGATGGGTATACCAACAAATCTTGTTGGAGGAGGTAGAAAATTAGAAGATGTGTAATTGACTACAGGGACCGAACTAACGGGAGGTTTTGGAAACCCTCTTTGGTTAACTAAGGATGCTAATGTTACGAACCCTTGTTGACTAATCGAGCGTGGTGTAGTAATAACAGTTTGGAGCACCACGAGGGTTGTCTAAAGATGCAAACAATGTGGTTCCTTATTGAGTATTTATATTTTATGATGATATGGTATTGAGTTTGAAGCTAGCAACAAGAGAAAATGAGGTAGGTGTCAATGTTCTTGTATTACTAGCGGTAGGATAGGAGTAATCTTCTCTATAACCGGTTAATAAAAGGGGTTGATAAGCTAGGAATGATAGAATGTAACAATGGTGATAATTGGGTGATATTCTAGATTGGGGCGCTAGAGACGGATGCCTCATAAAGTGATGTAGCTATTAAGAGTGATAGGATTGGTGCCTAAGAGTTCTTCAAATGTTGGGTCAACACTATTAAAGAATTGCATAACAAAGTATGGGGGTTACAAGTTTACGGCACATCAAACTAGACACTAGGAGAAGGTGGAGGTTCTTGAGTCATTTCTAGGGGTTGCTTAAAATGGGTCTAACATATTTCAGTTGATGTTTTGAAGATGAGACCGTTGTCTAATCAAAACCATGAACTAGTCAAACAAGTAATAAAGAAAGAGAAATATGGTTATTAAAATAATTAGAACAACATAATCACAAGTTAGATTTAAATTATCTTGATTAATTTTGAAATATGTGAAAAGAAAAAATGGTTTATGAAGAGGTACTAAGAATAAGTTAGGTTACAACTGGTTTAAGGTGTGTTAAGGTTGGAGTCCTCGATATACCCAAAGGTTTGAAAGGCTTGAATTTGTGTTAGTGTCAATGTGAGGCATGATATTGGGGCCTACCTCTCGCTTCATGGTCCCATAGTGATAAGGGTATCGGGTGTTTAGCCGATATCACCCACAAATTATTTATTGGCCAAAACACTTGAGTTAGTTGTCCCCTTGGTGATGAAACACAAGTAGGTAGACCTATTCGCCATTATGTCTTAGTGTTATAATTGATGACAAGTCCATTAATGGAAAAGGGTGTGTAGATGTAACATCAGTCTCCATGAGGTTTCTTTCAATGTTAAGTCTACAGGTTGATTGGTAGTGTCCAGTTTTGTGAAGTCCTATGGTGTTCTCGATCATGTTAGTATGCATGGTCATAGTCTGAGTCATCCTAAGTTTAATAGAGGATTATCATGAAGTTTATCATGGTTAGTATGGTGTGTTAGAGGTATCTGAATGCTTCAGAGTTAGGTGGATTTATTCAAATTATGTTTGAATGCTTCAGAGTTTGTCTGAAGTATGTTCTATTTGCTTTGGAGTATGAACTGTTTGCTTTGGAGTATGAACTATTTGTTTTGGAGTATGAACAAGTTACTTGAGAGTATGCTTTGAATGTGTGAGAGTTTTTATAATACTATTATGACATATGGTGAAGGTCAAACATATATAGAGTGAAGTGGAGGAGTGTAGGTACAAGTCTTGAGCATGATTTGTAGGTGTTCATCTAGACCTAGTTTAGGTGCTTAAAGGCCAAATTGAGCATGAGAATGAGGTGTAGACATATATGAAGTCATATAATCATGTAGAAGTGTGATAAATGTATTATTAGGTGTGTTATGTCCTTTTGGATTTCTTATAAGTATAATCATGTGGTTGGTCTACTTTGTCATGGTGCAAACTAGGTCTAATCCTAGTGCTTGGAGGCCCATTAAGGCATGATAACTACTTGCAAAAGTGTGCGAGCTATTAGAAACTCTTAGGAAGGTATGCCACATCATATTCATCATGTATAAGTAGTTAGCAGAGGTTTTATGGTTATTTAAAGTGTTGGTTCAGTTGGTTTTGGTCTAGAACATGTAAAACCCTAAGGCCATGTCATGCAAGTCCTAGTGGTAGTGAAGATATAGATATATTTGAGATATGATGATGATTGGTGATGCTATTAGAATTTTTCATGATGTTGTAGGAAAAATTTCAGGTTTCCATGTTGAAAAAATTGCAAGATATGATGTTTTTAATGAAAAAGGGTGCTTGAGAGTGTTATTTCCAGCTTGAAACAAGTGAAATTCTCATGGTTGGAATGTTCAAAATTTTCATGAGAATATGATTCTTTCATGGATGTTATGGCATGAAGTTAAGAATATCTTAGAGTTGGAATGAGGTCAAACAGAGCCCAAACATTTATGAATGAATGTTAAGAAGGTAAATTGATTGTTATGGCTTTAAAACCCTAGTTAAAGAGCGATGGAGAAGAAATACATGATATGTGCCCTAAAATTTATTGGTTGTGCTATTATGGTGATTGGATGTTATGGAGGACTCCTCTAGGTTTCCAGGAAATAAAATTAGAGCATGTGGTGATGAGTGGACCTCACCTGAAAATACACGTTTCTCAAGAAGTTTAGTTTGGGACAAAGTTATCCAGGGAGTTATAAAATAAATTGACATTATTTTTAGAATGGGAGTTTTACTTGATTTCCATGATGGTTTTAGATTGTTTTGGGATTGTAGAGAGGGTAAAGTGTGCCCTATTTATGAAGACCGGTCCTAAGGTTATTTTGGGACAGATTAAGAGCAGTTTAAAGATGGACTTGGTTAAAGACCTTCCAATTAGAGTTGGAAAAAAATTTAAGATGATATGGAAATTATATTTAGAGGTATTTAAAATGGTATAAGTTTTATGTTTTGATGAAGAGATTTGATAGGTCAACCAGCTCAATTTGTCGAAAAGAAAATTATTTGTTTCTTAGGATAAATTTTCTTAGGTTAAAATATTGAGGTAGATGAGGCATGTTTTGGATTGGTTTATGCTTTCTATCAATTATGGAGTGAAAAGGGATGAATTTTTTTCCTATTGAAGGCATTTGGAAGTTTTTAAAGTGACAAAAAAGTGTAAACCAGTTGAGTTTGTAAAACTACTTTCTGGGCAGTTCAATTTGGTGAAGTGGAAAGTTGGTGTGGTTTGCAAATATGTATGTTTCATGAGCTCCAGAAAGCATGGTTATGTTATAAAGGATAGGGATATTCCAATTAGTGGTTACATGCTTTATTTGAGGTGTTTTGGTGTGTGTGTTTGAAGTCCATATGTGAAAATTGGTTCCTGGAAACAACTGCTTTAAGAGGGATAAGAACCTTCTTGTTAGAGTTATGAAGAATTTGATTAGTTCAAGATAATGTATGACTATGGATGGTGTTTTTATGTCATATTTGACATGTGTGGTGAATTTGGGAGATTGAAAAATCATGGATATGAGGTTTGTGGTATTTTCCCATCGAGGTGATGGGGTTGTGAGTTGTTTTTGAGCTATTTTGGTGCATTTGGGCATTACCAACCTACATGGGTTCATTGTGAATGTTTTTATGAGTATGGTGTTATATTTTGGAGTTGTATCGATCGAGATAAATGTATAGGATTTACTTGTTTCATGTTTGTGAGTTGAGAAAGGTATAAAGTGATTGTTTTAGTTCAAAATTTAACTAGTCGAGAGAGAGGCAAAAAGTGTGACCCAAGAGAGAGTGTGAGATAGGTATAAATACATCATTTCAAAGTTAAGGAGAACTGTGTGAAAAGTTGAGGAATGTTATAGAGATTTTTGCAAGGGTTTGAGATCAAATTAGTCTAAGTTTAAGCAAGTTAGAAGGAGGTGTGTTGTAAGAGAGTTTAAAGGAATTTATAACTAAATCTTGTGATCACCATCAGCTAAGTTTTTACAACATATTTTAGGTGATATTCTTATTAAAATATTTTGTGATGAGTCATATTCATGCAAGTATCTTGTTGTGAGTAATATCAACAAGGGTTTAGGGGTTAGTGTTCCTTGTGGGGTTGGTGCCTCACTAAAGAAATCTCTTGTGATGTGTAATATTCACTTAAGTCTTTGTTGTGAGTAATATTAACAAATTTTCAGTGGGTTTTCTTCCCTTGAGGGTTTCCCACTTACATCTTGTGTTCTTGTGTACTCCTTTATGTTTATGTTCTTGTGGATGGTTTTTGCTTATTGTTGAGATCTCATTAATGCATGGTTGAATGTTAATGGTGTATAAAAGTTAATCTTAAATTGTTTAAAGGTTTTTAAGGACTGATTCACCCCTTAGTCCATTGTGCTTTCAACAATTGGTATAAGGGTAGGTCCTTTTGGAGAAGTTTCATCACTTGAAAGGATATCCTTGAAGCACAAAAAAGGTGAGTCAGTAGAGTGGCCCTTCTTTCAGCAAGTCACCATTGTTTAATGGAGTGAGTTATGCTTTTTGAAGTCTTAGGATGAGGACTTGCATCATGTCTCTAGGGTTTGATATTTGGTAACCGGTTGAAAATGGTTATACAACTCCTGCTACTCCTCCAACAATTGTAGATGACAAGAAATTGTTTAGTGACAATTTCAAGGCTACGAATGCCATCATGTGTGGATTGGCTGAACTTGAACTTGTGAATGTGATCCATTGCAAATCAACAAAGGAAATATGGGATAAAATTCAAGTCTTCTATGAAGTAAATTCAAAGGTAAGGATAATTAAGCTTCAAACTTTCAAAATCAGTTTGAAGGACTAAAAATGAGTTATGATGAGCCTATTGCTACATATTTTCCTAGATTTGACAAGTTTGTTAACACCATGAAAGGATTAGGTGAATATGTGAAGGAAGATGTAGTAATTCAAAAGTTTTTGAGGTCTCTAACTTATAAATTTGGCTCCCAAGTGTCTTTATTGAAGAAGTAAAGAATTTTACTCTCTTGACAATGAATGATTTGCATGGAACTCTAATAACATATAAGATGACGATTCGAAGTGATAAACCTCTCAAGAAGGATATATCCCTCAAGGGTAAGAAGAAGAAAAAGGAAATAAGACTAAGGATGACAATGTTACTCGTGAGATGGATGATGATGAGTTGTTTTCCATGGTTGTTAGAAGACTAAAAGTTGGATCAGGTAAGTACAAAGGAAAGATCCCTTTTAAATGTTTTAATTGTGGTAAGGTAGGCCATTTTGCAAAAAAATTCATCATAAGAACAAGGATAAGAATGAATAAAGTGATGGAGAAGATGACAAGAAGGATGATAAGTTTAATAAAGGTAAGAAGATTTTTAAGAAGTATGATTATAAGAAGAACAAAAAGATTTTATATATAAAATAAGAGTGATATTCATCTGAGGATAAAAACCTTGATGATGGAGTATCTAATTTTGAATTATAATATGAGATGAAGATGTTCTTTGATGAGGTTTTATTCATGACCAAAGATGCTATGAGATCCATGAGTGAAAGTTCAACACTTTTTGGTGACAACATGCAATCTGATGAAGAAGAAGATGTTTATGAGACTGAATTGGCATGTGTTCAAGCTGAGCTAAAACATGCTAAGAAGAATGTCAAGAAGCTAAAGACTGGGTCAAATAATATGAAAACAAAATCCACGATCTTGAAGAGAAACATTGGGTTGTAACTGAAAAACTAAATTAGACAATAATAAGGCTATAGATGCAAATGAGTTCAATGACCCTAAATTTTAAATCTAAGGAAGAGGAAATTATTGTTCTTAAGAGAGAGTTAACTGAAGATACTAGCAAGGCAAAAAAATTCAGAAATTTGAGAAAAGCTCCAAGACTTTTAATGACATCTTGAGTAATCAGAAATCAGCAGGTGACAAAATAGGTTTGGGATTTAAGGAAGACTACAAGGACAAAGAGATGAAGAAAGAATATGGAAATCTAAGCAAGGATGATGAAGGAAAATAATCAAGGAAGGAAAGAAAGAAAATTCCACTAAAGATAATGTGAAGACAAAGCCCATTAGGCAACCTAGTACCTCAAGGTATGAAAGATATTTTAATGGTTATTGTTTCACTTGTAATGGTTTTAGTCATAGGGCTAAGGAGTGTAGGATGTATGCTAGAGATGATCACCCTTGGAGGGATAGTAGGAGTGAGAAAGCAAAGAGTGTGGTGTGCTACAAATATCACGAGAGAGGTCATGTTGCTAAGTATTTCTGTATAAACCCTCAAGTCGAAATGGGGTGATGAAGGATACAAAGATAAGAACTCATTGATATGTTTCGGACAACAAGTCCCTCCTCTTTAATGGGAGAGGTTCCCTTATTGAAATCAAGAAAAACAAATGTACAAATCTACAACTATCAATGTTTGGACCCCGTATTTGGAATGTTTTCATACTTAAAAGATTATCAATCAGAAGGAATGGAAGAATAAAGAGATGGGAGAAGGAAGAAAACAACAATGATTTTGGGAAATATAGATAGCAGAGTATCTCCCTACTCACATTGAACCAAGAAAATATAGAAAAGGATCAATTACTTCACCACCGATGCAAATCTACAGACACAAAGTTCTAAAGATTACACAAACTAGAACACAAAGTTTTCTATGAATGCAAAACAAATGATCCATTGAATCGAGCCAGAGAGAGAGAGATATAACAGAGGAAAATAAGAAAAGAAAGAACTTCTGTATTGAATTACTTCAGAATTTACAACCTTCCCAGAAAACCAGAATCCCCTTTTCCATGGCCAAAACCATGTTCTTATAACAATCGTATACATCCATTTTTGTCCCAAGAAAAGAATATCCAAAAGGAATAATGTTTGTTGCAGATCCACTTTTGGAAAGTGACATGAAACAAACATGCACTCATGAAAACTAGAGGTTCAAAAAGGTGAATATTTTGTCAGTTCGAGCATGATTATTTTAGCAAGGGGCATCTCATGATTTTCTTCTTCATGTGGTCCTGCCATTTCCACCTTTTAACCACTTTCATAGCACTCAAGTGCTTACTGGTAAGTTTTCTCCCTTTTTTATCACGTATGCCCGATAAACTCCATTTTCTGATGATCAAACTTTACATCCCTTTAAACTTATCGATTTGGCTCCATAATAAACCAAAAATGCATCTCATGGAGAAATGACAAGAATACAGAGAAAAAGAATGAAGAATGATCCATTTTTGTGTTTTGTAGAGCTCTGGTTCGTTAATGGCGTTAAAAACTAGATGAGTGCATTTGGCTATCTTTTCCCCTTTTACCTTCAAATTTGGACCCTACACATGGCAAGATCCAAGCAACGATGGCCCTGGGGGAGAAATCTACATTTCCTGACATTTGGGAGAAAAATGATTTCTCATTTTGCTCCGCCCCTCCGCAGCTCTCCGCCAAAGGCCGGACACGTGGCGCCATCTGAGTGGCTGAGGAAATGCGGTTCAAATCTGCCATTTAAACTCTTTTTAACAAAAATCTCAAATTCTCAAAACCTCCGACCGGCCCGCTTTGACTTTTCAACGTGAACACGTGGCACACCATGATTGGAAAAAGGGGTCATGGCTCAATTTGCAACATTTTAACCTTTTGGTGAAAAAGGCTCAAATTCTCAATTTCCCCGCAGCCCATTGTTCTCGATTTCATTCTTCAACACGTGGCATCATGTGACTAGTGTGGGAATGTGCTTCAGTTTTATACTTTATCTATTTTTGAAAAGGGGAAAAATTCCAACTTTTCCCCAAAAGTCCATGCCCCCGCCATTGACTTTTCAACGTAGGCCATGTGTCCCTTTCTAAATCATGGGCCTAACTTAGAAATTTTCCCTTCGCATGAGGGGCCATGGGCCATTTTAGAACTTTTCACCTTTGTGGAAACAAGGCTAAAATTCCCAAAGTCCTCCGCCGGTCCCCAAAGCACCTATGAACTAAAAAAATGGCCACGTGTCCCTTTTTGATTCTTCAACACATGGCATCACCTGATTGGTTATGGGGATGTGCTTCACTTTTTATCTATTTTGAAAAGGGAAAAATTCCAACCTTTCCCCAAAAGTCCATGCCTCCACCATTGACTTTTCAACATGAACACGTGTCCCTTTTTGATTTTCTTCGGATTTCAACTTAGAAATTTATCCTTTCACTTGGGTGGGGCCATGGGTCATTTTAGAACTTTTCACCCTTTCACCGTAATGCCTTAGAGAATAAAATGGATCCATCACCCCGAACTTCCGCCAAAACTACTCCAGCCAATCAGGGACCGATGGGGATGTGGGGAAAATCTGACATTTTTTCCAAAATCACCAAAAGTGATAAGTTCAAAAAGGAACCCATCCGACCACATCCAATGGGAAAAAATGTGTAGCTTCACCTTTTTCGAGCAAGAATTTGATGGGGAAAAGAACACGTAGGAAGTTGCAGAAATGGGAAAATGCCATTTTTGCTCCCGATGAAGAATTTCTTTCTCAAAAAGGTTAAAAATGAAAGATGCAAGGTCCCATGCATTCCAAATGCATAAAAGAAGAACTAAAATCATTTCCCATCCATTAAAAATAGGTAAAACATTTTAACGAAAAACAGATTGAGGAATTTTGATTAAAAATGTCGTGGGAAATGAAAATGAGCATCTGAGGAGTTTAAAACATGAATTTCTTCTATGGTAAGGGCTCCAATTTTCATGAAATTAGATTCGAAAGGGTGGGGAAAATTGAGAGGACAACAACTGGCTCCTTCTGGGGATGATTTGGCAGAGGAAAGAGGCAAAATCAAGAACCTTAGAGAATTCTGGGTAATCAGATCGAATCAAGTGTCTTAGCCAATGGGCAATGGAGTAAAAAAGAAGCAATACCAACATAGAAGAGAACACATAAAGGAAACCAACCAAAACAAAAAAACAAAAAGAAAAAAATGCTATACAAAATGTACAGAGGGACCGCCAAAACTCCTAGGTTTTGAACAACTTCAAAAATTTCCCACTATAAGGAAGTGGGAGAGGAGAACCATCCATGTAATCTAGGTAAAAAGAGTTCTCACCAGCAAAAATGTCTAATTTTAAAAGGACCAAGCCAAAGGGAATCAAATTTACCATGGCTGCCTCGAGGTTCATGCCTTTTGTCCCAAAGAAGAACATTGTCTCCCACTTGAAAAGTTCTGGGTTTAGCCTTTTTGTCAAACAGAGCTTTTACCTTGAGTTGATGAGCTGATATTCTATCAACCACTTGCAATCTATCTTCATTCAACTTCTGGAGGTACATAATTCTTTTGTCCAATGAATTGGTAAAGCTGGCATCCTCAATGGCCTTCATCAAATGTAAGGTCGGATAGTTCCAATGTCACTGGAAGCTGAGCTTCAACTCCATATACCACTTGAAAAGGAGACATTCCAATGGCTCTCTTAGGTGTAATCCTATCTACCCATAAAGCATCATATAGTTTCTTATGCCAATTCCTCTGAGAGTCATTAACAAGCTTCCAAACAATGGTGACCAAGTTCTTGTTAGTTGATTTTGCTTGTCCATTCCCTTGGGGATAGTAAATCAAGAGTGGGCAAGGGAAATGCCATATCCATAGCAGAAATCCATCATCTCAGCAGAAGAAAAATTGGAAGCATTGTCAGTGACAATCTTGTTTGGTATCCCAAACCTTATTAAGATGTGCTCCTTGATGAAGTTGCATACTACTTCAGAAGTAGTACTTTTAATTGGAATGGCTTCCACCCACTTGGTGAAATAATCAGTGGTAGTCAAAACATGAGTATGCCCTACACTTGAAGGTGGATTGAGTGTCCCAATGAAGTCCAAACCCCATTGTTGAAAAGGTTCCTCAATCACCACTGGTTTGAGAGGTAAAGCAGCCAATTTTGGTCTTCCAACAAAGGTTTGACATGCTTCACACTTGCCTACCCACTTTGATGCATCTTTGAACAAGGTAGGCCAATAATATCCAAACATGGAGGATTTTTGGGTCATGACAGCAGAAGAGAAATGACCTCCATAGGCCTGGTCATGAAAGGCTGAGAACAATTTTTTTTTGCTCTCTTTGTCAACACATTTCAAAAACCTTCCATCTATCCCTCGTTTGAACAATGCATTTTCCCACAACACATATTATGTAGACCTTAATTTGATGGCTCTCTTATCCTGGCACTCAAATGGGATGGACATTCTCCATAAGTAAGAAAGTGTGCAATGCCAACATACCATTCATCAGTTGAGCTGAGGAAAAGAACAACAAGGATATCAACTTCCTCCTTGGACAATTTGGCATCAGCTCCTTCAACAATGAGTTCACATAAGCCCTTTCCTCAAACTAGCTTGGTGGGTTTGATGTCAAGATCATACTCTTAAACTTTGGCTACCCAATTATCTCTCTTGGTTCCAAATTCTTGTTGTGTAAGAATGGATTTAATAGTTGTATCAGGCACAAGCACAATAGAATGAGAGTTGAGGATGTAAAAATGAAACTGCTTCACAACTTTGACCACTGCAAAAGCATGTTTCTCCATCATGGTGTACTTCAGCTCATGGGATTTCAAAATATAACTCATGAATGCTATGGGGAGTTCATGACCTTCAGCATTCTCCTGGGTTAACACAACAGCTAGAGTACTTTCAAGAAACATAAAGCAATAGATAATGAAGTCTTTGCTATAATCAAGGCATGCCAAGATTGGAGTCTTTGCTATAGCTCTCTTGATGTCTTCAAATGCAACCTTTCCTTCAGAGGACCAACCAAAATTCTGCTTCCCTTTCATCATGTGGGCTATGTTCAAAGTAAGTTCAAGAAAAATCAGGTATGAATCTTCTTAAGAAGTTGATCTTCCAAAGAAAGAGTGCACACCCTTCTTGCTTGTGGGGAGAGGGATCTCTGCTGAAATCATCTGGACTCTTTCTCGGATCAATCTTGATTTCCCTCCGAGACAATGTGTCCCAATAATTTTCCTTGGTGACACAAAAGATAGATTTCTTGGGATTCAAGGAGATGCCATGCTCTCTACACTTTTGGAGGATAGTTTCAAGGTGTTGGAAATGATCAGCTCTAGTTTTTGAAAACACAGTCAGATCATCAAGGTATACAACTATGCATTTTCCCTTGAGATTGCCAAAGGCCAGGTCCATTTCCCTCTAAAAGGTGGCACCAACATTGATGAGGCCAAAAGGCATTCTCCTGTAAGAAAAGGTGCCCCAAGGAGTGGTAAAGGAAGTCTTATGCTGATCTGCAACACTTACTTCTACTTGATTATATCCTGAGAATCCATCAAGCATGGACAACATTTCTAAACCTGTAACAACCTGCAACACTTGATCCATTATGGGGAGAGGATAATTATCCTTCAAAGAGGCTTGATTCAAATTCCTAAAATCAACACAAATCAGATCTCACCATTCTTCTTCTGACAAGCACAATATTAGCAATCCACGTTGAATGGTGAATGGGGAAAATGATCTTAGCCTTCAATAACTTTTGGATCTCTTGAAAGATTGTATCAACAATTTTAGGGTTATACTGCCTCTGCTTTTTCCTAGAAGGGCTTGATCCCAAGTTTTAGAGGAATGAAATGTTGCATCTCTTTTGGCTGAAAAGCCTTGAGATCATCATAAGAATATGCAAGAACATCAACATACCTTTTCAAATAGATTTGCTGCTTTTTTTCCTCTCTCTCTGTGTGCAACACTTTCCAATGTTTACCAAAACATGGGTTCATTAAGACTCCCAATCTTTATCTTTTCATAGTCAGCAGATCTGAGCTCCTTTGGAAGTTTTGGACTTGATGTACCTATCATGTTTATCAAATAACTCTTCCAAACTTACCAGCCCTTTAGGTATCTTATTACCTTTTAGTTTTATGCAGCCATCATGATCCATTTCTTCTTGTTATCTTCTTCATTTGGGGCACACACTCTCTAGGCAGATTCCCACTTCCTTCAAAGTACAGCTGGTCAAAATTATCTCTGAGTTCAAGGAAGGAAAGCAAGTGTTGATCATCATTAAAGACCTGCCAATTGTTTGCATTGTTAAGCACACTAGGCCTATGAATCATCTCAATGGTGAATTTATCTTGGGAGAAATCTAGATGAGGGATCAGTAGAGACCCCGAGATAGCCAAGGAATCAGCCCTGGTGTTTCTTTCCCTTGGCATGGCTTCAATGGAAAAGGCATCAAGGAACTCAATGGAATCCCAAACCAGATTCCTGTAATGTTTCAACCTTCTATTCTTCACTTGAAAGAGATCTCTGGCCTATTTTACAATCAGCTCTGCATCTCCACGAGCAAGGAGATTCTTGATCCCCATCTTTTTCCATGCTTAAACCGAGGATGAGAGCCTCATACTCAGCTGTATTATTTGTGTTTTTGAATTGGAGCTTGAAAGAGAAAGGGTGAATTTTCCCTTCAGGAGAAATAAGCACCACACCAGCTCCAGAACCAGCTGAGGAGCAGCTTCCATCAAATTCCAAGATCCAAATGCCATTAGGATCAAGAAACACTTCCTTAGGATGGTTAGCCTCATCTTGTGACATGATCATGTAGTTACCATGACCAATGTCCTCATAAAGTATTTGTGCCTTTGGGTCATCTATTTTTTGCATGATATATTCAGTTTGTTTCTCAGGAAGTAGCTTCTTCATTTTCCCATTCACTGGAATAAGAGCATGTGACCAATCCATCATGATTTCTCCTCCAACATTTTTGCAAAAATTTCTACTCAGCAACATGCCGTAGGAAGGGGGAATATCACTACCAAAATGGTGGCTAAAACTCTCTTCTCTGGAAAAGCAACAAAGGCTACTTGTGCATCCTTGATCCTTCCAACCAATGGCACTTCTCTACTTTCCATTGAGTAACATGAACCAAAAGTGTGGGTTAGGGTTAAGCCTAGGGCATGAGCTACCTTAGCAGGCATCACATTATCTGAAGCACTAGAATCAATAACACAATTGTTGAGTTTGTGGCCAGCTATGAGGAGAGTGACATAAAATGGTTTGATCTTCTCATCAGATGAAGTGACTACTGCCACAAGGCTTGGTTGAGATGAAGGAGAAGGAGTGGGAAAGAGACCTTTAGAACTAGGGGATGAAGGCTTGGATTTGGAGTTTACAAAGTCTACCATCTTAGCAAAGGCCTTGGGATGGGTTTGGTAGAATTCAGCTTCTGAGATCTGGATCTTAGTTTTCTTGAGATGGTCAATAATGTCAAAAGAACCAGAGGTAGATGGAGCATCATTGATAGGAGTAGATGAAACTTTTGACTTATCAACTCTATCATTTGAAGGGAAAGAAGTTTTAGGAGAAAAAAGAGGAGGAAGGAACAACAAACCTACCTTGGGTGTGGAAGAAGTTGGAATAGGAGCTCCTCTCCTTCGCAATCACCGGAATGACCAGGAGGAGGCTCCTAGATATTTTAGCAGGCTGCACCACTTTCTCCTTCTTGTTGGCTTGCTCACATGAGTCATGACAACATATGATTCATTTTCATCTCTCGTAACTCTTTCTTCATAATCATCCTCTTCATCTATACCTTCAGTGGTGAGAAAATGGACATGAGATCCACTCAACTCTTCTAATTCTTCATCAGCTTCTTCTTCATGTTCTTCACATATTTCATCCTCCTCCTCATCATCAAGCTCCAACACTTCACATGTTGCATTGACTGGAACTTTAACAGGTGGGCCTTCAATTGCCATCTGGTCTGAGAGAGGGCAACCGATTCCTGGGCTGAAAGTTCTTCCTAGGAACATCCTGATAAGGAGCATGCTGGGAAAACTACTTCTTGAGAGAAATAAGATCATTAGCAAGTTTTTGTACCAACTGATCTGCATTAGCTCCAGGAGAAGATGTGGAAGAAGGAGATGCTTTGGATTTGGATGAATCTCTCCTTAGCTTTCCAGACATGATCAGATCATCTTCAACACTGACAAAAATCTCTGATCAACATCTAAAGTGGCAAGATTAGCTCTTCTAAGTGCATAGCTCACTTCAGGTGAAGTTGGGCATTAAGGAAGAAACATTTTTGAATCTGATCCACATGGTGTGTGTTTTGTGGGATCTTGTTAACCAGCCTATTGAATTTGGCCACAAATTCCCTCATGGGCTCATGTGACTCTTTCTTGATTTGAGAAATCTGGGCCAAGAGGGCATGTACATCCTCAGCAGGTTTGAAATGCTGCTCAAATTGGGTCATCATGGTGTTCCAATTGGTGATGGATCCCAAGCAGGAGATGATAAAACCAATCAAGCAACATTATCTTGCAATGTCTCCACAAAAATTCTAATGGAGATATCCTCATGTTCAACTCCGAGAACACCACAAGAAACAATGAAGGCCGCAATATGTTCATCTGGATGAACCTTCCCATCACCTCTGAATTTAGGGAAATTCTTTCTATTGCCTCTAGGAAATTCATGCAATGGCTGGGGAAGAGCAAGAGGCCCAACCCTTTGGCCCCAAGGCAGAGGAGCTGCCATCCTTGGAAAGATTGTTTGGAGAGGAACTGAAACACCAATGAGAATCAAAGCATGCAAATTAGGACTGATTTGATCTTGAGGGATGTCACTCCCAAGAAGTTTTGTCTCTAGCAGAGGAGTGCTTGCAGATCTTGTTCCTCTTCTTTTTTTTTCTTGTTGATGAAGGGAGAGAGAAACCTTGATGATCCAAGAAGTTGGAAATGAGGGTCTTTCCCAAGGGTTCTTCTACCCCGAGTGTATCTTGGAGTCACCAGATCAAAGATGATCAAAAGTTGTTATTCAAAAACTGGAATCCATTTGCAATGAATTCCCCAATGGAGTCACCAAAAACTATTGGGTTTAGAATGGAACATGGGTTAAAACCACATTAGGGGACAACAAGTCCCTCCTCTTTAATGGGAGAGGTTCCCTTATTGAAAGCTGGAAAACAAATGTACAAATATACAACTATCAATGTTTGGACCCTGATATCCTGGAATGTTTTCATACTTAAAAGATTATCAATCAGAAGGAATGGAAGAATAAAGAGATGGGAGAAGGAAGAAAACAACAATGCTTTTGGGAAATATAGATAGCAGAGTATCTCCCTACTCACATTGAACCAAGAAAATATAGAAAAGGATCAATTACTTCACCACCGATGCAAATCTACAGACACAAAGTTCTAAAGATTACACAGACTAGAACACAAAGTTTCTATTGAATGCAAAACAAATGATCCATTAAATCGAGCAAGGAGAGAGAGAGATATAATAGAGGAAAATAAGAAAAGAAAGAACTTTTGTATTGAATTACTTCAGAATTTACAACCTTCCCTAGAAAACTAGAATCCCCTTTTTTCCATGGCCAAAACCATGTTCTTATAACAATCATGTATACATCCATACTTTGTCCCCAAGAAAAGAATATCCAAAAGGAATAATGTTTGTTGCAGATCCACTTTTGGAAAGTGACATGAAACAAATGCACTCATGAAAACTAGAGGTTCAAAAAGGTGAATATTTCGTTAGTTGAGCATGATTATTTTAGTAGGGGCATCTCATGATTTTCTTCTTCATGTGGTCCTGCCATTTCCACCTTTTAACCACTTTCATAGCACTCAAGTGCTTACTGGTAAGTTTTTCTCCCTTTTTATCGTGTATGCCCGATAAACTCCATTTTCTAATGATCAAACTTTACATCCCTTTAAACTTATCAATTTGGCTCCATAATAAACCAAAAATGCATCTCATGGAGAAATGACAAGAATACAAAGAGAAAAGAATGAAGAATGATCCATTTTTGCATTTTGCAGAGCTCTGGTTCGTTAATGGCATTAAAAACCAGATGAGTGCATTTGGCTATCTTTTCCCCTTTTACCTTCAAATTTGGACCCTACACATGGCAAGATCCAAGAAATGATGGCCCTGGGGGAGAAATCTACATTCCCATTTCCGACATTTGGGAGAAAAAGTGTGATTTCTCATTTTGCTCCGCCCCTCCGCAGCTCCGCCAAAGGCCGAACATGTGGCACCATCTGAGTGGCTGAGGAAATGTGGTTCAAATCTGCCATTTAAACTCTTTTTAACAAAAATCTCAAATTCTCAAAACCTCCACCGCCCGCTTTGACTTTTCAACGTGAACACGTGGCACACCACGATTGGAAAAAGGGGTCATGGCTCAATTTGCAACATTTTAACCTTTGGTGAAAAAGGCTCAAATTCTCAATTTCCCCACAGCCCGTTGTTCCGATTTCATCCTTCAACACGTGGCATCACCTGACTAGGTGCGGGAATGCACTTCAGTTTTATACTTTATCTATTTTTGAAAAGGGGAAAATTCCAACTTTCCCCGAAATTCCATGCCCCCACCATTGACTTTTCAATGAACACGTGTCCCTTTCTCGATTTACTGCATGGGATTTCAACTTAGAAATTTATCCTTTCGCAGGTGGGGCCGGGGTCATTTTAGAACTTTTTTCCCTTTTGTCGTAATGCCTTAGAGAATAAAATGGATCCATCACCCGAAATTCTACCAAAACTGCTCCAGCCAATCAGGGACCGGTGGGGATGCGGGGAAAATTTGACATTTTTTCCAAAATCACCAAAAGTGATAAGTTCAAAAAGGAACCCATCCGGCCGCATCCAATGGGAAAAAACATACATAGCTTCACCTTTTCGAGCAAGAATTTGATGGGGAAAAGAACGTAGGAAGTTGCAGGAAATGGGAAAACACCCATTTTTTCTCCCGATGAAGAATTTCTTTCTCTGTAAAAGGTTAAAAAGAAAGATGCAAGGTCCCACACATTCCAAACACATAAAATAAGAACTAAAATCATTTCACATCCATTGAAAATAGGTAAAAATTTTAAAGGAAGACTAAGGAATTTTGATTAAAAATGTCATGTGAAATGAAAATGAGCCAAGAAAATTAAGAGGACAACAAGCTACATGTCTACAGAGGTTTGTTGAAGAAAGGAGAGCTAGTTGTGACCTATATCAATTGAGACTGATGTGAATAAGAGTTCAATTTCACATAAGGGAAAACCTAGCCAAAAACTAGTCCAATTATAGCCCGGATACAACTACAGGTCTATAAAAAGCTTTTGAGGCAGGGGGAGCTTGGTTGTGCTCTCAATAAGGTAAGTAAGATGATTTTGTAAGTGAATATGATGGTTTGTAAATGAAGACTTAAGAATGGTGGAAGAATCAAGTATGGTGGATATCATAACTATGTACAAAAACTATGATGAGAGGATACATGTCTGTGTGTGAAGGTTGACATGCTACAAGAATGTGAATGGCTTAGAGGCATGGAGAGTTGGTGGTAGTCCTCCATCGATGTGCAAGGTGACAAGGACCCTATCTTGGTAGGGTAATTGAATTGATTACAAAATAATTGATCTCAGTTGATATAGAGTTTGGAAAGACCGTGGAATATATTAATGATGATCCACAGTTATATCAGTCTCGTGAAGGAAAGAAAATGGTTTGTTATAGTTTTGGAAGGTCTCAAAGATAGGGGAGCCTGTATCTAACTTGAATTAGGTATGGTAGATGCTAAGAAGGTTTGAAGTAGCTTGTAGTAGAGCAGATGAAGGGTGTTTATAGGCATGGTGACTTGTGAAGTAGGTCAGTCATTCAAGAAGAGTGAAATAGTATGTTTTAAGGTTGAAAAATACTGAGAAAATGCTTCAGGGATGAGGTAAGGTGATTAAGTCATTCCCATGACTTATATGCAAGGTATGTGGTCCTTCTTTTACGTTTTTAGTTAGAGATGGATGCAATGATCCTAAAGGTAGTCATAAGGTGCTACTTCATAAAGTATATGGGTCTCTAGGGCATTTCAAAGTTTGTCCTAGATGCACTGAAGAAGGTGTTTAGACATTTCAGTCTTCAAGTTGGTATGAAGTCAAGATATGGATATGGTATGTCAAGTTTGATCTCTCTCAAGTAAATATGGATCAAGGAAGATGTGAAAATGATTTTTTAAGTTGTTCATGTTCAGAATGATTGTTGGCATGTGTATGAGTTGTATGCATCAATTCAATTTATGTTACAGTGAATTCAATGCTTTGAAACATGTCAGAAAAGAGAGTACAATCCTATAATGGTATTAGATGACAGAGATGAAGACAAAATTGGAGGATATTAGCTCAAGGGGAGCTTTGTGGATGATCATATCAGGTCCATGGATCATTTTTTTGTTGTTCGAGATCATAAAAGAACAAGTACATCTAATGGGGAGTCACCAAGTTAAATAAGTTTGTCATTTGTGCATTGTTTCCATTGTGTCATATTGTGTGTTGTAATTTTCCATGTTGAGTCATCATAGCAGCATTTTCATAGATTTCAAAGGGGGAGAGTTACATCAGAAACATGGAAATGAGGTCTTGTAGCTATGTTTTGGTCATGTTGGTTGTCATCAATGTTTCAGAAGGCGGTTTCCATTAATGATAAAGGCGGAGATTGTTAATCATTGTGTTTTAGTTTTTTCGTTGATGACAAGTTCGTTAATGTAAAAGGGTGTGTAGATTTCATATCAGTCTCCATGAGGTGTTTTTCAATGTTAAGTCTAAAGGTTGATTGGTAGTTTTCGGTCTAGTTAATTCCTATGGTGTTCGGAGCATGTTAGCATGCATGGTCATAGTCTAAGTCATCCTAAGTTGAGTAGAGGATTGTCATGAATTTTATCATGGTTATTATGGTGTGTCATAGGTGTATGAATGCTTTGGAGTTGGATGAGTTGCTTCAAAGTTTGTCCGAATTCTATTCTATTTGCTTCATAGTATGAACTATTTGTTTCAGAGTATGAACCGATTGCTTCAAGTATGGAATGAATGTGTTAGATTTTTTATAATGCTATTATGACATGTGGTGAAGGTCAAACATATGCAGAGTAAAGTGGAGGAGTGCAAGTACAAGTTTGAGCATGATTTGTAGGTGTTCATCTAGACCTAGTCTAGGTGCTTAAAGGCCAAATGGAGCATGAGAATGAGGTGCAAAGGTATATGATCTCATGTAAGCATGTAGAAGTGTGAGAAAAAAATTCAGGTGTGTTAGTTCCTTTTGGATTGCTTGGAAGAAGATTCATGTGGTTGGTCTACTTTGTCATGGTGCAAACTAGGTCTAATCTTGGTGCTTGGAGACCCTTTAAGGCATGATAGTCACTTGCAGAAGTGTGTGAGATCTTAGAAACACTCAGGAAGGTATGTCACATCATATTCATCATGTAGAAGTAGTTATCAAAGGTTTCATGCTTGGTTAGAGTGTTAGTTCAGTTGGTTTTGGTCTAGAACATGCAAAACCCCAAGGCCTTTTAATGCAAGTCCTAGTGGTGGTGAAGATATAGAGATATTTGATATATGATGATGATTAGAGATGTTATTAGGTATTTTCATAATGTTTTGGGAAAATTTCAGGTTTTCATGTTGAGAAAATTGCAAGATATGATGTTTTTGGTGAAACATGGTACTTGAGAGTGTTATTTCTAGCTCAAAGAAAGTAAAATGCTCATGGTTGGCACATGAAATTTATGAATGGGAAGATTATTATTTTAGAGATGTTTTGGCATGAAGTTAATAATATCCTAGAGTTGGAATGAGGTCAAATGAGGCCAAAACATTTATGAACGAATGCTAAGAAGGTAAACTGCTTGTTATGGCTTTGAAACCCTAGGTCAAAAGAGATGGAGAATAAATTCATGGTATGTGCCCAAAATTGATTGGGTATGTTAGCATGATGATTTTATTTTGTGGAAGAATCCTGAAGGTTTCCATAAAATAAATTTAGAGCATGTGGTGATGAGTGGACCCTGCAAAAGCGACATGTTTCTGAAGAAGTTTAGTTTGAGACAAAGTTGTCCAAAGGAGTTGTAAAATAAATTGACATTATTTTTAGCATGGGATTTTTAATTGATTTCCATGATGATTTTAGATCATTATTGGGCTTATAGAGGGTAAATTGTGCCCTATGTATGAAGACTGGTCCTAAGGTAGTTTTGGGACAGTTTTGAGTAGTTTTTAGATATGGACTTGGTTGAAGGCCTTCCAATTGGAATTGGAAGGAAATTTAAGATGTTATAGAAATTATATTTATATGGATTTAAAATGGTATAAGGTTTATGTCTTGATTATGAGGTTTGATAGGTAAACCAACTCAATTTATGAAAAATAAGATTGTTTGTTTCTTAGGACATATTTGCTCGGTTTGAAAAATTGAGGTAGATGAGGCATATTTTTGGATTGGTTGATGCTTGATATCAGTTATGGAGTAAATAGAGATTAATTGTGTTCCTAGTGAAGGCCTTTGTGTGTTTTTAAAGTGATAGTAAGGGCGTAAACAAGTTGAGTTTTTAAAATTACTTTCTCGGGAGTTCAATTTGTGAATTGGAAAGTTGGTGTGGTTTACACATATGGATGTTTCATGAGCTCTAAAAATCATGGATGTTATATACAGGTCAGGTTGATTACAATGAGTGGTTACATGCCATATTTGAGGTATTTTTTATATGCTTGAATTCCATAAATGAAGACTGGGTTCTGAAATAAAATTTTGAGAGGATATGAGCCTTCTTGAAAGACTTGAATAATTTGATTGGTTCAAGATAATATGACCATGGATGGTTTTTTTATGTCATATTTTACATGTGTGGTGAATTTATTAATAATCATGGTTATGAGGTTTTGGTTTTTGCTCATCCATGTGATGGGGTTGGAGTTGCTTTTTAGCTGTTTTGTGAATTTGGGCATGGTGACCTACATGGGTCCATTGTGAATGTTTTTGAGTATGGTGTTATATTTTGGAGTTTTATTGGTTGAGATAAATTTATATGACTGACTTTTTCATGTTTGTGAGTTGAGAAGGGTATAAAGTGATTGTTTTAGTTCAAATTTGAACTAGCCGCGAGAGAGAGGGAAGAAGTGCAACCCAAGGGAGAGTGTGAAATAGGTATGAAGGCATCATTTCAGAGCTGAGGAAGTGTGTGGAAGGCTGAGGAATGTTAGATATCTTGTGTGTAAGGGTTTGAGATTAAATCAGTTTAAGTTTGATCAAGTTTGAGTGAGTTAGAAAGAGGTGTGTTTGAAGAGGGTTTGAAGGAATTTGGAGTTGAATCTTGTGATCACCATTAATTGAGTTACAAAAATGTATCTTTTGTGATCTTCTTATTAAAATCTTTTGTGATGAGTCATATTCATGTAAGTCTCTTTTTGTATGTAATATCAACAAGGTTTTAAGGGCTGGTGCTCCTTGTGGGGTTGGTGCCTCGCTAAAGAAATGTCTTGTGATGTGTAATATTCACTTGAGTTTTTGTTGTGTGTAATATCAAAAAAATCAGTGGTTTTTCTTCCCCTTGAGGGTTTCCCACTTACATCTTATGTTCTTGTGTACTCCTTCATGTTTATGTTCTTGTGGATGGTTGTTACTTATTGTTGAGATCTCATTAATGCATGGTTGAATGTTAATGGTGTATAAAAGTTAATTTGAAATTGTTTAAGGTTTTTAAAATTGATTCACCCCCTCTCTCAGTCCATTGTGCTTCCAACAAGACCTAGAAGGAATTATTTAAAATGTAAATTTGATTTGTAACATGGTTTTGTTGTGTGTGAGGGGAAATTGTGAATGTGGTTGTTTAAACCCCTATGTAAGCTAGATGATCAAGTAAGAATGAGGATTATTTTTAAGACCCAAAAAGAAAGATTGATTTCTATAAAGACTAATTATACAAGATGAAATATCGAAGGAAGATGAAAGAAAAATGGAAAGGCGTACTATGTTTTCTAAGCACTCATTTTTAATTATCTTAAGCATTTTGAGAGATCCACTAAACAAATCCATATTAAAGAGTTAGTAAGAAATAAACCAAGAAATGGATTTTACTATGAAAGCGTAAAATTTGATCAAAAGGGGACCAATGGTCCCACCAAAGCGTGCTTGAGAATATTTATGGTAGATTTCGAGTTTTCTATACTACATAAAATAAATTACCAAAAACTCAAAAGACAACAAGGTTTAATGATACCTGCATCGATAGAATGTTGAGATGTGGGGTACAAATAGATGCGAGAGACTCCTTCCAATGAATAACATAACATGCACACAAAGAAATAATTTAACAAGAGAGATATTAGATAATACGATGACGAGTTGTTTGGCAAAGGCCAATCCTAGGAACCAAAGGGCTTCCTTTGATGGGTGTCAACTCATTTTAGACAATTAAGTGATAAATGATGAAATAGATAATATGATAAAAGAGATTATGATATTTAGATAATACAATGACAAAACAAAAGCAATCTTCCATAGGGATAGGAAGATCATGTTCTGCATAGTAGATGGCCCAAGCTATGTCTGTGGTAAGATAAAGTTCCTCAAAATACTTGATCCACTCTTGCTCGATGGAATCCTATATTTCTCAACTGATTTCCAGTGGCCCTCAATGTATTTTGGATTTGGTGTCGGGAAGATGGTGTAGAGGCTCAACACTTGTGTGATTTTTATTGATACGAAACAAAGGTTGGGAGATGATTGGGGGTCGTATAGCTTTCGATCGGGTGTGCTTCACCTAGAAAAATCATCTACATACGAGAAGATGCCTAGAAGCAAATAGATTAGCATAAATTTAGTTCTTATAAGGTTTAAAACATGAGATATGTGATCAAAATGCTTAAAGATAGGAATCGTGATCGATTCCGGGTAATTCTTGGTGATCTATAGGAATCACTAGCAATTGTTATGAAAAAGTTTGATATTAAATAAGATGCAAGCTTGATGCAAAAAAATGACTTGATGATTGAGTTGTCTTTTAATAAAATGTGTAGAAAGATAAAGGATGTAAAGAGATGATAATAACTTACCTTGGATACTTAATGTAGATAACAATATGTGGAGAAACCTTACAACATTTGTGATATTTCTAACGACTTGTTGTGGCTTGACAAGATGCTAGGATTTTGTAGATGATGTTGTATATATATCCAAAGGGTTAGAGTTTTGTTGCAATGTTCCAAGGATCCCGATTAAAGAAATTTGATCGGTTTATATAGAATCACCGATGATTTGTTAGAATCATTGGCGATCGAGAAAAAAGTGGGGAAAACTCACTTGGAAGTGGTTAAAACCACTTCCAAATGAGTTATTTTGGGTTAGGAGTATGTATGGATGGGGTGGAAGTGTGTTAGGGAGGTTGGAAGTTTAGCCAAAATAATTTTTATGAGGTTTAGGAGGTTAGTATGGGGTCAATAAGGATTTACATGGGTAAGATGTAAGTTTATGAGGATAAAATATGATTTATAGGATAATGGGATAAGATTAGTGTGTAGATGTTAAGTGTGAGGGGTGTAGATAAGTCACTTAGGGGTACCAAAAAACTAGTGTCTACAAGATGAATTAGGTAGATGGGGGTTAGTAACATTATCACATGTGATAGAAATTTGTTTGTCATCATAACCATTCTTCTTGAAAATGGTGGCCAAGTGATTAAATTTAGGAACCGGTGCTCACTATCGGATATTCTCAAGGCTCAGAAGCCAATGTTCTAAGAACGCCATCTTTTTGGGTAGGGTGATAGTGGGATTCCTCCCTTAGGTAACAATCAATGTGTGTTTTCTTTCTAAATACCTTGTGAGAGTGACACATTATCTTTTCTTCTTAATAGGATGGCAAGGACTGGAATAGAATTATCAACTCTTGTTTATATGCTGAATTGAATGTGTGGTGAAATATTGCTTAGGTGAGAGAGAAATTCATTAAGTTGATACATTTTGTGAAGATAGAATACATTGGTATCATATGTAGATCTCTTCCACCAAACTAGTTTTAATAGATGAGATTCAATTGCCTTTATTTCATAGTTTTCCATATATTTATTGGTAATTTTGGGGGAAAGTGGGGAAACCATAGAAATACCCTCAATTTTTTCATAAATTTCACCATTGAAGCTAAAGATAACAGGCCTAAGCAAATTTCAAATAGATTTACAGAGTTTCAATATCAATGAATTGTGTAATAATTTGAATGGCTTGATGAATTGGGATTTTAGTGAAAAGGGACACCACATCAAAACTTATGATAGAGCCATGACAATCCACTTTTGTTCTCTTATAAATTTTGTTGGTGTAGGATATTTATTTTCTTTTTATTAGTTTATCAAGATTATCATGTTATGTTGACTCATCTTTTGCAGTGTCATAATTTGTCATAGGAGTTAGTATGACATGTCTTACATGATATAGAATGTCATAGTATGTCATTAGAGTTACATTCCTATTTTAGGAATGTAACTCTCCTTCCTATAATATGAATATCCCCATGGAGGAGTTACACAAAAATCCTATTTGTACATGCTCCCACTTGAGCTATTTAGAGGTTGGTTAATGGAGGCTTAATGTAAGTTATCATCATATTGCATTTTATTGTTAGTTTATCTTGATTTTTGCAACTATACGTTGCTTGCGTTGTTATCCATAGATCCTCACTAGTCCTCTAATATGGTATCATAGCTGAATCTAGAAAAATGTTTGTCTATTTTTTATTAGTTTTTTTATTTTTTAAAGTACTTCATTTGTGTATCTAACAGTTCATGTGCAAATAGATTTTGACTCCATCTTGAATAAGTGTTGGTTTTGGGTTTAGTGTTGTTGTGGGAAGGTTGGTGTTTGCAGATTTTAGGTTGAGGGTTCAAATTTTATGGGGTTCCAAAATCATGAAATTTACAAAAAAATTGTGGGGACCTTTCTAGGAGTTTTGTAGCTAAAGTAGTTATTTGTAGTTGAACGGGGAACCATTATGTTATGTTTAGCGAATTGTTTGGTGGATTTTACAAGTTTAGTGAAGGATTTCACCCATTTAAATCATCTTTTCAATGCATTAATATCAACGTTCATTGGATTCAAAATCAATGTGCACTTTCCTAGCTTAGTGGGCTCCTCCAACTCAGCTCGGCGAGCTTGGTTTGAGCTCTTCACCACGTAGCTCTTCTCATCCACTATGTGGCATAAATTAGTGAGATTAAATTTTTCTCTCGACTCATTTGGTTTATCGATCCATTCTATCTTGTTTCCCTACTCACATTTGCAAATAACCTAGACCCATCTCACATCACCAATATGCTCTAATCTAACTCAGACCTTTCTCATATTGAGCTCGGATCTTCCTACGCAACTTATTGCATAGTTTTTGGCCTATATTTTTCCCTCACAACTCAACTTGGTCCACCTATGCTCCATTTTTGAGCTCACCCAGATCAAGGAAATTTTTGACATTTCAATGTGGGTGGGTTAAGATGAGATCTCGACCTTCACTCCACACAACTCGGTCACCATATGTTGGGAATGTTTGTCCTAGCTTGACTACATGTGCAACTCAGTTCACTTTGCCTCTCTACTATGAACCTCCAATGTGGTCTAGCTCTACTCATCTTGGTTTTTCTTATGTGCACCCTCTAATCGACCTTTTTTGCTCTATTCCACTCACAACTCAACTTCGCATAGCCCTTTTTGTCCATGACCTATATCAGCTAGTACTTGTCTTGGCTCACCCTACTCGACATGATCTTTCAAACCCTAGCTCAACCGACTCCATTGATCTCTACTTGGATGGATGCAAATCGTAGCCACTCTATGCTCCTACTGACTCGGACCGAGTGACTTGGTATTGAACCTAAATACTTGATCAATACATTTCCCACCCATATGCTAAAAATCATGTTCAAATCAATTTATGAAATAATATAATTTTTTTGTGAAGGGATTTATTGTTTTTTAATGCAAGTGTGGTATTTTAGCCTTAATGGCTTAATGACCTAGAGTTTTATGTAAAGTGGTCACATGATCAAACCTCCTTGTTAATTTTGCAAAAACAAATTATGTAGTGCATAAAAATTATAAGTGTCAAACTCATTAAATGGTCTAATAAGCAAAAACAAAAACACTCATATCTTTTGATCGACTACTCAGATTTGAGTGTCATCTTTTCAAAAGTGTTTGTTTTTTTGTCCTCATTTTGTTGATCCTACATGTTTTATTATCGCACCAAGAAATTATAAAGTGCCAAAACTGGGTGGGTTAAAATGTAAATTTTGGGGGTGTTGTAATCACATGCATACGCATATTCAACCTGAGTGTAACATCTTGCAACCTTGAGTGTGTTCTCACACTCATCTCTTTTGCATTCTATAGTGATTAAGCTAAAATGTAATTTAGATGCCTAATCTGAATGCTATAACAAAAGTAAATAAATGAATAATGAGATACTAAAATAGATCTAAGTACTTAAGTGATAAAATATGAAACCCTAATGTGTAAAGAAGGGTAAGATTCCTTAGTTGATTTCGTTGAGTTTTGGAAAGTGCACAGAGCTGGAAAATAGAGAAATGCAAAGCACTAATCATCGCACTAGAGCAGTAAACTTATAGATATGGAGGATTTTACTTGACGGGGGCACTGGAGAGGGATAGTGTAACATCCACTTTTGTCACTTCACATCAAGGAATATATAAATATATATATATATATATAAACGTTATGCTTCACAATTTAAATACCCATATATTTAAATCCAACATAAACCTTAATGCAATCCATTTCCAATAACTATCATAAACCATATGCAAATCGCATGAGTCTATATAGATCCTACACGATCAATCTCAATGCTCTTTACTAGCTAATACACAAGAGTATAATTTGGTTTTCCTTTATCAAGCATTGATAATTAAGTGATGCTTTCTAAGTGTCTACTTGGATTCTTCCACGAAATCCATCCGACATCTCACAACTTAGATCTTGGTGAAATCACGATAGTGTAATCAACAACTTACACTACTTTATGCAAAGTTTCAGATTCATGTATGCCATGCTCGGTTCTGTGATGACACACTCGCCATTGGGAACTTTTCATCTCACCTTAATCACTTATTCAGTTATATGGATTAGCAATCAATGGTGTTGTAAACAGCTACAAGTCTTGTACAAGGTACAAATTTGGATTAACCTATATGAAGACATACCTCTATGTCATCCTATGATGCCTATGGGAAAGTAAGTGTCTCCATAATGATTTGCATCATTACTAGACCACTTCCCTTCCTGTAGCCATCATAAGTTGGCATCGAGGTACGTATCTATGAGGTTCAATCCACCTTTGTAACTCTAACAAAGCTTGTACTTAATGCAATACCATGTCACAATTTAGGGTCTTGATGAGGCTACTCAGTATAGTTGTTAAGCGACAATATTCAAATAACGACTAATGTCATTAATGGATACGACCACGTAGTGGTTGTAGTGAGTTGACCTATCAAGGGTCCTAAATTGGAACATGGTATCTTAATTAATTTAATCATGACATGTTATTCTAAATTCCATGAGTCTTTCACCACTAATGAATCATATATAGGGTCATATCTCATAGTATCACAATAGGTAAAAATGTAGTTCTAATAATATTCATTTCTACCTATTTGTTTCAGATATAAGTTATTTAAATCCTTTAGATATGTATTCCCAATCTTACAATTACACAATTTATGATTCTATTTCAAACTGTATAAAATATTGTCTCTCATTATCAAGGAGTAAACAACTATTAATGTTGTTCTTACCCCTATATGTAATTATGCAAAGCTACATAATCAATCGACATTTATGATACATTGTATCATTTCCATTATCCCCCTTTTAATAACACTTATGTTATTTATTTGAATCATGTTATCCAAGTTTACTTTTGCATCTTTATATTAGTCAGGTCTATTTTACATGCATATGAATCTTACTCATTTTAGGTTTCTCATTTTAGTGATACACTAATTCTCTTGAGAAACTTCTGCAACAATATCCATACCCAACTTAGGTTTATTTGCAAGGTTACTACCAACTCGGTAGTTTATTTATTTCTCTTAGATCTTCATGCCAATTTCCTTGGCATCTAAATATATATATTCAAATACATCTCAATTATAGGAACATTGTTAGCATTCCATTATATGACTACAACATCATATCTTAATTATGGTTATATTAAACTTACTCTTTTGGGAGTATAGATCCCAATCCTTCATAGTGGATCTGTTGATAAGTACTCAAGGTGAGCACAACCTACATGTTCCTAATAACAAAATCATCATTTTCTTATGGCCTCCTAAATATGATTTCATGGTAGATTAGTATGCAAGTATTTAATCTCTTATATAGTTCTTTCCCAACCATATCCCATATTCTATGGGAACTTTAAGTATTTAAGTTTAATCTGATTAATAATGAATTGGCCTCATTATATATTGATAATTGTAGTAATACTTCATCATAAATGTTCATCACATCATATCTTAGATGAGGGTAAATGTGATAGAACTTTTACTTCATTTCACCACTTCTTGGATTGACAGTTTGCTTAGGTGTAGAAGAACATCCTTCTTCTATTTTATACTCAAGTAATTACCAGTATTACATTGAATCTTTTTCCCCTTTTTTTTAAAATCAAATTGGTTTATATAATCATCCTTCTTAGTCTTTTAAAAGGTTGAATATTTCCCCAAGAGAACTACATTCAGGCATCAAAGACTCTACTCAAAACTTAAAAATTAATCTTACGACTCGGAGATTATATATCTTATTTTCCCTTCTGAGATAGATGCATAACTGGTGAATACATCCTTTATGTAAGTCATTGTTACCTACTTAAGAAATATCATTTCTATCTAGTATACCATTAAATTGGATTTGGAGGTTTACAACTTATTGCTTCAATTCCCCTTTAGTGCTAGAAAATTATCCCCTTAATAACATATATCCCCAACACTAAATCTAAACGTTCATATTACGTTATGGCTGACTCACTGAGTTATATTAGTCCTTCCATATAATCATTATATGGTTCTATTTTCATAATAGATCATAAGAATAAAGTAATATCCATACAAATAGTACTACAACATATTCTAATATATTACAAAGACTCCATGATGATAACAATAGATTTTCAACAATAGGTAACAATTATCTATTGAATGAATTATCAAGTCACGATCATTTTACAATATATTACATATTCACACATAAGGTTTTCACAAGTAAAACCTTGCACATCAAATTCAATGACTTCTTAATCATAATAGGAATCACTCATTTCACCAACTTGACTCCAATCTTTATCCTTTTAAAGTAAGCATACAATTCAATTAGATAACCAAGATGTCTCTTTACTTCACGCTTGTTATCTTCACTCACCTTCCTGCAATGGTTAGACAAGGTTAGTATAGCTGAACTGAGCAAGAAAATTCCATTATCTCGTTTATCAATTTATGTCAAAAGATATTATAATGAATAAATACAACAACATTTAAATTCATACTATCAACATAACCACAAGTACCTCTAACATCATGTTTAATATTTTAGTTTGCATCTATTAAGCACTGCACATTTTACCTTCTTCAAGATATACTTCATTGACAGAGTCTCATTAACATATCACATAAACAAGTTAAGATAAGATGAGATAAATAGAATAATGTCCAACAATGATCATCAAATAATCAAAACAACATATTATGATAGAAGAAAACGATACCCTTAGAGGTTAGATAGAAATATCAAACTTTTATCAAACATGGTATAAATTCATATCATCTCATTCTTAGCTAGAATTTTTTTCTACTACTTTTGTTCAAGCAATTCAACAAGTATTACCCTTGGGCACACAAAGTAATCTATTCAACACAACTGATCCCAACTAGTTTCAGAAATCCTAAAATAATCGTCAATTAAGCCCTTACTATAATAACTATAGTCTTATTGTTTGAATCCCACAAATTTTATATGTCAGAACTTCATAAAACAACATATCTTATATTAACCATTAATATCTTAATATGGCATAAGCCTCATATAGCTCAAAGTTATATATCGTAATAGCTTATACGAATTAAGGTAATATAAATTTCATAGCTCAATCATAAAATCTTGTATATTATTTAACACAACTCATCTCATTGAGTTACTTCTAATTACATTTAGTCATAATAAGAATCCACTTTCAAGTGCGGCCCCAATGAAACTTGATCACACTAATGTATGTAAAATTATAAACCTTCTTAGCTTTTCATAGCGACTAGTATGTACTACTCCTCTATAATGGGTTATAATACACTCCGTATAACATCCAATAGAGGATCATATTATATCCAAATGGTCACCACATAATACAACTTATGAGATCATCTAGAAAATTGAATGATAGCAATAAGAAGTGATTAAGTTTAAGTTCCTCCATTGCACCTTTTAAAATAAATCAAAAAAACTTTAAGTGACATTTCAATTGTGCCAAACTAGTCAAAACTCATTGGTTTAGGATAAGACTTATCAGTCTTTCTAATAAAAATTCATAATCACCATTTTTTCCAGGCATTATCCCTCAAGGCCTAAGCTCTAATCGAGCTTTTTTCACAAGTTTAAAAACTTGTAACAATTATATATTTAACATATGAACAAAAACAACTTCCAAAATGTGGAAGAAATGGTTTATCATTCACGAAATAGGATGAGCTAGGCTCAGTCCTTCTAAAAAATAATCTTTGAATTCATTTACAATTATTTGGTATCAATCCAAAATGGTTTAGACAACAAACTCATGAAAATAAGCAGATGATGACATTCTTTTAGATCAGAGTGAGACAAAGGCTCGACATAATCAACATCTTATTACAACAACTAAGGAACATACCTCATTCCAAAGTAAAAGAATGTTTAGGTTGAGCTTACAACCTACACAAGACTAAACGAGTAACGAGAGAAGATATGGTCTACCACTTAGCAAATTATTATAGTTCAACTCCTACAAAACCAGTAGTAGTCCCAAGATACTCCTCAAAAACCTCCCTAAGAGTTTTAGGGATCAACACATCAACCAAAATAACACGAAGTGTTACCTATCCATAAAGACATTATTCAAAAAGGGAAAATTAGGAAATTTTTATACCCAAGTTCAATTTACGAAGGATGAGTGATAGAGAAAGCTCACTCATAGGCCCATTAAAGGTAAGTGATTTAGTTGATTAAATCTAGTAAACCCTAATCCATAATGATAAATCTTGGTTTATTATAAGTCGAGTTGATTTGTAAATAATAGTCCATTAAATACCTTTTATTTAAGTTAATACAATGAATAAAGAAAACACCAACCCTAAATCTCCATCTTAACCTCGACGTATACCCAAAAACACTTTCATTTCTCATTTCTATAATTAACACGCACAAACCATAAGAGAATGAGTTTAACACATCGATAATGAGGACACAATTTCATACCATTTCCCAAATGATCAATTTTGATCATATACAGAAATCATAGAGCACCCAAATCAACTTGCATATTTATAATAAAAATTAGCCCAAACCCAAAATTATCTGGGATTTCCCAAAATCGATATAAATATAACAATAATACAGAGGCTCAAAACCTCTTCTTGGATATCGTTCCATCCCGTATATTAAAAATACGTTTAGAGCAGTATTAGAGGTAAATATTAAAAAATGCCACTATTTCCAACCATAATTTTTATCATTACTTTTCACATAAATAAATTTTATAAAACAACAAGCTGTGGATTTCACATGCTCACAATTTTCTCAACCCAAGCATGATTGCAATATGTATTCAATCTAATACCAAATGAAATAAAATGATAGGAGGGATAATGAACAGTTCTTTCCTAGAAAAGGGTTGACTGAATTCTTTTCTTTCAACTTTATTCTCATCCAAAAGTCGAATGCCAAATTTGAACCAAGAACTTCGATTCCACCTTCATGGCCCATTGATTCCACACAATGCTCTTATAGAATAATTTATTCAGAGCTAGTGAAGGCAATAAAAATTCTGCAAGTAAACTTCGCCAAGATCCATTTTCATTGACAAAACTATCAATTTCAACCCTATGAACTGATAGTTGTTAGATGGAGTTGCACTCAACTCAAGGTAATTAATTGATATTAATGACAGGCATGCCACGTAAGTGGCTTTGGCTTACCCCACCGCATTTCCATTCTGGTAGATAGAAATGATTTTAACCCTAGTTGCATGGATTTTTAAGCCTTAATCATGGCATTTGAAAATTCATCCATTGCATGAATTAAAACTTATCATTATACCCAAGCTTACATGCATGGCTCGGGTTTGACCCCAAATCCTCTTTTTATTTTTTAAAAATAAATAACATTGTAACCTTTTAATTACCACTATAATCCCATAGTGATACATATAAAACATGAAATCAACTATAGTAATTCCATATTCCAAAATAAGCATTATGACCCACGATTCATAAGCCAAGTCATCTGATCACTAGTGTGATCGATCGTAAAAATGATAGTTAGGTGAATCTCTTCAATATATTCTAATGTTTAAACATGTTCCCATCAAGGGCTAAAACAATGTTGAATAATGTTGATTACTATATCACAAGTATATATATATATAGACACTAACCTTAGAAAACTTTAACCCATCCCATTATGATATCATGGTCCAATGCCTCAAATAGATATCAAATCATAAAAAAGAAAGATGCAAAATGAGGGGTTGAAATGTCCTCGGCTACAATGATGGACTTACTAATGAGCATTTCTTTGCATTTCATGCCCAATGTAGTTCTATGTGTGTGTACGGAATTGTGCCCTAGGTTGCTCTTGTGTGTGTCACACTTGGATAGTGAGCAAGTAGCTATATGTAGAATGTAATAAATGTGTGAATGGAATAGAATGAACTTCCCTTCTATGAAGTGTGTTGCAAAAATCAGTCCTTGTGTCCCTTGTGATGGAGCTAGATGGATGCAATGGAGATCTTATATGCCTTGATGGATGTAACCTTAGGTGGTGATAGATAGTTCTTAGTGCTTGGTCCCTTATTATGATCACATAACTTTATATTTATATGATTCCTTTGCTTGAATTTCATAATTAATCCTGAAAAGGCCAACTACCAAAAAGATAAGATGCTCAAATGACTAGAAAAGACCCAAAAGTATAGAAAATAAACTAGTTTTGCACACAGATAACACATTGAATATAATATGTTATTATTCTATCTTCAACTTACACGAATCATGGCTATTATATAGCCACTTACATAGAAAAACAACCTCCAAAATAATAGGGAGGTGTTACAACTAATATCTGGAATAATATTCACGAGTACAACATACTAACCACTAAGTACGTACTAATTTACCAAATGGTAAATCACCCACAACCATGTAAATATTAATTTTCCTAACATTCCCCCTTAATGTTTACATGGTAGTAAACAAACTGTCACACATCTTTTGTAGCTTACCACCCATGCTTGCTCATGATCTTAGTACAACACTCAAACTGAAGGTAGAAGAAGGAACACATCAACTTCTTATCAACACATTTGAGCGATGATGATGGGAACATGCTTAGGAATCATTTGTTTATCAACCAATCACTATAGGGAACACATCTGACCTACTCAGTGTGGGAACTCAAGCAAGAACCATCTACATAGCCTTCAATGGTTTTACAAAGGTTTACCACAAACCTAGGTATGAACAGGAACACATCGACTGTTCAACCTCTTCAAGAATCATGATGTTGCATTTCAATTTTTTTCTGTTCTTCACTATGTTATTACATAAGGGAATTATGTAGGAATAACCACATATACATGTGAATAGGAATGGACCTCTGTTCTTATTTTTCACACCACACTAACAAGCTGAAAAATTGAATACACATTGAACACTAAAATAATCACACATATGCCACCAAATCATTTTGTGTGACCCCATCTTTGGTGGTTGGCGAGAGGTCATTGGTTTTCTTCCGGCCTCGATGCCTCTGTTCTCAAGTAAATGATTTTGCTAACTCATTCAGATTTGGAAATGAAGCTTAATGATTCCCATGTTATTTATTATTCCCCCACAACGTGAAATCATTTATTTTCCCGACGTCAGTAACACTTTGAAAATGCGTTCATGAGGTAATTTTTTTAATTTTATGGACTTTTTATAATGTCACAATATTTAGGATCTTTTTACACATTGACGATGCAAAATAACTTTTGACAATTGATAAAATGATAAAAAAAAAACCCAAAATCACCTAATGATACTTTGGTTACAAATCACGGTGACTATTAAAAATACAAAATTATGAAAATATGATAATTAAAAAGTAATTAAAATTTACTTTTTAACATAATTTCACATCTTTCCCTAATCTACAATTCTTTCCAAAATGAGTATTTTTTTATTAAACACCACTTAAAATATTATCACCATACCAAATTTTTCTTACCACTTCCTCGTAGTTTGGGTTTTAAACTCTAGATATACAATCATGTAAGGTTTTAGCAAAAATGTCAACAACCATTTATTCTATCAAGCACCTTGAAAACAATCTCACACTTATTTATATTTGAATATAATAAAAAAAAGTGGCTTTTGTATTTAAATGAATACCTTTAATTTTAAAAAAGAGTGTTGGCTCGCTAGTCTAACTATCGAATCCACCTTGAATTGTGTTATTTAAATTTTGGATCCTCTTTGAATGCATTTCAAATTATCGGCTCCTCAATGTAGAATTCATGTCCTTGTCTACATGGATCATTGAAAGGAGTGTCATGTAAATCTAGAGAAGAGCTTTAAAATCTTGACGTATGGTGTTGTTGGTGGATCAGACCTGAATCATGGCGTGGAAGTTGAGAAGAATGGATACGTAAAATTTGTCGATGTACGAGAGATAATAAGGCACGAGAAATGAGTGAACGAGTTATATCAATGTGTAATTTTGGAGGATTGTATGATGCTATGGAGGGAAAAATTCCACAAAAACTACAACTTACTTGATCAATTAGAGCAATGTATGTGATCTACACTGAACTTCAACTACAGATAAACCCCAAATCATAGAAAAACACAATTGTTCTGATTCATGCAAGACTAAAATAATGTAAAGTTCTTCTCAGACCACCATGCAGAGGAAGATGCAACCAAAGTAGATCCAAATATCTCTTCAATAACTTTCATATATTTTATCAACACAATGGCAATGACCAGGAACAAGAAGGGATGCAAAATGATAGTGCCTTTTACTGTAAGTATTCTTCCTTTGTGTTGGATAGATTTTTGCATAGCTAAAAACCTAGGCAATCATGAGATAAATCTCCCTCATTTACCGGTGAGGCTCCCATGTAAGATCTTGTCGATTATATTTTCTAATATCTATTTGTTAATTTTACTTTAACCGCATAGCTCATGGACCATGGCTAGACGGTTTTGCAACAAGTAAGTTGTAAGAAAATAATAGGAATCGGGGGAAAGGCAAGAGGATGTGCAACCCAATCGATAGTTTACAAATTTGATCGCATGCACATAGATTAAAACAAATAGATCATTAAACACAGAATTCAAAGCAAAGGAAACTTTTAGATCTAGATCTAGAATAACACAAAATTTATGAATATATCTAGAAATAAATACGAGACGAATGCACCATTAACACAAAGTTCTCTGGAAATCTCCTCTCCATTCCTCTCGCTTAAGAAAGCTATCAAGGGTTTTAGCTCAAAGTCCGGAACACAAGAATGCTGATTATAAATTTTGATCCTTTAACCCGTAGGTTCTTCCTCTATTTATAGTGTATAAAAGGAAATTACAAATAGGAAGCTTTAAATGAATTCCCACATGCAGAAGCTATGAAAAGGGAAACAACTAGCAATCTTCCTCCTAGAATTCCTCTTTGCATGACATGCATGATTTATAACTGAAAAATAGAACCTTCTATTTTGCATGTCTGCCACCTATTTCCAAGTAATTGACTTCTTCAAGTAATGGCTTTTAAACCAATCACTTAAGTTTTATAATTTAATTGATTGCTCAATTACTTTGTCGGAGAAAATAAAAGAAAGAGGAAAAGAAATAAGAAGAAAGCTGCAACCCTCCCAGTCTTGTTCTTCTTCCATATTCTACATGCGGTTGACTCTTTTGCCTTTGATTCTCACCAAACTAGATCTGGAAGCTATGCATGACTGTGATTTGCTTGCGGGTATTGCCTTTGACCTATCTTCCCCTCTATCCTTGAAGATTTTACAATTCTTCTTCAGTACATGCAAAGTAAATTCAATGAAGGCTTCAATTGGAAGATTGGGAGCACATGCACAAGATCTGGAAGGAATTTTTCATGCATTGACTTCTACACGAGCTATGTTGCAAACAAGAGGATGAATTTTTTGCGAAGCCTTTGCAATTATGAGATCTGGATTTGTCAATTAAATCGGTGATAGGTTCAAGGCCTACGTTTGTATCATTGACTTGATGAATCTGGAAGCTATGCATGATTCGTTGATCCTTTTCTTTCATCATGCTTCATCATGGCTAGAAAAATCTTTGTCTAAGCTCTTTTTATTTTAATTCTACCGAATCCCTTGCAATTGGATCAATTTGTGTAGATCTAGAAAAAATTTCAGATTCGAAAGATATATTCAATATATCTAACATTGATTTGAACTTCTTTTCACTAATATGAGCACCTGTGATGAATACCTGCAATTAATTCAGACAAAGATGAAGTCCAAAGCATGAATACTTGATTTATGTCACCAAAAATCTGCATATGAAGCCTGCTGCCCTAAAATTTGAGGTTTTGCTTGCATGCAAAGCAAGCAAAAATATTATTTAATTCACCAGAGCACTTATACCAACATGCAGATAATTATCATAGCAAGAATCAAGCCATTCCAACCCTAGGTGCCAAACCTTGAAGCTCCCGGCAATGAAAAACACTCTTTAATGCAAAAACCTCCTTCCTTTGGTGCCAAAACCTATCCGGGTTGCAATCCTTTGCAAAAATAATTAATTGCTTCTTTATTATGGCAACCCATGCTTATATAACCCTCAGCATTCTATTTTTAATAATTTCCCTTCCTATTTCTGGCAATTTAATTAATAAACAATCATGTTTATTCACCCAAATTGGGTGCCCAATTATGCATGTTGCTAGTTGTTTTTAAATAAATTATTTTATTTATTTTTAGCATGCATCCTTGACTTTTCCTTCTCTCTTCCACTTGCATTGAATTTCCTTTTATTTATGGCTCCAAAATTGGGTGAATAAACCATTAATAAATATTATTAAATGCATTATATTAACCCAAGGTGGGTCACACTTTTTGGCAAGAGGAATTGCTAAAAATAAGAAGTCGGCTTGATGGGAATTTCCACCCTGCACTGCAGCTCCAAAAATCCCCTCTTCCACTTAAGTGATTTGACTTTCATCATGGGAATTTTTACCCTGTAAGGCAAGTAAGAAATTCTCACTTTCTGCCACCTCTAATATTCCCATTGCGTAAGCTGAAGTGAATTTGACTTCATGGGAAAAATTACCATCTAAGGCAGGTAAGAAATTCTCACCTTCTGCCACTACCAAAATTCCCACTAGCAGCTTAAAGTCTTCCTTCCAAAAAGTGTGACTTACATTAAAATTGGCCTCCTTTGATAAAGTGCAACTTGCATGGGTGAATAAATCTCTTTGGTGGGAAAATTTAGCCTGTCATGCAAGCAGAAAATTCCCATCGGTGCTTTAAGTGATTTTTCTTTATTTTATAATGGAAATTTTCACCTGCAAGGCAGAGTAAGAAATTCCTGCCTGCTTGTCGCCTCTAATTTTCCCATCGTAGCTTAAGTGACTTTGACTTCATGGGAAAAAGTACCCTACAAGGCAGGTAAGAAATTCTGCCTACCTGCCACTACTAAAAATCTCATCGCAGCTTACACTCATTAATTCTAGAAAATGCGACTTGCCTGGGAGAGGCTTTTTGTGCATGACTTCATCTTTTTTGGTCAGAAGCTTACATTTTGAGGTTGATTCCTTCTGGTGTTGTGTCGGTAGATGATCTCCAGATGCTTCAAGAAATTAAACAGACTATATTGGAAAAGGAATTGACCTAGGGGAATTTCATAGAGAAACAGTGGAGGAAACCAAAGAAAAATGCAAAAGAAATAAATAAAAGTGAAAAACATTGCCAGAAGTCACTGACAAGGATCTGAATTCATTCCTAGTGAATATGCTATTGAGATGTGTGAATAATTGCATGAAAAACATCAACAAGATTCAACCTGAGCACAATTTACTTCAAACGGGGCATTATTTCTTTAATAACCAATTTTTAAAAAAATTCTCTTGTGACAAAACTTGGTGGAGGGATAAAATGAGTTTCGACATCTGGGTATTTGTCAAAAGTGGCTCATATGATTCACTGGGAATATCTTAACGTAATACATGCATCTTCTAGCAATAAAAACACAAAAAGACCAGTTAGTTTAAAAGAGTGAAAAATTTCCAACATGGGGTAGTCTCATATTTTAGGGTAAAATATGGAGACACCAGTTGGCTCCATCTGTGGACATCTTTACCTCTTTCAAAATGAAAGGAGTGAAGATGAGATCCCAAAGATATCTAGTTTTTGTCTTGTCCATTAGGTTCTGGGTCGAAGTCATAAAATAAAACCAAACCAAACAAAAAGAAAAGAAAAGAAAAGAAAACAACAAAAGTTTTATTTATATACAAACAGGTTTTACCCTGTATCTCAATTTCTAAATAGCTTCAGATGTTTCCCGTTGAAAGGAAGTGGTAACTCAATTCCATCCTAGTAGGCAAGGAAGAAATTATCCATTCCAGCAACTCTCTTAATCATGAAGGGCCCTTTTAGAGTGAATCAGATTTTTCGTGCATGCCCTTTGGTTCATGTCTATTGTCCCACCAAATTACCCAGTCTTCGATCTTGAACTTCCTTTCTCTTTCCTTCTTGTAAAATACCTTGGGCAAGTCCTTATCAACTTCATCTGGTGGTGGCTCATCCTTTCTTCTCTCTATGGTGGATAAGTCTGCATCAACTTCCTCCATTCCCAGATTTACCTATTGCATTTATGAGGAAGAACTATCACCATATTCTTTGTTCTTCTTCAAGTACTAATCATGCTTGTTGAAAGTCTCCACTAAGGAAACTAAACCCTTGGGGATTTTGTTACCTTTTGGTTGGATTATTCCACTATTGTCATCATAACCTGGATCAGTTTGTCTTGTGATTGTTCGTCGTGGTGGTGATTTATTCCCTTCAACATGCAGACATGCAGATGTTTGTTTGTCATCATTGAAAGTCTACCAATGTTCAACATTATCAGGGACTTTGGGGCGGTAGACCATCTCCACTTTATAGTTTCCTTGTCTGAATATGGACGGTGGTCTATCCGGATTCAATAGTGCAGTTGTGACTACCAAAGAGTCTTCCTTGGAATTCTGATTTATTGGAATGAAGTCGATAGAGAAGGCTGCAAAATCGAGTGTGGCAGAAATCACTTTATCTTTGTAATGCTTCATCTCATCTCTTTTGACTTGATTTTTCCCTCGAACTTGCTTTACTAGAAGTTTAGCATCTCCTTGGGCTTTGAGGATTTTACTCCTTTATTTCTAGCTTGATCCATTCCTAAGAACAATGCTTCATACTCTAACGTATTTTTGGGGTTCTCAAACATCGGAGTTGAGGGAGTATGGGAATATCTCATGATCTGGAGATATTAGTAGAACACCAACTCCTGATCCAAAAGAACAACAAGTGCCTTTAAACTCTAGAGTCCAAAAATTTTCTTCTTCTTTTGTTGGCTCTGGTTGAAGTTCAGCTCTGGAATACCTTTATCCATTTCCAAGAAATAGACCCCACAGTGATTCCTAAAAAAATAATCGAGATCTAGGACCCTTAGATTTTGTACTTGGACTTCTTTTCCAGCTCCAGCTTATGGTTAATCCCCTTGATAGGAATATGAGCACAGGACCAATCCATCTTTACTTCTCCTCCCAACTCTTTGCAAAAGTTTCAGTCAGAAACATCCCGTAGGAAACAAGAATATCTGCAACTAAGATTGTCATCTTTAATCTTTTGTTAGGAAAAGCTGCCAGAATAGCAGTTGTGCATCTTTGATTTGTCCGATTAAAGGGACTTGTCTCTCCATGGAATAACACCTTCCTATGGTCTTCGTCAGGGTAAGCCCAAGAGCATTCACAACTTTAGTTGGCATGACATTGTATGAAGCACATGAATCTAAATTGTAATTTCTTAAATTGAAACCATTAAGCAATAAGGAAACATAAAATGGTTCCACTCTTTCAAAAGATGGTGAGGATTTAACAATTGCAGTGTTGTTCTAGGGAGGAGTATCTTTAGGCTTAGGCAAAAGGCCTTTTGATGTATTGGATTTTCTGGTGATTGTACATATTTGACTAGCCTATTTAACTTCGCTTAGGAAAGGCTCTCAAGTATTCAGCTTCTGACATTTGAACTCTGGTTTTCTTGACATGATCAATAATGTCAAAAGAAGGAATAGATTCAAATACCTAAGTTGCTTTCTATGGTTGAGACAAAGAACTCACATTCTTATTTCTGGGAGCTAAAGAAGAAGGTAAAGGGCTGCCCCTTCTTTGTTCACAACTAATGCCTCAGCTTGGTGAGTTTTTAGTTTTGTAAATACTACATATGTATGACCATGATCATCTTCATGAAGCTTCTCATAGTCATGTTTAGATTTGTAGTTTAGGTAATTAATGTTGGAGTCACTAGCAAGACCTACAAAATCATCATTCTCAAGTTGATCAGTGTTAACTTCCTAGTCTTCTTCATTCATCTCCATGTTGTTTCTAGGATAAGCTTCAATTGCTAATCTTTGGGAACCAACAATGTGGTTTCGGTTGTTGTTGTTAAAATTGCGAGCAGTGGAAATGTTGTTACCTTGAACCATTTGAGTCTTTTGTTTCTTCATCTATGACATCTCATTTACTAATTTTTGTAATAGTGAATCAGATGTAGTAGCATAAGATGAACTTTCAGCTCTAGAAGTGTTGCTCTTTATCTTTCCAGCCATGATGAGGTCGTCTTCAATTTCAACCGCCATGTTTTGGGCTGCTAACAAGTCAGCAAGACGTGCTCTTTGTATTTGATAGCTTACTTCAAGAAGTAAAGCATTGATGAAGAATAATTTTTGATTCTCATCATTCAGAGAAGCGAAGCCAGAATTTTGTACAATAATCTTTGGAATTTTACAATAAAATCTTACATGTGCTCTTGTGGCTCCTTCTTCAACTGAGTCAGTTGAGTTATCAAAAATCTTGGAATCTACACGGCTAGTTTGAATATTTTTAGGAATGCATCTTGCATAGTGGCCCAGTTGGTTATGGTGCTAGGAGCTAGCCGGTAGAACCATTCTCTAGCCAAGTCATGTAGAGTCTCTATGAAGAGTCTGATAGACACATCTTCATGTTCAACTACAAGAACTCCACATGATATAAAAAACACAGCCAAGTGGTCATCTGGATTGCTTGCCATCTCTAAAGAATTTTGAAAATTCTTTCTCATCCCTTTAGGTAGATCATGCATAGGAGGAGTCAGATTCAAAGGTCCAAAGGCTGCACCCCATGGAATAGGTGTTGCAGGGGCAAGTGGCTGATTCTGCATCATGATGAATGGAGCGCGTCTTCTTTGAGAATAGACTTGGTGAATAATTCTAGCTGCCAGATTATGCTGAAGATGATCTGGATCTGGATGAGTTTGCACTCTTCTTCCTGGTGAAAGACTAGATATGTGGCTTCTAACTTGAGAAAGCTCTAGTATGCTAATTTGTGTTGTTCCCAATGAAGTTGTCAAAAACTTTTTGCTTACATGCAAAGCAAGAAAAAAATTTATTCAATTCACCGAGCACTTATATCAACATGAAAATAATTATCATAGCAAGAATCAAGCCATTCTAATGCTAGGCGCCAAACCTTGAAGCTCCCTGGCAATGCAAAACACTCTTTAATGCAAAAACCTCCTTCCTTTGGCACTAAAACTTGTCCAGGCTGCAATCCTTTGCAAAAAGAATTAATTGCTTCTTTATTATGGCAACCCATGTTTATATAACCCTCAACATTCTATTTTTAATAGTTGCCCTTACTATTTATGGTAATTTAATTAATAAATAATCAAGTTTATTCCTCCAAATTGGGCGCCCAAATATGCATGCTCTAGTTGGTTGCTTTTAAATAAATTTATTTTATTTATTTTTAGCATGCATCCTTGAATTTTCCTTGGCTCTTCCACTTGAAATGACTTTCCTTCTATTTATGGCACCAAAATTGGGTGAATAAATCATTAATAAATATTATTATAATCATTGTATTCACCCAAGGTGGGTTGTACTTTTTGGCAAGAGGAATTGCTAAAAATAAGAAGTCAGCTTGATGGGAATTTCCACCCTACATCTGTAACTCCAAAAATCCCCTCTTCCACTTAAGTGATTTGACTTTCATCATGGGAATTTTTACCCTGCAAGGCAGGTAAGAAATTCTCACTTTCCTACCACCTCTAATATTCCCATTGCAGCTTAAGTGACTTTGACTTCATGGGAAAAATTACCCTGCAAGGCAGGTAAGAAATTCCCGCCTTCCTGCCACTACCAAAATTCCCACTGGCAGCTTAAAGTCTTCCTTCCAAAAAGTGTGACTTGCATTAAAACTGGCCTCCTTTGATAAAGTGTAACTTGCATGGGTGAATAAATCTCTTTGGTGGGAAAATTTAGCCTACTAGGCAAGCAGAAAATTCTCATCGATGCTTTAAGTGATTTTTCTTTATTTTATAATGGAAATTTTCACCCTGCAAGGCAGGTAAGAAATTCTCTGTCTGCTTGTCGCCTCTAATTTTCCCATCGTAGCTTAAGTGAGTTTGACTTCATGGGAAAAAGTACCCTACAAGCGGGTAATAAATTCCCACCTACCTTCCACTACTAAAAATCCCATTGTAGCTTATACTCATTAATTCTAGAAAATGTGACTTGCCTAGGAGAGGCTTTTTATGCATGACTTCATCTTTATTGGTCAGAAGCTTGAATTTTGAGGTTGATTCCTTCTGGTGTTGTGTCAGTAGATGATCTTCAGATGCTTCGAGAAATTAAACAAACTATCGCGAAGGAATTGACCTAGGGGAATTTCACAGAGAAACTATGGAGAAAAACGTAAAAGAAATAAATAAAAGCAAAAATGTTTTTAGAAGTCACAGACAAAGAGGATCTGAATTCATTCCCGGTGAATACCCTATTGAGATGTGTGAATATTGGCATGCAAAACATCAATAGGATTCAACTGGAGCACAATTTACTTCAAACGGGGCATTATTTATTTAATAATTAATTAAATAAAAAATTCCCTATGATTCACTAGGAACATCTTAATGTAATACTGAGACATCTTCCGCAATAAAAACACAAAAAGACCCATTATTTTAAAAGATAAAAAAAATTCCAACATGGGGTAGTCTCATATTTCAGGGTAAATCTAGAGACACCACTTTGATAACTCTTCTAATTGAAACAACTCCTACCTTCTCCAATAGGAAAAGTATCATACACACGAATTTCACTCACAAGGACAATGAATAATCGATTGCCACTATAAAATCATTAGAATTCCATTAATGTTGCTCTAATACCAAATCTAGAAAAAAACTAGTTTTACACACAAATAAAACATTGAATCTAATATGTTATTATTCTATCTTCAACTTACACAAATCATGGCTATTATATAGCCACTTACATAAAAAATAACCTCCAAAATAATAGGGATGTGTTCAACTAATATCCCAAAATAATTTTCACATGTACACCATAGTAACCACTAACTAAACGTACGTACTAATTTACAAAATGGTAAACCACCCATAACCATGTAAATATTAATTTTCATAAAAAAGTGAGAGTAAATTATAAAGGGGACAAGAGTGCTAGAGGGGACAAGGGCACCTTATGATGGTGTCATGGTTGGGCGCTAGTTTCTAAGGTGGTTAATGTCAAAGAGTAAAAAGATAGACTGAGAAAGTAAGGGTGCAATCTTGAAAGTAGCAAGATGAAGCAAATAGAGGTGGCCAAATACATGGGTTAATTAGTAATTTTCTTACTTAGGAATCATATGAATAGTATTATGTAATCGAGACTAGATAATTACCCAAAGTGCATGATTGTGTGTTTACATTTACCCCACTTTATGTTGGTGAGTGTAAATCTCGGTAACATAAAGTAGATCTGTAAAATCTGGCTGCAAATCTCGGTAACAAATAAGGTCATGGTGGCTGCAAGCAAGACAAATAAGGTCATGGTGGCTGCAAGAAATCAGAGAGCAAGCAAGAAATAGGGAAAATCTTGCACACAATGATAAGTAAAAGAAAGCAGGTTTATCGAAAACCACGGAAGTAAGTAGTCCTAAAAAATGTTGCACACAAAGAACACTGTAAGAATGTTAGAAACATAATAAGTATTTCAATGCATGTATAAGCCAATAATGTAAAGTCCTAAGTACAAAATGAAACAATAACACTTGTAGTTTACGAAAGTGGATGCCCCCAGGAGCTGTTGTGGGATTGGTAATAGGTACTACGCCAAACATCTATGATGCATGCAATGGATCTGTAAAATCTGTGATCATAACTAAAACTACAAGTGAATGCACTTATGTGTATCGAAATATAATGACATACATGACATCTATCTAGCATGTGTAATAAAGTGAACATGTAAAAGCATGAGTAAACAAGAGTAAATGCAACCAAGATATGTAATATGTTGTGGATGAGATAGAATGGAATGTAGTGTGAATGATAGGAGCAGCATGCCCCCTAAGTGGATGTGTATGTATGTAATTAGGTTCACTTATTTATGCCCCTCAGTAATCAAGAATGAACCGTAAACGAGAGTGTGTCATCGGGAGATGGTTTGAGTGATGTGTTGTATGTAGAAAGAGGTGATGAATGAAGTGATAATTGTGGCATGTTGATGATATTGTATGTAACATAGGGAATGAGTATTGTGTGATGATTTAGCCTAAAGCGTATATCACTAGATGGGTGAGTAAGATGCTAGTAAGTGTGATGATGTAGCACAAGGCGTATATCATAAAATAGATGAACGTGATGATGTAGCACAAAGTGTATATCACGAGATGTATGAATAAGGTGGTAGAAAACATGATGATGTAGCACAAAGTGTATATCAACAAAATGTATGGATGGAATGCTAGAAAATGTGATGATGTAGCACAAATCATATATCATGATATGTGTAAATAAGATGATGGCTAAAAATTCCACATAGTGTGATAAAAATATTGATTGATTGATTGTGAAGATCAAAGTGTAGAATGATGTAAGTGTGATGAGGTGAGGTTCAATTTTGATTTAGACCCTTAGTAGTCGAGTATGAACCATTGGACTAGAGTGCATCATCAGGTAGTGAGTGCAGTGCGTAGAGGATGATAAGGTAGGTTGAAGAGGAAGATGGTGTATATGTACAAAAGTGCATGATGTGCAGAGGTGTGTAATGTGTAGTGTGTGAGGTTCATGTGTATAGTATGCCCTCAACAATCAAGTGTGAACCATAACACAAGAGTGCATCATAGGGTAGTGACGATGCTAGCATGTGTATGAAGATGTATATGTGAGAAGTTAGGTGTGTAAGATGGTGAATGTTAGACATGTGTCGATGCTAGGGGAAATAAGTGTAATGCCCCCAAGTGTGCATTAATGACTGAGCTATTTGATAAAAGTAAAGGATGAAGGTCCTCTACCTGATGTTGGTGGTGATGAAGGTGTGTGACCATGCTCTAAGAGTGGTGGTATATGAGATAGACATTGTGTCAGTAATTGAAGTCATCTATATACATGTAATGGATGAGTGTATTGTGGGCACCTTGGTGTAACAAAGTGTGTAGGTGATGGAGACCTATGTGAAGCAGAACATGGTGATGGTGGACACCTACATGGAATAAAATGAGGTGGTGAAGTGCATCTAGATGTAGGAACTGTCCTAACAATGGACCTAGATTGATGTACTAGACTAGCAGAGCGATAAGACCACGTAGGTCGTGTGCGAATAGGTGAGCTAGGAGCGGCGGATGGTGCTTTATGTTCGATGAGATGCAAGGTACTAGATGGAATAGGTGATGTACTAGTAATCGAGAAGATGATATGGAAACCATGGAGCCAATGGAAGAACATCATCCATAGAAATGACTTGATTGTTGTAAATGATTTTAAGATGTAAATGATTCATGGAAATGATAAACTTAGACCTACGGATCAAGTTGAGGCCTAAGAGCATGTCACACCCATAAATTGTGTGTCTGACAAGGAAGGTTACCAACATAGTAAGAGGACCAATTGTAATGTGGAGTTTGACAACTCCATTTGAATTACTCATTGGATATGATATTTGTGAAAGAAGACAGTCGATAGCAACAAGAAGTGGAATAGAACACGCACTAATGGGCCATGATAGATCAACCTTAGTGTTATTGATAGGGATAGATTTGATAGAGGCACTAATGTGTAAGTGATTAGAATAAAATGTTGTATGATAATCATGTTCAAAGAAAGAAATACTTGGTGGAGAAGTGTTAGTATGAGAAACTATGAAATCAAGAGCCCCGATGCAGGAGGAAGCATTGTGTTATATGTATGATTATCCGAAGAGTCAGTTGGTTTCTTGTCGTGTTTTGGAAGTGGATTGTTAAATATTTTTAGCTTATGATTTTTTTGACAAGTGCAGAAGTCATAGGCTCGGGAAGCTCAATTTTATTATTGTCGATGAGATCTTGAATAAGAGTGTGAAGTTTAAAACAATGATCTGTAGAATTCCCTACGCATTGATGATAGTCGCAATGGAAGTTTTCATTATAATTATGACCTTTTGGATGAGATGGATCTAATTAGAGTGGAGGAGGAAGCGTGATAAGATTAATCTTGATAAGTTGTGGAAGCAAAATATGTGGAAGGATTGTTAACTTTGTGTAGGTACACCTAGGCGGTTGTGATTGAATTTCTTTGGTGGTTGATCATTGGGTTAATAGAGACTTTTGCGTCGGTGGGTTTGGTTATCAATGGTTTTAATGTTGACTTGTTTGAAAACACTTAGAAGATGATGCTTTTTCTTGATATTTAAGCTTGCCTATAGATAAGAGCTTGGTTTTGTGAAGCTTAAGAGTATGACATATTTGATCGAATGAGGAGATGTCTCAAAGAGAACACTCTCCTAAAGAGGTGATAATAAAATCTGAATGAATAAGTCCGAAGTTCAAAGTCTGCAAGCACATTTGACATCTTAGCTAAGTTATTTTTGTATCACAAGATGTAATCTGCTAAGTGTTCATTAGATCCTTGTTTAAGTTGTGTGAGTTATGTGTATAAGATCTTAGAGCCGATGTTGATAGAAAAGTGAGTGAGAAAAGCATCAGCCATATGCGTGAAATATGTTACCAAGTGGATAGGTAGGTCATAGAACCAATGCATCGCATAATCATGGAGACTATGGGGGAAGATTTTAGCCAAGAGGATATGATCATCTGCACAAAATCTAGACAAGCCACATGGAAGGCTCGAAGATGCTCTTGTGGGTCACCATGCCCATTAAAGATGGGAAGTTTGGGGTGATGAAATTAGGAGGAAGCGAGTAAGAAGAAATGGCAGGTGTGAATGGAGTGTGTAATAATAAAGTGGAATCTAAAGATGGAGATGCATGAGAAGTAGCCTGTTGTAATTGACAAATTTGTGCTTGGAGATCTTGATAGAGGGAGGATAAATCTTGAGTGCTAGTGGAAGAAACTTGTTGTGTGTGAGAAACAAGAGGTAGAGTGAAGTGGTTAGTTGGGGTAGGAACAAAAATGGGGATGGTAGAAATGGGTGGTAGAGTAGAAGTAGGTGGTTGAGTAGCAATGGAAGTGGCGATGGAAGCAGAAGTAGTAAGCTCTACCATATTGGTGGCTTCTTCACGAGCAACATGTAAGAGCAAGTCTAGATCTTGGGGATGCTCAGTGATATGATCATTAAGGGCTTTAAGATGGTCTTCAGTAAATTCCTCATAAGATTGATCCATAGTGATGAGAATACTAAATGGAAGGGGGATTCAAATATCGGGTTCACCAAAATGATTAAGCTAAAATGTAATTTAGATGCCTAATTTAAATGCTATAAGAACAGTAAATAAATGAATAATGAAATACTGAAATAAATCTAAGTACTTAAGTGATAAAATATGAAACCTAATTTACAAAGAAGATTAAGATTCCTTAGTTGATTTCTTCAAGTTCTGGAAAGTGTACAGAGCTGGAAAATAGAGAAATGCAGTAGCAATGGAAGTGGTGATGGAAGCAGAAGTAGTAAGCTATGCCATATTGGTGGATTCCTCACGAGTAACATGTAAGAGTAAGTCTAGATCTTGGGGATGCTCAACGATATGATCATTAAGGGCTTTAAGATGGTATTCAGTAAATTCCTCATAAGATTGAGCCATAGTGATGAGAGTACTAAATGGAAGGGGGATTCAAAGATCGAGTTCACCAAAATGATTAAGCTAAAATGTAATTTAGATGCCTAATTTGAATGTTATAACAACAATAATTTAGATACAAGATTGATGGGCTGGTTGAGTAGTAATGGAAGTGGTGATCGAATCGGAAGCAATAAGCTCTACCAGATTAGTGGATTTCTTAGGAGCAACATGTAAGAATAAGTATAGATCTTTGATATGCTCAAAGAATATGATCATTAAAGGCTTTAAGATGGTCTTGATAAATTCCTCATAAGATTGGGCCATAGTGATGAGAGTACTAAATGGAAGGGGCATTCAAAGATTGAGTTCACCAAAATGATTACGCTAAAATGTAATTTAGATGCCTAATTTGAATGTTATAACAACAGTAAATAAATGAATAATGAAATACTAAAATAAATCTAAGTAATTAAGTGATAAAATATGAAACCCTAATGTGCAAAGAAGGGTAAGATGCCTTAGCTGATTTCTTCAAGTTATAGAAAGTGCACAAAGCTGGAAAATAGAGAAATGTGAAGCATTGACCGTCACACTGGAGCCCGTAAAATTGTAGATTTGGAGGATTTGATTGATTGCATGGCACCTAGAGAGGGACAGGGGCACCTATGGGCGCCATAGGCCTTTTTGGGTGTCGGGTCTAAAGAAACGCTTAGAAACCTGAATTCTTAGGGTCACTGATATGTTAGTTGATGCTCTCCTTTTTACCGCTATGAATTCACACGGTGATCACCGAGGTCTCGGAAACCTATGATAAAGAATGGACCTACAAAACCCTCAAATAGAAATCAAATCCTAAAAAAGAAATACGTAAAATGAGGGTCGGACTATCCTCAACCGCCACAATGATGGACTTGCTTTATTGAGCATTGCACTACATCTCGACTCCAATGTTTGTGTGTGTGTGGGATTGTGCCCTAGGTTACTCTTGTGCATGTCACACTTGGATAATGAGCAAATAGCTAGATGTAGAATGTAATAAATGTGTGAATGGAATAGAATGAACTTCCCTCCTATGAATTGTGATGTAGAAAACCATCCCTCATATCCCTTGTGATGGACCTACATAGATGCAATGAAGATCTTAGATGCCTTGATGGATGCAACCTTGGGTGGTGATAGATAATTCTTAGTACTTGGTCCCTTATTATGATTGCATAACTTTATATTTATATGATTCCTTCACTTGAATTTCATAATTAACCCCGAAAAGGCCAACTACCAAAAAGATAAGATGCTCAAACGGCTAGAAAGGACCCAAAAAGTGAGAGTAAAGTATAAAGGGGACAAGAGTGCCCAGAGGGGATGAGGGCACCTAACATTAGTGTCTTGGCTAGGCGTTAGTGTCTAGGGTGGCTAATGCCGAAGATTAAAAGGGCAGTTGAGCAAGGGTGCGATAGTGAAAGTAATAAGATAAAGCAAAGAAATGTGGCCAAAGACATGGGTTAGTGAGTACATTTCTTACTTAGGAATCATATGAATATCGGTATGTAATCAAGACTAGATAATTACCCAAAGTGCATGATTATGTGTCTATCATGTGCATTTTCAGCCGAGTCCTGGTGTCCATCCGAGCATGCATTTTTCATTGATGACTCCTTTGCACCGATTGCTCTCTTTTGTGGATGTACAATAGAGGATTTTCTTTCGATACTTATGCTTTATAGGACCTAATTAGTATCACATCCTCTACCACTTCTATTTAGTAGCTTGGCTAATTATGTAATGTGGCATTCAAGCTTGGAATGTTTTATCATTTATGATGACCTATATCTAATTTTGTATGGAAAAGTACCTACCCCCAGTGACCCATATCAACTTGAAGATTGGCTCGACACTTGTAGCATGGTTGTTGGTTATTTTTTAATGTACATTTCCATGCCTATCCACCATCATGTGGCACACATAGAATTTCCTTGCACTATTTGGAGAATTCTTCATACCTTATTTGGAAACCCTTTAGAGATTACAGTTGTTACACCTTCTTCTCGATACTATTATTTCCACTCCCACTTCATGTGATGATAGTTTTATTGATATAGATTTGCATGTTTATATTCCTAATGATGAGGATTATTCATTTATATCTAATGAAACAAGTATTGATGATGATACATCTCTTCCCTATCTTGACAAGATTTTAGAGAATGTTGAATCTCCTCCTTACTCTCCCACCTTTAGAGAACCATAAAACACCGATAGACATGTTCACAACTCCATGGTGTTCCACTTTCATCAATTGCATTTGCCCCTAATCCATAGTCATTGCATGAGGCATCCTTTTCGAAAGCGAGACAGAATATTGTTCTAAGGAGAAGGCACACAAAATATATGCATGTGAGAATAAGGTGTATTTGAAGGTGTGGGAAGATAGGAAAGGAAACGTGCACAAGAACATTTTGGCTTAGGACTTAGTTGTTTTTATGGATAAGGGCTATTTTTGGAGATAGCATGCAAAGAACACATAGGGATGAAGACTTGTGTGAAATGTAATAGTATTTTGGGAATGAACGGCTGATAAGTGCCATGCATGGTTTGAGCTAATAATAGGATTTCTTCTTCTAGTTAACTATAGGACATCTATTATTAGAACACTTGTATGTATGCATGTTATTGTAAAGGTGCATGGCTATTATCAGCATGTGACCTATTTAGAGAAGTGAATAGGTGGTGAATGGCAAGTCCCCACCCCTATAAATATGTATTGAACTATGTATTTTAGTGTGTGTGTGAATTATTATAGAGTTATGTTGCTGGTTCTAATGCGTGCATGACTCATGGAGATACTTTATAGTGTAAGAAGATTCTGTGTTTTATAGTGTTTAATGCAATGGATGATATTGGTTGGATAATGGTGTTAAACGTAACTAAATCTGGTTCATGTATGGTTAATCTTATTATAGTTATTGTTTATTCCATGATTCTCTAAGATCTAGATCTGGATTATTGCACTGTAGAATGTTTATGTTTAATTATGGATATGAATATGTTTTATCACCATCACACTAACATCCTACACAAGCAAGTCTAAAGAGGGGCTCAGTACCTTTACATGTTTCGGGTGATCACTCGGCTCCAGTGGGTGATATGCCAAATGCACCCGGGTTGTTCATAGTATATTCTAGGTCGCATCATTGGTTCCATTGTTGGGACTTCTTTTTTAGTTGTTTTCAGCATGTTTCATGATGAAGATGTCTGAGTTGACCCTAACAAGTTTTAGGATTGGATAAAATATCCGAAAGAAGAATACACTCGGAGGTTCAGCACTAGATCTGAATTTGATGCACACGTGTGGGTGGAGCATAATTTATATGACTATTTATATGAGAACTTCTTAGCTATTTTTTTGATAGAGTTGTATGCAGTGGGTGGTTACTTATGCATCTAAAAGGAATTGGAGTTATCACACATTTGTCTCGGATGCAGAAATATTTTCAAGCCTCTATGATAATCTTGATCCGATTTGGATGCATGTTATGGACACTTGGTTCCATGGTGTTACGAATAGCTATATTTTATAGCACTCAATTTCTACTTATTCTTTCCGAAGGTAGCTGAATTCAATGTTTACATTATCCTGTGGGAACTTATCTTCAAGGAATCCCATTGGTGATCAAAATCTTGATGGTAACCCTGAACTTGGAAGAAAATCCGATGGCTAGCTAAACCCTACCACACGCGGGGCAGGAGCAGGTTTGGTGAAGGATGGTGGACCTAGCGGTAGAGAGGAAAAGAGAAGAAAGGTGGCTTAAGTATAATGAGGCATACGAGAGGGAGATAGAGAAGCATCATGATATAACGAGAATGGATGGCATTGAGGAGAGAGATGGCTCGTGAAGGATTTGAAGCTCACATAGAAGGCATAGAGCCAGAGCATCTGGAACTCCCCATTTTGCATGACAGGGAACCCTCCTCGGCCTCATATGGGAGCACACTAGCAAAGATGACATGGGCTACGGATGCATGTCCGAATCTACCTAGCAACCTATCCCTTGTGCTTGGTTTTCTAGTATCTAGTACAACCAGTAGTTAACAAGCTAGTTTGGGGAGTAATAGAAAAGGATTAAATCAAGTAGAAAGTGCATCTATGGTCGATAAAACATCTTCTTTTTTATTTAGAGGTACATTTTTAGGTGCATCGTTAGCACAGAACTCAAGAACGTAGAATTTTGGACTCACTTCTGGGAGTAGTACCGCCTCAAAAATAGTAGGAGTTTATTTTAGTACCACTATTGGGACACAAGGCAAGTACATCCTTTGCTCCTCTTCTAGCTACAAGTGGAGGATCAGGGGGCATATGTGGCTCTAGTTCTAGTGGATTTGGTGGGTCTAGAGGTAGAGGTAACACGAGAGGTTTTGGATTAGGTGGGCATGGTCCTCACCAACCCCAGAATATTTACATGGAGATGTCACTTCATCTTCTAGAGTATAGGGGAATAGAATATGTTGTTGAGCACATGCACATGTGTGAGATATTGTGGCGTGCAAAAGGAATCACAACTTTTGAGTGTAAGGTAAGTCATTTTCTAACTACATTGCAGGGACACACTCACAGTTGGTATAGTAAGTTTGACCCTTATCAAACTTGCATGAATTATGCATCATTATGAGAAGCTTTCCTTAAGGAGTTTCATATCCCTGAGTTCGAGTAAGAAGAGTATAAGCATGCTCAAGGATATTAAGCATGGCACTATTGAAAGCATTTGGGAATATGATTCCCATTTCAAAACACTTTTTCTAAGCTTTTGTATGATATCCATACAAGCCAACATGCACAGTGGTTTGTTGGGGGCTTGATAACACCATTTAAGAGGTCATTGTCACATAAGACATATACGAACCCGCTTAAAGCACTTGAAGTAGTGTTGCATGATGAGGCAGTTGAAAGTATATCCACTGGAGTGAGCCCATTCCTAGAAGCACAAATTGTAGCTATGGAAAAGTAGTTAGAGAAACTATCACCAATTCAGCACATGAGACGTGCACTAGGATTTGGTGTACAAATTGTGAAGTGGAAGGGCACACTAAGGATAGTTGTCCCCACAAGTCAATACGTTCATTGTTGCTAGACTGTGAGATATGTCATTTAGACCATGATATAAGTCATTTCCCATTATTACAATGTGCGATAAGAAAGAATGTATCTTGTTATTGTAATATTTTTCGGTCCATGACTCACAATACAGAAGATTGCAGGTTGATTGGTCAGATCCATGATGCTATAGATATTGGTGTACAATAGACAGGAGTATCGAGATAATTCTAAAAGTAAAAATGAGCACCATGATCATGATCAAAACCAAGGGCACTATGATTAGAATGAGGGACGCTTTGAAGGAAGACATGGCAGAGGTTAAGGATACCGTGGTGGATTCAGGGGCCAAGGTCATGGTGGTGGACGAGGTGAGTTTCCTCATGGAATGTGTTTTACATGCGGATCTCCTGACCACTACAGGAGCGAATGCCCTCAGAATATTACTTGTTCTTTTTATGGGAAGAATCATAACTATGAGGAATTTCGGACTTATTTGAGTATCTTAACAAGTAGCATAAACAGGAGAACAAGGGTGCATGGATGGTTAGGATACAACACACCCTAGATATCAATGGATGCCAACGTTAGCACCGAAACCTGAGGTAGTACCTATGAAGATCACTACATGCATTGAAGCTATGCGCACCAAAGAGACGTTACAACAAAATCCTACCATTATTAAGGATGAGGTTTTACATGCAAGATATCTAGATCCTACACATCAGAAGGAGGTTTATCAGGAGACCATGGAGGTACTCATAAATCTTCAGGGTGAAATACAATGTTTAAAGGAATAGTCATGGAAGTTAGAGAAAAATAAGGTAGCAGAGACGGTCAATCAGATGTTGATGATTTGAAAGAGGTATGCAAGATGTTGCGTTAAGAGAATATTATTCCATTACTAGGAAATTGGTTAAAGGGAAACACTTTACATGCAGGTATTGAGAATGGATGACAGATCTTGCATGTTAATCTTCCCCCTCATAGCTTGGATTATGACAAGGAAATTACTCTAAATGTTATTGTGGATGGATGGATTTTGAGCAATATATTGATTGACATAGGCACGAAGTGAATGTACTTACTTTAGATGCATGGGTACATATGGGTAGACCCCCATTACAACCATCGTCTAATTTCCTATTTATGGCTAATTGAACTAAGGCCACTCCAATCGGATTTTTAAAGGATGCATTCATTACTATACAAGGGCCAAGTTCATGGGGAATTTGAGGTTTTAGCTCTTGTAGAAGTAGATAGCTCCCGGCTCTAATTGGGTGCCCTTGGTGTTATGAAAATAATGATTATCTACGGTTCAATAAGGGGTATATAAGTTTTGAGAATAATGAAGAAAGAGTTATTATCCCTTTTACATATGATAAATCTACACCTTATGTTGAACCTTTGAGTGAGGAAGACCTAAACAAAATTTATGTGTGCATCATTAGGGATCCAGAAGTATTTGAGCCATCTAAGGAAGGAATCCTCCCGGTGGGAAGTTACATAGTCTATTAGTGATACTACAAGTATTTCTTGTGATAATTGGGCACATGGCACCTATGAGATGGTTGTGCGCGAAGTAAGAAGCACATTTACGCGGAGGAGAAAATATCATTGTATTAGGAGGATAGGTAAAAACTTTATACCCCAGTATACTAGAGAAGGAGATTCTACAATATTCCTGTGTGCTTTGGAGGAGCAGTGGACAGATCAAGTGGAGAGAAGAAATATGTTAGTATATACCCTACACAGGATGACAATGTGCTTTAGTGGATGCTTCACGAGGATTATCTCATAGAATGGAATGAAGTAAGAATTGCTCTAACAACTCGGTTTCTCGGGAGAAATGCACCTACTCAAATCTACATGTGAGAGACTCGGATAGAGGGATGGGAAGTTTTACCACCTTCACTTTGGGTGCATAAAATTTATTCCACTTTACAAGGTTGCACACGCACTTGGTATGTTTATACGGAATTGCATAGGGAGATTGGAAATTGACAAGACTTGATTGCAAGAATGACCCAAAATTTTAAGTACTTCTTTACTAAACCTCCAGTAAGAGAGGCATTATGGGTTATGGAGCACTTGACTATGGGAGACAGTGCAAAAGCTGAAGAACTCATTCAGGAGTTATTTGATGAGGAAGAAAAAGGAGCACATTTTGATGAAGTAGATGATACAGATGTTGAATTACTTATGTGTGCTTGCTTTGAGAAGGAGAAAGGAAAGATGGTCTACATAGTGGATGATGAAGAAGTAGAAGATGTGGACATATATAATTCAATGGGTAAGCACGAGGTCTTAGACAGTGCAGATGAAAATGTGCACGCCTATCATGAACCTATGAAGACCAAGAAAGTGAATGTTGGCATGGATGTTGAACACAAGGAGGCCATAATTGGATATTATTGGTATGATTCTGAAGTAGCAAAGATAATTGAGTTATTACATGATTTCCAAGACTTATTTCCTAGGGGCTACCATGAGTTAAAGGGGGTACATGAGTCATTAGGAGAGATGAAGATTAAGCTAAAGGAAGGAGCACACCCAGTCAGGAAGAGACCTTATAGGATGAACCCTAACCTGCGCATAAAAGTTAAAGAAGAAATTGAAAAAATGTTAAAATTTGGCATCATTCATCCCCTATAAGAATCAGAGTGGGTTAGCCCCGTGGTAATCAATATAAAGAAATATGGCTATATTAGGATGTGTGTGGATTACATGGAGCTGAATGCTACATGTGTGATTGATCCTTTTCCTACACCTTTCACCAAGGAATTATTAGAAGGTGTTGCATGACGTGAAGTTTACTCTTTCACGGATAGATTCTTGGGGTATCACCAGGTTAGAATTGCATAGGAGGATCAAGAGAAAATGACTTTCACCACTGAATGGGGAAGTTTTGCATATACTGTGATTTCCTTTGTTTGAAGAATACACTTGTATTTTTGTGCATAGTTGTTCAAGCATTCTAGGATTTTATTCAAAAATTCTTACAGGTTTACTTGGATGATTTGACAACTTGTTAAGGATCATTGTGACAACTTGTGCTTGATGTTTGAAAGATGCATATAGTTAAGCATCTCTTTAAACATGAAGAAGTGCTTATTTGCTACACCTTTTGGAACTATGTTAGGGCATATTATTTACAAGGAAGGTTTGTTAGTAGATCCAACTAAGGTTGTAGTTATTGTAGGCCTGGAGGAACCTACCAGTAAAAGTGAGGTACATGGATTCTTGGGCCACACACGGTATTACAAAAAATTTATCAAAGGATATGTAAAGATTGTCACACCCTTGGAAGAGTTACTTAAAGGAAAAGAGATATTCTATTGGAGAGAAGCTGCAAAGCATCACGCATTTGAGGCGTTAAAGAAGAGACTTACTACAACGCCTATTTTGAGTTTTCCCTCATGGAACCCACCATTTCACATGCATGTGGATGCCTCAGCATGGCCATTGGTGCAGTGTTTTCATTCTAAAGAAGGTATTATAGATCATCCTATCTGCTTTTTGCTAGTAGAAAGTTGACTCTGTGGAACAAAATTATACAACTAAAGAGCACAAGGCCTTGTCAATGATCTACGTGTTGCATAAGTTTAGATGGTACTTGCTAGTAACACCTTTTGTATTTTATACAGATCACATGGAATTAAAAATATTTGGTAAATAAGCACGTTTCACAAGAGCACATATGGCGATGGTTTCTCGTATTCCAAGAATTTGACTTTACAGTCGTGGTAAAAACAAGTAAAAGTAATTATGGCCCAGACCACTTATCAAGGATTTAATTAGGGGAGGATGCATAGATAATTGAAGATACAATTTTGGATCCATAGTTATATAGGTTGCATTGTGTGCCTTCATGATTAGAGGATATTGTTTTATTTTTATGCACGGGTATGGCCCAAAAGGAATGAAAGCCTTAGAGAAGAAACAAATTGCAATTCATGTTTCACCCTTCAAGTTGATCGTGGCGAATTATACAAATTAGGTCGAGATGAAGTATTGCGGTGTGTATTAGAACATGAGCACAAGGATGTCCTGGAAGAGGCTCATGGTGGTATTACAAGTGGACATTATGTAGGTGACGCCATCGCGTGCAAGATTCTATTGGCTGGATTATGGTGGGAGACCTGTACAAGGATTGTAAAGAGTGTTATAAGGCATGTGATCACTTTGTATCGGTGCCTTGAAAAACCAGGCAAAGAGATGAAATGTCTTTGAATCCAATTACTAGTGCATAGCCATTTGAAAAATGGGCATTAAACTTTGTGGGTCATGTTTCCCCTACCACGCATAGAACCAGATCACGCTACATCATCACTTGTACAAATTATCTTACAAGGTGGGTAGAATCAACATCTACAAAGGATTATATAGTGGCTATAGCATGAACATCCTTATGGGAAAATATTCTTACTAGGTGTGGGTGTCTGTTGAGTTTGACAAGTGATAGGGGCACACACTTCTTGAATGAGACAATCAAGATATTATTGGATGAATTTATGGTCATGCACCACAAGACTACACCTTATCACCCTTAAGAAAATAGGGATTTTGAGTCTTTTAACAATATATTGAGCCAAACCTTGATAAAAAATTGTGATGTTGGAAGGAAAGATTGGGATGATAAAGTTTATGTTGTACTTTGGGCATTTCGAACAACCTACAAGAGGTTAAATAAGGCTACACTCTTTTAGTTGGTGTTTGGCACAGAAGCGGTTCTTCCCATGGAATTCATGTTACCTTCTTTGTGTATCACGCACATAGGAGGTCTAGCTAATGAGAAAGCATTAAAAGAGATAATTGACAAGTTAATACAATTGGATGAGAGGCGTGCCATAAAGCACGTTGGATTCAAAAGTAGGAAAAGGCCAAGTAGAAGGCATGGCATGATAAACACATCAAGGATAAGAAGCTTGAGGTTAGATAGATGGTACTTCTTTATGATTCCAAGTTTCTACACCATCCAGAAAACTTAAGGTGCATTAGTTGGGACCATATGTTATCACTCACATCCTTGAATCAGCGCTTGTTAGTTAGAGGCACTTAATGGAACACGGTTACCCGGTTACTTCAATGGGAGTAGGCTGAAGCCCTACTATAAATAAGTCTTCTTGGTGTTTGTAATAAGGTAGTATTGCCATTTATTATAAATTTCCCTTTCGTATTTCCTTCTTCATCACCATATTTTTTCAATTTAGTTTGGTGTTTTATGTAATAAGCGCGTTTGCAGCACTGGAAGCTAATTACAATCTGAAGTATTTTTATGCACTGAGAGGACTGCACATACCATTGGTGTGGGGTGGTTGTTATTTATTATTCAACAAAGGGAACACATGAGAACATACTATTACAGGTGTTATTCAAGAATGGAAAGGAGTTGCTAGAAAGAAGATTGATCCTAGAGAAGACCATAGTTGAAAATAAATGAATGAACAGATATACGCGAGGTAAGTTGTGGCCATGGAAACTACCAGGGGAAGGTGTAGTGGCAAGGTACTTTATTGCATGGGAGTGCACATAAAGAGGTCTACAACCAAAAGGTAGGAAGGTGCGCTAGAAGGTTATAGCTGGGGTGCAAAGGTGTACCGCGTAGAAGTTGGGAAAATGGTCAATTAATGAGAGGATTGGTGGTAGGTGAAGGAGTAATAAATGCAATAAATTTTCAAAAATTATATAAATACATGATGTGGGTACATTTTTACCTTTGTGATCACAAGTATTTGAGCAAGCTAGTTGTGACCGAGCCAAGCAAAATGTGTTGAAGTGTAAAGAGTTACAAAACTAGACGTGGAAAGCAAATTTGTGCGCAAAAGTGGCTTGCGTCCCCATTAGAGAAGGGTTTGAGAGAAGCAAAATCATTGAGAAGGAGTTAGGGCTCATTTTATTGAGCTAGGGCATGGGTTTTGAGCTAGGGCATGTGTTTTTGAGCTAGGGCATGAGGGCTTACTCGAAAGAGAAGAAAATGTGAGATTTTTACCATGGCACCAAAGAAATCACCTGTAGTAGGAATGAAGGGGAAGAAAAAGGTGGAATTCGAGGTTGAAGTTACTCTCGAGAGAAATTTTTAGATATGTAGTATCAGAAGGAGTGATAATCAAACGGGATTGGGATTCCCATATCCGCAGATGTAAAGTAAGTGATTATAACCACTGCACCACTAACAACAAGGGAGATTTGGATGCTTTGTTGAATAAGAAGACCAACAAGCACACGGTGGATGACATGCCAGTGTATGACGATGCTAGGGAGAAGTTTCTCAAGAAGGTAGGGGTTTATCAGTTGTATGAACTCCCTTATTTTGGAAAACCGAAGCTTTATACCAATGGCTTATGAGAAGATTCCATGAGGACTTCTTCTATTTTGTTGGATGAGAGGGTAAGGATCATAGCGGCCATGATTATTACATTAACATGATTGAATGGTACAAGGACAAATATTATTAGTGATTTGACTAGTAAGGTAGTTGTTATAGCCATAAGCAAGGAGTTGGGATACTCTAAGGGTCTGCGCGGAATGGACATCTATAAATTAAGGAAGTACCTTGTGGTGCAGGAAGTGCGCATCTGCTCACTAAGTTGAATGATCAAGAAAGGTGGTCATAAGTAAACACAATGTGGCTAAATATCGTGAAGAATATGTCACAAGGAGAGATATACAATATAGTATGCTACATAGTATAAACAATTATTGAGGAAGTGTGCACAGGTGAAAAGATAAGTTTTGGCATTATCCTCTTATCTCTTATGTTTTTAGAAATTGGAGTGCTCGATGGGCCAAAGAACAAAATTTTGGAATACCCCATGGACAAGAAGTCCCCCTGGAGAGAGGTTTGAGAATTACTTGTGTGAAGGAACAATGAGTGGCCCATTCAAACAAAGGGAAGAAATATGGTATGATCGACTTCACACGGCATTTGAGGAGGAATGGCATATTCCTAAGGAGCACCATCGATGTATTAGGTAAGGTAGTATAATTCGTAGTGTATCAAAGCACTTTTACATCACGCAGTTTGCAATGAAGGATGGGACATGGAGTCTATGGTGCAAATTGTCATATGCCTTCACAACATGCTATTTCTAGGCCTTAGTACACAGGTTTACTAATGCACGTTGGTTGAGCTTTAATGCGAATAAGGTAGATTGTGACTACCATACTCTCTCGAAAAACTTATGTGTATCCAGGTCGATCTGCCTACATTGAGAGTCTCATTTCAGATGTTATAAACATGAATCTAGTAAGTTTATCTATTAGGGACAGTGGATCCAGGATCGTACATCTTCAACTTAAGCCTAGGTTGGAGAATAAAAAGTATGTGGAGAATGAATTTATGCTCCCAGGGCCGCCTAAGGGCAAACACACAGTTGAGAATGTGGAAGCTCTAAAGCCTACCTCAACCATAGAGATAGACAAAGAAGAAAAATAGGAGGATAATGGAGGCTTGGACCATAGAGGCCAGAGGCAGCCCATAGATAAAGTGGAAAGTAAGCACGTAGATACTCCACCAGAGAGGAGAAAGGAGGAGAGGAAGACTTGGACATGGATACAGTCTCATGATGAGGAGCACCATTTTAAGAATGTGTTCAGGAGAACCAAGACCCAAGGTGCAAGAACATCACAACTTGTATGAAGGTCACCTTGACTCTCCCCTTAGAAAGAAGCACCAGAGAAGAAGAGAAGAAAAAATTGAAGCTTAATGAGGAGGAGGAGGAGTCGAAGAGAGCGCACCAGGAACCCCAGTTCAACTAGAAAATGTGGAGGAACCCAAGGATGAAGAAATGAAGGATGAAGAGGAAGGGGTGAAAGAAGCGAGAAGAAATTATTCGTTAGTAACCCAAAGTGCACCCATTACGACTCGGGTAGGGGAAGGATCACCCTCGGACCTTAGCAGCCCAAGTTCCTAAGGGGCCAAGAACAAAAAGAGAAAGAACAAGTGAAGAGTATGTTGTCCCTAGTATGGGCTTTCTTTGAGGACACAAGTAAAAGTGTTCGCACTCGGTTTTGAGAGTACTATGGGCCTTAAGGAGTTATACAAATGGGAGCTGATGGATCTAGATATGTCCACTATGTGCACAAGGAAACAACTATCTTGGTCCATGCAGACCCATATGGATGAACCATACTTTGATGTATGTGAAGAGTCTTGTGTCTCATGAAGAGTGAAGAAGGCACCCCAAAGCAAGCACATGATGATAAATCCTACTCTAATGTCTGATGAGAAGGTCAGTAATGCCTTGGTCAAGGTATCTACTAAGGTGGCACAAAGAAATGTTTTTAAGGCCACCACAATTCAGGCATTGATGGAAGACAAGGATAAAAGTGTAGAGATAGTGCGCCTAAAGGAAGAGAAGGAACGAGAACGAACAAAGAATGAGGCTTTTGTTAGCATGGCGGAAGAAATTGGTGATTATATTTTGAAAGAAAGGCCTCATCTAGAACCTAAGGTACCTAAAAATTTTCCTTCTACTATGCATTATGTGTGCACTTTGGTCAATTTGGTGTTAGAAGACAGACCAATTCGAATGCCTGCACCAAAAGATGTTGAACAAGAAGCAGAGAGAGAGAGCAAGGGCCTCTATGATCAGAAAAATTTCAACTTACGAGGAATTGCTCCAAACTTTAAAGGATGAGATGAAGAAAGCTAGACCAAGCTCTTAATTTGTGTGCAGCACCAGAGGTAGTAATAAGGACTAGAACTCTAGTTGAAGATAATAAATTTCTTGCAACGATGAAAGATGAGACATTAGGGCATGCATATAGATTAGCACTGGTGAAACAAAAGTGTGAAGCCCTTGCAGTAGCCCAAGACCCACATAAGGAGAGGATAGATGAGATTGGGAAGCTCATAGCATAGAAGATGGATCTTCTGGAAGGAATGATGTTAGGTATGGCCAATGTTGTTTGAGTGCTACAGAATGAGAAATAAAATATCACTCAGGATGAACTAGATGTCATAGCCACAGATATTCTAGAAAAGACAAGGATTGCACTAAATGACTAGCAGACATTGGAGGCTGAGATCAAAAATGAATATCTAGAGTTGATCCTCCCAGTTGAAGAAGAGGATGTTGCAGAGTAAAGGTTCATTCTTTTGTATAGTGATTCTTTAATTCTTTCATCACTTATTCTTTATTATTTGGGAACATCAGAAAGAATTCCCATTGTCGGGATGGCAATGTACTTTAGTGTGGGGTAATGTTGAGCAAACAAAATATTGTTCTAAGGAGAAGGCACATAAAATATATGCGCGTGGGAACAAGGCACATTTGAAGGCACGGGAAGATAGGAAAGGAAACGCACACCATAACAGTTTGGCTTAGGACTTAGCCATTTTTATGGATAAGGGATATTTTTGGAGATAGCATGTGGAGCACACATAGGGATGAAGACTTGTGTGACATGCAATGGTATTTTGGGAACAAGCAACTGATAAGCACCATGCATGGTTTGAGATAATAATATGATTGCTTCTTCTAGTTAACTATAGGACATATATTATTAGAACACTTACATGTATGCATGTTATTGTAAAGGCACATGGCTATTATCAGTGTGTGACCTATTTTGAGAATCACATAGGTGGTGAAGGGAAATTCCCCACCCCTATAAATATGTATTGAACTATGTAGTTTAGTGTATGTGTGAATTATTGTAGAGTTATGCTGCTGGTTCTAATGTGTGCATGACTCATGGAGATACTTTATAATGTAAGAAGCTTATGTGTTTTACATTGTTTAATGCAATGGATGATATTGGCTGGATAATGGTGTTAAACGTAGCTGAATTTGGTTCATGTATGGTTAATCTTATTATAGTTATTGTTTATTCCATGATTCTCTACGATCTAGATATAGATTATTACACTTTGTAGAATGTTTATGTTTAATTATGGATATGAATATGGTTTATCACTATCACACTAACATCTGCACAAACAACTCTAAAGAGGGGCCTAGTACCTTTGCGCACTTTAGGTGAGCACTCAGCTTAGGTTGGGTGATGTGTCAATGCACCTGGGTTATTCATAGTAGATTCTAGGATGCATCAATCCTCTAGTTATCCTACTTCTTTTATTAATACATACTTGTCGAAATTATTGTTATTTTGTCAAGCAACCTTTTTGGGATGAGTTTTTACTAAACCTCGATGTATTTTTCTCGAGACCCTACTTGTGTTGTAGTACAAGGAGATGTTATTCTATTTATAGAGCCTTTACAGATTTGTTCTTCAAATGAGTCCTTCATTTCCATTGATGGGAGTGCCCCTTTTGGGATATCATCACTTATACTATTTTGGATATCATCATTAATCCACCTCTACTTGTGGATCCTCATTTTATCGAAAGAGCAGATTAGATTTACACAAACACTATTCGTTAATTAAACTAATAAGCTTACAAAGATCATACTGATTTATAGGAAATACAACTCCTATATTCTAGGAGATTTCTCAAACAACTCACCTAATATATTGAGTTGATCTAACAACTCATAAAAATATACTAGATAACTAAATGGAGCACTAATAATTTAATTGGCAATTGATGAGAGATCATTGATCGACCTCCAACCTCTGATGCATCCATCCTCAAATGATGTTGCTAACTCAACAAAATGTTATCATGAAGCTCAATTACAACTCGGATGTTGGTACCCCAAAAATGCATCCGTAAGGTAAAAAAAAAAATTGACACTATGACTCTACTGAAAATCAAAAATGACAACTTTGAGACTCTTGATTACATAAATACTTTTCTTTTGATGACTCAACTATTTGGATACTTTACAAGACTTTTGATGATGACTTATTTAACTATTGACAACTTTTATGAAAGACTCTAAATGATGAAAAATACACAATTTTGATAATAACAATAACTCAACGACTTTGACTAAGTGAGAAAAGACATTTGAGACTTGAAATTAAATCAAACTATTGACACAAAATGATGTATACATACACCAATTGACTCTTACTATATACACAAATATTCTAAAAAAAGAACACAAGGAGACTAATTCGACACATTTTAATAGACTTCACTATTAATTGTATCTAAAATACTCTATTAACAATAGAATGACTTAAATTAAAAGACTAAAAATTAACACTTAATTGTTGAGATTAATTGACACCGATATTATTGCATGTGGATGGAGAGAGACATGCACTTATATGGAATGACAAATGAAAAATATGTGGATGCATATTATAGACAAAACAATATGATATTGAATCATGTTGATCAAGTAGACTATCAAACACAATCACATCCACATACATGAGAAACAATGTTGATGGTTTGGAGAAATTTGAGGTGAGATAGCAAGATACATTTGGAACTACATTATACTAGATCTTCACAAAGCTAGATGTTAACTCTATGAAGAGAAGTATAAAATAGGTGATATTTTTATACAAAGTGCCAAACAATCCTTGTAAGCTACCAAAATTCCAAGTAAGATGTATAAACCAAAAAGAGTCGACATAATGAAATATACCTTTGATGCGATAACGTGAAAATTGATATCACAAGTCGTGAATGTATACAAAAGGTAGTTTGACTGCTATGACCACCGTCAATAATATGATCCTCACCAACAGGAACACGTATAATTATATATTTCTCAAAGAACAATGGTAGTGGATGAACGTAGAACAAAAAAATCACAAGGAAACACAAGTTGAGTCCTAATGACTGAAAATATCTTCAAAGCAATGTGCTACATATCTAGGGAAAATCAAAGAATATATAAGAGATATTTGATACATGAAACTAATACCATGCACAAAGATACCTAAACATTTATGTGTTGTACCAAGGAGAATAATAAAATAGATCCAGAGATGTAAAATGTCGATCACGATTCGCATGAAGACTCGCTTCACAATATGAAACATGAATGGCCTAACACCTAATTGATTTAATGTAAATTGAATTAATTAAATATTATTACAGAGTAACTACTATTCCTAATTATATGCAAGTGTTGATATACAACGAGACACAAGAAATAAATAATCAATGATATAAAACCCTAAGCAAGAGGAGGAGATATAGTGATTTAACTACTTCCTAAGCAATCTAGAAGTGATTTGGCAAGGTGGTCGACTAAAACAAACTAAATATAGTTTCTTCAATACTTGTTTGAGGTTCCGAAGCTCGGGAATGTGTCGGGAAGGAGCACCAATGGGAGGACATGAGTTCCTAGGTGTTAGCATCTGTTATGGGTGTTGGTGTCTATGTGAAAGCTCCACTATGATATTTTATGTGTAGGATAAGCTTCACTGTTGGTCCCTATTTTTCACTCTAGATTCACTGTCTAATCTGCAACTATACCTATAACTTACAAAAAATAAGTTCACCTACACATGCCCACAAACCATATCAAACCTAAAAAGTAAAATGTAGAATGGGGTGTCGGATCGACCCGACACTCACCCAAAGAGTGAACTTACGATCGAGTACTACACTACATATCAGACTCCATGTTGTTCTTGTGTCTGTGTGTAGAAATTATGCCCTAGGATTCCCTTGTGCATCTTGCACAAATGATAAGACGCTACATCTAGAATGCGAAAGATGTATAGAATGTGTGGGATGAAATAAAATAGAATTTTCCTTCCTATGTTGTGTATGCAAGAGTATGCATCCTCGCCCTTGAATGGATGTTAGGTGGATGCCTTTGATACTCTTGTTTCCTTTTAATGCAAGCTTAGGTTGTATTATGTAATGCTTAGTGATTGGCCCCTCATTTTGAAAACATAACTATGTATTTATATGATTCCCTTGTTTGAATTTCATAATTGGTGATTGAAAGGTTGACCTAAAGTGATAAAAAGTAATTAAGAAGTGAAACATATCCAGATAAGAAAAAGATAAAGAGAAATAAGAGCACCTAGGAGGATAGGATCACCTAGCGCTAGTGTCCAGGGCCTGGGCGCTAGTGTCTGAGGCCATAGAAAGATAAAACAGTTAAATGTCGGTGAGAATTTAAGATGTATAAAGCCAATAAAGGTACAAAATAAAAATCAAAATGTTGAAGGAGTTGTCAATTATTAGTTTTCTTGCTTATAAATGATGTAAATGCTAGCATGCTTCTAGGACCTAGAAATGTACCCAAGTGCATAGATTTTGTGCCTACACTACGGATCTTCAAAAAAATTGAGAACATAACCTACACTAAGTTCTTCACAAAATATTTGCTTTCATGAGATGGGGAAACCATGAACAACAATTGTTCTACCCCGTAAAAATATCAAGAGTCCATGACGCTCACAAAACCTTATCTCGATATCGGATGAAAGAGCAGAGAAAATTTACACAAACAAAATTCATTAATTAAACTAATACACTTACAAAGCTCATACAAATTTATAGGAAAGACAACTCCTATATTCTAGGAGGTTCTTAAACAACTCACCTAATATAACAAGTTGATCTAACAACTCATAACAATATAATAGCTAAGAATAACCAATTTAATAATAACTAAATGAATACCTAATAATATAATTTCCTAACATTTACTGTTGTGGGGGTTATTAGGCCTTCACTTCATATGGACATTCTTTCAGTGAATGATCCATACCCATTCTCTGACAAATATACTTGAGTCGCATTACCATTAGTTCATGTGTATACTCTTGCCAAACATAGGCCACATTTTAGTCATGGACCAACTTCAAAGTTCTTCCTACTATTGCCTTTGGATTCCTTCATGGAGTGGGCAGAATTTTAGTACACCTTTTTTATTCTTCCTAAGGGCAAAAACATTGTTTGATGCAAATGGACCTTCTTCAATCTTCAAGCAGAAGACCACATCATTGACACTCTTTTGGGGGCTTCTGTACCTCTCTTCTTCTTTCTCTCTCTACTTTTTGGGATATTCTCTATGTACTTCTAGGGGGTTTTTCTCTAAGGGAGACATTTTGTAATTCTCTTTTCTCTCTTTTGGGGGGAGTTTTTTCCCACTGGGTTTTCTCCTTTCTCCACTTCACAAGAGATTTTCATTATACGTGGGTACCTCATCAAGACTTGTTGTCGATACTCGTCTTGCTTAGGTGTCATAGTGCGTCATAGGAGTTACTTATGATATAACATGTAATAGTCTTTCGTGGGAGTTATATTCATATTCTATGAGTGTATCTCCCCTTTCTATTATGGAAATATACCCATGGAGAAGTTACACAACACTCATTTTTGTACATGCTCCCACTTGAGTTATTTAGAGTTTGGCTAATGAAGGCTTAATGTGAGTTATTATCATATTGCATTTTATTGCTAGTTATATTGATTTCAGCAACCATACGGTGGTTGTGTCGTTATCCAAAGTTCCTCATAGATCCTCTAATAAATTTAAAAATGTAAAAGATTCTTTGACATATGATGAGGTGAAAACTATAAGAGGTTTCAATTTATTAGAGAGGAAGGTGGAAATTTGGTAAGTGAGCGAGTGGATAGTGTCAACAATAGGACGCATAAGAGTACCATGTTTGTGAATATTGGGTTGTTCATAAACTCTAAGGGTAATTTCCTTGGAGGGAATACATTTTTCCTCACTATCACAATCCAAATAGGAATTTTTTATAACATTTGTTACAATTTTTAAATTGTTATTAATGGGATTCTTATTTAATTTCCAATAGCTACCATGATTCGGGTGATTAATCATTTTAGAGATATAATCTTTATGATTCATGATAATGAATGAATTTCCATTATTATCTTTTACAATTGCAAGGTTATTATTTTTTTAGGTTTTTACAAGCAATGAATTCAAATTGGTTATATTAATTTTTTGTGGTTTATGGAAGACCATATAAGGCTTGTTCAAGGTTAAAAATATTTCTTTAATGCTATCAAAAGATACCTCCGTATATATTAAAAAAATTGATGTGACATACAACATAGAATTTCTAAACAATGTAATATTAGTACGTACCCAAAACATGTATTTGAAAAAAACTAAGAGATATCAATCTCAAATCCTTTATTTTTCATTTGTCATAAATTGTAATGATTAATAACTTCATTACCTTTTTGGCATATTTTTCATGACTAGTTTTAAATGGTGTCAAATCTAGCTATATTAATGTCTCGAGGATTGAAAAATATTTGCAACAAAAAAAGGGATCCAAAATCTAATGTAGCTAAGATATTATGATTTTTCAATTGACATTCTAAAAAAATCAAAATGGAAGTTAAATGGACATCAAATTTAAGGTTTAAAAGTGAACAAACTCATGCATTACAACCCACCACTAAAATTTTTAAAGGTAAATCTTTTTTTTTTAATTTAGTGTAATGCATCATAAAAGAGGGTACATGTATGATGGAAGATTGTGTCTTGAAAGAACTTGGTGGTGTTAGAGACACTATCAAATGGATCACATTTGTCCTCTAGTTTAGTTAAACTCAACATTGATAGAAATGCCTAGAGGTGTTGACACCTAAATTTGGAAATGACAACATTGGCTTTTGTACCTAGATCATGACTTGTGCACACATTTCAAGCTCAATTATTACGTGACTTGACACTATTCATTCACTCACAAAAATTGTTGCAACCTAGATTATACGAATTTATTGAATGTTGAGAAAACACTATTACGGAATATTAATTGGCTAAATTATTAGATTTCTAGATGGATTATGAATATTATTATTATGGATGTAATTGCTTGTTAAAATTGATGGTCAAAGTTTACAAATGTTTTCAAAATTACAACAATAAATGATTTATTTGAGTTGGTGATTTAATTATGAATTTATTGTTTTATGTGATAATTGAAGCCTAATCATTTGCATATTTCCATGAGTTTTGATGCAAGAGAATAGGTTCCCCTCATTGAGACTTAGTTATTATTGTCATGCTAAATGTATAGCATGAAAAATTGAAAATTTTGATCATGAAAACTAATCCCACCATTTGAAAACCTCTCTGGTCATTGTGAACCCTTCCTGCGGCCGATCCATCAGCTCACACAATTCCTCCGAGTCCTGGGTCACCCTCATTCTAGTTGAGAGGAACATGCTAACATGGTTTTCAAGTGTGTTTCATGTGTAGGGAAATTCATCCAAGTTTTTCATTATGATACTAGCTCGAGGTGGAATATTGCTCTCAGAGTACTACGAGACACAAAATCATGCACTTTGGGTAGTCTGGTTGAATACTATTATTAATATGATTGCTAAGTAAGAAAATGACTAATTAACCCATGTCTTTGGCCACTTCTTTGCTTTCTATGGCCACTTTTGATCTTGCACCTTTACTTGCTCAATTTATCTTTTTATACTTCAGCATTTGTCATCTTGGACATTAGTTCCCATCCAGGATGCCGGCGTCGGGTGCCATCATCCCCTCCTGGGTGCCCTTGACCCTTTTGTACTTTGTTCACATTTTTGGGTCCTTTCTAGTCATTTGAGCATCTTATATTTTTTGGTAGTTGGCCTTTTCGGGGTTAATTATAAAATTCAAGCAAGGGAATCATATAAATATAAAGTTATGTGATCATAATAAAGGACCAAGCACGAAGAAGTAGTTATCACCACCTAAGGTTGCATCCATCAAGCATCTAAGAGCTCCATTGCATCCATATAGCAACTTCCAAGGGACACAAGGGCTGGTTATTTTGCATACACTTCATAGGAGGGAAGTTCATTCTATTCCATGCACACATCTACTACATTTATTTACATATAGCTTATTTGCTCACTATCAAGTATGACACGCATGAGAGCCACCAGGGCATGATTTTGCACACACACATAAAGCTGCATTGGGTTTGAGATGTAGTGGAGTTCTTAGTCGTAAGTTCACCACTATGACAGATGAGGACAATCGACCCCTCATAATTCATCTTTCTTTTTAGGATTTGATATCTATTTGAGGTTTTTATAGATTTATATTTCATTGTAGGTTTCCAGTAATTTGGTGATCATTGTGTGACCTTAGAGTGACCAAAGGAAAACAACAGTGAATAACTAATGACCACTCGGAGGAAGTTTCTTGAGCCTTCTCGCATACCTAGGTGTCTAGAAACAAGTCTAGGGCACCCGCAAGCACCCTGTCCCTCTCCAAGTACCCCAGTCCAGCTTATTATTCCATATCTCGTATTTTTATGAGCTTTGGTGTGTTGGTCAGGTGCTTCATATTTTCAATTTTTCTAGCTCTATACACCTCTAGGATTTATGTGAATCATCTAAGGCTTCTTACCCTCTCTTTACACATAGGGTTCCATATTTTCTAGCTTAATTTGTTGCGGTATATTTTTTTACTTAATTTTTTATTCATTTACTGGTACAATAACATTTAGATTAATCATACAAATTCACATTTTAGCTTCATCAAGCACTAAATTAGCTATTTTTAGCCATATTGCAGCATGAGGACATCCCCAGAAGTTGACTGGAAAGGCTCAACCCATATGGGAGTTGTGAAAGAGAGAAATGAATTGATCTAAGGAATTTTAGGGAAAATTTGTGAAGGAAAATGATGTCGGGAACAATTCAAGCAAAACCGAGTTATTTTAGGCACAAGGAATGAAGGCTTAAACAGAGAGGAAGTCACCATGTTCCAAAGATTACGGGAGTTTTGGGAGGAATTAGAAGCTCATAAAATAGGAAATGGAAATATCTTGGAATTATCCACATGATAGACACATCAATTTTGGTCCAAGACTTCAAAATCCTCTGTGATAATCCAAGACATTGTAGTTGCACCTTTGAGCCAAAAGAGTAGCATTCCCTAAAAATCAAATTGTAGGAATAATTATCTCTTAAAATTGGTTGGGATAGTCTCATTAGGTGTTTTAGAGTCAAAATCATATAATTTTTTTCTCCTAAACTCTATGTCATGCTCTTGGAAAGAAAAGGCACTTACGGTGTTTTAATTTGGCATTGGGATGGAAAGGTGTTGTTTTTTCAAGAAATTATAAATCCACTTTGATAAAAATTATGCTCCAAAATATCCCTATCTATCTTCTCTCACTTTTCAGAATCTAAAAGATAGTTGACATGATTGACAAAATTCAGAAAAGGTTTTTATGGGCTGGAGTTGAGGAACATAATAGAATACCTCTGGTTTCTTGGGATAAAGTGTGCAAACAAAAATCCCAAGGGGGCTTGGGAATAAAGAATCTCAGATACATGAACTCAGATCTTCTTGCCAAAATGGGCTGAAAATTCTTTAAATAAATCTCCCTTGGTGCAATATCATTAAAAACAATATTTGAAAGAGGATTTTACTAGATCTGATGATCTTCCCAATGGATCTCATTTCGGAATTCTTTGGTTAAAAGCAGAGATCTTATCTCAAAAGGCACTAGATGGGAATTTGGAAATGGAAATAAGATCAACTTTTGGGAGGATAAATGGAATTTAGAGCTAAATCAACAACAGAGAAATAATATGCAGAATCAGATCAATTTGATAAGACTAAAATATGGTGAAAAAACAAGTGGATACCTCAATAGCATAAATGGAAAAACTGCTTGGAGAAGACTATCTCTTGAAGAAAGAAATGAAATGGATAGAGACAATTTGAATTACATTCAAAATAATATTGAAAGCATTTATATTCCCAACATAAACATTGAAGATGAGCTTATTTGGGAGGATTTAGGAGATGGTAACTATAGTGTTCTCTCAGGTTACAACAATCAAAATCAAATGCCTAATTCACAAATTTGTTGGAAAAAAATTGTTTAAAGAACTTACCCCAAAAATCAACTTCTTTTGGTGGCTCATTATTCAGAACAAGATTCTCACAGTGGATAATTTAAGAAAGAAGGTACAAATCCTTCCTAACAGGTGTATTCTTTGTAAAGTTGAAGAGGAAACTGTAAACCACCTCTTTATTCATTGTAAGTTTTCCTTCTCCTTGTGGGGCCTCATCTTGGACATGATAGGATTGAAATGGGTTCTCCCTCATACTATGAATGATTTAAAGTCTCAATGGTCTTTCCAAACAAAGAGTGTCTCTGTCAGACTCTTATGGGAATTTATCCTTCCCCATACTATTTGGGCAATATGGAAAGAAAGAAACAAAAGAATCTTTGAAGAAAAAATCTACAGGTTTCCATGGTCTTAAAACACCTTGTTCTTTTGATTATTGAAAATTTTAAATCTTCCATTAAAACCAGCAAAGGAAGCTTGAAGGAGTCTGATATCAATTTTATCAACAAATGGAACCTCCAATTGGATCGGGATTTTAAGTAACTAAATGCAAAACAAACTAGAAGTGAGAGTGTTTGGAATCATCCTCAGGGAGGATGGCTTAAGCTTAAGTTCGATGGTGCAGCTAAGGAAACCCAAATAGAGCTAGGGGTGGGGGAGTTATCAAAAATGACAAGGGTGATCTTATAGCTTCCTATGTTGGTAATATGGGGGTTCAAACCAATCACTATGTAGAGGCCTTAGCAGCACTATGGGATCTTCAAATGGCAAAATAGATGAACATCATCAATCTATGGGTGGAGGGTGACTCTTGAATATAATAAAGTGCCTTCAAAACAAGTCCCCTCCAAGTTGGACTATAAACAAGATCATTAAGGACTTCATTCATATCTTAAGCACACTCCCTAAGGTTTTATATCACATACCTTCAGAGAAGGAAATAATGTTGTGGACTTGTGTGCTAACATTGGGGTCAAATATGAAAATCTTCATCATTGGATTGGGGGTGTAAATACTCCCCTTGAAGTTATGAATGCCTTGAACCATGAATTTCACTACATACAATCTTAAAATGATTGCAAATTTTTTTGAGGTTGTTGTTTTATTATGTCACACTTGGCTCATGCATTTGGGTACTAGACCACTCCATATTTGGGAAAAGGAAAACTTTTTTAGTTCCATTATTCCAAGTTCACACAAAAGGTAGGGTTTACAGAAGTATAATGGGGATGATCCTTGTCGGGTTGAACCCCCTTTAACATGATTTCAAATAATAACGAGTGGTTATGGCAAATTCTCGAGGTTATTAAATTTATATCCTTTTTGGAACGAATTAGAGGGCATGATCCTCATATTTCCACTGATTTTTCAACATCGTGGAAGGAAAAACTGTGGAATTTAGAGGGAAATGTGGCTTATCTCGAGGGCCTCATTTCTCATGTCACTAGCATGAGTATTCAGGGCACTAAATTCTTCAAAAACAAATGTAATTGGGATGAACAAGAGGCCATTTTTGTGGGTGATGGTGAAAATCTTAAACAGGTCCCTGGGGATATTCTGAGGGCTTCCCTATTGAGTCTATTTGATGAAGTACCTAATCTCATCATCAAATACCTGACGATGGAGGGGAGGTTTCACATGATCAACACTTATCATCTGGTTCTTCTTAACCACTTCATAAGGAATATACTGGTAAGTTTATCATTTCACATTCATATGTCTCTTGAATGTTCCATTAAAGAGGTTCAATGGGGAAAAGGACCTATCCCCTTCACCAAGCCATCATTTTGCTCATTTACCTTCATTTCAAAATCCATATCCCATCGAAACCCCTCCCATGTTGCTCTTCCATCCACCTCTTCTCCCAAATATAACAAGAGACAAGGGGATGATATTAGATCCACTAGAGTGCTTAGAAGAAATACAAACAAGGGTAAAAGTATTGAAGGACCCAACACCAATTAGGATAACTATCAGCAAGGCCTGGAGGGTGATTTGGTTGCTAAGTGTATACTTAGCCTAGGTAAGAAAAACAAGAGGGATAGTAATGACCTTAGGCATTCTAGGTTGGTTCTCCAAGAAGATGTCTTAAACGAGATCAAGAAAGATATTAAAGATTTGAAGGGGAACATTAGTAACCTTGAAATATCAAGGTGGATAAGGACATTTAGAATGAGTTGAAGGTAAACTGGAGAAATTTGAGAACAAATGCAATATCATGGTTGATGGGTTTATCCTTCAAACTAGTCTTCTAAATTCCATTGTGAATGACCTCAAGAACAAAGACAACAAGAAAGATTATAGGGATCTTAATAGGAAAAAGGAAAATGAGAAGAGATAAAAATACATCAAGGATCTTATTGATCTCTCTACTCAAATGTTTAATCATAAATGATTATTGTTCTCTGTTATAGTTTTGTTATAGTTTAGGTTGTATGTATGGTTTTAATTTAGTTTTCAGCCGCACCTGAATTGTACTTTGGTTTTAGGATGGTTTTGTGTTGTTTGCACCAGTTATTTTTGATATTTGGTTTATTTTTTCTCTTTTAAATGTTATTTGATATATCTGGATTGTATATCCTCTATTGTAATAGGATAGGGCCCTAGAAAAACCCTCCTTTTACCATTATAAAAAAATAACATTGTGACAATGACATCAGCAAACAAACAAGATTAAGAGAAATTTTAGAGGTTTTGTGCCCCTTGAACTTTTCCTCAAGGTGCAAGGGGATATGAGGGATAAATAAGTGCACTCCCTATGCAAGTTTCACTTTCATCACTTAAAACACCACAACATGTGTGTTAGGAAAGTGCAAAACATGAAATTTGCCCCCCTTCTCATGTTGTGGACCCCCTTGGCACATTTTTCAAGGATGAGTGTCCATTTCAATTTTTACCAACATGAAAGGGGAGATGGGGGACAAATAGTGTGCTCCCCCTTCCATGGGTTTGGTTTTGTCACTTAAAAGTTACAACTTTAAGTGTTTAAGAGTGGAAAACGTGCAAATGCAAGATCTATTCAAATTTTCCCCCTCCTCATGGTACATGCACTTATGGTGCATTTTTAGATCTTTGTGTCCCTTTGATTTGTCACAAGGTGCAAGGGGAAATTAGGGACAAGAAATTATGCTCCCCCTTCTCTCGGTTAGGCCTCGGACACGTGTGAAACCATTGTTAAGCCTCGAGACCTAGTTTTTAGTCCCTTACATCTCACTCTCATGAAACCCCATGCTAACACTTATTATGATATGATGTAAAGTGCATCCTTATGTCTCTCTTGTCCCTTTTCCCCTTTTATCCCCTATTTTTTATGGTGGAGGTCCACTTAAACCCCTGTATGACCATGATTGAGATCAAATAGTTTAAACAAGAGTTAAGGTGTGCAATGAGATGGAAAGCCTTCATTTCCAAAAAAATAACTATTATTTGAATTTCAAATTCATTTTTCCCATCCGAAAGCTCTCTCCCATGTTGATAAGTTGTTGGAATGTGCCACGAGACCTCGGATGTTTGAAAAACTTATTTTTGCACATATCTCGTGATCCCTTAGACCAGATCACTTCAAAATTTAACCATCGACTCCTCTTCAAAATTCCTTCGTGGTGATCTATGATTCATGACATGAGATTCCACCATTAAAATGTTATTAATGATTGATTTTTCTATCCATGAACTCTATTTTTTCCATAGCACTTGAAAATGTATTTGCATTTTCCCAGTGACTGGAAAGCCAAATTACCTGAAATTTAGAGAAAATAATCCTCATAAAATTAAATTTCATTTTATTCATTTCTTATATGATGAAGTGGAGTATTTTTATGGATATAGAGGACTTATTTTTATCTTAGTATTTTTCCCTCTTCGATGAAGTTATCACTTTCCCACTAATTCAAATCAAAGAATCATCTAAAATTTGGAGCAGAGAATCCTTGTAAAATAATGATAATTTTAAGGCCACTCTCATCTCATTCTAACACCCGAAAGACCCACTTCTAAAAATAACAATTCTTACCAAGATTCATAGTCTATAAACATCAAATTCTACAACATTTCATTCTCTAAGTTTTTATTACTCGTGCATATCAAGAACACTCAAAAGTGCTAAATTGAGACACTAAAAATAAACATCTTGGAATTGGATCTACTAAAAATAGTAGGTGTTAATATTGTGATCAAAATTTTCACACTCGGTCATTTCTCTTTCATCTCACTGACCTTTCTCACCATGGATCTCAAAAACTAAAGTTTGGAGCCAATTTCAACTTCAAACATTGAGTATCCTAATAAGAGTGACAATGATGTAACAAGTATGGAACTGAAAGACTTGAAAATAAGGATGTTTATTGAACACCAAAAATATGTAGAGGGGAAGACATTCTTTATGGTTTACTCAAAGTTGGCAAGGTCACTTTTGTAAAAGACTAGATTGTTCTCGTCCATCCTAACAATCACGAAAAGGGTCATCATGTTTAAGTGATTCGGGTAATCATCTTAGGTCCACACAATGCAAGTTTCGTAGTAGGGTTTTTGGAAAATTATTCAAAGTGCTTTAGAGTGTGTATGTATCTCAAGATGGTACAAAAACAAATTTTCAAAGTAATAAAAATCTCCTCTCTATATTTCATATTTGGGTACACATACAAATATATAGCTTATGTTGCTCCTATAATCTAGGAAACAACTTTACCAACAATCATGTCCACAATCCTATTTTACGTGTAGTTGTTGTAACAAATACAACTAACATGAGATAATATTTATCTACCCACAATATATCATTTTATCAACCCATATAAAGGTGAGCACTAATATTATTAATTCCTAACATTCCCCTAGTGTGAACATGGGAGAAAAATAAGTGCACTTCTTCCGTAGCTTTCCACCCCTATGTGCTCATGATCTTGGATCACTAATGGTTGTAAATAGGCTGACCAAAAACCTCGGTATGAACCCTTTCTCATCCAATATAAACCCATGTTCATTAAATATAGACCCTTGTTCAAGGTATGAACCTCTTTTCATCCTCTTCAAGTATCATGATGTTACTTTTACCTTGTGCTTTCATCTTTCCACTATATTTTTCTTTAGGGGATTACATAAGAACTCACTTTATTACAATAGGAACATACTATAAACTAAATACAAACAATGACAGGTATAATGTAACTATAAATTAAAGAAAGCAAATAGTCACACCACAATAAATGCCACCACAACTATGTGTGGCCCCGTAGTTGGTGGTCGATGAGAGGTCGTTGATTGACCTCTAATCTCTTGTGCCTCCATACTCCAGTAGACATGTTTCTTACTCAACAAATGTGATCTTGAATCACTATTTTCACATTGTAATTATTATTTTCTCTCCCCCCACAATGAAAAACATTTTTATTTCCTTTGACGTCGGGTAACACCAAAAATGCGCCCATAAGGTAAATTTTTAAACAATATTTTGACTCTTTTGAAAATGAATCATGACACTTACTAACCTTAATGACACTAAAAAATTGACTATAAATCTTAATTATAATACTTGATTTAATATAAATTGAATTAAATCTAATTTCAGAGTAACAAATGTAATAAGTGGTATGCAAATGTTAAGTACTCAAACAAAGTGTAAAACTTTAAGCAAATGAGAGAGAGATGACTTAGCTAGTTTATGTGTAATCTGGAGGAATTCGGGACTGTGTATCACTTGATATGACTAGGAATGATGTAAAAGTGATGGAAGAGAGTTTTGAGACTCTATGTTGTATTGGATAAAAGCACCCACAGGAGGACAGGAGTCTTTGGGGTGTTAGTGTTTGTGTAAATATTTAGGATTTGTACTTCTTCTAGGTCTCGAGGGTCTTCGCTCGAATATCCGCTTTATCACTCCAACTTCATTGTTATGGTTTTGATAACACCTGTAACATGCAAAACAAGCCATAACTATCTACACAATCTCACAAACACATTATATCTAAATAAAATATGTAATATGTGAAGTCAGATTGACCCAGTGGTCACTCAATGAGTGAACTTAGTACTAAGCATTGCACTACATTTCATAATCCATGTAGTTTTGTGTGCTTATGTGTGAAATAGTGTCCTTAGGTTTTCCCTTATGCTAATGATGCTAAGATAACATGATATAGCTATCTTTGATGCAAATGTGTGGTATGAAATTTAGCACTTCCCCTTCCTATGTAGTGTATGCAGCCCAAAATGCGTTCCTTTTGATAATAGTGGTAGTATGTAGATGTGATAGCCCCTTTGGAATGTCAACCAAAATAATAGTGTGTATGTTGTGTATATATATAAATCTCTTGTTTGAATTCTAACGCTAGTGACACAAAAGGCCGAGTATGAACATGTGATAAGGGTAAGAAAAGTGAAATGGCTGACCATAAATGTCAAAATGTGTAAAAAATTTAAATATGACGAAGCACCAGATCGGACACAAGCGCATGGACGCTAGTGTCTGGAGTGGGCGCTAGTGTCCTGAGATAAATGAAGATAGATGTGAACAAATAGATAAACAAGGATCATTGTGACTTGACCAAAAATGGATACAAAAATGATAGATGTAGAAGAGAGTTATAGTAAAAATCAATCAAAGACGTAGATGGACAAGGGATAGTGTCACCAATGAATACTTTTCTTACTTAAGATTCATGCATATAACAACATATTGATGACATAGTAAAATAGTAATATGTGTGTGATTTTGTGTCTATAAATACAAGCTTTACTCTTAAAAGATGAATAAAAATATTAATTGACTATACGACATGACACATTAAAATCTAAATACATAGACTAGAAGACATAATTATATAGAATAACTAATTTAAAAATACCAAAGACCTATTTTATTTTAAAGAGTAATAAACTTTATTACTTTTTAAATAACACCAATACCCAATTCACCTACCCAATTTACCTTCGTCTAAACACCTAATTGACAATGTTTGACATAAAACTAAATATGAAACTCTAATCAGATCACAAACATATAGAAACTTTAAATCTAAGAAACTATAATATCTAAACAAGTGATTTGTATATATTTTGACATGATAAACCTAAAGAAAATTATATAGGGACACGTAAAGAATGCATAACCATAAATTTAATTATTGAGCGAGAGAGTTAATGCAGATTTCAAGATATCTATCAAAATACACCGCTTTTGGTTTTTGTTGCGTTGATTCACCATAATATTATCCACTTCCATGCTCGTGTTGTGTGATTACTATAGACATTGACCTCTATGAACTTTCAAATGGTTTAGACACATTGGTAAGTATCCCCCACATAGTCACATATTCAAAAATGTCTCGATAAAATATCTCCAATAGAATTGTTCCTAATCGAAACTCCTTGCAAAGTTTGAAACATGTTTGGCAGAAAATTAGTTAAGAGAAAAGAAAGCAGAGATTTGTTGGCACTCCAAAAGAAGGTAGTACACAACTAATGAATACTATAATGTTTCAGATTTGAAATGTTGAGTTGTGGAGCTCAATTGATTCACAAATAACATGCTTTATTAACTTTCTAGAATACACAGAATCAAGGCGTCGGTTTGGTAACCGCCGTTGGTCACCTAGGGACTGACATCGGTCAAGCAAGTAGGAACTGATATCGGTTAGGGTAACCAGCATTGGTTACTTATGCGTGATTTATTTTATTTAAGTCATGGGAATTAGATATAACCTTTGATATAAAGGTGATCTAATGGTTTTAATTACATAGCTAAAGTTCCCTAAGTTTTTATATGCTTATATAAGCTAGGGTTAGAAGAAAGAATTAAAATAATTGTAAGAAGGAATTCTTTGAGAGAGAGAAAGAGAAGCTTGTGAGGAAGAAAGTATTGTACATCCGGGAGAGGTGTGGAATATTTCATATCTTCATTGTATATCCTTTGTAAAGCTTTGAATAATATATTGGTTATTTCTTGGTGGACGTAGCCCACACTAGGTGAACCATGTTATATCTTGTGTATTGTTTCTTCTAGTTTATTTCCATATTTATTGCTTATATGCTTAGATCTGATATATATATGTACAACTGGTGTGTTTAACCCCAACAACTGGTATCAGAGATTTTTTTTTAAGGGTTTTATGTGTTGATGATTTACTCACAGAGGGATTTATGATTGAGTGGGAGCTACAACAATGGCAGAAGATGGAAAATATAGAGTTGAGAAATTTGTCACCATAATTATCAATTATGGAAGATGCAGGTGGAAGATTATTTGTATCAAAAAGATATATATACTTACCGTTGGATGAGAAGGCAAGACCTACAAAGATGACTAATGAAGAATGGAAAATTCTTGATAGAAAGGCTATGGGATCTATAAGATTGAGCTTGGAAGCATCTATCACTTTGAATATTACCAAGCAAACAACCATGGTAGAGTTGATGAAATCTTTAGCTAATTTATATGAAAAACCTAGTGCTTCCAATAAATTTTATTTGATGAATAAATTATTTAATTCTAAGATACAAGAAGGTGAATCTGCATCAATTCATTTGAATGATTTTTTATTCTATTGTAAATCAATTAAAATCGGTTAATATTCCATGTGATGATAAAGTGAAAGAAATTTTATTCTTATTCTCTTTTCCAGATATTTGGGATAACTTAGTAATGGTTGTTAGTAATACAACATCTACTACTAATATTTTAAAGTTTGATGATGTGGTTAGTATAATCTGAATGAAGAAATACGCAAGAAAAGTATAGGAGAATTATCATCTAGTAATGCTTTGAATGTAGAAAGCATGGGAAGGAAGAAGGAGAGATCCAAGAGAAATAATAATGGGAAATCAAAGTCTAAGAATGGAAGGCCTAAATCTAGAGGTAAAGGAATAACTTGCTGGAATTGTGAAAAGAAAGGACATGCAAAGAAGGATTGTTGGTTTAAGGAAAACAAAGAGAATGTACCAAAGAAAGGTAAAGAGGAAAATGTTACATCTTCTAAGGTAATGAAAGATGCCCTTATTCTCTCCTTGGATGATAAAATTGAATCATGGGTTTTAGCTTCTTTCCATGCTACCCCTAATAAGGGTTATTTCAGAAATTATGTCCAAGGTAATTTTGGGCATGTTTATTTAGGAGATGATGAACCATGCAATATTATTGGTAAAGGAGAAGTTCATATAAAATTATAGAATGGAAATACATGGATATTGAAAGATGTGAGGCATGTGCCAAGCCTCGGGAGAAATCTAATTTCTGCAAGACAACTAGGTGAATCTGGTTATATGGTTACATTCACTGGTCGACTCTTGGAAGGTTACCAAGGGATCTCTTGTTGTAGTAAGAGGAAATAAGGTAGGAACATTGTATTTGTCTACATGTATTACTTATTCCTTTTTGTGTTATCTACTTCAGATTCAGATGCAAGCATGTGGCATAATCAGCTAGGCCATATGAGTAAAAAAGGAATGCAGATCTTAAAGGCTAAGGGTAAGTTATCATATTTGAAAGATGTAGATCTTGATTTTTATGAGCATTGTATATTTGGAAAGCAAAAGAGAGTGATATTTCTCAAAGTTGGGGAAACAAAGAAGGAGAAGAAATTGAAGCTTTTGCACTCATATGTGTTGGGAATAGCCCAAGTAGCTTCTCATGGAAGATTCCAATATTATGTGACTTTCATTGATAATGCCAAAAGAAAGGTATGGGTTTATTGTATTAAACATAAATCTAATTTTTTGAGACTTTTAAAAGGTGGAAAGCCCTTGTGGAAAATGAATCAAATTCAAGGTTAAAATGCCTTAGATCTAACACTAGTGGTGAGTCTTTGCAAGAGGTTTTCAATTATTATTGTTTAGTGAATGGAATACGAGATAAAGAACGGTTCCTAGAACACCACAAGAGAATGGTGTTGCTAAAAGAATGAACAGGACTCCATATGTATTGTATTGATTTTAGTTGCAGTAGAAGATTTACATTTAGAGCAACTTGATGTCAAGACGGATTTCCTTCATGGTGATTTGGAGGAAGAGATATATATGCAATAGCTGACTTGGATATGAAGTCAAGGGTAAGGAGAAACTTGTGTGTAGGTTGAAAAAGAGATTGTATGGGCTCAAGAAAGCCCCAAGGCAATGGTATATGAGGTTTTATAGTTTCATGCATGAGCATGGTTATATGAGATGTGAATATGACCATTGTGTTTATTTCAAGAAGTTTGAAAATGGAAGCTTTATTATTTTATTATTGTATTTGGATGATATGCTTGATGCAGAATCTAGTATGTAGGACATTGGTGAGCTTAAAGAAAAGTTAGCTCATACATTTGCAATGAAGGATTTGGGAGCTGTAAAGAAAATCCTTAGCATGTAAATTATTAGAGACAGAAAGAATAGGAAATTGTATTTGTCTCAGGAACATTATATCAATAAGGTGTTGGAAAGGTTTAATATGTAGAATTCAAAACCTATAAGTACACCTATGGTTGGACACTTTAAATTATGAAAATATCAATGTCCTACATCACATGAGGAGGTTAAGTACATGGCACAAGTTCCATATGCTTCAGCAGTTGGAAGTCTCATGTATGTTATGGTTTGTACCAGACCAGACATTGCATAGGTAGTGGGAGTTGTGAGTAGATTTATGGCCAATCTAGGTAAAGAGAATTGGAAATTAGTCCAATGGATTCTTAGGTATTTGAGAGGGACATCCAACATGCAGTTATGCTATGGAGGGTCAAATACTTCTTTATGTGGCTATGTTGATTTAGATATGGCTGGATATTTGGATGGTAGGAGAAGCACCATTGGATATGTATTCATAGTAGGTGGCATGGAAGTTAGCTGGATTTCTAGATTGCAGAAGGTTGTGGCCTTGTCTACTACAGAGGCCAAATATTTTGTAGCTGCAGAGGCTAGTAAAGAGATGATATGGATGAGCAAGTTCATGGAAGAGTTGGGAAAGGACAAAGAGGATTGAATATTATATAGTGATAGTCAAAGTGTGATTCATCTGGCAAAGAAATCAGTGTTTCATTCAAGAACGAAACACATTCAGTTGAGATATCACTTCATACGGTAGGTGTTGGAGGATGGGCAGCTAAAACTAGAGAAAATTCATACAAAAGAGAACCCTGCGGATATGCTAATGAAGTTGTTGGCAAAGGAGAAGTTGGAGCTTCACTCCACTTCTATTGGTCTTTGAGTTTGAGACTTGAAGAGGGAGAAATAGGCCAAGGAAAGGATCCAAGAATGGATTTGTATGGTACAATGTAGCAATTTATCTCCAAGTGGGAGATTGTTGAGTTGTGGAGCTCAATTGCTTCACAAATAGCATGCTTTATTAACTTGTTGGAATACACATTAGTAACCGCGTTGGTTGGGTAACCGTCATCGGTCACCTAGGGACCAACATCGGTCAAGCAAGTAGGAACCGATATCGGTTAGGGTAACAGCATCGGTTACTTGTGCATGATTGCTTTTATTTAAGTCATGGGAATTATATCTAACCTTTGATATAAAGGTGATCTAATGGTTTTTATTGCATGTCTAAAGTGCCCTATGTTTTTTTATGTTTATATAAGCTAAAAATTAGGGTTAGAAGCAACAATAAGAAGAATTGTAAGAAGGAATTCTTAGAGAGAGAAAAAGAGAAGCTTGTGAGGAAGAAAATAGTGTACATTTTGGAGAGGCGTGGAAGATTGCAGATCTTCATTGTATATCATGTGTAAAGGTTTGAATAGTATATTGGTTGTTTCTTAGTGGACGTAGCCCACACTGGGTGAACCACGTTATATCTTGTGTATTGTTTCTTCTGGTTTATTTTTGTATTTATTGCTTGTATGATTAGATCTGATATATATCTATACAACTAGTGTGATTAACCCCAACATGAAGTACCATACAACTAGCAATAAATAAATATGGATAGTATCTTGATCATGTTAACATGCCATATTTGATATGTAGCAAATACTTTGGAAGCATCTAAGAGGTGAATGATCTAATTATGACTTGGGTGTACAAATTAATATTCCCTCAAATAGTTGAGAATCACCATGCTTCACTTAAACCTCATGTCTTATACACTTGCATGCTATCCTCGAAAGGGTAATAACTCTAATCCTAGTCAAGTAAGGACAAACCCACTAAAGAAGAAATTATAAATTTTGATCGAAACAATTGTATGATGTCCACAATGGTAGATTGGTTGACTATTCACACTTTGTCAAAGGTTCTCTTTGGATCAGTAGTAAGAATAAAATTCTAAAACTTTCCAAAACTCTAAGATTATACGTTCAATAATTAGGCAGAGTAATGAATATTGTGGTCGAATGGGCGTATTGTGGCTCCTCCACAGATGTAAAAACTAATATACAAATATATACATAATTCTCAGTAATCACCAACAAGTCTACTCACGTGAAAGTAAGATCTCCTACATTAAACAATGAATGACTCGCATTGTACATGCATAGGAATTTCAATCACCATGATACTAAATGATGGTACAACAAAGATTTGCAAAGCAATAATAAATCTCTTCTCTCAATTTTTCATATTCGGTACACATACGGATATATAGCGTAAGTTGCTCCTATAATCTTGGAAATAACTTTACTAGAAATCTTTCCACGATCTTATTTTACGTGTAGTTATGTAACAAATACACCTACCACAAGATAATATTTATCTACCTATAACATATTATTTTATCAACCCATAAAAAGGTGAGCATTAATATTATTAATTCATAACATATCACGAAGGAGGGGTTACAATCAAAATGTTTCGATTGATAGGAGGTCAAAGGAAAAAAAAATCATTCTCGGACAGTCATCTCAAAACCCTTTAGAAGCAAGCTCTTCATCAATAGAAGCTTCCCCATCTCTATATTTCCACTTCCCTCTCTCTCTCTCTAACATTCTATTTATTCATTGGGAATGTAATTTTTACTCTTTCATCTTATTCACTTAAGTGGCCTCACTTTGCATTGTAAAAGTCCCTTTTCAAAAATAAGAAAAGGACTTAATTTCATTCCTAAAGGAATATGAAAGGTCACAAGTGGTGGTAAGATGAAAAGTCACATGCGGGTAGAGGAAGAGACATCTTTGTAAACTATAAATTGGGATGGCCTCTCCATTCAAAGGGGTTAGCATTTGTTGATTGTTGTTAGTTGTTGGCCTTTGTTTCACTACTACTACAAACAATAAGCTATATTATTCTATCTTCTTACCTATGTTCTTCTACTCTCTCTACTTTCCAACTTTGAAAGCACTCTAATAGTGTACAACCAAGAAGGAAATGTGTGTCTTTGATTAATGAATCTATATAACTTTGTGTCTCTTATTTATTGGTCTTGTTATTGCTTACATGGTTCATTTCTTCCTATTGAATGTGTAACTACTCTGGTTAATATCGGTGAGAGAATGCAAGTGCCTAATGATAATCTTAACTTCCTCTCTATATTTTCCTACTTCCCTTTACCTCTATAGACACTAAATCATGCACTTTGGGTACATTTATAAGTCATAATCACATACCACTATTCATATGATTCCTAAGAGAGAAAATTAATAATTGACCATTGTCTTTGGCCTCTTTGCTTTCTTTCTGGTTTCCTTCTTGGTCTTACACACCTTTCCCAATTTGACTTTTGAAACTTCATTTTTTCTAATTCTCAACACCAGCACCCATTCGGGATGTCGGCGTCAGCGCCCCATCCCTCTTGGGTGCGGCCGACCTTTTGTATCTTGCTCACATATTTTGGGTCTTTTCTAGTTGTTGGGCATCTTTATTTCTTATGGGTTGGCCTTTTAGTGGTTAATTATAAAATTCAAACAAGGGAATCATATAAATACAAAGCTATGTGACCATAATAAAGGACCAAGCACTAAGCATTATCTATCACCACCTAAGGTTGCATCCAAGAGAATTCTAAGAGCATTCAAGCATCCATCTAGCTCCACACAAGGGACAAGGGATTGTTACTTCTGCATACACCTCATAGGAGGGGAAGTTCATTTTTCCATGCACACATCTATATGCATTTATCTATTACTTGTTATTCAAGTGCATTTTGCATAAGATCCACCTAGGGCACAATTCTACACACACACACACAGAAAACTACATGGATTCTAAAATGTAGTACAACACCCAGATTGTAAGTTCACTTAGTCGGGTGACTTCGGGGTCAATCCAACTCCCCATTTGCATCTTTTCTTTTTAGGATTTGATGTGTTTTGGGGTTTTGCGTGTGATATTTTTCTTTGTAGGTTTAGTGAATAACAATGAAGTACGACTACATATAGGTGATTAAAGGAGACGTCCAACAAACATCTTACAACCATCCAAAACCGGGTTTCTAAGGTTTTTTAGCGGTCACTTCCACCTGAGGAGGTCTATAGAACCCTGTGCCCTTAACCTAGTCCAGGCACCATAGTCCCAACATTTCCAAAGCATTCACCCAATTTTTGGGCTCGGTTGTGATTATCGCCCTCCTATTTGATTAGTTTTCCATCTCGATACAACTTTGGCATCACTTTGAATCAACTAAGTATTTTGTCCCTTCATTTGTAACTAGGGTTTCATACTTTCTAGCTTACTTGCTTGGGTCAAATTTGTACTTTAATTGTTTATATCTGCGTTGTTACATAATTAATATTTTAGCATTTATATTTTCTATATTTACTTAATCATTTGGTGAACCCAACGCTCGAGCCCACCTTACTTTTAGGGATTTTATCATCTTTAATTATGGCTCAATCTTATGGTGAATTTACCAAATCCCATATCCAAGTAATGATCATCTCGTTGAGCATCCTCATGATCGAGACCTGGATTTTATTCGCTTCTCATGAAGAGGTGCCAATTTGGCAAAGCTCAATATTCGTGCCTCCATCCCTCCTGCTTCCAACTATATTTCTACTCAACTACCCGCTTCAACTCTTCCACCTACTTTTATTGTTCCTATTTTTGTTCCTACTCCCACCAACCACTTCACTCCACCTCTTGTTTCTCATACTCTGCAAGTCTCTTCGATGGAACTCAAGAATTATCCTCTATATATCAAGATCTTCAATTTCAAATCCATCTATTACAACAAGTTACTTCTTGTGTGTCTCCATCTCTAGATTCCACATTACTACTTCATACTTCTTTTGCACTTGCCATTCTTGCTTATGTAATTTCTCTTAATTTCGTCACTCCCAAGCTGCCCATTTTCAATGGTCATGGTGACCCTCAAGAGCATATCTAAGAATTCCATGTGGCATGTCTAGATTTTTTGGATGATCATATTCTCTTAGCTAAGCTATTTCCTATAAGTCTTCACAATTATGCAATGCGTTGGTTCTATGATCTACCTATCCACTTGGTAACATCTTTTACGCATTTATCCAATTTTTTCTTAATCATTTCTTTATCAATATTAGCTTTAAGATCTCCTATGCTCATGTCGCGTAACTTAAACAAGGATCTAACAAACATCTAGCAGATTATGTCTTGCGATATAAGAACAACTTAGCTAAGATGTCTAATGTGCTTTGCAGACTCTAAACTTCAAGATCTATTTTTCCAAAGTCTATCACCTCATCTCCAAGAGAGTGTTCTCTTCAAGACATCTCCATCATTCGATCATTTATGTCATACTCTTAAGCTATGCAAAAATAAACTCATGTCTATAGGCAAGCTTAAGTATCATGATAAAGCTTCATCTTCAGTGTGCTTTCAAATAAAATCAACTTTCAAGCCATCTAAAAAACCTACAAGCTAAATCTTGTAAACATTCTATCTAATACCAAAAAAAGCTTCAATGGAAGTCACCTAAGTGTACATTTACTAAGCTTATTATTCCTCCGCGTCTTCAATTGTTGCAACTCGATGAGAGAATTCTTATTATGCTTCCTCTTCCACTCAATCTAGACACATCTCATATTAAAGGTTGTGATTACAATGAAAAATTCAAATGCAACTACCATCGATGCATTGGGCATTCTACAGATTGATGGTGTAAGCTTTGTAATCTTATTCAAGATCTTATCAATAATAATGCAATTGAGCTTCATGAGCCTCTCGGCTTCGCACCAATCATTGAAAATCAAAATATGAAGATATTCAACAATCCTCTTCCTAAACATGACAAGAAAGTGGATGACTCTTTGTCCAATCATATGTATCACGCGAAGTGCCTTCTCCCGCATCGAGGCTTTTGATTGTCTATTTTCTCACCTTGAGACATCTCCATCGATCATCACTTTCTCCGATCATGACTATCATGCTACATTCTATTTTGATCATTTGCACATTAGTGATTCTATTAGATCTATTTCTATCAATAACACTATGGTTGATCCATAATTTTATATCGTGCATAGTCTATTACACTTCTTATTGTTATCAGCTATCCACTCTCATAAATTTCATATCTAGTTCCTAAATCATATGGGTATGTTGAGCTTTCAGTTACCATTGGTTCTCTTACCATGCTTGTGCCTTTTCTTGGGTCTCACAGGTCTACTAGTCCATCTCACCAGTCTAGGTCCATCATTTGGATAACTCCTTCACATCAGTATACATCACCACCGCATTTTACTTCACATAGGTATTCATCACCTCTGCCATCCTGCCTTCACATAGGTGTTCATCACCTTCACACTCTGCTTCACATAGGTGTTCATCACCTCCACACTCTCCTTCACATAGGTGTTCATCATCTCCATGCTCTCCTTCACATAGGTGTCCATCATTGTCTGTGTCTCTAAAGCACATAGGTCTCATTCGCTCATACATCAATTGTCTCATTCATCGTCGGTCTTAGAGCATGATCACACGCCTTTCTCTTTGCAAGCATCGAGTGGAGGAACCTCATATTTCACTTTTATCAAATAGCATACTCACTCTCTGCACACTACTTAGGGGCATCACTCTTACTCATTCCCCCTTTTCTCATCATCGGTTGTCTCATAATTCTAATATTTCACTTCATACTTCAGATCTAGTCTCTCACATGCATCTTGCACATCTTGATACATTTGTATCATCATTACCCTATGACACACTCTCATGATAAGGTTCACACTTTCTTTGTTGAGGGCATAATACATACATGAACCTCACACACTACATACTTCACAAAATAGACATTCATGACATCTCTTTCTACGTAGCTCTTATTGCGCATAATACACACTCTACACTTTATTTATTCATAATACACATCTCTTGTATATACTTGTACACGCTGCACTCACTACCCTATGACACACTCTAGTTCCACAATTCATACTTGACTACGGACACTCTAAATCTAAAATGAACCTCACCATACTCACTCACTCTCTGCACTCTACATTTTAATCAATCGCATCTTTTAGCGCATGCATTCAAACCATTTCCCGATGACACTCTCTTGTTTCATGGTTCATTCTTGTCTACTGAGGGGGAATGTATAAATGAACCTCATCACATGCAGACTCACACTCACTCGGGGGCATGTTTCTCCTATCACACTCACACTCCATTCCATTTCATGTCATCCACCACATACTATATATCTTGGTCGTGTTTACTCTTGCTTTCTTATGCTAACATGTAAACTTTGTTACACATGCTAGAAAAATATTTTATATGTCATTGTCTTTCTTTATACACATGCATGTTCACTTGCCTTATAGTTGGGATTACGGACTCTATACGAGATCGTTACATGCATTATGGATGTTTTTGCAATACTTCTTACCAATCCCATGATAGGCTCTTGGGGCATCCACTTTCATATACACTATAGGTGATATCATTTCATTTTTCATAGCACAATATTATATTTAATTATACACGCTTTGACACACTTCCTATATTTCTAACATGTTAATGGATGCTTCATGTGTAACCTTTGCTTTTCATTTATATTTTCTATCGTGGTTATCTAATTATTTACTTGTCATTGTTTCCATTGTTTTCTCTTGTATGACATTGTTTACGAGCTTTACCCTATGTCTTATTTGTTCACTTTGCATTTTTGCTTTTGGTGGCTTCAGCCTCGATTGTATTACATCATCATGAGTGATGTCCCATGTTTGAAATCTACTTTTTTCGGTCTACTCTATCTACACTATTGTTTATTTATATTATCTACTTACTTAATTATCTTACACACTATTTTATATCGTGTGTTTATCTTGTTTGCACTAACATTTATTTCCAACCACTTTGCTTGTGTGTCCCTTGGTTTCTACCAATCACATTCCCTCCCCCTTAAGGGCATCGGTTTTAGTTCATCGCTAGGTCTTCCTTTGGACCACATTCTCCTTGGTAATTGCATGCACCCTAAATGATGGGGGCATCATTGGGTGAATCAATCGCCCCACATAGTTCAATACCACAACATAACATTCGACCACAACAACAACTACTAATCTTACTTAGGTCTTCAACACAACACAAACACGGTGCTCGGTTTACTAGACAATAATTCCTAGGTGTCCTTGACCCTTCATGGGTATCTATAACCAAGGGGAAGTTACATATTTTTTCTCATTTTGGAACAGTTCACAACAGTTTTCACATTGGATTTTACAAGACATACACGGTCCTTCAAAGACTTTTCGGCATGCATACATTACACCTTTTCTACTTTCACGTTGGATCGAATTGGATCAGATTTGCACACACCATTTGTAGTGGTGTTTATAATTTGATAAGTAGTCAAAGGTTGGAGAATAACACTAGACCTTTCTCCCTACACTTCTTCCACATTGGCGTGAGATCGCCTGAAAAACTCACACTTGGCACAACTGGCATGAGATCACTAGAAAAACTCGACCTTGGTGTGAGATTGCCCAAAAAAATTGCTCTTCTATAACATCTTTAGGATTCTTTCTACGCTCTTCACTCATCATGGATCAAGTGTCTATGTTCTTTTCACATTTTACACACTTTTTACTTGTTTGGATCGAATATTTCATATACAAATATTTGAATACTAATTTTCTCTTCTCTTTTGTAGGTCCATCTTTATGGGAAGAAACAATCACACAATCACACATCAAGTGACATCAACAATAGGTACAACATGACATCTACACATACACTTTCACCCCTAGGGTCATCATCATTTTCACTTCCTCTTCTCTAGCTTCCACGCTTCACTTTTTGTCACTCCACGCTTTTTCTTGTCTTTCTCGGCATGATTTTTGCCATTGATCTACATGGTTATCAGGTATGCATCTCTTATCTACTATATTTTATTAATAATTCACTCAACAACATAAAGTGGGGAAAATGTAGACACTAAATCATGCACTTTAGGTACATTTCTAGGTCCTAATCACATATCACTATTCATATGATTCCTAAGTGGGAAAAGTACTAATTGACCACTATCTTTGGCCTCTTTACTTTCTTTCTGGTGTCCTCCTTGGTTTTACACACCTTCTTGCCCAGTCGACTTTCTACACTTCATTTTTCGAATCTGGACACCAAAGCACCCTGTACCATGATGTCGGCATCGAGGCACTCCCGACCTTTTGTATCTTGCTCACATCTTTTGGGTCCAATCTAGATTTTGGGCATATTTGTTTCTTATGGATCGGCCTTTTAGATGTTAATTACAAAATTCAAACAAGGGAATCATATAAATACAAATTTAAGTGAGCATAGTAAAGGACCAAGCACTAAGCATTATCTATCACCACCTAAAGTTACACTCAAGAGCATTCAAACATCCATCTAGTTCTACACAAGGGACAAGGGACTATTACTTCTACATACACTTCATAGGAGGGGAAGTTATTTTTTCATGCACACATCTATCTACATCTTCTACATCTAGTTATTTCACATTATTCAAATGTTCCTGGCACAAGAGTTTCCTAGGGAATGATTCTACACACGCACACATAGAACTACATGGAGTCTGAAATATAGTGCAACACCTAGATCGTAAGTTTACTTAGTCGGGTGACTACCGGGGTTAGTTTGAATCCCCATTTGCATCTTTTATTTTTTAGGATTTGATGTGTTTGGGGGTTTTATAGTGCTCTTTTTCTTTGTAGGTTTCAGGTGAATAACAATGAAGTACGACAAATAGGATATTAAAGGCAACCTCTAGTGAACATCTTGTGACCATCCAAATTTGAGTTTACGAGTAGTCACATGTGCCCAGGAGGAGATCTGTAGTGCCCCTAGGTGCCCCCGACCCAATCCAGGGGCCCTAGTCCTAGCATTTCTAGCATTCGCACAATTTTTGGGCTTATTTGCATTTCTAGCTCAAGCCACGACTTTGGCATCAATTCAAATCAACTAAGTATTACGTCCCTTCATTTATAACTAGGGTTTCATACTTTATAGCTTACTTTCTTGGGTGAAATCGTATTTTAATTATTTACATCAATTTGTTACATAGTTAAGATTTTATCATTTATATTTTCTATATTTGCATAATCAACCTCTTTCTAAATAATTTTTTTCCATGTACATTATACAAGCACTTTGCCACATGTTTAGTAGAGTACCCATGGTTTCATTTAGTCCTTGCATTCGATAAATGGGAACCTCCCTATACCCAAGAAAGAGGGGCCTAGCCCCATGATCATTGGTGAAAACCACTAATATGTCTTGTAATAAATTATTTTGCCAACAATTTGTGATGACTCCATTGGGGAACATTTTACCCTTGTACACCCTATAATGATCTCTAAAAATCCAAAAAAATCGCACACACACACACACACACACACACACACACACACACACACACACACACACACACTATAAAAACAATAAATTAAAAAATACCATTAAATACTATATGAATGTTTGAGAGCCTCGTTGAACTCCTATTGAAAATTTAAATTGTTTATGATTGCATTCTTATCTAACATTCGAGTAAAATTGGTAGAAGGGAGATTCACTAGAGAAGACCAAGAAAGTGACACTCTAGTCTTTCACAATCCCGCATTTGAGTTGCAGGAACAAGTTGATTTCATACTTGCTCCCATACGGATTCCAAGACAAGCACTTGAGTCTTCACCTCTTGGCTCGGTTGCATCTCCACTCTCTCCTCAACCATTGAAAACCTAAAGAAATGGTTGCACTTGTACCTTTGGGACATAACATAGGTTTGCTAGTGTCAAAGCTTCCACTTCATGAATTACCAAAAGGATCAAGAAAGAACATTCCCAAATTCTATAGAGATGGAAAGTAATGTTTAGATGATCATATTACAACTTTTATCACAACATGTGGTGTTCTTGGAGTGGGACATGAAAATGTTTTCGTTTAACTATTCATGGAGTCATTGCAAGATGACAACTGCGGAATGGCTTTATTACTTGCCACCTCACTCGTTACTAACTAGGATAACATGAAAACTAGGATTGAAGCAAGATTCAAAATGGTGGAAGATTGCCATGTCCTCCTTTATTATTGTCTTAGGTAAAGAAAAACCGAAAGAGCCCATGAGATAATTAATGGAAAAGTTTAACAAATTGATTAACAAAGTTCCTATCGGTGCTCGTCTTGATATGGACAAGTAGAAGAGGTTCTTCATAAATTCTTAGTTATATGAAGTTGGGTTCATACTACAAAGAGCTCAACCAAACAAGTTTTGGACAATGCTCAAGAACTTTCCGTTGAAGTGGAAGATGATCTTATCATGTTAGGAAAGGTCCCGAACTATTTGGCGAGGAAAAAGGCCCAAATTTCTAAAGATGAAAGTGTTGATCTATTGTTGCAAAAAAAATTCAATGATCTAACTACATTGAAGAAGAAAATTGTTCAACATGCCTCATATTGACATCAAAATAAGAATCTAATTGTTGGAGAACCACGAAGGTTTGCATTAGAACCTCCACCGGTCATGAAATATGTGGAACCTATAAAGATGAAGGAGTTGAATTTGTTGAATCGAGAACTTGAAAGAGAAGAAAAAGATGGATATTTTAGACACCCCAAAATTACATACCTAATTTTGTCCTAGTATAATTAATTCTATGTTCTATAATACACCCTTTTAGAATTAATTAAATTATTTCTATTACTTAAGTTATACTCCTACCCCTTAAAAATTAATTAAGTTAATCCTATCATGCCTTTGGAATTAATTCCTACACCCTTTAGCTAATATAATTAAACATTTATTTGTTTAAATGATTACTTATATCCTCATAATTAAGAACTAATTAAAATGGTTACTTAATTGATGTTATTCATCTACTAACACTCCACTTCACTCTACTTCCGAAGCCTTTATGATGGTGGGGGAAACAATAATTCAATGCAAGCACTTCTCGGATGAATTCAAAGATAATGATTGCCCCTGAAAATACAACTAGACAAAAAAATCCTCTTACTATTTTAGGTAATTATAATTATTACCCTAGAGCCAATTCAAACTATGATCCACTTCTCGTGGCCTTACCCCTTGCTATAAAATGCAATCCATTCCTATGTAAATCGATCCCTGGAAGATTTAAGAAAATTGTATCCAACTTCTACCAATTTGGCATTTACATCCTCGTGTTTTAAAAGCTTGTAGCATTTGCATTCCTACATTTGGAGAATTAATTAAGAGCACCCACAATCATTCAAATCTTAAGATTTTACAAGTCCAAGTGCTTCACAATATTCTTGAGGTTTGCAAAAAGTTGTAATTGAGATTTGCTCTATGTTTATTTGCTTACTTTTACTTGTCTATAGTTTCCATTACTTACATTATGGCACCTAATGTATAACTTGTTGTAGCACTTGTTGTTCTATGTGCACCTTTGAAAACTTTGTTGTGCCACCTATGCTACTAACAACTTTGAAACTAGAATGTGTGCACCTTGTACCTACATTGGTGGCCCATGTGCCACCTAAATCTGTGGACCATGTGTTGTCGGCCCTATACTGTTCTTGTCCCCTGACCCTATCCCTTTGCCTCTGCCTCTGCCTATCCCGGTCTACCTCTATCTCTTCTCTATTGTGGCTGCCCATAACCGTTGCTACTATACATGTTATTAGGGCTACCTATGGAATAGTAATTTTCTTGACATAATCATTGCATACCATGCGGCGTAATCAAGAGTCTTTCTTGGCTCTACTATATGTGCCCGAGTATCCCATGCCTATGGGATGACACCAAAGAAGCTCAACACCTTTGCCCCTGCACCATGATACATGGCCCAAAATCATACCTCTCATGTGCCACATGTGTATACCACTAGTCTCGAATAGGTATACCTTGTCTCTAAAATCTGTCCAATCTATACAGCTCCATGATGTGGCTACGACTACTAATAATAAAGTGGTCTATCTCTGCAGTGCACAACTCTATAAAATTTGTACCCTAGTGATATAATTTTTATGGTCACAAAGTCACCATATGTAATTGTAAGTCATCCAACACTCACTTTGGTAAAATTAGATGTCACCCATGTGGTTTATATGGTCTACACCTATGTTCCCCATTCCATGGATGAAAGCTCATCCAGTTGTTTAACTCTTAGCACCCCTAGTGGTCATCCAATGGCTATGTGGTCACATGCTCATATCTGAAAAAGTGTGGGTGGACTTAGAATCCTCATTCCTCTATACATAATCAAGTGCGAGATCTCTATATAAATGTGTTAGGATACACTTTGTACCCATGCAAACATCTCTCCCTCCATTAAGCGTCAATGAATCGTATCGGCCCAAGTTGAAAATGTGTCTTGATCTTATCGGGCCACAAGTAGCCATGCAAATAAGAGCCATCGAATAAGCAGCAATCATGATATTGTCCTATCATCAAAACACTCATATAAGTGTATTGTCATCCCCTCTTGGGTATATCCTCTAAATAGAATACATCCCAAATGTGTCCTCATATGTGGGCCACATTTCGATTGTACTCCACTAGATGTCCTATAACATTCATCTCTCCTATGGGTATCACAGATATACGGCTCTTGATATGCCATTGCTTAACTAGTGTAGTCAATAAATAATGATCTAGAGTGATATGTGGAAAATCTGTGATGTACGTCAATTTTGTAACTGTAATAGCATAATCAAACCTCTTTTCTCTCGTTAAGTAAAATTCCTCTAAAATAACCACAACCACCAATTATTCTCCCACACATCTAATGCTAGTGGTCTCTCCTATAAATCATGCAATAACTCTAATAAAATTTCTTTTATTCCATTATAACCTTCTAAATTTTGCACCCTCGCGGTTTAAACGTTGTTAAGAACCCGCTCTCTAAAGCAGAATCGTGACCTTTTAGAGAAGGGCGCATCGAGCGAAAAAGGTCTTGTCTGGGTAGATATTCTCAAGAAACCGCAAGGATCTCAAGCAGGATCCAGCAGTCCTGACAACATCACGGGGTCCACTCCTTCTCTTTTCCATCACGAGGTCAAAGATGGGGAAACACACCTGCATGTACACAGAAGAAATTTGCATCCATCATGCTCTGGTAAGTACGAATCTCTCCTTAGTTGGTAAATTCCTTGGAAAGCGCCTAACATCGATGAAAAAGGAAATGGGCTATTCGTAGATGGAAACCTAAAGGCGACATTTCTTTTTCTACCCTTCACGAGGGTTTTTCCTTATCCGATTTATTTTGGTAGAGGATTTAGATTCGGTTCTCTAGGAGGACCTTGGTGTCTTGGTAATATGGGCCTCTTCCTCAGCGTTGGAACCCAGGTTTTAATCCTTACAAAGAAAATATAAACACCATTCCAATCTGGTGTTGGTTACCTGGCTTGCCTCTTTACTTTTGGGATAATGAAACCCTTCTGAATATTGCCAGATCTATTGGATCTCCTCTGGGTTTGGATGATACTACCAGAAATAAATCTAGATTCATCTATGCTCGATTACTGCATGTGAGTGATCTCGAATCAACAACTTCCTGACTATCTTACCTTGCACTCAAAGTTTGGACCCTGGCATCAAAAGATTGAGTATGAAGCCTTCAACTTAAGATGTAAATTTTGCAACAAGCTGGGACACTTCTCAAATAGATGCCACTCAAATCAGAAGGATACTGCAAAGACCTCTGATAGTCTTGTGATTGTTTGATCCTCTTGTCTTGACCACCACTCAAGGCATCGGTGATCCAGCTCCTCGAAACTGTCATTAAGGAGAAAAAGGGATTTGTGATCAAAAAAAAAAACCTTTAAAGTTTATTTGGCACCCTAAACAGATCGTTAGGCCGACTCTCGAAAGACCCTAAAAATAGGGCAACACTGATGTGAACTCCTCTACACCGAGTGGCGATTCCTTGCGAAGAGACTGGAATGGAATACACCCTTCTTGATGATTTTCGAAGTGGGAAGAGGACCTCCTTTCGAGAATGGAAGAGGAAAAAGGTATCAAGCAGATCTTCTTTCCCATTATATAAAGGACTTTGGCTTAGATGTTCATCACGACTCTAGTCAATCCAAGCATAATCTTAGAAGGATCACCCAGCCCGATTCTAAATTATTAACTCTTGAAGAGCTTTGGAAGGAGGACACGACACTTCGCCTTGATCTTGAGAACTCTTATCAAGAATCGGTCTCAGTAACTATCATTCTCCCTCTCGCAACGAGAAGATATTTTGTGCGAGTCTTGGACCCGACATCGAATCGCTTTTAACGCACTCTTTATTGACCTTTATCTGTTGATGCTCTGGAAGAAGGGGAAATCACTCCTGCCAAACCGGGTCTTTTAAAATGGACTAATTCTACACCTATAATCATCACTGGCCATAGAATGGAGGGGTTTGAAGAAGTCACGATGTTCTATATCATGAAAGGAAAAAATTCTGTTGGTGAATTGGTCAGCCACTACATCCAGAATGACTAGATCCAAAGCTAAGAACTATGTGGACTATGGAACTTCTCCAAGAAAAGGAAGGCCCCCGAAATCCCATCTAAGGAGGAGAGCAATGGAAAAAGATATTGCGGATGGTGTCCAATCTAAATTGGACCATCTGGCCAACCACTCTAAAAAAAGTTCTAAATGAAGATCACCTCTTGGAATATCAGAGGGCTGAATGGGGATTCTAAACAGAGAATTATCAAAGACCTCAGAAAGTCTTGCAACCCCAACATCATTGTTGTACAAGAAACCAAGATTAACCAGGAAACATTGGCTAAATGCAAGATTAATTTATGGAAAGAGAGTGATCATCTAAGTGTGGATTCTCAAGGTGCTTCGGGCGGTATTGTTGTCTTCTGGGATCCAAAATTCCTGTCTGGTATAAATATTTTCTCTTCCTCAAATCACCTTGTTGTTAAATTCTTCTCTCTAAATAGTGGGACTATTTGGATTGCTAGCATCATTTACGCTCCGAACACGGTCACTGGAAGAAGAAATCTTTGGCAGGATCTTCTTGAATTCAAAACTAGTTACTCTGATGCTAATTGGATGGTCATTGGAGACTTCAACACTCCTCTAACTCCGTTGGAAAAAAAGGGTGGTAAGGAAGCTCTGACTTCGGGTATGGAAGATGCCACTTTTATCTCAACCCTAATCGATGGATCTTGAGCTAAAAGGTAATCCATTCACATGGACTAATAGAAGAATTGGTTCAGAACTTATTCAAGTCAGGCTCGATCGAGCTCTCATTTCGACTAACTGGATAGCTAACGAAGAATTTCACCTTACTTCTCTTCCCAGAATTGGCTTAGATCACAACCCCATTGTTCTTAACCTTCTCTCCAATACCAGGACAAATCAGGATTCTTTTAAATTCCAGAAAATGTGGTCTGAACACAAAGATATTTTTGAAAGAATGAAAGAATGGTGGGTTTGGAATGGTACTGGTTCTGCGTAGTTTCAACTGCTTCAAAAGCTCAAGAATGTTAAGAAGAAAGTTAAAATCTAGAATAAAAAAGTCTTTGGGAATGTTCTCATTCAAAAGAAAGAACTTCAAAATAAACTGGAGAGTCTTGAGCAGAAAGTGGCACTACATGGCATGAATGCGGAGGATTACAAATCTGAAAAGATCCTTCTTTCTGATTTCCATACTATCTGTGCTAGAGAAGAGTCACTTTGGAGACAGAAATCTCGGGCCATTTGGCTTAAGGAGGGGGATAGAAACACAAAATTCTTTCACTTAACCACTCTCAGCCATCGGGCACATAGCAGAATCTCTAAAATTACTAGAAGTAATGGTTCTTCCACCAAAGATCCTGACATTATAAAGGCTGAAGCTATCAATTTCTACACACACCTCCTTTCGGACTCCTCTCCTAGCAATGAGGATGCAGTTCACTTTCTTTTAAAAGCCATTCCTGAAAATCTTGTTCCGGCTGACTCTTTTCAGAAGCTATCCAGTCCTGTTTCTATGGAAGATTTAAAGAAGGCTATCTTCTCACTAAATGGGGACAAAGCCCCAGGGCCGGATGGATTTTCAGCCCATTTCTACCAAACTTACTGGGATATCTGTAGTCTGGACCTCCTAAAGGCCATAAATGAATTTTTCAGAACAGGTGACCTTCTCAGAAAATTTAATAATACTCATATAGTTCTCGTCCCCAAAAAGACGGGTGCCAAAGATTTTAAAGATTTCAGACCTATCAGTCTTGTTAATGTTATCTACCACATCTTCACCAAAGTCCTAGCTATTAGACTGCAGCCTTTACTTCCTACTCTCATTTCTAAATAGCAAAGTGGCTTTATCAAAGGTAGAATCATTCAAGATGGGGTAATTCTGGTTCACGAAGCCATTCACTCCATGGAAAAAAGTAAAACTGAAGGCATGGTGATCAAACTGGATATGAATAAATCTTTTGATAGAGTTTCTTGGAGCTTCCTTGAGTTGGTTTTACAAAAGTTTGGATTTCAAGCAAAATTCAGGAAATTAATCAAAGCTTGCATCTCCACAGCAAGATTTTCTGTAGTTGTCAACGGAACTCCAGCTGACTTTTTGCAAGTAATAGAGGTCTCCGGCAAGGAGACCCCATATCTCCTCTTCTTTTTATCATTATGGCTGATAGTCTGAGCAGATCTATCTCGCAAGCCATTTATGAGAGTTGGCTCAAAGGTTTTAAACCCACCTCTTTGGAAATCAACATTTCTCATCAGCAGTTCGCGGATGACACCATCTTACTTCTTATGGCTTCCATCCTGGAAGCCCAAGGTATCAAGACTATTCTCAGGTTCTATGAATTAGCCTCTGGGTAGAGTATAAACTTCAATAAGAGCTCCCTTTTCTTTTTTAATACTCCGATCAAGAGACAGACTAAAATTGCTAAGATTTTAGATTGTCAAATCCAAAATCTTCCAGCCACTTATCTTGGGCTTCCTTTGGGAGTCTCAAAAGTTTCTGGATAGGTATGGAACTCTCTCATTGATCGGTTCTCCAAGAAATTGGCAGGATGGAAAGGGGCTATTCTCTCTTCAGCTGGAAAATGTCTACTCATCAAAAGCACTCTTCAGAATCTCCCGGTTTATCTCATGTCTCTTTATGCCATCCCTACAGTTGTTCTTACTAGCATTGCTAGAATCCGGAGAAGCACTTTACGTGGCGAGGCTGAAAATAGATTCGGGTATCATTTAGTTATTTGGAATGAGGTTTGCACCCCTAAAAATTTAGGGGTCTTGGCATTATGAATCTCAAATATTTCAACTCAGCCATGCTTGCCAAAATGGGTGGAGATTTCTTAAGCAAGAACAACCCTGAAATTTGAAAGCTGCTCAAGACCAAATATTTAAGTAACCGCCATCACCATCTCTTCCTCTCTCGAGGATGCCCTTCCTATGAGTTCCACCTTACGGAATAATCTTGTTAATACAAGATACGTTCTCAATAAAGGTATTTTTGGAAACTTGCACTTTGGAGACCGAATAAACTTTTGGAAAGATTCTTGGAGCAATCATGATCTGGAAAGGGACTTCAGACAAATTAAGGAACCCCTCATTAATTTTTATGGCACTACTGTTAACAATTATATGGAAGAAAGTAATGGAGTTAAAAAATGGAAGATCCTGCATTTACCTGACTCTAGTATGCTGGATATTTTGTCCTCTCTCCAAGATAAGTTGGATCTGATTCCTATTGATCAAAATGGCACTACCGATGAGATAGTTTGGAAAGATTATTTTGATGGAGATTACACTGTCAAAACTGGTTACACTTCCTTCTTCGCCTCTCTTTCTAGCAATATTAACTGGACCAGAATTTGGATGAAAGAACTCACTCCTAGAGTCAATCATTTTCTGTGGTTAGTTATAAAAGGTAAAATCCTCACCAAGGATAACCTTATCAAATGAGGATTCATTATGCCTAATGGTTCTTTGCCTATGTCAAGCAGGATGCTGAAAATATCAATCACCTCTTGCTTCATTGTGATTTTGCAAGAAATTTTCGGGCGGATCACGGAACATTTAAATCTTAAGCTGGGTTTTCTGATGATATTTTGGAGGCCTGGACCCGATGGAACTCCCCCTTCAAGAATAATTTAATTAGCAGATTTTGGCTCTTGATTTTCACTCATGGGATTTGGAACATACGGAAAGCTAGAAAGCGGGGTTATTTTAAGAGATAAGAAAACTTCTACGGATATTCTTTTCAAAGGTTTCATCAAAGATGTTAAAGATAATGTTGTCACCATCAAACTGCTAAGATCATTTCCTTGATAAAGAAGAAATTTTCATTTTGGAGAAATGGAAGATTATTCTGAAAACCTCTTGAAGAGAGGAACCAAAATTGTGAGATCTTTAATTAAGTGGATCCCACCCCACAGGTGGTACAAACTTAACTTTGATGGAGCTTCAAAAGGTAACCTTGGAGTGCGAGGTGGAGCGACATTATCGGAGATCACAATGGTAACATGGTGGTGGCTTATCTTTGGGCAAATGGGTTACCAAACTAATCACTATCTTTGAAGCTCTCTCGGCTCTGGGGTATTAGGATTGCTAAGAATTTGTGTATTGAAAAAATTTTGATTGAATGAGACTCTCTTAATATTATTAACAATCTCAATAATAAACACCCCCCCAGCTGGACCGTCAAAAGTTTCATTCATGAATCCATAAGTATCTGTGGCACCTTCAACATATGCAACTTCATGCATACTTATAGAGAAGGTAATAGAACCGCCGATGTATTGGCGAATGAGGGAGTTGCAAACACCCATACAAATCTCACCATTTGGAATTATCATGACACCATCTCAGATAAGCTTGGAAAGATCTTGGAGCATGATAGAAATCCTAGCCGTACTGGTTAGTTGGATTTATTGCATGCATTATGTCTTTGGCAAACAGTATTTGAGCAGTCACTTCGCCTATGCGAAATCAAAGGAACAACTACCCTTCACATGATTTCTGGGTCTTTAATAAGCCTGGTCCAAAGATGTTAGTTTGCAGTTTGATCTGTTATTAAGCGATTTATTCTTTGTTATTCTTTGTTTAGTTTGTTGTTTTGTCGCTGTAGCTTGGCTGCTTTCTGCTCTGTTTCATTTTTGCGTTTTGGAGTTTGGCTCCATTTGATCTCCTCTCTGTATCCGGATTTTGATCCTTTCTCTGTTCTTCTCTTGCCCTTTCTGGCTGTTGAGCTTTTTTGTACAAGGGTATAGTCCCTTTCAAAAAACTAATTTACCAATAATTAAAAAAACCTTCTAAATTCTTCCTAAAAATCACCTAAACACACCACACACTCTTTGGTATGCTTGCATTTACACATATACACTAGCTCGCCTAGCTAAACACTAGCTAAAGAAAGTAACGCTTATTTGGTGCACTCAAATTAACACTCTTTCTCCTACTTAACACATTAGCATGTTTTTGGTTAATTCATATGCTCCGAATAACCCGCATTAGTGCATACATATGCACTCTAGCGCATTTTTCGAGGTTCTACCATCGCACCCAAGTGGATGCACTAGAGTTCAAAATCAATTTTCATCCACAAAAAATCATTTAATGTACTCAAAAATTTAAAAAAATTGAGTTACTTATGTAAACACTTATTTTCGGCCATTTTATTCACCATTATCCTACTTATTTACCATTTTTATTATTATTCTCATTTTAATCCCTCCTTATCCATATTATTTAATAAATCCTAAATAATCTAAATCATTTTAATTATCCTAAAAATCTATCCTAATTACTCGCATTTAATTATCCCCATGGGATTCCATCACTCTCCATTACTACCCTTCATTTATTCCTCCCTAGGATTCCCCCCTAATCTTATCCCTTCCTAAGATTCCTTCCACCTCCCTTACACCCATTTAAACCCTCTTACATGCACAGACCTAAAAATAGTCGGTCAACCATTTGAAAATCTATCTTGTCCTCATTTTTCATTATAACGTTCAAGTGGTAGTCTTCTGCTCCGGTCGTCGTCGGCCAATTGACCCGAGTCGTCATCGACCCTGCCCTGAGCTATTTAACAACACCTATCCCCACTTTCTAAAGGGGTGAAAAATCTTGATACTTTTGTGTGTTTTGTGAATGTTGTGCCTTTTGAGTTATCTATGAATCCATTTGATCAGTTGAGATATCTTTGGTTTCTCCCTTGTGCATTGAGAGCTTAGAGTTAAAGGATATTTTGGAGCTTTGGTTTATGCATGCACTTGTTTTATTTTTGTAGGTACTTGCAGGTGTTCTTCAAGCTCTACCTTAGCCTCCAATCAGCTTCAATCACCCCTAGATCTAGTAGTTTATCCTATTTCCTTGTTAGCACCCCATCTTTGGTTTGGTCATAATTGATTAGACCTGGTCATCGACCCATAGCCTATTTTTCCCAACCTCATCCTTAATCCATCCTATCCACTTTGCATGCAATCCCATCTAGTTTATTTTACATCTGACTCGCTCATCCTTGTGACATATTTTTCATCCTACTTGCATCAGTTATCTGTTATAGCTTATCAGTCCACATTTTGGCCGCTTTTCTTATATTCCCTTTACACATTCTACTCTTGGAGGTCACCGTCGACTCTCTGTTATGTTCTCGAGGTCAGCGTCGACTCTCTATTCTTACTCTTAGATTTTCATTGACCCTATGTGGTTTTTTCTCATTTTCTATCACTTTCATCCTAATCATCATATCAGTTAGATTAGTTTATCTTATCAACTATTTAGTTTAGTTTATGTTATCAACATTTCCTTTCTATTATCACATTATCTCTTTGTTATCACTACATGTGGGTTGACATCCTCTTGAGGAGCTTGCACTTCTCGGGGCAAAATTTTGTCGGGAAACCCACCATATCTCTTACTAATCCCCTTTTGTGTTTATTCCTTCATTTTTTGTAGGTTGAGGACTCACTGCGAGGAGGACCATTCATTTTGTGCCATACCATATCATCCTATCCATATCAAGAGGTTCCTTAAACCCTCCCATAATTTGAGGTTTCTTGATTTCTCATTGGTTTTTCACTAATCTAAAACTAGCATGGAAATCTTGTCAAACATTTTGGCATGCACTCTAGTGGGACCCCCTTCCTTTGGTGAGGTCTCTTTGTTTTCATTTCTTCCATTTCATATTCTTCTATATCTCCTTTTTACTAACAACGCAGTAGGAGTTTACTTTTACTTGCTCATGTTGGCTCGGGATTTGCTTGGATTTTCCTTTTCATGTGCTTATTTTCTTCTAAAGTCAGATAAATAGGAAAAGTGAATACCAGGTATTCCTCATCTTTATTTTCTTCTTTTTTCTTTCATCACACTACATATCTTGTCTGTTATTTTCATCGAATCGTCACACTTCATTTTGGGTATTAAAAATAACTTCTTCATTGTTTGTTTGTTCACATAGTATAACTGGGAGTAATATTTTACATTCACTCATTTCCACACACATCCAAATAACATGTATCAATCACACATATAAACAATCCCATACCAGGTGGACCTAATTGGGATTTGATCACCCAATAGGAAAGCCACCGTGGTGTTCTGGCCGATTATAAATCCTATACAGACTTGGGCCTCATGTACCTTTGGTATATCGAGGACTCCCCAACCATAACAATCAAAACCATCCTTAGATGGACCATCTCTTAGGTACCTTCATTATCCACCTTTTCTTTTTCTCACACCTTTTAATTAATCATGTTAATAAAAACCTTGTTGCTTGATTTGTTTGTTAACAAATTTCATAAATAGAGTCTTCTCCCATTTCATACTTGTCATTACCCCTTCTCAAGACAAGACAATGCCACAATATGACATCTATCCAAACAATATTCCTTCCTCCAATGATCTCAAGACCTCACCTTGGGTCTCCCAACCTTGTGTTTCCATGGTCTCTCAACCTTGTGAAAACCATGTCATCCAAATTGATCCCCCTTTTAAAACCGATTCTCCTATCTCTCATCATCTACTTCCCCTCGACCAACTACACCTCCATCTCCCACTCCTTTAGAGACTCGTGGGCCTCCTTCTAGCCCCATTTATGACTTCCTATTTCGTAGATCTCCCATGATCTCTCAATCCTATCAATCCACTCAATTGGTTGGATCCTATTCCACCCCATCTCTCATATCAACACCCCATCCCACTTCTATCGATATTATCTGCTAGAATGCCTATCCAACCATCCCAATCTACTAACATTCACATTTCTACTTCTCATGTGCCTCAACAATCAAACATTCCCATCCAATCCCAACCATCCTATCATGTTCCTACTTTCCAACATCACACATTCCTCAACCAATTCAATCTCCACCCCTTAATTATACCCCATTTTATTAAACATCCCTTCAACTTCAACATACCCCCAAGATTCTCAACATCCTTATCCATCCACTTCCCATGTCATACAACCACAACCATCTACCTCTTACGTAGTGCCTTCACATGAAGCTTTTAGACCATCTTCTAATTATACCCCTTGGGGGAATCTTATAATTCAATCTTTGATAAGTTGATGATAGGTCACCTCATCCAACTTCCTCCCATCTGACTTATTGACAACTCACACCCCAAACCCTCTTGGTATCATGAGGGTCACTATTGTAAATATCATCAAGTCATAGGTCATGACATCGAAAAGTGTCATTCTTTTAAAGATCATGTTCAACAACTTATAAATCAGGGGACCTACTAAATAGAAAATCCTACCTCATCTCTTAGCCAACCCCTTGACATCTTCAAACAACCCTTTCTTAATCCACCACCAAAAATCAATCTCCACCTTCCACATCTTACAAATTTAATCCTTATGTAGTCAATATTATACATCAAACATCTCCATCCTTACCTATCTCATCTACCTCATCATCTACTCCTACCTTAGACATTGTGCCTATGACTTCTTCAATATCTACCCCCACATCTACATCAACCATATCCATGACTATCACACCTATCACATCAACTTCTATCACTTGTTCTACATCTACATCTATTCCTACCTTTTCCACATCCACATCAAATTTGACTATACCTATCATTTCATCCACATCTATCATGCCCCAACTTATCACATCTAACCCCTCATCCACATCTACATCAAACACACCTATTACTACATCTACATCACTTATATCCCTAAACATCCCAATTATACCCACCTCTCTATCAATCCCAACTACCCCTATATCTACCACATCAACAAACTCACTTACATCTACCTTGACATCTTCATCACATATACCTACATCTTTTCCCATGGCCACATACCTATTTTATCCACTTACATCTACCCATCTACACATAATCCATCTTTTCCACATGTTACCTATTTTATAGTCCCCTCTAATCCCCACTACATCTACACCACACATCTACACCCACTACCACACCAATCACATCTTCTCATTTGTAATCCATATCAATGGTACCCCTTGAAACATTTATGAAACAAGCACCCCCACCTAAGACAAACACAAAAGGTATTCATGCCTCCCTTACAAAACCAACTAATCCTACATTAACCCATCCAAAACCTACACAACCCACATCTCACATAGACCTCATCAATCACATCATTCAAACACCTCTTCCTCCATCAATATCCACCCCTACACCACAATCTTAGATCCTCCAGTTGAGATTATTGTCATCCCTGCCAAGGGTAAACCTTCTCGATCAAAATTTAAGACTCTTAGTAAACATCCCCAAAGGTCTCTCATGCATCCTTGTAAGAAGTTAGATCTTACCTCTCCTCAACAATCAATGTCACAACATCCATCCTAGAGCACCCCATCTATTTTAGGGCTAGGCCCTTCATCTAAGACATCTCCCAACAATCGATCCAAATCCAAACAATCTAATCCTCCTCTAAATTTGACTCATCTTCTAAGGCTTCTAACATTACCCCTCTAATCTACATCCACTCCTTCCCTAAATCCAAGTCAAAATATCCTATGAAATCCCACAAGAGCTACCTTCCTCCCAACACTCTAATCGAATCCTATGCAGATACCCTTCAACATTTAATTCAAATATATCTCCATCACACTTCCTCCTATTAAATATTTTGATCCTCATAGTAAGAAACCATCATGGTTTGACCCCAATCTCATTTGTGCACCTATCATCGTACCTCAAGTCATGACACTAAACATTGTAAGGCCCTCAAACCATCATCCATAATCTTATTAAAGATGATGAATCTCTCATCTAGGGGGATCTTCCTTCTCCATCCACCACAACTAGTCCAATTCCCATTTCTACACCTCCATCCATCAAATTTTCTAAGTCTCCTCCTTCACCCACATCCTCCATTATCATCTCTCCTCCGCATATCATTCCTCCTAAGGAAGATCCTCCCTTGTTCATCAATATTGTTTTTCTTTCCAATCACCACTATGATCCCCAATCATCTATCCAATTATAATCCAAATTCATCACCGATACTCCCCCTAGTAATCCCATCCAATCCCCTTTGACATCCACTAGCCCATCTATATCTAAGTTTCCTAATATAATACAATCCTTTTTTTCACGGGAGCATCCTCCCCTTATTATTGATCCTCTCACATCTTCCTCCTCATCCACACATCCTATCCACATCAGTTCATCCCCATATCCATCCAACAACTCCCTTGATATTGGGGGACTTCACTTTAGGATCAAGTGTACCATCAAGACTAGTTCCTTTCCTCTTCATCCTTGACATTGTCTTATTTACCTCACTCAATCTTATCATACCCATCTCATCCGATCTTATCCAGTTTATTGTCTCATCTTAGCCAACCAATCTATCTATCATCCCATCTCATCCTAAGTCCACCTTTGTGGCCATATTTGTGCCTCTCTTGGGGCACCATATCCTCATCAAATTCCACCTTTGTGGCCATATTTGTGCCTCTCTTGGGCACCATCTTCTCATCAAAATCCACCTTTTAATTTTTGCCTCTCTTGGTACCATTTTATCATTTTCATCTTGCTAGGATGCATATTTTTTCCTCGCCCCCTCACTTTTGAAGGGTGACACATATATTTTACCTCTTAATATTGCATATATTTCATCCAATCTTATCACATCTATTATCTCATCCTAAGTCCACTTTTGTGGCCATCTTCATCTCGTTAGGGATGCATATTTTCTTCACTTCCTCAAGGGTAGCATAGACTTTTATCTTCTCTCATCTACCTCATTGTATCCCATCTTTTGCAAACTATCTCATCTATCTCATCATGACTTCAAAATTGGTGACCTTATCCTTAAATCAAAACATGTCACTACTCTAGAAAGGAACCAACATGGAAAGTTTTCCCCTAACTAGATTGGACCATACATTATCACACATAAGTATGGTTCAAGAGCCTATCATTTGGCCTCCCTTGATGGTAAACGGAAATGGAGCCTCTTAACGTGTTGCACTTAGACCATTCTATTATTAGCATATCTACCAATGAGAACTTAGTCATATCCTTAGACCATCCTTCCATCTTCAGCCCTCTTCCATCTATCATTGTAATGATTTGAAATAATGTGGTCTACCATCACTTTCCTAGTCATGACCTTAAATATGGGCACCACAAGCTTTCCATAGAATTTTCCTTATGGATAGGTTCTCCTTCTTGGTGAGAACTCCACAATCATTACATTAATCACCCTCTTGTTTACCTCTTGGAACCATGCTAAGGGTCCTAAAGGTGTCACTTGTACATCCATTATCCCTCTCTAGTCAATCTACCTAGCTATTCCCATCTCTTCCCCATATAAAAGTCAAAATTCATGGATGCTCCTATCAAAATCAATGTTATAAAAAACAGACTGCTCCCTCGAAGGACAATTGTTCATGTAAAAAAAATGTAATTTAAGAAGAAATCAAGTCAAATAAATAGACCGATCCCTTGAAGGATGGCTATCATGTATATCATTCTTCATCATGTAAAAATCATAAATGTATAAATTAGACCATACCCTGAAGGATGGCTACTCTCTTATATCATGGCATCAAAGGCTTCCCCATGATCATCGATCAACCTTCTAGTAGCATCCATACCAAATTTTCGCATTGATCATTTGCTCTCTTTCCCCTACCCAGAGTTGGGGCATAGACTTAGGGAAATCCACCTATGGAGAACCCTCTTCCCATGTACAAGTTACATCCTAAACCCTTTTTTTGTGTCGACATTAGGTTTATGAGATTCTTTCATCCATATTTTCCTCATGGTCTTTTGGTATAACTAACTATCATTGGTTATGTGTTATCACTTGTTATGGTCGCATGTGCATTGCGTTACCTAGGTCCCTTTCTTGTTTACCTCCACACAATTGGAGGCATTGTTTCCTCACACATTCCTTTCTATGACATAGTATTGTTCATACCCTTTGGTCACCATCTATCGAGTCACATTCTTTTCTTCTATCTAATCTAAGCCTCTATCTTCCATTCCCTATCTATTATCCTAACATCAATTCTACATCATATGATCCATCATTTTTCTATGTGTGACTTATCTTATCTCATCCAAATCTCATCCAATCGACATCTTATCTAATCTTATCGATCTATCTTATCTTATCCATCTAGTTTGATCAATATCTATTATCTCATCTCATCAATATATTGTCTCATCCATCATCCTATCATACCTTATCTATCTCATCCAATCTTATCCAATCTATCTCATCTTAAGTCCACTTTTGTGGCCATCTTTGTGTTCCCTCTCGAGGCATCATATCTCACATTTTTATATCTCACCTTTTTGGCCATCTTTGTGTCTTTTCTTTGGGGCACCATTATTTTCATCATCATCCTCATCTTGTTTGGACATTATTTTATATTCTTTACCGATTCCTCATATGTGAACGAAGGATTTCACATTTGGCTATGCGCATAATTTTGATGTGTGCCTATCACCCATTGGTGCCCATGGCTCACATCCATTTGAGTGGTTTCCCATTGGATTCCTCTCCATTTTGCAGTGATTTTCACCGACTCATAGTCCGTAGGACATTGTCGCCATCTCCTTAAAGACCTATGCCCTTTGTTTCTGTGAAGTGACTTCTAGAATCACCCATATTTTAATTATATTTTTCTTAAATCCTTCTTGCTTGGGGAATCTTTCCTAGCCTCATCATTTCCCCATCATTCTTCCCATCCCACCCTTCTCATTCATCTCTTTCAAACTCGTGACCGATTCCACTCTTTCAGTTTTCATCGATCCCTAGTTTGAGGGGGAGCACCTCACCAATTATTCTTCGACATCAAGCCCATCAATCACTTCTTGTTTTTGTCTTGTAGTTTTCTATCACAAACCCCTCAAAAAAAAGGGGAAAATATAGACACTTATTTTCGGCACCTCCATGCCTTCACCCCGTGTTCTTTCCACCCTCACTTAGCACGCTCATTTCCCTCTTATTTTCAAATTATCTTATCCCTCTTAATCATCCCATTCCCATTTTATTCACCATTATCCTATCTATTTACCATTTTTATTATTATCCCTATTTTAATCCCCCTTATCCATATTATTTAATTAAATCCTAAATAATCCTAAATCATTTTAATTATCCTAAATCTATCCTAATTACCCTCATTTAATCATCCCCCATGGGATTCCCACCACTCTCCATTACTACCCTTCATTTATTCCTCCCTAGGATTCCCCCCACTAATCTTATCCTTTCTAAGATTCCTTCCACCTCCCTTACACCCATTTAAACCCTCTTACACATGCGAGACCTAAAAATAGCCCGCCAACCATTTGAAAATCTATTCTCATCCTCATTTTCATTGTAACGTTCAAGTGGTAGTCTTCTCACTCCAGTCATCGGTGATTGACCCGAGTCTCCATCGACCCTACCCTAAGCTATTTAACAACACCTATCCCCCTTTCCAAAGGGTTGAAAATCTTGAGACTTTTGTGTACTTTTGTGAACGTTGTGCCTTCTGAGTTATCTGTGAATCCATTATGATTAGTTGAGATATCTTTGGTTTCTCCCTTGTGCATTGAGAGCTTGGAGTTGAAGGATATTTTGGAGCTTTGGTTCATGCATGCACTTTTTTTTTTTGGAATTGTCAGGTGTTCTTCAAGCTCTTCCTCAACCTCCAATCAACTTCAATCACCCCTAGATCTAGTAGTTTATCCTATTTCCTTATTAGCACCCCATCTCTGTCAGTCCAGTCATCGACCAACAGACCTAGTCCCATCGACCCATAGCCCGTATTTACCCAACCTCATCTCACATCCATCCTATCCATGTAATCCCATCTAGTTTATTTTACATTTGACTCATCTTGTGACATATTTTTCATCCTAGTTATGCATCTGCTATCTCATTCACAGCTTATCAATCCACATTTTGTATTCCTTTATCATTCTACTTGTATTCCATCGACTCCTTCTTTTCTCTCGGGTCGACTGTTGACTCTCTGTTCTACTCTCGGGTCACCATTGACCCTTTGTGGTTTGTTCTCATTTTCTATCACTTTCATCATAAATCATCATATATTAGTTTATCTTATCATCTATTTAGTTCAATATGAGCTATTTAGTTTAGTTTATGTTATCAACATTTCCTTTTTGTTATCACATTATTGCTCTTTGTTATCATTATGTGGGTTGACATCCTCTTGAGGGAACTTCTACTTCTTGGGGCTTACTTTTGTCGAGAAACCCACCATATCTCTTACTAATCCCCTTTCATGTTTAGTCCTTCACTATTTTATAGGTTGAGGACTCGCTGCAAGGAGGACCATTCATTGTACATCTATACCATATCATCCTATCTACATCAAGAGGTTCCTTAAACCCTCCCATAATTCGAGGTTTCTTGATTTCTCATTGGTTTTTCACTAATCTAAGCTTCACTGGGAAAATTTGTTATCCACGCTAGCAAATCCTCAATGTCACAAAACTTACACAAAATCCTAAAAATTAAAAAAATCTTACAAACACCTAAAAATCATATATTCAAAAATAGCTAAAATTTATATATTTAAAAATCACTAAAAATTATAAAAATTCAAACAAACATTCACTTATCGTAGAAATCCTACAATTGGAAAACCCATGAAGTTGATATTTCAACATTTTAACACAATCTTGATAAATTCCTACTTTTATCTACTACCCTAGTGATCGTTCCAATCTTACGACTATCACTTTCTTCCCTTTGCATGTTAATAACTCTACTTGGGGCAAGCCAAATCAATTATTTTTCCTTCACGATATAACTTTTTGCAGGGAAATTTAGGCTCTCATTCTACCTCTCCTACAATTCATAAGTTTATTATTGTTGTATGAAATGAAGTACAATAAAATATAAATGCTAAACAATTTATTTAATTTTATTAATAAAGGAAATAAGAGGGATACTTACCTTGATTTTTTACCTCGTGAGTGACCTAGGGATGATCAGTGTGATAAAATGGAAGAACAGGACCATACTGCAAAGAACCACAGAAAAATGTAGTAGAGGTGGAAATGGCTAGACTAGGGCACTGGAGAGGGATGGGGGTGCCCTAGTCCTAATCCCGGGTGCTGGGTGCACCCTGGGTTTGTAAAAATGTTCAGAATCTAGTTCCCATATGGTAGTTAGGGTTTCACACTTGTTCACCTTTTTATCATGTGTATGTCACACTTGGATCATTGAGGTGCCTATAAACCTACAATGAAGAAAGCACCTGTAAAACCCTAAAATAACATCAAAAAAAAAAAAATAAGAAATGAGGGGTCGACTGTCCTCACCTTTGCCACAATGGTGGACTTACAACTGAGCACTACACTACATCTCAAAACAAATTTATTTTGTGTGTGCTTGTGTGTGAAATAATGATCTTAGGTCACCCTCATGCCAATGACGCTAAGATAGGGGGAAATAACTAGATAGAAATGCATGTGTGGATGGAATAGAATGAACTCCACTTCCTATGCAATGTGTATTCAGAATAATGGCCCAAATGTAGTCCCTTGCTCTACGTAGATAAATATCCCCTGATAAGAATAGTTCTCCCATATAATGGTATGTATGTTGTGTTTATATAAGGATCTCTTATTCAAATTTCAACACTAATGACCCTGACATACCGACTAGTACCTCGGGAGATGAGAGGGAAAAATGAAAAGATAAACCTCAAATGTCAAAAATAAGATCAAACATAAAGAGGACAAGGGCACCCAAGGATGGACAAGTGCCTAATGGTGTTACTAGTGTCCAACCCTGAATGCTAGTGTCTAGAGACAAGTGATGAAAAATGAGTGAGAATGGAAGATAGGGATCCCTGAGACTGACCAAAACTGTGTGTATGAGTGACAAGTGTGAAAGATAAAAAACCAAAAAGACCAAAAAGACAAATGGATGGACTATGGAATGGGTCATCGTGAATACTTTTCTTATGCAAGATCCATATATAAAACAACATACTTGGTGGTATAATAATAGTAGTAAGTGTGTGATTTTATGTCTACATTTTCCCCACTTTATGTTGGTGAGCAAAATCTCGGTAACATAAAGTAGATAGAGATGCATACCTGAGAAGTCCAAAGAAGCCCATGTCTAAAGTACGTGAAGAGTGTAGTAGAAGTATGTGCCGAATGAGAACATATAGCATGAAAACCATGGATCAACGTGTTGATCCATGGCATAAGAGAGACATGGGACCATTATGAGGAGTGCTAAATGAGATTGATGATTGTGATGTTGAATGATTGGAGATTTTTGATTTTTTTGTTTTTGAATGGAGATGTGATGGGGAAGGGAGTGATCAGTTCCCAACCCGATTGCATGTGTGTATGAAAACTGAGGATTTGGGCATCCTACCACTAGAGGAAGAGTGTAGGGAGAGAGGTCTAGTTTTACTCTCCAACTTTAACTACATCCTCAAAAGATCTAGCCATTGCAGATGGAAAAGATCAAATTTTGTTGATTTTGGATCAATTTTTCAATCAAACGTGATAACCCATATAGGAGTAGTATAGGAAAGGCAATGACATCTCATTTCCCCCACTCCATGGGTGTCACCAAAATGTGTATGTGGTGGCTTCCATGTTAGGTCATCTAGAAGCAATCACAAAATGTAGAATAACTTCCCATGTTAGGTCATCTAGGAAAGTGGTGATATAACTCCCAAGTTAGGTCATCTGGGAGGATAAATGTGTCATGTTCATGTTGATTGATTGATGTGATTTTTATTTTGTAGAGATTGAGAGTGTATGTTATTGATTGATTGATTACTCATGGAGATATTTTATGGCTTGTTTGCCCCTAGGTTAGGTCATTAGGGGAATCACTAGAAAGTGATGTGAAATGTTGTATGGTGTATGAGAAAATTTTTGATAATGATGAATTAAAATGTAAAATGATTGTATGATGGTGTAAGGGGAATTATAGGATGACCCCAATTATATGCCCCTTTTGGTGAAAGGAGAAGTGATAATGAGAATGAGTGTTGAGCCGAAAGTAATGCGTAATGATGTAATGGAAAAGTATGATAGATATCGCAAAAGTATGTGTATATCAAATGGGAATGATGATAAGGAAAAAATTGTGTGTGAAATGTGTATGATACGATAGTAGGTGGAATTATGAAAATAATGCACAAACGGGATCAAAATCAAAGTAAGGATGCTCAAGATATGAGGGAAATCATGTGATGTGTATTAGTAGAGAAAATGAGTGTGAAGAGTGACTATAGTAAAGTGAATAATGAAAAGTTACTATAAATAGTAATGTGATAAAGTGATTAGGCAACTCATTTGTCTTTTGTGTGAGTGTGATAGTGAGCTCTGAGTGTGTGAGGATGCCACAAGTTAGAGCACCGTGACCGAGTCAATTTGAGATGGTAGTGACAGTCGTGGCATCGCATATGAGGGAAGAGTTGGTAAGTGTTTTTTTAGAAAAATGTGTAGTATTAGTCATTTTTTTGATGAATTTTGTGCAAATTTTTTTTTTTGAATTTCTTGTGTTTTGGACCTGGAAAGAGTGGTGAAGGCATTAATGACCTTTGGGATAGGAGTGCCCAAACATGGGTGCTAGTGTCCCGCTCAGGGGTGCCCTAGTCCTTCTTCCGGGGCACCGTGTCTAGAAAGAGCGTGAGTTGAGTCTAGAGTGATGTAAATGTAAAAATTTATGTGTGTTGATGTTGATGTGAGTTTGTATATGTATGATGTTCTAACATGTGTGTTTGTTGTTTTGTGGTGTGCAGAGGGATATCCATTCAAGAGATTTTCGTGGTGGCCACCATTTGAGTACATTACTTGGATTAGGGTTGTCAGATGATGAGTGGGATGTTTTGGACCATTCCAGCCTACATGACACATAACAAGGATGGGGATGTGCCCCATAATATGCCTATGCTTATAGTATTTGTGTGAGAGGTGGTGTGCATATACTTGCACATTTTGGTTACCTACATGGGGAGATGATAGTCACACTAGAGGATGTGTATCACATACTATGATTACCTACCTATTGTTGGTGAGAGAGGGTACAAGTTATGGTATGTGGATGATATAGAGATAGATGAGGGCCACTAGGTGATATTTTGTGGGGACTCGAGTTCCTACCAAGGCCCATATTAGCCTAGATGTTATTATGAGATCAGGGGTTCGTGATTGTGAAATTTTATTTCCGTGGTGATAGCATCATCGATTATAATGGAGGGTGGTGGTGTAGGCATCTTATATAAGATGCATGATATTTGTTGTGATGGATAGAGGAGGAGAGCACTAGGTATGTTTGGGCATGATGTGTATTGGCCCACATGTATAGGGATCTATACATATTTACACATGAGGAGCATGGGGGTGGTATTGGAGCTATTACATTGTTACATGTATGGGCCTATGAGCATATTGCAGTATTGAGGCTAGTTGGTGGACCTCGGTGAGGTTGGGCGAGGGTATACATATTTTCTAGGAGATGGGTAGGTGTGTGTGGGAGGAAGATGGATACATACACCTATAGAGTGATGATAGATCGATGGGGCCAGAGGTCGTGATATGGAGGCCATACCGAGACTATGAGGATGGCCAGAGGATGTAGTAGAGCTATGATGCATATACGAAAGATGATGTGGTTAGAGGATCAATTTTCAAGGGTGGTGAGTTATTTCAGGTTGAGTGGGTTTCACGATAGTTTGGTATGGCCCAAGATGTGCCCCCAGAGCCATATGTATGGGTTAGAGCTATTAGGGCACCGAGGAGGGTTGAGAGCGAGACTACAGGCCGACAGAGAGAGCAATTAGTACTCTCTGCGATAGAGATGAGGCCGATGCATGATGATAGAGTTGATAGATGTGGATGATGACGTAGGTGCACCGAGGCATATCATGCATGGTGGGCATCACATCTGGTGGGTATATTTGTTTCCAATGTTTATGGATGTGGCATGGGATTACCACAGAGGAGGAGTAGAGGGGAAAAACACATGCCCAATAGCATAGCATGATGGTGATAATAGAGAGTGTGAGTATTTATATAGTGATGTATGATGATTTGTTATTTAGTTGTGTAATGTCATTCATTTGTCTAATGTGTTGTTCTTATGGTTGTAGGTGATGATGCATATTGGTCATTGATTGTGGACACATCTATCCACACATTGACATGTGGAATGTGCCCACCGACATACTGCATGGGTGGAGGCATGTTAGAGCATGTAGATGATATTATGTGGAGTGATCATGCCCATTTTTTTGAGCCAGTTGTGATAGTAGTAAACAACGACATGTACCATGCTGCTGAGCGAGAGGGATGAGGTGCATGCGAGGAGACATGATGAGCTAGAGAGAGGCAGGTGGTGGGTGGTGGTCCTTTAGCACATGATGTATTTGCATGTTTTGTTGAGTTACAGAGTCATTTTCATAGAGAGTCAGATCGAGAGGTGACACTACTACGTAGGCAGGTAGAGAGATATAGAGGTCATGATCAGGATCGCTAAGTAAGTTAGTAGTGAGGCTTCTAGTTCTAGAGCTCTTACAGTACTAGATAGTGATAGTGATGATGAGATATGATATGTATTGATATATTGATGTAGGGGAGTTTCCCCCCCATTGAGATGTTTTTTAACTATGATGATGAACGATATACATATATATATATATATATTATATATATATATATGCATATATATATGATGATGTTTATTGATGATGTGATGATGATATATGATCCATTGATTATGGTTGCTACATGTGATGCGTGATATGTTGAATATATTGTTTATAATTGGTGAATTGATTCGTAATGGGTAAATGTTGATGATAAAATAATATGATTATAGATAGATAAATGATGATATAGTGTATGTGATGATGATGATGATGTATGATGTGATTGCAAAAAAGTGTATGAATGTATGAATAACGTGGTGATGATGAATGAAAACTTAAAAATGAATAATGTGTAAAGATAGGATATGATGGTCGTAATAGTAGTGAAGTGCATGTTAGTATGATGAAGAAGGGGGGAGAAGAATAGTGATGCCCCCCAGTGTATAGATGATAAGGTTCATTTATATAAGACCCCTCAGTAGTCAAGAATGAACCATAAAGCAAGAGTGCATCATCGGGAAGTGATATGATTGGGTGCGCTAGATAGATGATTGATTGAGGCATGTAGCACAGAGTGAAGAGAGGTTCTTATTATAATAGATCCCTCAACAGTCATGTAAGAACCATAAGAACATGAGTGCATCATTGGGGGTAAGGTGATAGAAATCACCTACCAAAGACCAAGTGGTGTGGAGTGGTGGAAGCATGTGGAATGAAAGCAAAGCATGAGTGTATGAGCCAAACTGAATGTCATGTGGAGTGGAGCAGTGGTGGGAAGTGGAGATGTTGAGGGTTGTGGAAGCCAATGTGTAGTGGTATGGAAGCAATATTACGTGGTGGATGGGATGGTGTAGTGATGGATGGATGAGATGGAGAGCACGCATGAGTAACAACCTATGGTGGTGGATGAATAATAACCTTAGCACTAGATGAAGGAGATAACTCAACCAGAGTAACAAACATGCCTATGTGGGAGTGGAGATATAGACCACTCTCATGAGAGTGAGGCCAAAGGAAATGACACCCTTATCTTCTAATTGTTGCAAGTGATCATGAAGGTGCAACATCATTATCGTGATGGCCATTGATATGATGATAATTATAGTAAGGTCTATCACATTGGCCCTATAAGTGATGAGGTGGATGATGTTGGTTAGAAGGTAAAAAAATTCAAACACCTATCAAGCAATGTACATAACACATCATGAGGTCTAGCGTGATGATGAAAAATGTAATGGTTCTCATGAAACAGGAGGAGGAGTCTAAGGTGTAGCCCTACATGGAGGAGGAGATGGAGGACACTTATGTAATGGAGAATGAAAGGAGGAGGAGGAGATGGAGATTGTAGGATGCTCAATAGATGGGGAGAGAGAGAAGAACTAGATGATAGTAGTAGTAATAGGAGGAGGATCTATAACATGTGTAGCAATGAGATCTTGTTCTAGATCAATGACCCTATAACATAAAAGCATGAATGATTCACATGTGTCATATTGCAATCATTGTTTTAAGGCAAGAATCAAACCACGATAGAAGATAAATTGTTTCTCTAAGTCAATAGGTTGAAAGACTAGTTGGTGCATGTAAGCATTGAATCATAAAATGTAATCAATGATAGGTTCTATTTTTCCCTTGATGTAAGTTAGGTAGATGATCATATGTGACTTTAGGGTTGTTGTTGACTATGAATCGATGAAGAAAAAGGCTTCTTCCATCTCACAATAGGTACTAATAGATCCAAAGGGTAGATGGGTGTACCATTGGAGAGCGTCATTTGTGAGACTATGGCAAAAGGCTTTAAGTAATAATTGATCATTAGAATATGAAGCCATAGCCATATGATAATGCTTGAGATGCAAGTATGGATTCAAGTACCATCAAAACATGAAAATGTAGGCATGATGAAATCCTTAGGAAATGTTGAGTTGTGAATCTTTTTGGGAATAGGATTTCCATGTAATGAATTATTATCAATGGAAGCATAATAGGCCTTGCTTTCTAATGTGAGAGATTGACCTAGAGACTGTAAGTGACCAACAACATGCATGAGGGACAAGATATCATGTGAAGGAATAATAGAGGATGGAAATAATGTGTTAAGCGGTTGTAATTTTCCATTATGAGTAATCATAGGAATATCAAGAGGAGACACATGAGATTCCGATGCTAAGGGCACACTAGATGTTGGTGCCAAAGAAGTAATAGGTGTGAAGGACATGGAACATCCATAGAAGTAGTAGGACTAGCATCGAAACATCCCTAGGAGATGAAATGATAGATGAGATGATGTGGTAGGAGGAGATGAACTAATAGATGGAGATGAAGTGATAGGAGGAGATGAACTAATAGAAGGAGATGAATCATGCATGTTATTAGATACAATCTCAGAAGAAGATGATAGTGGAGTAGGGGATTCACACTCAACAATATGCAAAGAAGTAGAATCATGACTATCAAGTGTTTCATCAAAATCAAACAAAGATTCAAATAGAAGGATATCATTAAGTGTATCATCAACATAGAATGAAGGAGTAGGAGAACTAGTATGTGATGCATTATGAGAAGAATTTTTAGAAATAGAAGAAGTATGAGATGTAACTAGAGTATCATCCGACTAGTATGAGAATCATCATGCACATGTTTATTATCATCAAGACCAAGCATGAAACTAATAATAACATCATCTAAGTTTTCATTAGAAATTTCAGAAGGAGGGTGTGGCTAATTGTATAACAAGGTGTGCAATGAGTAAAATCTCATCGGATTAGAAACAATGCCAATGTAGAATTATCAAAGCTAGTAGGCACATTGCATTCATTAGCTAAGAGTTGTCTTTGAGTATCATCCTGGAAGAACTACATTATGGTATAGAAAGCAAGTTTAGCTATGGTTTACCTCATCATAGATAGGATTGACACTCACATGAGGCATGACTAATGAGAAGGAGAAGAGATATCCTTAGCCATTAGGGTTTTAGTGGATCCTAGGGAAAATAGTTCTAAGCTACAGGTTCACCAAAATGATTCAATAAAATCTAGTTATTTTATTAAAATCTAAATGTATAGAGCTATTATAAATGAATACAATAAAATATGAATGTTAAACAATTTATTTAATTTTATTAATGAAAGGAAATAAGAGGGATAAAGCACTTACCTTGATTTTTCTTACCTCACAGTGACTGGGACTGAGCAGTGTGATGAAATAAAAAGAACAAACCGTCGCAATGAACCACAGAAAAATGCAACAGAGGTGGAACTAGTTGGACTGGGAGCCTAGAGAGGGATGGGGGCACCTGAGGCACCCCGGTCCCGATTTCGGGTGCCTCGGTCTACAAAAATGATCAGAATATGGTTTCGATATGGTTATTAGGGCTTCACACTTGTTCACCCTTTTATCTCATGTATGTCACACTTGGATCATTGAGGTAATTGTAAACTATGCAATGAAGAAATCACCCACAAACCCCTAAAATAGACATCAAATCCTAAAAAGAAAGATGCAAAATGAGGGGTCAAACTGTCCTAGCCACCACAATGGTGGACTTACAACTAAGTGTTGCACTACATCTCAGACCCAATGTAGTTATGTGTGCTTTTTGTGTGCAATAGTGCTCCTAGGTTGCCCTCGCACCAATGACACCAAGATGAGGGCAATAACTAGATAAAAATGCAAATGTGTGGATGGAATAAAATGAACTCCCCTTCCTATGTAGTGTGTATGCAAAATAATGGCCCAAATGTAATCCCTTGCTCTATGTAGATAGCTAGCCCTTGATAAGAATAGTTTGCCCATATAATGGTATGTATGTTGTGTTTATATAGGGATCTCTTGTTCGAATTTCAACACTAATGACTCGACATGCCGACTAGTACCTTGGGATATGGGAGGGAAAATCGAAAAGACTGGGCTCAAATGTCAAAAATAAGAGGGTGCCCAGGATGAACAGGACCACCTAACGCTAATGTCCATTCCTTGGCACCAATGTCAGAGATAAGTGATTACAAATGAATGAGTACCTTGACAGAGAAGGATCCCGTGTGACTTGACCAAAATTGTGTGTATGAATGATAAGTGTGAAAGATAAAAACCAATAAATACCAAAAATACAAGTGGATGGAATATGGAATGGGTCATCAATGAATACTTTTCTTAATCAAGATCCATATATAAAACAACATACTTGGCGGTATATTAATAGTAGTAAGTGTGTGATTTTTGTCTACACCTCACCGAAGTGGATACGAAATGATAGATGTGGAAGAGAAGTATAGTAAAAAGTAATCAAAGACATAAATGGACAAAATATGGTGTCACCAGTGAATACTTTTCTTACTTGAGGTCAATGCATATAAACAACATACTAAATGCATAGTAAGATAGTAATATGTGCGTGATTTTGTGTCTACATTTTCCTCCCTTTATGTTATTTGAATGAAATTCAAGTAGTGTAAAGGAAGTAAAGAACATACATGTACAAAGTTCAGAGAAGCCATATTGCAAAGTGCATGTAGAATGTAGAAACTTGTAGTGTGGAAAACCATGGATCAGTGTTTTGACCCATGTGGCGTAAGTGGAGATAGAAAACCATTGTAAGGAGCACTTGGAGAAATAGTTGAAATGATTTGGAGACTTTAAGGCTTATGAATTGTTGTCTAAGGAGATACAATAGGTAAAGAGTAATCAATTCCCAACCCAATTTGTTTGAAAATAGGAGGATTTGGATGTCCTACCGTTAAAGAGTGTTGGGGAGAGAGGTCTATTTTTACTCTTCATCCTTGACTACATCCCCAAAAGGTTCAACTCAGCAGAGACATATAGAGACAAAATTTAATTCCGCTTGAAAATTTGTTCTTTCGATTGTAGAACCCATATAGGAGCAGTATAGGAAAGGCAATGACATCTCATTTCCCCCACTCTTACAATAATGGGTGTTCTTATTTGAATAGTTTTGGATGACTTCCAAGTTATTTCATCTAGAAGTGATAGTAATGTAATGCAGCTCCCAAGTTAGGTCATCTGGGAGATATAGTAAATGTTCTTATTGTACCGATTGATTTCTTTGATTTGAGTGATAAGAGATTTGCTTGAAATAATATGTACTTAGTAGATTACTCATGGAGAGGTTCTAAAGACAATTACACCTCCACAATTGGTGTGATATTACAAGGAGGTAGAAATGGCTCAACCTCAATTATGACAGGGTTTCAAGGTACCCATGGGATGTGATAGGTGTTGATTGCTCTCCGTGGACAATGGATCAAGTTCCTTCCGTGAATAAATCTACAAGCACGACACTACACAAGATGGAATTAGTAAGATGGGTAGGCAGGTTGCCTAGCAAAGGCTAGTTCTAAGAAGCCAAAGGACTTCCTTACACGGACGTCAATCCACTTTTAAAACATTCAATTTTTTATTTATGACAAAGGGATATAATATGTGATGTATAAAAATGTGACCAAATGTTTGTCACTTATTTAGTGTATTACATGCATCAGCTGATAATAATGATATGAAAAAGCAACAAATCTAGAATCCAAAGTCATAATCTAGGTCAGTATCTAAGTTCTCATAAAATTTAGTACCTATTGAACAAGCTAAATCATCATCCTCATTAAAGTACGAGTTGGGTTCTTTAATATAATCATCCACGAAGAAATCAGAAAGCTCTTCCTCTATGTCGTATAGATGGGAAAAGTTGGAATCAAAATCCACAAGGTTGACTTCACTTTCAACTTCAGATTTAGATGTGGTGTGTGTGTGTCTTTGGGGATGTCTAATCTTGCTTCGTATTGGTACTCGAACTATGCAAGATCAACTTGGATCCACTGTACTTCATAATATGTTTCCCATAACTCTTCAGTGGCTTCACAAATATTTTGGGTTGATGTAAAGATAGTCTCTATTCGATCTATGGGGGCTACATGGATGACACATAGTTCCAAGTCGTGTAATAAGTCATATTGTTCCAGTGTAAAGGATGTTAGACAATTGGGAGTGAATTCATGTTGGTGATGAGATGATTAATTCCTGCTATTTCCATCTACAAGATCCATTCTTGGCGGGAGGTTAATAACACAAGAAAAAAGAAATCGATGAAATCTTATTATTAAGTAGATACAAAACATAGGAATCATAGCTGACTAGGCTAATCGTCATTGATTCAAAGAAATACTAATAGGTTTCTAAAATAAATGTTTTGACTATCTAATAATAAGTTATGATCTTCTTAAGATAAAAGTGAGTCTAGAGATGATTAAATAGATAATATTTAAGGTGAAAGGGTGAAATCAGATAATAAAACGGACCTTTGAGTGATGATACATGATGTGAGGTTTCCTTTGATGGTATTTGGACAATGAATGAGCCCGAACATCTTCTAGATGTCCACTTAACGAGAACGTGTTGTGGGTAAATGTAAAACATTGTTGACATAACCTAGTAATGCTTGAGAAAACTTAATGATGCTCCTAACTCATCTGGATGGTCATGAATGGTCCCAAAGAGAGGTAGAAAAACTAATATTTATAGATCGTCGGTGGATCAGGGGAATCACCGGTGATTTCGGTGAATTTGAGTTAGGGGATGACAAGGGTGATTTTCTTTCCATTTTGAACTTAGGTGTGGGGGATTTAGGGGGATTACGGCTTAATGATTTAGAAATGTCGAGTGTGAGGTTTAGAGGTGGATATAGATAGTTAGGATCGATGGAGGGTAATTAGAAGGTTTCCTAAGTTAAATTAGTCCTAACTAGTGAGAAGTGAGAATTGGTTATAGGGATAAGTTAGAGGTGGTTAGGGTAGTATTTTTAGAAGGTTTCTTATTAAACTAGTTATAACTAGTGAGTTAGGAGGAGTTTTCATGGTGAGGTGTGAGGGTGAGGTATAATATAGGAAATTGATTTATTGAATCATTTGTTTTGACATGGGGTTTGATGACTTGGGCAATGTGGGTGTTAGCTAATTAGTTAAATAAATTAATTAAGGAGTGCTAGTGGCTGACTTAGGTCAAAGAGTGTTGTGAATTGAGATAAAATAATATAGTGGTGTATCTCAATTGTTTGATGATCATAATTGAGTCTAGATAATTAAATGAAGATGAGAAAGTGTAGATTTTTGGTGTCTACATTTTCCCCTTTTTGTCGACATTTTTGACAAATCATTAGACAAAAACGATGAGAAGGTTTGTTTGTATGGGTGATTCAACTACAACGCAATATAGTGAACACCAGTGTGTCTTGTTTCAAAAGTTTCCCTAGTCTAAGGGGGACAATGGGCTACCAAGGAATCAATTGACAGGGTGACCAAAGGGTTTAACGCCTGTAGACAGATGATCCTTATCGGGTAGATTGATGAACAAGAAAACCAAGTGATGGGGGCCAAAGGGCTCATGTCCCATAGACGAATGGTAAATCCCAATATTGACTATGTTTGTTTGATTCAAGGTTTCAAGGACTAAGGTCCATTGAAAATATGACATACTTATGGAAAAGTAAAATTTTCATGGTTTAGGGAAATATGGGCATGTATGCCAAAAGGGAGTAAATTGCTGATGATTAGGGTAAATCATCGGTGATTAGTGCAATCATCGGTGATTATATCACGTTAAAAGGAAGGCCTACAAATAGTTGAAAGCAATGTTATTTTACCACATTGTGAGCATGGTGAAAACATGTTTTTAAGCGAAAGATTGATAAGATGGCATCCTCGAGCAGAAAACACAAGCCCCCGATGGCCAAGGTAGACTTTTAATCCTATTTTTGTGTCGTTTTTATGGATTTTTGGGTGGTTTGACGTATTTCTTTCCATTTTGGGGGTGCTCGGATGCCCTAGTTTTGATTAGCAAGAATCATCAACGATTCCTTCAATCATCAACGATTGAGATGAATCGCCAATGATTCACCGTGATAAAAAAATTGTATGTTAATCGGGGTTTTTGACAAATGTTTTTTTAAGTTTGTGTAATGTTTATGGTTGACATTTAATATTAGGTGTATGTTTTAGTTTTGGATGTCGATATTGTTGATGTTGATATTTTTTTATATGGCAATGATGTTAGTGATAATATTGCTTTTCATGATGTTGTTAGTAGATTTTAGATGATAATGTTAAAGCCTTAATATTTGGATTGGATGGTATTTTTAATGTTTTAGTGACTAGTACTAATGTCTATTTTGTGTGCTTGCATTTTGTAGGTGGATGCACAATTGACTATTTGTGATCGTATACCATTGATGTTGGATGAGGTGAGGGCAGACTTATCAGATGAGGATTGGGAGCATCTTGAGGCAGTGGGTTTTAGTGGTATGAGGACTTATAGGTGGGTTCATAGATGTTGCAGTTTGATATTGGCGTTGTTAGAGAGGTGGAATCCTTCCACCAATAATTTTGGATTCCTACTGGAGAGATTACCATTAATCTAGAGGATGTTCATTATATTACAAGATTATCAGTTCACAGACAAGTGATTTATTGTATTGCGAGGTGGGAAACCAGATACTATGTAGAGACTATATGGAAAGCACACTCGGGATGTGAGATATTCATCTGGGGCATTTGATTACCAGGAATTATATGATCTGCGCAAGATCTCGGTTGTTCACAAATGACCATGATGATGATAGTTATTTCATGTTTTACTTTGTCGAATTAGGCGAGATGGTCGTTTTCCTTGGATGATGACTGGTGTTGTTGCAAAGATGATGGAGTGGTTTATAGTATTTGAGTGGGCACCTACATTGTTGGAACAAACATTCGAGAGAGAGATGTGGACTTGGACATGCCCATAAGCATTATGGCATTAATGTTGGATTCTTGTTGCAGTGTTGGGCACACAAGCACATTTCCATTTCTCATCCATTAGGCCTACCTTGTGGTATTGAAGTGAAACATCCTAGCTTTATGAGATGGATCTAGAATATGGGTCATGCAAGGAAGGCCAAGAGGCCTGGTTATTACAGAGACTTGGTGTCAAGGTTACAAGTGAGTGATGTCATGTGGAGGACATACTTAGACTTCCATGATTGGCCAGAGTTTCCTCGGGACTTGCTAGGCTTACAATAGGACATTTGGATATAGGGTTGTAGGGCTAGAGAGGATGAGCTTCTACATTTTAGTCGTGTTAGGAGGTAGTTTGGATAGACACGGGGTATACCCGAGGATCCAAGATCAAGACGGTAGGAGGATGGGGATACAGAGACCTCGAGGGCCATTATGGTGAGGCATGCGTTATTTATGAGCAGCGAGGGGCTATGGCTCTTAATGATGAGGTCTAGATTATGTTGATTGATGATGTGGGGGTGACTCTATATTTTACTGCATGGTGAGCCCGATCACCGAGGAATTTTCAACAAAGTCGGGTGGTAGAGAGGGCAACACAAACGGTCGACGAGTATGTGCTCGAGCGGAGGGAGGAGCACAAGTGCTAGAGGACAAGGTGCGTGAGGGTGACGATGCCATAGCTACAGATGTCAAAGTAGGACGTCCGAGAAGTCCGTAGTGGAGAGAGAGAGGGATGTGGCTCGAGAGAAAGGGTGATGATTTTATCGGTGTTCGGGATACTCTCATTGGAGAGAGGGATGGATTGATTATGGAGTGAGATAGTCACCAAGAATAGCTTATACATTCATCTATTGATAGAGACAAGTACAAGGGGCACATGGATTCATTGAGAAAGGCCTTGGGGATTATATGGCCTTCTATATCCGGTGTGGAGCTATCGGCGATGGCTCGTTATGGTAGGCAAAGGGGAGCATCTGCAGTACCTCCTCCATCTGGTATGATTTCAGTGGCTCACTATGATGTTGTGCATGGGGAAAAGGGGACTACTATGTGGATTTGATCATCAATAACTATCTGGATGCCACATTGTATGTTGATCATGTAGCTGCCAAAGGGGCAGCTACAACAACAACAAGGCCTAGTGCTAGTGTAGCAAGCGTGGGATAGCCACCTCAAAGGCCCGAGAGAGTGGAGGGTGGAGATGAAGGAGTCGATGGTGAGGTTTTTATCACGAGTGTTCCAAGATGGGGCGCAGACACGAGTGTCGTTGGAGGCACACCTGCTCCTAAAGGAGAGGGTGGCAATAGTACTATTATTGGAGATGTGGATTTTACTACTTGATTATATATGATGTGATAGGCTCATAGAAGCCCTATTTTGATATTGATTTTTAGACATTGATTACAATGTATACCGAACTTTGATATATATATATATATAGACACACATGATGATGATGATGGATTTATGGTTTATATTTGTGTTTTAATTTTTGCAGTGTTATATGTTATATGTTTTTATTCTGAAATGTGTTAGAGTTTTAGATGGATTTGAATGGACATGACTTGTTTGATTATATATGATTAGATGTGGTTAAAGGTTTAATTGATTTACATTACTTAAAAATGTGCCAAATTAAAAATGTAACTAAACAAAATGAGGTAAAAATGGAATGATTGCCCTACTATGGATTATATGTGACGGGTTTTTGGAAAACACTTGTACTTGTAGCTTTGAACAAATGTTAAATAAGATTATCAATGCGTAGTCACACGAATCACAATAATGATGTGAATTTGAATGAATGTATTTTGTTATGATGACAGAAGGGGTTTTGTATATGTAGGTTGATGTGGGAGAAAGGGATCTCCTTTTCAAAGGTTTCAAAAGGATGATGCCCCAACTTTTTACATTATTTTGAAGCAAAATGATTGTGGTGGGAAGCTTACTATGATGCGAGAGATGATTGATACGGGAAGCTCTCTTGGATGCTTTAATATTGATGTATTTTTTAAGGTTGATCAATGCGAGAAACCTTTTCACATGAGTAGTCATCCTTCAAGGGTATGGTCTACATTTTTATTTTTGACAAGATGGTTATCCTTCGAGGGATCAGTCCATAATTTTGACTAGTAGCCATCCTTCTAGGGAGCAGTCTATTTTTATATTTTTGATAATGATTTAGAATTTAGAGGATCAATCTATTATATATAATAAGAGGTGCATCCAATTCATATATTTTTGAGATGGGGGAAAAACCCTAATAAACCATTTTGAGGAGGTGATAAAATGTGCATCCTGACCTACACACACATGCCCCATGTCATTTTTGATTGGTTTGGGAATGGATGAATGTAATGATTTCAAGGGGTTCTGTAAGAGAAGAACCTTTAAGGTGTGTTTAGGATGCTGACAGATAACCATATTATTAAATGATAAGGTGATAGGATCCGGATATAACTATCTGTCATGATGATCAATTATTTAAAAATATAAAGGTCACAAGTGTGAAGTATTCAGAGGTTCCCTTTTAGGTTCCCCATCAAGAGAAGCGAGATAATACACTCCTAACCCATATTTTTAAGTAATAACGTATGGACCAATCGAATTGGGGGCAAACTTTCCATGTTTACTTCACTCTAAAGTAGTGACATTTTTATTTTCTTTGAGTACAAGATCACCAATTTTAAAGTCACGTTCTTTCACATGTTGGTTATATGCTCTGCTAATACGTTCTTAATAGAATTGATGGTGTTCAAGGGTTGTTAAATGTTTTTCATCTAATAATTTTAGTAGTGTTAAACAATCTTGGTGATACTCTTCATCGGGGATGAAATATTTGAGAGATACACAAAGTGATGGAATTTGAATTTTGAGAGGTAGGATGGCTTTTGTGCCATAGACAAGTGAAAAGGGTGTAGCACCTATAGGTGTGTGGATGCTAGTTCGATAAGCCTAGAAGCAAATGAGCTCCAAATCCCGCCCGCATTGTGCACTGTTTTCATAAGGATTCTATTAAGTGTTTTGTTAGAGGCCTTGGCCTATCCATTTTCTTAAGGATAATATGGTGATGAGAAATTGAGTTTGATGTTGAATGTGTCATAGAGATTTTTAACTTCCTTATTTTTAAGGATTTTCCGTTATTTGTGATGAGTTTATGCGGGATACCGAAATGGCATATGATATTTTGATATATGAAATTGATGATATATTCTGATTTTTTCAAGGTTAAAGGAATGGCTTCAACCCATTTAGTGAAATATTCAATTGTTGTGATTATGGAATGATGTTGTTGGGATGATTTAGGATTGATTACACCAATGAGGTCTAACCCCCATTAATAAAAAGGCCATAAGTCCTGAGTAGGTTGTAATGCTTGACTAGGGACATGGATGATATCTGAATGGAGTTGGCATTTAACACATTTCTTTATGTATGTACAAAAATATATAGTGATGGTAGTCTAGTAATACCCTAGCCATATGGCGTGTTTAGTGATGACGGTGCCTTTGAAGTGACCACCACATATGCCATCATAGACTTCTTTGATTACTTTGGTTGATCAATGTGATTTAAGACATCATAATAGTATATCGTTGAAACTACACTTATAAAGGTATGTCTTTTGAGAGAAGATGAAACGGTTGACAATGGTCGAAAGTTGTGATATGAAACGTCAAATTGATTGTAATTTACCCAGAGGCTATACAATTGTGTAATATTAGATGGTGGAGGAATTTCTATGATTTCTCTAACCTTTATCAGGACCACTTCAATACCTCGAGATAGATATGGTGAATCCTAAAAATTACCGATAAGAACACCAAAAACACACTTTGTAGGATTAAGACAAAGACAAAACTTGGTGAGACGAGTGAATATTGATTCAAAGACGTCAAGATGGTCTTTCTCGTGATTTGGAATTTTCTAAAAGTTCATTGGCGTAGTCTTCAACAATTTTTGGATGAGATCATGGAAAATGTATGTCATGGCGCATTGATAAGTAGCCCCTACATTTTTAAGGCCAAATGGCATGATACGGTAGAAAAGGTTCCCAGGGTGTAATGAAAGAATTTTTTTGTTAATCGTTAGGGGTGATGAGGATTTGGTTATAACCCAAAAAACCATTCATGAGGGAGATAATTTCATGGCCAGTTGTTAGGTCGACAAGCCAATCTATGTTTGGAAGAGTGAAATCATCCTTTGGACATGTGAGGTTGAGATCCTAAAGTCTCAGTGCAAATGCGTATCTTAACCGATGCTTTAGTTATGGGAATGATGTTGGAGACCCACTATGGATCGTCAATGGGTATGATGAAGTTAGCAGATAGAAGGCGTTGTAACTATTCTTTAATAAGGAGATCTATACGGGGATGCATTATATGGAGTTTTTGTTTAACTAGCTTAGCATCGAGATACATGACTATGTTATGTACGATAATGTTAGGATTGAATTCATGCATATCATTGTATGACCAGGAAAAGGCTTGGTGATATTTTGTTAGCAACAAGATGAAATCATTTAGTTCTTGGGGATCTAGAGATTGGTGACCTTACCTATGCATGGATCCTGAGGGGTGCCTAAGTTAACATCGAGGGTGGATTCGTTAACGAGATTTGGCATATTAGATGGTAGGGATTTCTGAAGAAAGTAGTCTTTAACTCCCATATGGGAAAGGATATCTTGATCGTCCTAACACTAGAGGATCTCTATGGTAGGTGAATCTTTATCAACCATTTAAGCCAAACAAGAAGAGGTGATGATTTAGTGGAGTGATTGGATTGATAAGTGAGTGGCCCTAAAGATATAGTATTGATTAAAAAAATTTAGGTGGGATGGGTACAATGTCGTCTATGTCCATGGGATCTTTAGGGTTTGTTAGTGATGATGGTTCTAGTTTGGAAATAGTTATAGATGTGGCAAGTTCAGATGTAGTGGCTTTGCACATTCTGGAGGTGAACCTTTTATAACCTAAACCACTTTTCTCATAGGCTTTAAGGGAATGCAAGATGATTTGATCATGGGTTCCTTGTTCATAATGCCTAAGGCCAAAACCTCTCCACATGCAACGATGAAGATACATATGAGTGAAGTTTGGATTATCAAGGGATTTGAAGTTTAATGTGAATGGCATGGCATGGTGTAGATTGATGGCATGGGATGGAGGATTATCAAGTCCCCATGGATAAGGTATTTTTAGATACATGGGAGGCGTAGGAGATGGCATCTCCTACATTTGGGTCATATATGGGTTTCTTGTCGGGGTGACCATATGTTCAGGTGAAGGGCTAGAGTTAAGCATGAAGAGACGATATTCCCCAAGTGTAAGACAATTTACAGCCTCACTGAGAGAGGAATCATTTAGTAACTTGGAAGAAGGGATGGATGTGCTAGTAGATGCTCTATCAGATGACTCAAGTGTGGATTTAGGTATTAGAACATCATTTGGGTGGTACATCATGTAATAGTCAGTGAATGGATTTCGATTAGTGGGGACAGTTAAAGTCTGACCCTCATGTTCATACTCAAGACAACAATGGAGAGTGGAAGGAATGTAATGCATGGTGCATATCCAAGGGCATCCTAACAAAGCATGTTATATTGAAACTCTCCTTCTATAATGTAGAAGAGCTCATGTAGGGTTTTTACGTCAAATTTAAGTTGTAAAATGACAGTGCCTAACATGGGTGGAATGGTGTCATTAAAGGATCGTAATAATACTAGTGTTTGAGTGATAACAATGCTGGGTAGCTTGAGTTGGTCAAAGGCGAGGGATGATATGATGTTAATGATGACACCATTATCAATCATGACCCTCTTAAGAGATATGTCATTGATCTGAACGATAATGAAGAGTGGTAGGTCATGATCTTTTGGTTTAAGAGGGGAATTTCATATGGTTCAAATGATATAGAGGTGGATGCTTTAAGGGCACCTACAAATTTTGTGAAGGGAACTGGATCATTGGTTGGTATGGTGCTGGACTAAAGGGTTTCTAACATAGCTTGTTTATGAAAAGGCAATGTTTGAACCAATTTATAAAGTGACATCCTGACAAGGATTAGTGTAGTTGCTTGATAACAACCTTATGTGCCATAGTAAAGGGGGTGTTGTTGCTTGTATTGAAATTTTGGTTCCAGGTGATGTTGTTTGATTGGAATCCTCAAGGGAAAAGAAGACAAATGTCTTAGGTTTATTAGATGAGACCGATAATCCGGAGAGGTGGTGGTATAGCGATGAAGTTTTTACTTTTCTTGGACTCGAGATGGCTCTTTATTATAACTTTGAGAACAGGTAGTGATGTGTATGCGGCGTCGCCAACTCAAGGATTGGATGTTTTAGAGATGAATTTTCCAAGATTTGATGACGATGGTGTGGATGTTGGTGTTGTGTTTGATTGAGAAGGAAGGAAGAGCGGACTGCCAATTTATTGAACTTTTAAGTGAAAGGCCCTACAATCTTCTATGGAATGGCCGCGTGTTCTGTGATAATCACAAAAACATGGAAGTCATACTAGGTAGGTTTCCATCCACGATGATCAGATATCTTAGGAGGTGGTAATGTAATAAGTGATTGTTAAAGGAGGTCATCTAGGATGGTGGCATAATGCCCCTTAGGTATAGATGAGGATGAGGAAAAGGGTGCATCCATATTCCTCTCAGGAGGAAACAAGACGAGTTTTCTAGCTACATATTTTTATTTCTTGGCCATGGAGGTTTTTAGGAGTTATAGAAAGTGGAGGACAAGGGTCCTCTATGGGTGGTCATTGGTGGGGATAGTTAGGCGTGTGATAGGTAAAGGATGAGGACCTAGTTCAGATTCCTATTGTAGACTAGTAGGTGTAGGATAGCTGGACTATGTGAAAGGTGCAAGATATGGACTTAATGTAGGGATTTGGTAGGGGGATTTTGATCCTAAAATAATAGGGTGATCAACATATACAAGAGAGAGAGGTCTACATAAAGGACTCTGTTATGGAAAAATATATTGAGGGATTTTGAAGACCTAAATAATACCCTATTTATGAGGTCCTTTTGTGGTCTTAGATGAACTGGGTGTGGTTGATGAGGATGTAACATAAGGGTCATATTTCCTTGAGATGAAGGGTGTTTTGGGTTGTTTATCAGATGTGGTTTTAGGTGTGATCTAGGAAGAAGTAGAGGTTGTGGTTTTGGATTCAATAACGGCATGTGACAAGGGTGTGGGGATAGTTTTATTGATATTATTAGCAGATGGAGGCTCAAGACTTTGGGCTTGTTGGATTCAAAGTGTTGACTTTCGGGTTTTTATTTGGTAAGCAACATGGTGGGTTCGAGGATTAGCTCTATTTTGGTTATTGTATTGATGGTGTGAACAGGTGTTTGTTTGTGTTTAATATGAAGATGAGGGGTGGTTTGGAAAAGGTTACTTAAATATGTCAATAGTTTGGTTCGAGGGTGCATTTGGATTGTCTAAGTGATGTTCACCCTTGTCAATCAAGTCTTGAAGTACATTCCAGAATGTGTGGCACCTTTCGCTATCATGTCCATTAACCCTATGGTATTTACAATAGTCATTATCTCGATACCAAATGGGTTTAGATACTCATGTGTCGATGGGTCAGATAGGTGGGAGAGCTATCATGTTGGTGGAAAATAGTTTTCCAAAACTGCACTATATGTCTCTCCTATAAGTGTATAACAACATTGTTGATGGGAACATTTAGTGGGATTTTCTTTAGGAGCAAATTTAACTACGACAAAGCATTGGAAAATGTTTTAGACTTATCGGGAATGGATGTTGAATTAAATGGAAACTCAAATTTTGGTTTCTTAGGATGGATTTTAACCCGACCATCTTCTAAGTCTTGCAATTCCAATTTACGGGCCATGGTGGATGCCTCATCAAAAGTTTGAAATGATTATATTTGTAATGTGGATGAAATATGTTTAGTGTACGCACAGTAGAATACTTTAATTGATTCTATTTGTGGCAATTAAAAGGATAGTTTATTGATTACACCTCTCTAACAAACAACAAAATCATCAAAGAATCATCTTCAAATTGTTTGGTGGCGTCATAAGTCATTGATAGTGATTTTATAGGCTATGTTTATGGAAAAGTGTTCTACAAAGAGTTGAGTAAGTTTTGTAAAGGAAAATAAGCAATGTTTCGAAATGTTATTGTACCAATCCAAGGTAGGACCGACAAGGGACATGGGGAAGGTCCTCAGCATGAGGTCTTGGTCATGAGCTATCAGATAGCATGCATGATGGAAGGCATATATGTGTTGTTGGCGATCTTCCTTGTTGTAATTTGATGAAATTTGGAAGTTCCCAGTGAGGTGGATAGGCTTTGTATGGTAATGAAGGGTGAATGGGATCGTTGTAAATTTGGTCATAGGAGAGCACATTCTTGGATGAAGACAAAGCAACTTCGAGACTGGATATGTGATTCAGAAGGGCTTGGAGAGGATTGGATTGAGCTTGTTCTTTGTGAGGACGAGCCGAGGTTGGAATGAGGACTAGCTAGGTTGTGAGTATGCACGATAATACCGAGGAATGTCTTCTTTGGAAGGGAATATTTTTTTACTAAGGAATATTTTATTGGGGAATGTTTTGTTGAGGAACATTACATTTGGTAAGGACATTCTATTGCAGGATATTTGGTGTGAGAGATTATCCTATGAAATGTTTTGTTGAGGCACATATTATTGGGGTATATAGTATTGAGGAATGTTTTGTTATAGTACGTGTTGTTTATGAGGGATGTTTTATTGTGGGATATTTTGATAAGATGGAAAAATTGTTGGGAAGCTAAAGGCTGCGAGGGTTGTATGTATTGATAATGCAATGGCATGGATGTATAAGTAAGTGATTGTGAATATGTTAGTGACTACTGGAATGATATAACAAAGGTAGCAGAGGATGGTGCTTAGTGCGGAATGTTTTGTTGTGGTATATTGTGTTGTGGAATGTTTTGAAGAGGTGTGAAATATGGCATGGAAATGATTGGTTAGGATGGTTGTGGTGTGTATTTTGAAACAAGTAAAGTGATAACAATAACACTAGTATTGAATAGTAGTGGTGTAGTTGTAGGAATAAACATGGTTATGTTTTGAATGGGGCTAGTAACCATTGTGAAGTCACACAGCAGAGAAGGCCATGGCACTGATGAAGGTGTTTATACATATGAAGAGACTAGGGGAGTAGGCTAGGAAGTTGTGGTATTGCTTAGGGGAGGTGTAGAACCAACATAAGGGCTTGGTGAAGATGTAGATTGTTGGGAAGATGTGTTTTGTGATGAAATCATGTGAAGGTCATAAATAGGGATTGAAGAGACCTCAGATGTATCGGGTTGACTAGTAGACAATTGACCATTCGATGCTTCAGATTGGTCAATAGGAACAGGGATGTTGACATTTGATGTTTCGGGTTGGTTTTGTCGGAGTATATGAATACAAGTTGCTAAATGATTGGTTGTCAATTTTGTTTAACGAGACATGCAATGAAGAGATGACGGATTGTACATGAATGGGATGGGTTGGGGTGTAAATGGTTGCATTTGAACATTTCTAGCTGCTAAGTGTTGAGAGCAATAAGTTTTGAGTCTAGCATTTCTTCAAAGACAGGATCTCCCTATTATAGAAATGAGGTTCATATGCTTGTTTGAGAACTAGGAGAAAAGGGGTGTCATGTTTCTTCTAGTCTATGTGTGTGAAGGATTTGAGTATGATATTGATGTGGGGAATTGAAAAGTGGTTGTCTCATTTCTTGATTATAGTTGGTCGTTGATTCATGCCAAATCTATTGGGTGTTGGAAAGGGGAGTGGATGTAATTGTTTGATAAAATGTAGTATGTCGTTGGGGTGGTGGCGTAAATGTTGTAGGAAGTGATATAGTATAAAATAGAACAAGTTGTTGAAATGTAGGTGGTGTAGTGGACATATTTTCAAAGGCTTGGTTACAAGCTTGTTGTGCAGTAACCACCATGGAAAACAAACACAAAAACACTTAAAAATGAAAAATGACTAATTGGGTCAATTTACAAACAACAAGCAAAAGCAATCAAAATGTTATTTTTGTATTTATCTTGATTAATTATGAAAAAGTGGAATATATAAGATGGTTAACAAGGGTTGTAGGAAATGGTAGTCTATGGTTGGTTTCAATAGGAATGTTTAAGGTCAGAGTCCTCGATATACCTAAAGGTACATGAGGCCCAAATTTATATTGCTCTTTGAATGCGCTGTGTAAAGATTAGGGCTTACCCCCTCACTTCACGGTCCCACTATGATAAGGGAGTTGGGTGCTGAGCCAATACATACCAACAGACAGGATATTATACTCGGCCAGAACACCGAGTCGATTTCCCTATTAGGTGATGAAATCCCAATCACTTTCGCCTGGGTGGAAATTGTTTGTATGCATTTTTATTTTGAAATGATTTGGTTGTGTGTGAGGGAAAGATAAGTGAATACAACTAGTTAACTTCCTATTTAAAGCTAGATGATCAAGAAGTATGAAATGGTTTGTTTTAAGACCTAAAATGAAATGTTGAGTTTTGATGAGAACAAAGAAAAAAATGCAAAATAGAAAGAAAAAGGAAGGTTTTAGGACTTACCATGAGAGCGCTCTTTTTTTTAGATTTTAACAATTTTTGAAGCTAGCAAACCGAAAACCTAGCAAAAAGATTTGAAACAATTCCCTACAAACAGATTAGGAAAATAGAAAACAAAATGGAAGAAGTGAAAAGAAAACTATGAAACTATATATAAGAAAAACACACAGTGAAATCGTTGGTGATTTGCCCAATCGCAGGCGATTGGTCTAATCATAAGTAATTATCACACAGTGAATTTAGAAAAATAAATACTATTTAGTTGATGAAATGAAGCAAAGAATTAAGGGACAGGGTCCCACCGCATGCCAGAATGTTGAAGACAATTTCACCTCCATAATTGGTGTGATATTATAGGAGGTAGAATTTGTCTCAACCTTGATTATGACGGGGTTTCCAAGGCACCCGCAACATGTGATAGGTGTTGATTGTGTGCTCCGTGGACAATGGATCAAGTTCCTTCCTGCGACTAAATCTACAAGCACAGACACTACACAAGATGGAATTAGTAAGATGGGTAGGTGGGTTTCTGGAAAAGGCCAATTCCTAGAAGCCAAAGGACTTCCTTACATGGATGTCAACCTACTTTTAAAACATTCAAGTTTTTATTTATGATAGAGGGATAAAATATGTGATGTATAGAAATGTGACCAAATGTTTGTCACTTATTTATTTTATTACATACATCAGATGATAATAATGATATGAAAAGTAACAAGTCTAGAATCCAAAGTCAGAATCTAGGTCAGTATCTAAGTTCATAGAAAATTTAGAGCCTACTGAAAAGGCTATATCATCATCCTCAGTAATGTATGAGTCAAGTTCTTCGATGTAATCATCCACAAAGAAATCAGAAATCTCTTCCTCCGTGTCATGTAGATAGGAAAAGTTGGAATTAAAATCCACAAGGATGACTTCACTTTAACCTCAAATTCAAATGCGATGTGTGTGTCTTTGGGGATGTCTAATCCTACTTCGTATAGGTACTTGAACTGTGCAAGATCAGCTTAGATTTGTTTTACTTCATAATATGCTTCCCATAACTCTTTAATGGCTTCACAAATCTTCTAGGTTGATGTAAAGATAATCTCTAGTCAATCTATGTGGGTTGCGTGGATGGCACACAACTCCAAGTCATGTAATAAGTCATATTGTTCCTAGTGCAAAGGATGTTGGATGATCGGGAGTGAATTGATGTTGGTGATCGAATGATTAATTCTTGTTATGTCATTCTTGGCAAGAGGTTAGTAACACAAAATAACAAAGCAATCAAAGAAATCTGATTATTAAGTAGATGAAAAATGAGAATTAGATATGCAAAGCGACTAGGCTAATCACTAGCGATTTCGAGAAATACTAATGATTCGATAAAATAAATGTTTTAACTATCTACTAAGAAGCTATGATCTTCTTAAGAAATAAAAGTGAGTCTAGAGACAACTAAACATATAAGATTTAAGGTGAAAGGGTGAAATTAGAGAATAAGATAGACGTTTGAATGATGATACGTGATGTGAGGTTGCCTTGGATAGTATTTAGAAAATGAATGGGCATGAACAACTCCTAGATGTCTAATGAACAAGAACATGTTGTGGGTAAATGTAAAATGTTGTTGACACAACCAGGTAATTCTTGAGAAAATTTGATGATGCTCTAGCTCGTTTGGATGGTCATGAATAGTCTCAAAGAGAGGGAGGAAAACTAGTATTTATAGATTGTCGGTGATCAAGGGAATCACTAGGAGATTTGAGAAAAATTGAGTTAGGGGATGACAAGGGTGATTTTATTACCATTTTGAACTTAGGTGCAAGGGGATTATGGCTTAATGATTTAGAAATATCAAGTGTGAGGTTTAGAGGTGGATATAGGTAGTTAGGATGGATGGAGGATAATTAGAAGGTTTCCTAAGTTACACTAGTCCTAACTAGTGAGAATTGGGAATTGGTTATATGGATAAGTTAGAGGTGGTTAGGGTAATATTTTTAGAAGGTTTATTATTAAACTAGTTATAATTAGTGAGTTAGGAGGAGTTCTCATGGTGAGGTGTGAGGGTGAGGTATAATATAGGAAATTGATTTATTTAATCAATTGTTTAGACATAGGGGTGTGATGACTTGGGAAATGTGGGTGTTAGCTAATTAGTTAAATTAATTAATTAAAGAGTACTAGTGGGTGACTTAGGTCAAGGAGTGTCGTGAATTGAGATAAAACAATATAGTGGTGTATTTTAATCATTTGATGATCGTAAATGAGTCTAGATAATTAAATGAAGATGAGAAAGTTTAGATTTTGGTGTCTACGAGAGGTTTTGCTTTTCCCCAGTTAGATCACTTGGGTGAGATAGATTTGGAATAGTAACAAAGTATTGGTCGTCGTATAGAATTATAGTTGTGTTTGAATGAGATCGAGAGAAAATTATGATAATAATGTGTTGGAAATGTTGATCGATTGTATTATATCTTGAGAGGGATTATAAGATGATCTTGATTGTATGCCCACCTTTTGGTGAAAGGGTGAGTGGAGGAGAAATGAGCATTGAGCTAAAAGCAAGACGTATAAGAAGTTGTAATAGGAAATGAGAAATAGTATGGGATAGTATTGTCAAAGTATGACTAGATATTGATTAGTGCATTTTCCAGATTCAAATATGAGATGTTATAATTTATATGGTACGATGTTATAGGAGATTATGATATGTGTGGCACAAACATCAAGAAAATTTGAGGTACGAGGCTCAAGATATGAGTGAAAATGTGTGACGTGTATTAGTTGTAATAATAATGGTAAAAAGTAACTATAATGTATGGTAAATTGGAATTACTATATATAGTAATAGTGAAAAGGTGAATTGTAATTCCATTTGTACCAAGAGGACTTGAAATTTGAGCTCGAGATATGAAAAAATTATGCGTTAGGGCATCAAGTTTGACAAGATTTTAGAGAGTGAAAGCGATCGCGGCTTCAAAACGAGTGATGAGTGGTAAGTGTGATTATTTTTGGAAAATTATGTCAAAGACACTCATTTGTATCAATTTTAGCAAAAAAATTGTTTCGTAGTTACGGGCATTTCTGTCCCTAGATACACTAGTGCCTAGTTCTTGGCGCCGGTGACCTTTCGGATGCGGTGAAGCTGTTCTGGTGCTAGCGTCCCAGGGTAAGGTTTTAGTACTATTTTTACGAGATGCATGCATGTTGATTAATTTGAATTTATGATAAGTGATTTTGCAAGTATGTATGGTGTGTTGATATAAGAATTTCATTACTTTTATGTTGTGTAGAGCGACAAACACTCTAGAGAGTTTTGTGCGGTCATCACTTGAGTACATTGCTTACTTTGGGGCTGTCAAATGTTGAGTGGGATATATTGGACTATGTCGGCATGCAACACAATGCTAAATTGGGGAAGATGCCCCATAATATGCCTATGTTTACTTATTTGTGTGGCAATGGTGCCTGCAATTATTATATATATGCAGTTGCTTGCCAACAAACGAGATGATGGTGACACTAGAGGATGTATATAGGATATTGTGGTTGCCTATAATAGGAGAGAGTGTGTAGACTATGGATATATTGGATACTATGAGTCGAGATGAGGGTGGCACAATGGTATTTTACTAGGACACAGGTACAAGATGAGACACGTACTAGTTTGGATGTTATTATGATATCCGGGGCTCCGCGATTACGAAATTTATTACATTTGTCCTAGCTTCATCGGTGGTAGTGGAGGGTGGTGGAGTAAGTATTTTATACATGATGCGATATGTTTGTCACAACATTGAGAATCATAGTACTAGATATGCCTGGGCATAGTGTGTATTGACCCATTTGTACAGGGACTTGTATAGATTTACACAAGAGGATCATGGTGGTGGGTTAAGAGCCACTACTTTGTAACACGTGTGGGCATATGAGAATATTGTTATATTAAGGCCGGTTAGCGAGTCGTAGAGATTCGCTAGGCTCGACCCAAGATATTTCAATGAGGTGGGTAAGTACTCAAAGTAGGAGGATGGGCACAACCGCATATAGGTCGATGATAGATCAGATGGGCCCTAGGGCCATTATTTGGAGACCATATAGATATTATGGGGATGGGTGGAGGATGGTGTGGAATTACAGTTCACAAGATGCACTATGTGGTTAGAGGATCATTTCCTAGGGGTGACTAAGTTTTTCTAGGGTGAGCGAGTATCGAGGTAGTTTGACATGGCCCAGGATGTGCCCTCGGAGTGTATATATGGATTTGATCTATTATGGCGGTGAGACGAGCAGGGGTGAGGCTGACCACGATAAGAGCACAACTAGTGCATCCTGGTATAGATGAGGTGGATGTGGCCATAGAGCCCATACATGTGGATGATGTGGGATGCACTCGGGCATATAGTCGGTGGTGGGTGACACATCGAAGGGTATTACTATTTCCAATAGTAGTGGATGCGGCATATGGGCCAACAATTAGAGTAGAGGCAGTACTACCCCTACCCCTAATATAAACGATGTAGTAGGGGCGAGAGCGTAAGTATTATTTATTTTTGTGTGTTATTTGTTGATTATTATATGATTGATATAATGTATGAATGCAAATATGTGTAATAACTAATGTGTGTTGTGGGATTGCGAGCGATACTTACTAGTTGGTGATTATGGACACCTCCATACGCACGTTGACTCGAAATGTGCCCCCAGATGTGCTCGTGGGAGGAGGGATGCTAAAGTAGGTTGATTTCATTGTGGGGAGTATGCCAAACAATGGCTATAAAAGATGTCGGCATGTATAGTTTTGTTAAAAAAACATGATGAGGCTCGTGTAGAGGCAGAGTGAGCGAGAGAGGTCAGAAGGAGGAGGCCTAGCACATGATATATTTACATGATATATGGAGCTACATCACCAAGTATGCGAGCGAGAAAACAAAGCTTATTATATTACGAGTCGTGTAGATAGGTATAGAGGTCAAGATCAGCAATGTAGAGTGAATCCTCTAGTTCTAGAGCTTCCGCAATTGTATATAGTGATAGCGAGGATGGTGTATGATATATTGGATATGATGTAGCGATGAATGGGGGCTTTCCCCCCAGCGATTGTATTTTTTAACTTATGATTTTTGAGGATATATATATATACTTGTATTGATATATATATATATATATATATATGTGATGTGTTGTGATGGTCATATATATTCGTAGTAGTGTTTATATAGTTTGATAGATTGTGTAGGAATTGTTGGGATGGTTGATTTGATATATATTAGCGATGGTTGAAATGTGCTATGATGTGGAAAGAATAACCAAGTAATGGACTATATAAAAAGAAAGTGTGTGTGAATAGGAATGAATGGTGTAACATGTAATATATAAGTGTATGTATGTGACATGATAGATAAATAAAAGTAACAATAGTCATGTGTTGATAATTGACTAATGATGAGATGTAAAATAATGGTCGTAATTGTGTGTGATGAGGATAAAGGGGGAAGAAGAGTGATTTCCCCAATGTAAGAATGGGGTTCATTTATAAATGCCCCCTCTGTACTCAAGAATGAACCATAGAAAAAGAGTGTGTCATTGGGAAATGGAGTGCATCACGTGTAAGGAGTGGCTAGAAAAGATATTTCATGAAGCACAAATCCAGAAGTATGGAATGGGAGGTTCATTGATGTAGTATGCCCTCAACAAGTGAAGTGTGAACCATAGCACAAGAGTGTGTCATCGGGAAATGGGTTTGTCATGTGCGAGGAGTAGCAAAAAAATATATGTTATGAAGCACAAAGTCGGAGGTGTGGAAATGGAGGTTCATTGACATGGTATGCCATCAACAATCAAGTGTGAACCATAACACAAGAGTGTGTCATCAGGTAATGAGATGGAAAATGGATGTCATCTACCAAAGATGAAGAGGCCTACAAGGCATGGAGGGAGTATGTGAAGCAATATCAATGTGAGGATAAGTGTTGAATTGGATGTCAGAGAGAATGGAGCCAATAATGGGAGGTGTGGTGATAGTAAGTGTGGAAGTAAGAGGCCAATGAGGTGTTGTAGCAAATGTGAGGGATGAGAGGATGTAACTAGAGGTGGATTAGTTAGATGATATGAATGGATAATGAGTTTAGGAGGTGGGCATATGACACCCTTAGACGAGGTGAAGGATACAAGTGAACAATGGTAAAAGATTTCTTATGTGGGATATGAGAGAGAGAGAACTCATAAGAGTGATAGCAGAAAGCAATGACACATCTATCTTCTAATTTTTGTAAGCGATCATGGAGAGCATATCGAGTCATTGTCACGATGGCCATTAATACAATGAAAGTTACACAAAGGGTAGTCACATTGGCGGTGAGGTGGGTGATGTTCATTAGAAGGTAGGAAAATGAGTCAAATATCAAGTAAGGTTCACAAGACATCATGTGGTTTTGCATTATGTGAGAAGTGCATTGGTTCACGAGTGGGAGATGAAGAAGACTTAGGTGAATGCCAATGTGGTGGAGGGGAAGGAAGATGCTTACGCAGAGGTGGAGATGGGGATCATGTAGGAGGGTCAATAGATGAAAGAGGGGAAGACTTAGTAGGCATAGGAGGAATAAAAGAAGTAGGAGAAGGTGTTAAGACATTATTTGCAATGAGGTCCTTTTCTAGATCAATAACTTTATAGCATAAAAGAGTAAATGATTCACATGTATCATATAATAGCTTTGCTTTTAAGGGAGGAATTAAGCCATAACAAAAAATAAATTACATTTCTAAATCAATAGGCTGAAATAATAATTGATGCATGCAAGAATTGAAGCATAAAATGTAATCTAAAATTGGTTCATTCTTTCCTTGATGCAAATAAGGCAAGCATTCGTATGTAAATTTAGGACCATTGTTAGAAATAAAACGCCTTCCTCCATATCATAATAAGTACTAATGGATCCATAAGGAAAATAAGTATACCATTGGAGAGCATGATCAACAAGGCTATGAAAAATGCTTTGAGTAACAAGCAATCATTAGAATAAGTAGTCATGGCTAAACAATAATGTTTGAGATGTAAACAAGGATTTGAGTACCATCAAAGCGGAGAAAGTAGGCATGATGAATTCTTTGGTCATATAAAAATTGTGAATCTTCTTAGGAATGGGGTTTCCATGAAGGGAATTATTTTCAATAGAAGCATAATAGGATTTACTTTCGAGGTTGAGGGTATGGACTTGATATTTTAAAGTACCAAAAATATGCATGAGGGATAAGATATCATGTGAAGGAATGGGTGGAGAAATAAGAGGCACATTTAAGGGTTAGATCTTTGAATTGTGAGTGATAATGGGAACTTGAGAAAAACAAATGGATATGGAAGGAGGAGGAGAAGGTTTAAGATGAGGAGAAGAACATGGAGGGTTAATGGGAATGTTATATGTAGGCTCAAGAGACACAATAAGAGGTGCAGTAGGAGTAGAAGTGGAATCATCATGTGCAACATTGGAAATAACTTCAAAAGTAGAAGAAAGAGGAGTAGTAAATTCACATTTAGTTGTCTTCATATAAATAACATCATCACTAACATGTTCATGATCAGAAGCATAATCAAAGTCACTATCAGTCATATTTTCACAAGCAAGGATTTCATCAAGAGTATCATCAACATATAAAGAACTTGTAGGAGTAATAACATCAGATTTATCATTACAATCATTGGAAACAATTTCATAAGTAGGAAGAGTAGGAGATAGAGATTTACATTCATCTTGACTACAAATAGGAACATCATTATGCACATTTACATTGTCATCATTAGAAGTAGAATTATTAGCATCTATGTTTTCACAAGCAAGAACCTCATCATGTAAAGAATATATATTAATGTTATCATTTGCTATAAGAGAAGGGGAAGAGGATGAAGCAACATTGGTGACTATGGTGGATGAGGGAGAACATGAGGTAAAAAAATAATCATGGGAGACTATACAAAAATCAAGGGTTTTGTAACCAACAAGAAAGGGTTTTTGGAAGTCAAAGAGTTGTTAGAGGATTGTGGGATCATATTGGGGATTATGCATGAGGTCACGAAATTCAGCTTTGGTAGTTGCATCGTCAAATACTAGTTATAAACGTGTATAGGTCATGTTAGGTGTGGGAGATGGGAACCTCTTATTGGCCATGAGGGTTTGGGGATCTTAGGGCAAGAGGATTCAAATAAGAGCAAGTTCACAAAATGATTTAATTAAATTTAGAATTAAATCTAATATTTAGACTAACTAATATGATGACATATAAATGGTAAGCACTCAAGCAATGCAAGATTATAAGAAAATAGGAGAGATAAATGGCTTAGCGAGTTTTGTGTGTTTTGTAACTAGTTGGGACTATGTATATGCCTGATCTAGTAGGAACTGATGTCACAGGAGCTTGCGAAAGATTTTTGAACTCTGCACTAAGGATGGACAAGGGTGCCCATAAAAGGACAAAGATGTCTGGGCATTGGTGTCTAATTTTTAGTGTTGGTGATTGTGTGAACCTTTAGGGTCTACTTCATCTCTAGGTCTAAAGACTGTCACTCTAATGTTTGTTTTGTCACGTTACTTTCATTGTCGGGGTTTTGACAATACGTATCTTAAACACAAATCCTCACTTTGCTTGTACAAGCTCATAAACACATTAGATCTGAATGAAATATGCAAACTGTGAAGTTGGGTGACCCTAGTGGTCACTCAAAGAGTGAACTTATGGTCGAGCGTTGCACTACATTCCAGACTCCATGTAGTTATGTGTGTCTGTGTGTGTAATAGTGTCCTTGGGTTACCCTCGCACCAAGGATGTATCTAGATTAGATGTAAATATCGGTATGGAATTCAACACTTTCCCTTCCTATGCAGTGTATGTAACCCAAAAATGCAGTCCCTTTGATGGTAGTGATAGTATGTAGATGTGATTGCCCCTTAGAATTGTCACCTAAAATGAGTGTGTATGTTGTGTGTGTATATATATACATATATATATATATACATATATATAAATATATATATGGGTCTCTTGATTGAATTTCAACACTAATGATACGAAAGGCGACAATAAGCTCACGAGAAAGACAAAAAGGGAGAAAATGCCAACCACAAATGTCAAAATGTGTAAAAAGAAAAAAGAGGATAGAAGCATCTAGAATGCACATGCATAAGCACCTAAGCGCTAGTGTCCAAAGTGGGTGCTAGTGTCCTAAGATAAATAACGATAAATGTGAAGTGATAAAAAGATAGGGATACTTGTGACTGACCAAAAGCAGAATACAAAAATGACATATGTGGAAGAGAAGTACAGTAAAAAGAAATCAAAGACATAGATGGACAAGAGATGGTGTCACCAGTGAATACTTGTCTTACTTAAGATCCGTGCGAGATAAACAATATCTTGACGTCGTAGTAAGATAGCAATATGTGTCTTATTTTGTTTCTACACTTTTAGGTAGTATAATTAAACATTGATTTATTTAAATGATTAATTATCTCCTCATAATTAATAACTAATTAAATTAATTATTTAATTAATCTTATTTATCTACTCATACTCCACTCCACTCCACTTCCAAAAGCCTACAATGGTGGAGGCAACAATAATTCCTTTGTAAATCGGTCCCTAGAAGCCTTAAGCAAATTATAGCCAACTTATACCAATTTTACATCTACATCCTTGTGTTTTTGAAGCTTATAGAATTTACAATCCTACCTTTGGAGAACTAGTCAAGAGCATCCACAATTATTAAAATATTAAGATTTACAAGTTCAAGTGCGTCACAATCTTCTCAAGGTTTGCAAGAAAGATGTAATTGAGGTTTGCTCTGTGTTTATTTACTTACTTATACTTGTCTATAGTTTTCATTTCTTACGAGATATGTAAACATTTGGTATTTTTAATACTCGCTTGACAAAGAACTTGAAGAATCCATGACTGATATGTATAATTACTCTTGTGCAATGTTCACCCACTTGCAAATAGAGAAAGAGGCCTTTTCTTCCACTAATTAAGCAAAAAAATTGAATCCTCAAATGACGAATCTATAAGAAACAAAAACAAAATGAGAATCATCATTTCCCACTTCCATGGAGTCAACCAAGAAGAATCTTTAGACTACCTCAGCCAAGACTCCATTTACCTCTTGAGTAAGTCTCTTTTGTGTCCTCCTGTCAAATTAGTTTATTCTTCTATTGATTCTAAGAATGCGAATCCCACTCATGTCAAGGTTGTTGTTCCTAATGTGCTTATCACTTCTTCACCCTTTGACATCATTGACCATGTAAAGAAAGCCAAAATCCAAAATTTTGAATTGGGATACCTAAGAACCCATCTTAAGCAATTTGATAAACTTGTCCAATTTATCAAAGGAAGTAGTTCAAATGAATGTTCAAAAATTCCATTACTAAAGAACCACTTCCTACACTTAGTACCACTCTTCAAAACCTTCCTACCTAAAAACCTCCACTTAAGGAAAGTAGAACCTTTCTATCTAGCCTTGTTGATTAATGGATATAAATTGAATAATTGTATTATTGACTCAAAGTGCCTCTAACAATAGCATGATCGCCAAAGTTTCTAAGGATCTTAGTATTTCTCTCATTCCCGCTACTAGCCATTGTTACTCCATGGAAACCAAAGTACCACTCATTGGCGGGTTAAGGATTCTCTAATAGCATTTGTAGATTTTCCCGACAAGAAAATTATGAAGAAAATTATGATGAAAATACTTGTTAAAAACATGCCAACTACATATGGGATGTTGTTGAGATAAATTTTTTATCGGGATGTTGGTGGATATATATAGATGGATTGGTCGTATGCCACCATACCAATCAATGGTAAGATGAAGAAGCTCCTTCCGATAAGAAAAATGAAATATATGGTTTAGAAACTAGATGACTCAAAAACAAAAATCCTATACCAAGATTCAAGGTATGGAAATTTTTTCATAACTTCATAGGAAGATGTCAATCTACCCATATTGATGGAGGAGTATCCAGGTTTGATTGAGCTAGTGGAAAAGCATTATGATGATTTGATGGATCCAAAATTTGATAGTGTGTACTTACATGTTGGATATGGATACATTATCTTTGCTTAGTGATGATGAGGGTAATGGGTATCTTGACTTGCAAAAAACCAGTCTTGAAATGATAAGCATTACAATTCATGAAGGAAAAATGATATCAAATGACTTCTTGACATATGAGCCCCATGTTTCCAATCTTGTTCTCAAAGTCAAGCTTACAATTTTTTTCAATGAATATGATTGTGAATATGAATCCTTCTCTTCACCATTAGGAGACAAAGACCTTTTCAATGAGGGATGTATAAATAGGAAGATGTTCAATTCTCTTGAAGTTGACTCTGTTAGGTAAAACTTATTTTACCTTAGTAATTTAGCATTTTTTGCGGAGTAACTTTAGTATTATTGAGTTTGTTTAGTAGTTATCTGGTAACTAGGTGGTTTCATATTATTGTTATATGGTTATGTTTTTATAACCATTTGTATTTGTTTTATTATATTCACTAGGTTTATTTGTTGTATAGTTACAACAATCTATTTGTTTATATGTGGTTGTATAATATCTATAAATATTACAACCCTTTTATTCCTCTGTAATCGCTTAGAAGCTACATTTTGTAATCTATTTATTTCATTATTAATAAAATCACACATAGGTTGTCTCCTTGTTTTTGATCCTTAACATTTGGTTTCAAAGCAAGAGTTTAAGGAGAACTGTGTAAGAAAATAATGTTATAGGAGGATTGCAACAGGTTGAAAAGTTTTGGAGAAAGTTATACGCTTCGGGAGAGCCTTTGTTACCTCCAGTGACTTCCCAGAACCATCATGCATCCCTACAACCACTAGTACGAAGTTTAGTTCTTTGGAAAGCATTTTTTTGCAAAGATGCCTCGTGCCATTGGAAAATTTGCTTGTTGGAGTAAATCTAGTTTATAGAAAATCGAAGTCGAAAAGAAATTAAAAAAACATCATTTTCCCCATTAGGGGTTTTCCCTCTAAATTTAGATACATAGTTGGTCACTTATAAACTAGCAACATGTTGTATTTGGAGGCATGTGTGTTGTATTGGAGCATTGAGCTCCCTGATCGAGTTATCCACCGAGCCCTGCATCTAATTTTCTTTGACCAATTTATTTGTGCGAGAACATTAGGCAAGTTGACTATTTGCAAAGGATCAAGTTCCTCCTCGAGGGTGAGTTGGCATTTTATACTCATTTGGTTTGCATTGGTAAACTTAATTCTTGCATTAGATTCTTATTCATCCAAACTGATTTGTGCAGCTAGGTTTTCCGAGCTAACCGAGCTAAGGACCATTGAGTTGTATCACATTGTATAGTCCCTTATTTCTCTATTAAGCCCATGATGGGTGAGCAAGTTGAAGGGAAGGTTGATTCGATCCCTTGACTCATTCAACGTTGTGTGACAATGGTGAAACAAAGCGATCGATCCCATCACCAAACGACGAGTCAATCATTAAATGGTAGATCCAATCGGCGACCAAGCACCCTTACAATGAGTTGAATGGATCTTGCACAAGTTATGGATTGATCCATCATGGAGATCATGACCATCGTTTGAGCCCACTCTTGAGCCTACTCCTACATTCCTGCATCATGAAAGGAAATTGTAACATGAAACCTTTCCAAAACAATAAGTGGAGTAAGCAATACAAAACACGGTAGTCAAGCAAAAGCGTTCAAAGCAAAAACAAAGGAAAAGCAGATCCATTTTCTATGGAAAACCTAACCCACTCTCCAACGCATCCAAATGGCTTCCTCATACACTGCGCCACGTTGACCTTAGAAAAGGTTAGCCATCTTTTTTATTGTTTAAATTAAATACTTTTGCAAATTGTAATACATTCGCATTGAGCACTTTTGTGGTTAGTGGGTAGTTTATAAGTGGTTGGTTGGGTGAAGGTTTAGAGTTCAACCCATCGGAGTGCAATTTTAAAAAAATAAACTTTGGAGTGTTTTAATTGAAGCTGCAAAAATCTAGCGGTCGAAAACCTTACTAACGTCAAAATTCATGACTAAACCCCTTACTAAATTTACTACTAAAAACATTATTTTTGGGAAGAAAAAAAAATCTCCTTGATTGCTTAAAAATCATTCGAGAATTTTTGTAAAGGAGAGGGTACCTAAAAGTGCCTTTTTGTTGTTTTTAGTATAAGATCCATTTTGATCTTGAAGGCCACCAAGGCCTTGCAAAACAAAAAAATCTTGTCATTTCATTTTTCCGCATAATCGTTTGTAATACTATTTTTTTGAGTGTATATTACATTGTTTTATTGTAACAAACCATATAGTTGGGAATTATCTAACCACCCATAATGGTAAATAATGCTTTGAAATCTTTCTTTCTCAACTCAGACTGCTCTGTGGCAACAATTATGCCACGTGGAAGATAAAAATTCAAACTCAACTCGAGTTTGAAGAGATTTGGCCTATTGTGAATGGTTTCACAACACAACCAGATGATGCAACACAACAAAGACAGTTTGACAAGGCCAATCATAAGGCCAAAGTCATAATCTTGTTCGTAGTGTCTAGTGATGTGTAACCATACATTTGAGATGCCAAAATAGCCAAAGAAGTGTGGGATAAGTTAAGCACCATGTACGAGGCTAGAAACAAGAACACAATATTGAATTTGTAGAGTCAGTTGCATACACTCAAATTCAAGTCGAACGAGAAAGTGTAAGCTTTTTTTGTAGAGAGTTGTAGAATTGAGGGATTCACTTCTAGCCATGAGAGAGGAGATTACTAATACAGCTCTCATTCCCGTTATTCCGAGAGAACTTCCTCCTTACCACTTTTTATCATGACACTAAACTTGTTATATCACACAATTATGTTTGACAAGTTAGTGAATCCACTACAAAAAGAAGACTTAATGTACACCAAAGATGATGAAAAGGAGCAGGGCGTTATTTTCTCATCGAGAAAGGAAAAGGAAAAGCTCATTCTTTTCAAAAGTTCCAAAAAAAACATCAACAAGGGGACAAGCAAAAGAAGAAATGTCCTATCTACAATAAAGGACATGATTTCAAATATTGTTGGTTCAACACATATAAGAAAGGTTCATCGAGAAATTATGGACCTAAAAATCAGTAGTCTCAATAGGGACAGACACACTACAAGCAAAGAAGAAGAAGGGGTGGTGAAGAAACCCCATCAAAGCAAAGAAATATAGCTGAGCAAGAAGACCATTCAGATAATGAAGACTTCTTGCACACTACTCATTCAGTGAACCATCCACGTCATCTAGTGTTATTTGGTACGTTTATTTAGGAGCCACTCAACACATGACAAGGCACAAAGACTAGTTTATCACCATGAGGGACACACCTTGAAAAACCATGTTTCATTAGGTGATGATCCTACTTACATGGTACAGAGTATTGGGAATATTTCTCTACCTCATGGTTCACGAAATTGTAAATTAACGGATGTATTATATGTCCCTAGCTTAACAAAGAATCTACTGTCAGTTAGTCAACTTCTAGATCATAATCTGAGGATTAGTTTTAATAGCCATTCTAGTAAGAAAATGTGTTTGATTCGAGACAAATCTACAGGATCAATAATTGTTGCAAAAGCCTCTAATGTGGGACATATGTTCTAGCTTGACTTTTCCACAGCGATGATCGGCACCGGTGGCTAAGAATTCTTTCTCTCGCATAGTTGTGCCATAGGATACTTGGTCACATCGGTTTCAAATATCTCGATACTCTTCACCAAAACAACATGGTGAGAGGATTACCATCTCTCAAGAAGGATATAGATAAGTGTCCTAATTGTCTAGTAGGTAAACAACACAGAGCTTCATTCTAGAAAAGTACTTATCGAGCTCCAAGTAAGCTTGATTTGGTTCATATCGATCTTTTTGCAGGTCAATGCAACCTAGTCATTCTAGATTTCAATATTTTATGCTATGTGTTGATGATTATTCAAGAAAAATGTGGATATTTTTTCTTTGTAAGAAAAGTGAAGCTTTTGAGAACTTCAAAAAGTTTAAAGTGGTTGTAGAGAACAAGATTGGTCATCATATCAGATCTCTCTGCTCAAATCGAGGGGGAATTCACCAATAATGAGTTCAAAGCCTACCTAAAAGTTCACGGGATTTGTCGACAGATGCCTCCTCCACACACACCATAGTAGAATGGTGTTGTTGAGAGGAGTTGTACTAACATGGAGATGGTGCATTGCATGATCGATGATTTCGGACTAGTGAGGACATTTTGTGTAGAAACAACGAAGACAACAATATATTTTTGAATAGAGTGCCCATAATTGCTCTTAATGGAGTAACTCCACATGAAGCATGGTTGAATCGAAATCCATCTGTTGCACACCTCAGAGTATTTAGGTGCAAAGCTAGTATGCACATACCCAAGAAGAACAAAAATAAGTTGGATATGAAATCTCAAAACTCATCTTCATTGGCTACAGTGAAGAGGCTCTTGGGTATAGATTGATGGATCCGAAGACCAAAAAAGTCTACACTAACAAAGATGTTGAGTTCTTTGAGAAGAAGGAAGTTGAGACTCCTCTAGACTCACCTGATGTAGATATTTCACATGTTGTGAAAACAAAAGCTGATGTTCCCACTAATGATGATAGTGATGATGGGGATGATGGTGATGATCAGACAAGACCACGACCCATAGGAACAGTACAATGTATGCCCAAGTGGTATACTAATATGATTCGAGATGTAAAATTGGATGTTCCACTAGATACATCCACCACTAGACCATGGAATCGTTGTAAAAAATGAGAAGAGGTAAACTTTGATTTGATGAGTAGAGTTGTTGAATTTGTTGATCCCTCTATTGTCTAGGAAGCCCTACAGTCGAAAGCTTGGAAAGATGCCATGGATGTTGAGTATCAATCAGTGATGAAAAACAACACCTGATAGTTTATTGATCTTCCACCAGGGAAGAAACCCATTGGTTGCAGATGGATATTCAAAACAAATTACAAAGCAGATGGGACCATAGACAAGTACAAAGTGAGACTGGTAACAAAGGGATATGCACAAAAGGAATGCATAGACTATAAGGAGACATTTTCTCCTACAGCTAAGATCAAAATGATTAGGATGGTCTTTGCTCTAGCTACTCAATTTGGTTGGAAAGTCCATCAGATGGACGTGAAAAGTGCCTTTGTAAATGAAAATCTACAAAAAGAAGTCTACATGACTCAATGTAAGAGATTTTTGTACAGTGAAGAAACAAAGGTATGTATACTCAAGAAATACTTACATGGCCTTAAACAGGCACCCCGAGCATGATACATCAAAATTGATGAGCATCTTATTCAACATGGATTCATTATAAATCCATATGATCCCAATAAATACCTCAAGAGGCAAGGAGAAAAAATTGTGATAGTTGTTGTATATGTCAACAATTTCGTCATCGTTGGAAAAATAGTGAAGATGATCAATGCAATGAAGAAAGATCTTAATTCATCATTTGACATGATAGATATCGATCTCATGTACTATTGTCTTGGATTGGAAGTATGGCATAAGGAGAATCACATGTTTTTTTCTTAGTTTAAGTATACAAAGACAATGCTCAAGAAGTTTAGGGTGATGGATTGCACACTGATCACTACACCCATGGATACGAGATTGTAGTTATCTCGTTTAGATCCATCTCCTGTGGTAAAGGTAACTCTTTATCGATAGTTGATTGGGATTCTCATTTACCTAACATATACTAGACCAGATATCAACTTTCAAGTGAGCTATCTTTCCAAGTTCATGTAGGAACCCAAAGTTTTTCATTAGAAAGTAGTCAAGGCGGATCTTGAGGTATCTTAGGGTACTATGGATCTTAGTCTAGAATACAAGAAGAATGATCAATTCTTCTTGACTGGATATTGATTTAGATCATGCACGAGTTATATTGATGACGGAAATCCATTTCAGGATTTGTATTCTTTTTGGGATTGAAAAGAATGATAAGAAGATTGTTCAAGACGCGGTCTCATATGATAATAAAACACCACATTAGATTTTAAAAAGAAGAGCTAAAATACCATATATGAAAATCCATCATAATCCATAATGCTTAATACATTACAATACAATGACTTGAATTACTTAATAAGAAAGATGTACATATAGGAGGAGGGAAGTGCAACTACTACCTAAATCAATGGTGAAGAACTTCCACTAACTGATACTGGTAGTTAAGTTAACTCCAAAAGACTAGTAAGCTAACTCCACATAACTGAGAAGCTAACTCAACACAACTAGTAAGCTAACTCCACACAACTAGTACACCTAAGCAAGCTAACCCAACAAGTGTAGGGCTAACACAAGTGTAAGAATTTTCCTAATAAATAAATAAAAGGATAAATAATAACCTAGACTAACACCCTCCTGTAAGAATAGCTTAGGTGGGTGGAAAAGAAGGTGGGTCCCGACAACAAGGCCTGATGAAGTAACCATGTATAATAACTGGGAAAATTAGACACCGCAAGGTACCCAAAACCAGTAATAACAAAGTAGAAAGAGCAAAATCCCGTTACAAGATATCCTAAGAAGCTCGGTTCAAAAACTCATACAATGCTTAAAAAAATTGGTGTGCATTGTGGTTTGAATCCACTGCTCGATCATAAAACTCAAAAACAAATGACACTATGCTTCAACATAATAGCTCCATGTAAGGATATTTTCAATAGAGTGATGTTGAAAGTGTAAAAAAACACCAAACATAATTTGATCAACTACTACAAATAGGCGTGCCACGATCCAAGAACAAGCCAAGGAAACAAAGTAAGGACATGAGATCTAAATAAATAGGAGTGTCATGATCCAAGAAAATCCAAGGTAACAAGGCAAGGACACAAAATCAAGAAGCAAGATCAATTGCTACAAATAGGTGTGTCACGATCCAAGAACAATAACCAAGGCAACAAGGCAAGGACACGAGATCTAAATAAATAGGAGTGTCACGATCCAAGAAAAGCTAAGGTAACAAGGTAAGGACATGAAACCCAAAGAAGAATATCAACACGTAATAAGGCAAGGACACGAAATCAAAAGAATCAATATCAACACCACACCCTCTTATACTGTTGAATGGGTAGAGTGACACTACAAATCTGTATGAGTTTCTAAAATTAACCACTCGAACACTGACAAACTAACACTGGGATTCACCAGAATAGCTCCCCCACAAGAGATACTATCAACATGCCAAAAAAAAAGTGTCAAAAATACATATCCAAAATATCTCAACAAACAAGAGAGATATAAATGTATACACCCATGGATACAAGAATGCAACACCCAAAAGTTTAGGACGTCGGGCTCAACTGAAATTACGTCCACAAGTGATTACAACACCCTCCCAAATTTGGCACTTTATAATTGATTGTGTCTAAATATTACAATGAGTAAAAGTACCTTTTACATTTGAAATATGTGTATAAAAACTTCACCAATGCGTAGATCTCGAAAAAATACACATTTAAAAAAAATCACCTTAATGTGAGCTACGACTCAAAATTTATGAGCTCTAAAAGGTTTTGCTATTAAAATAATATTTTAATGTTGATGTTTTTTTTAAAAGGTACTCATGACACCCAAATGTCCAAAGGGTAAAAAAGTGCATCCACATGATACGGGGGTCATAACCAAAGGATAAAAGTCTACACCTAAAACCTAAATGTCTCAAAGGGTAAAACATTGCATTTGGAGGATAAACGTCTATATCCAATGGATAAAAGATGCTATGTACCTTGGGATATGATAATATAATATATATGGGTTGATGGAGATGTTGACATGTGGCACACATCCCCTTATTTATATGTATGGGTTCACATGGGATATAATATTATAATGTGTATGGGTTGATGGAGATGCTTGACATGTGGCACACATAGGAATTAATTATATTAGGTAATGAGTCAGCCTACATTAGGATTAGGTGTTACCCATCCTATTTAAAGGATGTGAGTATCATTATGATAAGGTCGTGTATGTATGAGTTGAGTCTTCTACTTGGTAGCGGTATAATGGAGGTGTCCCCCTCGAAGTGGATTCCCATCTTGGGATATAATATTACAATGTATATGGGTTGATGGAGATGCCGACATGTGGCACACATAGGAATTAATTATATTGGGTAAGGAGTCGGCCTACATTAGGATTAGGTGTTACCAATCCTATTTAAAGGATGTGAGTATCATTATGAGAAGGTCATGTATGCATGAGTTGAGTCTTCTACTTGGTAGAGGTATAATGGAGGTGTCCCCCTTGAAGTGGATTCCCATCTTGGGAGATTGTGGAGTTATTCCTTCCTTAAGGAGCATTATATGGTGTTGCCCTACCTTAAGGGTGTTATTCGAATATATTTCATATTAGGGCATATTGTCCCCCCATATATCTTGTGTTGTGTTTTCTTATATAATTTATTGATTTATTATATGCAAGGATCTTATCAAGTGGTATTAGAGCATCGATTTCGGCAAAAAAATTGGGTTCAAACCCTAATTTTAGTGATTCAGATATATTTTGGAAATGGTTGTGAATATTTTCTCAATTTTTTTACCACATTGCAGAAAAGGGTTCCATAAAAGCTACAGCTCAAATTTTAGAAACATTTGAGGTGTTTTCATGGAATTTATTGCATTTTTAGGGTTTCGCCTAAATTTGCTTCACATGCTGTAATTTTTGGAATTAATTTTCTAAAAAATTCCATTGGTAATTATTAATTCTCTTCAAAAATATATGGTAAAAATTTCAAAATTTTTGGATCTAGTTTGAAGAAGATATTGAGAGTTTTAGGGTTTTACATAAAACCGACCTACAAGTTGCAATTTTCTATCTTTCTTTGATTATTTTACATATTCGGAAATCTCTCAAAATTTTAGCAGGGTTACTTCTTTGTGGTTTCTGATTTGAGGCTAAATGATTGACAAAATCATCAGGTCAAATATTGGTCAAAGGAGTAAGTTTGTGAAACCCTAATTTTTATGCATCATGGATATACCAATTTTCTATGGAAATGGGGAAATTTATGTAAAAATGGTTGATACAATTTAAAAAAATGTATTTTGAAGAATGTTTAGTATGGGTTAGTTTTTATCTTCATCTTGGTGGGAAAGCGCGACATTAGTATTTTTAATTGGATATAGATCTATTGGATTGGGATTGGGAGGAAATGGAGGATATTTTCTTAGCTAGATGAGAAACAAAAAATAAACACAATTTTGTTAAAAAAGAAGCGAGAAGAAAAAGAAGAAGAAGAAGAAGAAGAATCGAAGCATCATCATGAGAAGAAGAAGAATCGAAGCATCATTAGAAGAAAAAGAAGAAGAAGAAGAAGAAGAAAATGTTGATGATGAAATGCTACACAAGATAGTGCATCTCCAAGGAAGGAAACTTCAATATTTCAGTTTGAAGGGTGTATTCAAAGAAAAAGGTAATTGTTTCCATAAACCCTAGCAATAAATATAACTTCATCAATATGGATGTAGGTGACAATCTACATGTGCAAACAAATCATATCAAAGAATCTCAAATGGATGGTAAGCATATTCAAGTTTTTAAGATTTAAAGCTTTCTATGGATAAATATGTTTTACATTCAGATTTTTATGCTTTAGATATGGATGGTATGGATATTGTTCTCGAGATATCCTTGGTTAGAGACATTGGGAACAATTAATATTAATGTGCAAAAGAAATTCATGAAATTATGGTACAAGAGAAAGAAAATTACATTGCAAGATATCACACTTGGCAAGGAAAAAGTAATTTAAAATTGGATCATGAAGATGAATTTGAAGATGGTGAAGAAGGGAATAAGGATGAATTAGAAGGAGAGGATGAAGAACATGATAAAAGGTAAAAATAGTTTCTCTACTCAAAAGAAAAAATAAATAACAAACAAGTTCGGAGTGAAAGAGGAAAATAAAGTGGAGGAAAGGATTGATAAGGTTGAGCATACCAAGGTTGCACCATATAGACACCCACATCATCATGAGAGAAAAAAATCATGGAGACATGCTAGGACACACAAGGGCAACAATCTATATGGATATACAGGGAATTGGAGGAGTAATAATTTTGGCTATACAAGTTCTTATCATGTTAGGGCACATAAGGGCAGCAATCTATATAGATATACAGAGAATTGGAGGAGCAATTATCAAGGCTATAAACAGAATCAATGGAGAAATAGTTATATGAAATGGAATCATAGGAATAATTATTATGGATACACATGGATGTCGAGGAGGAACACATATGGACCAGGATGGAATCAGATGAGCACAATGGAATATGGAATCAAGTTTGGAGCAACATCACCCACTAGGATTTCATATGGGTGGTTGGATGATCGAGCATGGCGACAAGTGTGCAATAATTTAAAGCACACTCATTATATGGCTTCTTCTTATGTTTCGGGGACGAAACATGTCAAATAGGAGATAATGTTATGTACCTTGGGATATGATAATATAATATTTATGGGTTGATGGAGATGTCGACATGTGGCACACATCCCCTTAGTTATATGGGCTTACATAGGAATTAATTATATTGGGTAATGAATTGGCCTACACTTGAATTAGGTGTTACCCATCCTATTTAAAGGGTGTGAGTATCATTATTGTTGGGGTTAGCACATCGGTTGTACATACAATATATCAGATCTAAGCATACATGCAAATAAAAGTGGATATTCTACCATAAGAATTATACAAAACAAGAGACATAAATCAACAACAGATTTAACGTGGTTCACCCAGTGTGGGCTACGTCCACCAAGAAACAAGCCAATCTATTATCCAAAGCTTTGACAAGATATACAATGAAGATTTACAATCTTCTACACTTTTCGATGTTTCAGTACTTTCTTCCTTCAAGCTTTTTGATGATTCTTAACAAGAATTCTCTCACATAATTATCTTGTAATTATGATCGATCCTCTTATTCTAAACCCTAGCTTTATGCTTTAAATAGTCGTTTAAGACTTTAGGGCACTTAGCCATGCAATTACATTCATTAAATCTATTCCAATGCTAAAAATAGAAATAAATCCTAAGAGTTAATTAAAACCTCGTCGCACAGGTAACCGATGCCGGTTCTACCCAACCGTCGCCGGTTCCAACTTGCCCTGACCGATGCCGGTCACACTCTAACCGATGTCGGTTACTGTCAACTTCCAACAAGTTCTATTTACATGCTAAAACATGAGTAATTTAGCTCCATACTCAACAATCTCCCACTTGGAGATTAATTACTGCACACTATACCTGTATAATTCCATTCTTGGATCATCCTTAGCTTTGTTTCTTCCTCCTCGAGCCTCAAACTCGAAGACCAACAGAAGTGGAGTGTAGCTCCAACTTCTCCTTTACTAATGGCTTCGTTAGCATATCCGCAAGGTTCTTGCTTGTATGAATCTTTTCCAGATTCAACTGTCCATCCTCCAATACCTGCCGTATGAAGTGATACCTCAACTGAATGTGTTTCATTCTCGAATGAAACGCTGAGTTCTTTGCCAAATGGATTGCACTCTGACTATCACTGAACAACTTGCAATCATCCTACTCCTTTCCCAACTCCTCCATGAACCTACTCATCCATATCATCTCCTTACTAGCCTCTGTAGCTGCAACATACTCTGCCTCTATAGTAGACAAAGCCACAACCTTCTGCAATCTTGAAATCCAGCTAATTTTGCATTCCACCTACTGTAAAAATATATCTAGTAGTGCTCCTCCTACCATCAAGATCTCCAACCATATCCATATCAACATAGCCACGTAATGAAATATCTGAACCTCCATAGCATAACTGCATGCTAGATGTCCCTTTCAAATACCTGAGTATCCATTGGACTGCTTTCCAATGCTCTTTACCTAGATTAGCCATATATATACTCACAACTCCCCTTTGCCTGTAGTGTCGGTCTTGTACAAACCATCGCATACATAAGACTTCCTACTGCTGAAGCATAGGGAACATGTGCCATGTACTCAACCTCCTCATGTGACGAAGGACACTGATCTTTGCTTAATTTGAAGTGTCCAGCCATAGGTGTACCAACAGGTTTTGAATTTTACATATTAAACCTTTCCAACACCTTATTAATATAAGCTTCCCGAGACAAATATAGTTTCTTATTTTTCCTGCCTCTCTATGTATTTGCATTCCAAGGATTCTCTTTATAGCTCCTAAATATTTCATTGTAAATGTGTGAGCTAGCTTTCCCTTAAGCTCACCAATGTCCTGCATACTATATCCCGCAATAAGCATATCATCCACATACAATAACAAAATAATATAGCTCCCATTTTCAAACTTCTTGAAATAAACACAATGGTCGATTCACATCTCAAATAACCATGCTCATGCATAAAACTATCAAACCTCATGTACCATATCCTTGGAGCTTGCTTGAGCCCATATAGGCTCTTTTTCAACCTGCACACTAATTTCTCCTTACCCTTGACTTCATACCCATGCGGTCTTTACACATAAATCTCTTCATCTAAATCACCATGAAGGAAAGTCGTCTTCACATCTAGTTGCTCTAAATACAAATCTTCTACTGCAACTAAACTCAATACAGTATGAATAGAAGTCATTTTAACAATAGGAGAAAATATTTCACCAAAGTCAATACCTACTTTTTGTGCAAATCCCTTTACTACAATCCTTGCCTTGTACCTTTTGTCCACCCTCTTCTTCCTTAATTCTGTAAACCCACTTGTTCTGCAATGTTCTCTTTCCTGCTGGCAATTTAACCAAATCCCAAGTCTGGTTCTATTCCAAAGAGTTCATCTCCTCATCCATGCCATGCTCCCACTGAACATGAGTTTTATCCTACATTACTTCTTCAAAGCTTTCTGGTTCACCACTATCAGTCAATAATAGATAAAATAGAGAAGGTGAAAATCTTTCTGGAAGTTTACTTACCCTTTGTGACCTTCTCACAGGAGTTTGGGGTACCGGAGGCTCAATCTAGACCTCCTAGACATTAGTATCAACTTAACAGTGACCGATGCCAATCACCTCTAACCGACGCTTCGTCGGTTCGCTAACCAATGTCGGTTTTGATCCTCTATAATCATTGGCGGTTCATCTGACCGATGTCGATCAAAGCCTAACCGACCACTACTGTGTATTTCTGAAGGTGTTTCTTTAAAACCCGAGAGTTCATTTTCATCAATAAACTTCTCAATTTTCTCATCCTTGGGTACCAAAATTTGATCCTGTACATTCTCTTTTCATTCCATTCAACATCACGACTCCTAACAATTTTAGAATTCTCTAAATCCCAAAAACAAAAACCGAAATCACCAGATCCATAACCAATGAAAGTGCACCTCTTGGATTTTGCATCCAACTTTTTCTATTTTCTCTATCAACATGCACAAAAGCTTCTGAACCAAAAATTTAAGAAAAGAAAGATCTACCTCTTTTCCGGTCCATGCTTCCTCCGGTATTCCTCCATCTAGTGAACTTCAAGGGCCACGGTTAATCAAATAAACTGTCAGTATCAATCGCTTCTACCAAAATCGCAAGGGCAATCCAGAATGTATCTTCATACTTCTAAGCACATTCCATGATTGTCTGTTCATTCTTTCGCAACACCATTCTCCTGTGGTGTTCTTGGAACCATTCTTTCTCTACGTATTTCATTCACTGAACAATAATAATTGAAATCCTTACTACAGTATTCACCACCATTGTCAAATCTAAGACACTTTAACTTAGAATTTGATTCATTCTCAACAAGGGCTTTCCATCTTTTAAAATTCTCAAAAACATCATATTTATGTTTAATACAATAAACCCATACCTTTTTCAGTAGCATCATCAATGAAAGTAACATAATACTAGGATCCACCATGAGAAGTTACCGAGCCGGTCCCCACACATCCGAGTGTACAAGCTCCAATTTATGCTCCTTCTTAGTTGCCCCAACTTTGAGAAATCTCACTCTCTTTTGCTTTCCAAAGATACAATGCTCACGTAAATCAAGATCTAAATCTTTCAAATTGATAACTTACCCTTAGCCTTTAAGATCTGGATTCTTTTTTACTCATATGACCCAACCGATTATGCCACATGCATGCATCTCGAATCAAGTAGATAATGCAAAAAGGAATCAATAATATAGGTAGATAAATATAACGTTCCTACCTTCTTACCTCTTGCCACAACAAAAAGCACCCTTGGTGACTTTCCAAGAGTCTCCCGTAAAAGTAACCATGCAAACCTGATTCACCTAGTTACCCCGCGCAAAATAAGATTCCTCCTGAGGCTTGGCACATGCCTCACATCTTTCAATACCCATGTATTTCCATTCTACAATTTTATATGAACTTCCCCTTTACCAGTAATACTGCAAGGTTCATCATCACCCAAATAGACATGCCCAAAATTACCCTGGACATAATTTCTGAAATAACCCTTATTAGGGGTTACATGGAAAGAAGCTCTTGAATCTAAAACCCATGATTCAATTCTATTATCTAAAGAAAGAATAAGAGCATCTTGCATTACCTCTGATGCAGCAAGATTCACCTCTTTACCTTTGTCTGGTTGTTGGTTCTCTTTATTCTTTAACCAACAATCTTTTTTTCGCATGTCCTTTCTTTCCACATTTCCAACAAGTAATTCCCTTTACTGGATTTAGATCTCGATATCCCTTGACTTTGATTTCCCATTACTCTTACTCTTGGATCTCTCCTTCTTCCGCCTGCCTCGCTTTCTACATTCAAAGCATTTCTAGATGATGTTTCCTCTATACTTTTCCTACAAATTTCTTCATTCAAGATTATACTAACCACATCATCAAACTTCAAAATATTATTAGCAGATGTTGTATTACTAACAACCATTACCAAGTTTTCCCAACTATCAGGAAAAGAACATAAGAATAAAAGTGCTTTTACTTCATCATCAAATGGTATTGAAACCGATTTTAACTGATTTACAATAGATCGGAAATCATTCAAATGACTAGAGGCAGATTCACCTTCATGCATCTTAGAACTAAAAGTTTCTTCATCAAATAAACTTTATTTGAAGCACTAGGTTTTTCATATAAATTAGCAAGAGATTTCATTAAGTCTACCGTAGAAGCCGCTTCTGTAATATTGGAAGCCATGGATGCTGCCAAGCTCAATCTTATAGATCCCAAAGCCTTTCTATCAAGAATCTTCCATTCTTCATCAGTCATCTTCGTAGGTCTAGACTTCTCATCCAATGGTAAGTACAAATCTCTCTGATACAGATAATCCTCAATCTGCATCTTCCATAATTGATAATTTCAGCCGTCAAACTTCTCTACCTTGTATTTATTATCTTCTGTCATTGTTGTAGCTCCCACTCAATCAGAAAACCCTCTGTGAGTAAATTTGTCAACACACAAAACCCTCAAACAAAGCTCTTGATATCAGTTGTTGGGGTTAGACACCGGTTGCATGCATAATATATCGATCTAAGCATACATGCAAATAAAAGTGGATATTCTACTAGTAAGAATTATACAAAACAAGAGACATAAATCAACAATGATTTAACGTGGTTCACCCAAAGGTGGGCTACATCCACCAAGAAACAAGCCAATCTATTATCCAAAGTTTTGACAAGATATACAATGAAGATTTACAATCTTCTACTCTTCTCGATGTTCAAGTACTTTCTTCCTTCAAGCTTTTTTGATTCTTAACCAAGAATTCTCTCTCACATAATTATCTTGTAATTATGATCAATCCTTTATTCTAAACCCTAGCTTTATGCTTTAAATAGTCGTTTAAGACTTTAGGGCACTTAGCCATGCAATTACATTCATTAAATCTATTCCAATGCTAAAAATAGAAATAAATCCCGAGAGTTAATTAAAACCTCATCGCACAAGTAACCGATGTTGGTTTCCCGCCCAACCATCGCCGGTTCTAACTTACCACGACCGATGTCGGTCACATTCTAAAACCGATGTCTTCCATCATCACACAAACCAAAGAAGTTCTATTTGCATGCTAAAACATGAGTAATTTAGCTCCATACTCAACAATTATGAGGAGGTTATGTATGTATGAGTTGAGAAAATTAATTCCAAAAATTACAACCTATGAAGCAAATTTAGGCGAAACCCTAAAAATGTAATAACTTCCACAAAACACCTCAAAAATTTCTGAAATTTGGATTGTAGCTTTATGAAATCCTTCGGAAATGCGGTAAAAAAAAAAAGAGAAAATATTCATAGCCATTTCCAAAATATAGCCAAATCACTAAAATTAGGTTTTGAACCCAATTTTTTTTCCGAAATCGATGCTCTGATACCACTTGATAAGAACTTTGCATATAATAAATCATTAAATTATATAAGATAACACAACACAAGATATATGGGGGCCAAGATACTCAAACATTCAATATATGTAGAATAATACCCTTAAGGTAGGGCAACCCCATACAATGCTCCTTAAGGAAGGAGTAACTCCACAATCTCCCAAGATGGGAATCCACTTCGAGGGGGACACCTCCAATATACCTCTACCAAGTAGAAGACTCGACTCATACATACATGACCTCCTCATAATGATACTCACATCCTTTAAATAGTATGGGTAACACTTAATCCCAATGTAGGCCGACTCATTACCCAATATAATTAATTCCTATGTAAGCCCATATAACTAACTAAGGGGATGTGTGCCACACGTTCGCATCTCCGTCAACCCATATACATTATAATATTATATTCCATGTGAACTCATACATATAACTAAGGGGATGTGTGCCACATGTCAAACATCTCCATCAACCCATATATATTATATTATCATATCCCAAGGTACATAGCAAAATAATACACCTAGAGGGTACAAATCAATCTGCGTCAATGGATAAAAGATCGCATCAAAATAGAAATATCCAGAGGGTAAAAGAATGCATCTGGAAGGTACACACTTATATCCAATGGATAAAAGAATGCATTGAGAGGGTAAAAATCTACATCCAATGAATAAAAATCTGCATCCAAAATAAAAATATCCAGAGGGTAAAATAATGCATCTGAAAGGTACACGCTTATATCCAATGGATAAAAGAATGCACCGAGAGGGTATAGATTTGTGTCTAGTGGATAAAAGACTACATCCAAAACATAAATATCCAGAGGGTAAAAGAATGCATCCAGAAGGTACACACTTATATCCAATGGATAAAATAATGCACCGAGAGGGTACAAATATGCGTCTAGTGGATAAAAGACTGCATCCAAAACATAAATATCTAGAGGGTAAAATAATGCATCCGGAAGGTACACTCTTACATCCAATGGATAAAAGAATGCATAGAGAGGGTACAAATCTGCATCTAAAGGATAAAAGACTACATCCAAAGTAGAAATATCCAAAAGGTAAAAGAATGCATCTGGAAGGTACATGCTTATATCCAATGGATAAAAGAATGCACCAAGAGGGTACAGATTCGTGTTTAGTTTTGGCTGTCTCAAAACATGGTCAAGTTTACAATCAATTATATGGTTTTGGCACCTTCTAAATTCAATGACGCACTCCATTTTACATAAAAATTCATGTTGCAGAAAAGTGCTAACAAATTCTAAATACATGAAAATAATAAACCCTTGCTTGCAAAGAAAAACTTACATATGGATGTCTACATCATCTATCGCTCTAATACCATGAAAGGAACGATAAGAAGATTGTTCCAAGTCATGATCTCAGATGATAATAACACACCACATTAGATTTGTAAAATAGAAGAGCTAAAATACCATATATGTAAATCCATCATAATCCATAATGCTCAATACATTACAATACAATGACTTGAATTACTCAATAAGAAATATGTACATATAGGAGGAGGGAAGTGCAACTACTACCTAAATCAGTGGTGAAGAACTCCTACTAACTAATATTGGTAGTTAAGTTAACTCCAGAAGACTAGTAAGCTAACTCCACATAACTGAGAAGTTAACTCAACATAACTAGTATACCTAAGCAAGCTAACCCAACAAGTGTAGGGATAACACAAGTCTAAGAATTATCCTAATAAATAAATAAAAGGATAAATAATAACCTACACTAACAGGATCTAGATCACTGACATCATGGTAAAGTAATAAACAAAACTTTATTTCTCACTCTTCTACAAAGGTCGAATATCGTGTTGCAAGTGGAGCTATCTGTGAAGCAATATGGCTACATCACATACTTGAGGGACTTAGAGTATCACAAGAGAAATCCACTACCTTGTATGTTGATAATGAGGGTGTTCTCAAACTTGTTCACAATATAATGCTTCATGAGAGAACCAAACATATTGAGGTACATGTTTACCTAATACGTGAGCACGTGTTGAAACACAATATACAACTTTAATTTTTCCCAATAGTTGAACAACGGGTAGATATCTTTGCAAAGTCACTGCACGTGAAAAGTTCGAGTTGATCGAGATTTCCTCTCCTCATCCCTTGAGGCAATGCAAAATTAAGGGGGAATGTTAGGTAAAACTTAGTTTATCTTAGTAATTTAGCATTTATCGTAGGTAACTTTAGTATTCTTGAGTTTGTTTAATAGTTACTATGGTAACTAAGTGGTTTCATATTATTGTTATATGGTTATGTTTTTATAACCATTTGTATTTTTTTTTTATATTCACGTAGGGTTATTCATTTCATAATTGCAATAATCTTTTTATTTGTACGTGGTTGTACAATATCTATAAAAATATGCAGCCCTTGTATTCCTCTCTGTAATCAGCTTAGAAGCCGAATTTTATAATATACTTATTTCATTATCAATAAAATCATACACAAGTTGCCTCCTTGTTTTCATTTCTTAGAAGACTCTACTCAAGAAGAGAATTTCTCCATCCCAGAGATGAATTTCCAAGGTCAAGGTGGTCAAGATGGGGTAAACAAAGATTTTTATATTTCATGTCCAACCTTGTGTTCATTCTCCTTTCAAGAGGATGAAGCACTATGCACATCACACCATAGTGATAAGTAGGTCATAGATGAGCCAATATGTGTGAAGGATGATTGTTTAGAGCAATTGAGAAATGTGGAGTACCAAGAAGCTAATGATGAGGTTCTAAATCTCAAAATATTTGTCGTGAACTAGCCTATGGAGACCATGGTCATGAATCAGATAACAAATGAAGGACAGATGCCCATCAAAGATCACAAGTCTTGCTATGAAAATGATGAGCTTGATATGATGAAGAAACATTCTCGTAGCAGTTGGAAAATAAAAAATGAGAAATAAGAAGCATGGTTAAATTTGATAATGGATTGGTAGTCGAAACAAAATGTTAGAGCAACAAAGGAAATGAGTTGTCCAAATAGAACTCTTTTTGTGATAATAATCATGAAAAATTTCACAAGATGTTAAGAAATGGGTCATACTTCCTTGAACCAATCAATGGGTTTACATAATGAAGGCATTTAGTGCTACTTGTACACATGTAACATTCCGAGAAGAATCAATGCTACAATGAAAGTGAGTTGTCCCCTACATGTACCGAGGTTGATTTAGGAATGTTGTATCATGGTTTCCCTTTCCGTCATGTGTTTCCCTTTCTATTGTGTGTTTGTGTTGTTTTCTCTTTGTTGTGTTGGTAGTTTTGCTAATTGTTTAGTGTGGTGACTCTATGGCCCAATGGATAAGGCATTGGTCTGATACTCGTAAGATGTTAAAGGTTATTCTTTACCCCTTATAGTCTAATGTCCCTGAGCTAGAGATAATTTTTGTCATGATAAATGTATAACATGTAAAATTAAAAAAATTAATCATGACAACTAAGCCCACCATTTGAAAACCTCTCTCCCGGTCATTGTGAACCCTTCCTCTGGCCAACCCGTCAACTCACACAACTCCTCCGATTCTATTCCATCCTCATTCTGTCTAAGAGGAATGTGCTAGCATGGTTTTCAAGTGTGTTTCATGTACATGGTGATTGATTTAAGTTAGTTTCATGATGATACTAGCTTCAAGTGGAACAATGCTCTCTAGAGCACTAAATTGGCTATTTTAGCCATTTGATTATGCTAAAAAACATAATATTACGGCATAATCTAAATGTATGACAACAATAAATAAATAAATAATGCAATACATAAATTAAACCAAACATTGAAGCAATCAATAATGAAACCCTAATTGTAGAGAGGGTTAGAAGAGCCTTAGCCGATTCATAGAAGTTGTTGGGACTCGTGTTGTAGTGGAGACCGACTGAACATGAATGGAATACCGTCACACAAGAGTCGTAATAGTGCAAATCTAGGTGATTTGGCTAGATCAGGGTGCTTGGGGTGCTCTAGTCTGGTTTTGGGGGCACCCCGGTATGTGCAAGAGGTCTGTAAGCCAATTCCACAAGGTCGTTAGATGGTGTGAAACCCTCATTTTTGTCGCATTTACTATGTCGTTGAATTTTGTCAAATGTCACTATGGATCTAGAATGAATGAATCACCTGTAAAACCCCAAACAAAGTATCAAACCTAAAAAGAAAGATGCAAATGAAGGGGTTGGATTGTCCTTAAATGCCAAGATGGTAGACTTATAACCGAGCACTACACTATATCTCGAACCAATGTAGTTACGTGTGTGTACGAAATTATACCCTAGGTTGCTCTTGTGCTTGTCACACTCGAAGTAGTGAGCAAGTAGCTAGATATAGAATGTAAATAAAGTTTGCATGGAATAGAATAAAATCCCCTTCTACGAAGTGCGATGTAGATGAACCATCCTTTTTACCTTGTGATGGATCTAGATGGATGCAAATGGAGCTCTAGATGCCTTGATGAATGTAGCCTTAGGTGGTGACAAGCAATGCTTAGTGCTCAATCCCTTATTATGATCAAATAACTTTGTATTTATATGATTCCTTCGCTTGAATTTTGTAATGAACCATGAAAATGACGACAACCAAAAAGATAAGATCTTCAAACAACCTGGAAAGGACCCAAAAAGTGTGAGTAAAGTACAAAGAGGACTAGGGCACCTAGAGGGGAAGGGGGCGCTGGTGCCAATGTCCCACTGGGCACTCCGGTCCAAAGAGAGTAAAAATGAAGTGTGAAAAGAAAGACTGGGTCAAGAAAGGTTCAAGACTAGAAGTAGCAAAAAAGTAACGAAAGATGGCCAAAGACATGGGTTAATCAATACTTTTCTTACTTAGGAACCATATGAATAGTAGGATGCGATCGAGATTAGATAATTACCCAAAGTGTGTGATTTTATGCCTATACCATATTACAACATGAGGACATCCACCAAAAGATGACTAGAAAGGATCAAATCATCTAGGAGTTTTGTAGGAGATAAATGAATTGATCTAAGGAAATTTAGGGAAAATCTATGAAGGAAAATTATGCCGGGAACAATTCAAGCAAAACCGGGTTATTTCAGGCACAAGGAATGAAGGCTTCAATGGAAAAAACTCACCCGTGCTCCAAATATTCTAGGAGTTATGGGAGGATTTATAAGCTCATCAAGTAGTAAATGGAAATATATTGGAATTATCCACATGATAGACACATCAATTTTGGTCCAAGACTTCAAAATCCTCCGTGATGATCCAAGACACTACAACTACACCTTTGAGCCAAAAGAGTAAGAGGCCCTGAAAATTAAATTTCATAAATAATTGTCTCTTAAAAGTGATTTTAATAGTTTCATTGGATGTTTTGGAGTCAAAATCATATAAGGATTTGCTTCTAAACTCCATGTTATGCTCCCGGGGTAGAAAAATCACTTCTAGTGCTCTAATTTTGCATTGGGATGATGACATCAACAAACAAACAAGCTTGAGTACACTTTTGGAAGTTTTGTTTCCTTTCAATTTTTCCCAAGGTGCAAGGTGACATGAGGGTCAAATACATGTGCTTCCCTCTCTCAATTAGCCATCGAACACATGTAAAATCATTATTGAGCCTTGAGAGCTTGTTTTCACCCTGCATCTCACTCTCATGAAACCCCATGCTAACACTTGTAATGATCTGATTCAAAGTGCATCCTAGTGTCCCTATTGTCCCTTTTCCCATCTTTTCCTCTATTTTTTAGGGTGAAACTCCATATCAACCCCCATATGACCGTGATTGAGCTCAAATAGGTAAACAAGAGTTAAGGTGTGCGAGATGAGATGGAAAGGATTCATTTCAAACACTTAACCTTTTTAGTTTCAAATTCATTTTTTCCCCTCCAAAAATTCTCTCCCATGTTGATATCTTATTGGAATGCGTCTAAGACCTCACATGCTTGAAAAATTATTTTTACACATATCTCGTGATCCCGCTAACCAAATCACTTCAAATTTTAACCATCAACTCCTCTCGAAAATGTGTTTGTGATGATATATGATTCATGACATGATATTCTACCATTCAAATGTTATTAGTAACTAATTTTTCCAGCCATGAACTTCATTTTTACCTAGATAATTTGAAAATGTATTTGCATTTTCCCGATGACTTGACGAGCCAAATTGCTTGAAATTTGGAGCAAATGATCCTCATAAAATTAGCTTTCATTAGAGCCATTTCTCGCATGATGAAATGGAGTAGTTTCAAGGATATGGAGGACTAAGTTTTCTCTTGGTATTCTACCCTCCTCAATGAAATTTACATTTTCCGATGATCCGACTAGCCAAATTTCCTGAAATTTGGAGCAAATATTCTTCACAAAATTAGCTTTCATTCGAGTCATTTCTTGCATGATGAGGTGGAATATCTTTAGAGATATGGAGGACTGAGATTTTACTTAGTATTATGCCCTCTTAAACAAAGTTCTCACTTTCCCATAAATATAGACAAGATAATCATCTAAAATTCGGAGCATAGCATCCTTGTAAAATAACAAAACTTTTGAGACCACTCTCATCTCATTCGACACCCAGAAGACCCACTTCTAAAAATAGTAAGTCTTACCAAGCTTGAAGTCTATAAAGAGTAAGTGATGCAGCAGTTCATTCTCGAGTTTTTATTACTCCTTGCATATCAAGAACACTCAAAAGTGTTAAATTGAGACGGTTACTAAAAATAGACATCCACGGAATTAGAGTTACTACAAATAACAAGAGTTAATATTGTGTTTAACTTTGCACACTTATTCATCTCTCATTCATCTCAATAGCCTTTATCACCATGGAGCTCAAATACTCGAGTTTGGAGTAATTTTAACTTCAAACATTAAGTATCTTAATCATAATGACAATGATGTAACAAGTATGGAACTAGAAGACTTGAAAACAAGGATGTTGATTGAACACCAAGCAAATGTAGAGGGGAAGACATTCTCAGTGGTTTATTTAGAGTTGGTAGGGTCACTTTTGCAAGAGAATGGATGGTTTAGTCTATCATATCGATCCTGAAAAGGGTCATCATGTTTATGTGATTCAAGCAATCATCTCAGGTCCACATAATGCAAGTCTCATAGTAGTGTTTTTGAACATTTATTTAATGCTTTAGAGTGTGTCTACATCTCACAAAATGAGGAGGTTACAATCATAGTGTTTTGATTCAATAAGAGGTCAAAGGAAAATAACTTCCTTCTTGGGAAGTCATCTCAAAACCCATCGGAAGCAAGATCTTCATCAATGAAGTTTCCTCTGTCTCGAATTTCCACTTCTCTTTCTTCTTCTCTCTCCTCCTCCCTCTCTCTAATATTCTATTTATTCATTGGGAATGTAATTTTTCACTCTTTCATCTCATTCACTTAAGTGGCCTCACTTTTCATTGTAAAATCCTCTTTTCTAAAATAAGAGAAGGACTTAATTTCATTCCTAAAGGAATATGAAAGGTCACAAGTGGTGGTAAGATGAAAAGTCACATGGGGGAAGAGGAAGAGACATATTTATAAGCTATAAATTGGGATGGCCTCTCCATTCCAAGGGGTTAGAATTTGTTGATTGTTGTTATTTGTTGGCCTTTATTTCACTAATACTATAAGCAACGAGCTATATTCTTCTATCTCATTGCCTATGTTCTTCCACTCTCTCTACTTTCCAACTTTCCAAGCATTATAATATTGTATAATTGAGAAGGAACTTCTTGTCTTTGATTAATGAATCCATAAAACTTTATGTCTCGATTCATTGGTCTTGTTATTTCTTATATGGTTGATTTCTTCCTATTGAATGTGGACCTACTTTAGTTAATATTGGTGATAATCTATAAGTGCCTACTCATAATTTTAACCCACTCTCTCTATTTTCCTACATCCCTTTACCTCTTTCCAAATAAATCCCTCCCTTGTACACCTTTGGATAAGCACTTTTCCACGGGGTTAGTGGAGTACCCATGTGTGATCCCCGACCTAACAACCACCCATAATTTCATTTAGTCCCTGCATTTAATAAATGGGAGCCTCCCCATACCCAAAAAGGAGGGCCTAGCCACGTGATCGTTGGTGAAAACCACTAATATGTCATGTAACCAATTATTTTGTCATCGATACCCGTAGGGAGGGATATCATGGGGAGAAGGTAGTAAACACAATGCAAACATCGCTATAAAAAAGGTAAATTTGGGAATCAACACACATGCATCATAGATGTACTCACGTGATTAGTGTTGCACACATGTGCATTGATTTGATTTATGATGTGCCGGACTTGACTGTGTTTTGAAATTTTATTGATTGGTGGATATTAATATGCATTATTGTTTGGTTTTGTCTTCATAGAGTGAGTAATTTTGCATAATGATAAGATCATTTAAAGTGACGATGAGTCATTCGGGACAACCCGAGGGGCATGTGTTGCTATTTTAAACGAATGCATATTATTTTTATTATTTTGATGATTTTCATCGAATGATTTTTCCTATTAATTTAAGTTTATTTAAAATACTAATTTTATTGGAGACTATTTATTTTGCTTATGGTTATTATTATTTACGATGGGAGCGTAATCAACGTTGCGGGTTGATCTATGTTCACACACAACACATAATTTACATCATTTTATGATGTAAGCGTTGTATTTGGTAAGACATTTATTGCAATGTTATGTTGATAGCAAAAAGTGGCCTTGTAATGTGATTATTTTTCACATTGGATTATACAAGAGCAAGTTTTGGTTTAATTGTAATCATGTTTTAAATTAATTATTATCACAACCTTTGAACTATGATGATAGTGAGTTTTGTTAGCCATTAGATATGGCCACCTTCGGGCTTACTTATTGAATTTATCATGTAACGATAAAACCATGTTAGTGGTGGTAAAAACTTTGTTTTAAATATTATTTGGGGGAATGCTTGATCCACATTAAAAGTGGAGCTTGATTCTCTTTTAAACTTGAGACTTCACCACATTATGGTAGGAGGTGTGTAGGGGGTGCAACGGTGGGAAAAATTGTAATGCCTTATGTTTAATTTGAAATCTCATACAAGTGGGATAAGTCATAAATGGTGGTTAAACTTTAAAAAGTAAGACCAACTTTTAATGAGATTGCATGGCTCGCATTCAATGCGATTATTGGAGTCATTAACAAGGAGGGCAATATCTTTTGAAAGACTTGCCATAACTTTGTGATTTATTTTTCAAACTCGGAGTTGCATGAAAATAAACCTAAAATTGCTTCCTCGGGTGTTGCTTGCATATTAGGGTCTAGTCTATTTTTGATGTAGATGGTGAATAGGGGCTTGATACCCATGCATGAAAGGGATTATTCATATAAGAAAAATGTACACCGTGTGGCATGCTATAATCACTATTATTGCTTTGTATTTGTAGCAGAAAGGTTCATTCTCTCCACATGAGAAGGATTGTTATATTTTGGGCTTGGTTATTTTAGAGGAAGATTTTTCTCTTATAACGGGTAGTATTTTTGGCATTGAGAACTTGTTATTTAGGAACAAACCTATTATTGAACGGGGGCATGGTGTTTGATTGATCATAAAGCTCGATTTAAGAGTTGGGAGTCTATTTTAATTAGGTTCTTCGCATTGGTTAAAGTCTTGAAATATGGGTATGTGTTATTATTTCCCTGCATTTTCCATAAGTAAATAATAGAGGGAATTTTTATTATTCTTGTTATTTTAGTTCGAGCTCTAATAACTCGGAATATGGAGTAGGCTATGTTAATGAATGTATTACAAAATCTTGAAATGGGGAATTAATGGTCTCAAAATGAGATTTGTAGCTTTGATTGAGGTTAAGCTCGTACCACAACTACATAGAGTTTCACTTGATAAACATTTAAGTTTGGTTTCAAAACTATGTTTGGATATTAAGGAAAATATGCCATGTTATTGATTGTAAACAAAATGACTATAAAATAATACTTAACCTTTCCAATTCATTTTGGTATACTTATATAATTTATATTGGTCAAGGTATGCTTGTGAATTGTTGGGAAAATCGGTTGTCATTTACATGGAGGTTATTACTAAAACTAGGATGTTAACAAGTATTAGTTAGCCCCTTTGCAAGTTGAACCAACTATAGATTTGGAGCATGAAATCATTTTTGGTTGTATACCCATGAGTGCATTGTTGATTAGAATTGTCAAATTATAATGGTCGTGATTTCTGAAAAGTATCAAAGGACATTAATTTTTGAATTTAATATCATCTCAAAGTTATAAAAACAATAACCAATACTCAAAACTAAGTTAATGGACTATAATAATGGGTTTATACACGTATTAGTTGAAAGGTGTCCTTAAAAGGGGCAATACACGATGCTCCTAAGGGCCTAAGTTAATCCTCGACCTATACTTGAAATTTGGGAGGATATAGAGAAACGAAAGTTCATTTTTGGTAACCATTGGTTTACTTTGTAAATATAAATTGAACTCTTCTAATTGCCCTAAATAGATAATTCGATAATAGCCATTATTTTTATCTCACGGAAAGCTGAGGTGAATGTGGAAGTTAAATCAATAAGCTATTCAATAAAACACCTAAGTTTTTGACTCGAGGAAACATTATTTATGATGTTTGACTGATTTCTTCACGATTATAGGAATGTTGAATGCCATATCATATGTGATAAGGACCGTCTTGTTCTATCAAAAGTATGAAAATGGATTTGTATCAACTTGTTAAGCTTTAAAAATATAAATCTTGATATGATTTCTTTCAGAAAAATACAAGGATTTCCCTCGCTTATAGTTGTCCCTTGCGAGAGTGATGACTGTACTCACTATTTCTATAAAAATGTGAAACTTTGTGAGCCTAAAACTATACATAATATGTTCGTAAACATTCTCTTTTTGTACTAATAAAATTGTTCTTGAGTTGACCGTTTTAAGTTGAATTTATACAATGATAAGTGAACTTATTAAATATCATTATGATTGTTTTGGATGGAAAAGTCAAACTTTATGATTTAAATTGTTTTATGAATTAAATAAAGATATGCTAGTTTTACATACTCCGTAGTACATGGAATTACATGCATGCATGCATCTCCATATACGAGGTTTGAATTTTACTTTATTATTATTTTATTTAACCTTGGAAATGAAGTTTGGGGTCAAGAGGAGATTCTCCACTCCTATTGAGACCACCCTCCTCTCATAGGCTGCTAATAGGTAGTGTGTTTGAGATGGTTGTGTGAGAAATGAGACCGATCTTGTTATGTTTATGCAAATATTGATATATTGTACCACTTGTGTAATATATCATGTTTGGGTCAAGTAGGTAGATTGGTGTTATTAATGTTTGTTCAATGTTTCCTAAACTTGCATGTTGTTTTTTAGAAACCAATATGATTATAAAGTGCCTAGTTCATTTGGTTGAATACCTATAATAGGGGTAGCATTTATTATACACACGTGGTTCTCCTTTTTACTTATTGGTATTGAGAAGAATGTTGTTTTTACTCCCTTCATTGAAAGGCGGGGCCACTTTCCATTATGGAAGGTGAATGGAGATCCCTTGTTGTATGTAGTTGAAGGTAAAACACTTTGATGATATTTTCCTCGATTGTATTGACATTCGGAAAATAGAATATTAGAATCATACATTTTAATTACTATTATAATATTACATTAGATTTGAGCATATGGTGTCCTCGTTATTGTAATATGTAAAAATGTAATTTTTCTGTTATTTGTTTTCACCCTAATTAGTTTGATAAGGTGTTATGAGAATGCATACCACCTAAAAATATGAAAAGTTTCATAACATGTAGAATACTCGATTAATTAACTTTCAACATAAACCATCCAAATTTAGAATAATGCACTCATATTTGAAATGATTGGTAAATGATAAGTACTTATTTAAATACATAAGGGAATATAGAAACTTAGTCATATAGAACAAACATAAATCATCTAGATGTACAAGCTAGTGGAACAGTTGATAAAAACTACGAGATACTTCAATGAAAGCTCAAGTCGCTTATCTCAAGGGGTAGGACCGCATCAACTATTATATGGTCCTATCCTAATCTATATAGTAATGACTTGGAGTTATATGGTATTTAATCCTTTGACTACCTAGATACAATATTTTATGTGCTTTTATTATATGGAAATGACATTTGTTGTATGTCGCTCTTACTTACACAACTTCAAGATGACATTCAATCACCTACAACAAAGTGGAAACCTCAGTAAACCTATAGAACACTCCATCGAGCAATAACAAACCAAAAGAATAAAACATATGTGTCTGGTTGAGGTTGGAATACCCTCGGTAATAAGAATCCCTATACGGAACCAATCCAAGTATTATACTACATGCCCTCACTACGACATCAAGCCTCCTGTAGTTCTCTTAAGTGTTTATACAAGTGTGAATAACTAACCAACCCCTTAGGGATGCCCTCATGTCTCTTAACACCGAGATAACAAACTATTGCACAACATAGAATGTACCCAATGTAGTACATGTGGTGTGACTTAGCTACGTGACTTGACCCTTTATTGCTTAAAACCCTTGTGTAATGCTTGGAGTGACTTTGCTCTTGCTAAAACATGTCTCTATGACCTTTTCATGGTCATAAGTGGAGGAAGCTAGGATCTTTGACCTAGTGTGAGTGCTTCAAAATTGTAGTAGGTATTACTCTAGATGAGTGTAATTGATTTGGGCATGGTTGTAAGTGGAGGAAGCTAGGATCTTTGACCTAGCGTGAGTGCTTCAAAATTGTAGTAGGTATTACTCTATATGGGTGCAATTGATTTGGGCATATTCAGGAACCCTTTGAGTGCTTTTAGAATGATATTTGCAATAGGAGGTTGTAAGAGTGTCAGGTGAGTTATAAAATAACGACGACTTGCTTGTATAACCTTTTGTAGGTGAAATATTCTAATAATGTTGACCCTATGAAGATGAAACGACTCAAATAAGATTTGAAATTGAAATCAAAGTCAATAAATGTGAAGGGGTAAGATAATACAAGCCGGCCAAGACTAGACCTTACATCTCGACCCTTCCCTACATTTTCAAACCAAAGAGACAAAAACCAAAACTAAAATTTATGTTGTGAATAACAACGGTTTAATATTTATATTTATTTGATCAAATAATATTATTATAATTGATGAGACTAGAGTGTAATGATAAACAAGATGTATGAGAGCCGAGAGATATGAGATGTTTGGATTTCGAATGTGAGCATTTGTCTTCACAAGGAACGTGGTCAAACTTGGCATTGCATAAGGACAAGTTACCAAATTTTCATGTCTACACTATTTAATTTGCTATAAGTAGAGGATTAAAAGAGTTGTTATTTACTATTGTATAAACATGATGAAAATAAGTACTTGACATATTGATTGAATTTATGAATGGATACATTATTTTTTGGAAAATGTGTCATGAAATAATTTGATAGCATAACTAGACACAAATGTTGTATCTTATGAGCTATAGAGTGTAACACTTGATGTTTATGTTTATGAACAACACATAATCTAATATAAAATTTGGATTCTTATTATATTGCATTTTCATTATGTTACTTACGAAATAGCGAAAATTGAATCACGATATTATAAACATGCAACAAACCTATTTGAAATATTTACCGATATTATTATTATTATTATCATTTTAATTAATAAACGTGTGACCAAATTAAAACAAAAATATCTAAGAAAATAAAATAATTAAACGTAAACTAAATAAAACACATTTTATAAAAAAACATATTTTCCCCAACTTGTTATAACTCTCCTTAAAAGGTTTATGAGCCTAAATGACCAAGATGTAATGATCCACAAAGATATTGACAATATCTGGGAGGCTCGTGACACGATCATGAGCTCGTTGAATAGATTTGATTTTCTCTTTAGCAATTTTAGCCCAAAGGGATTTGAAGAAGCTTTGTCTTTGAATTTAATCCAATGAAGTCCTAAAGCACGGATTTGAGCACCTTTGGCCTTATGATTTTCAATAACCTTAACTTGGTGGCAGATTTTGGCTACCCAAAGATGGGTACGAATGTCAAGAGGTCGAGCTTCGAAAGCAGAGTAGAGGTTCTCTAAAACTCTTGAATTTGTTTAGAATCCACCCTTTTTCGAACTCAAGAAAACTATTTGCCAAAATGGAAAATAAACTTGGTAGTATTTGAATGGAGACATTCCACCAATCAACCTAGCTTAGTGTAGGGCGGATGTGGCACCATATTACAAACTCTAGCAATGAGAGAGGTGACACCAACACGAATCAACAAAGAAATATTAAGATAGAATTGATTGTTAGGCACCTTAAAAGGGGTCCCACTCCATTGTACTTTGAAAGAAAATGGGGTTGTGGTCAGACAAAAGAACGCTTGACCAAATGATGATCGGGAATGACCATTACTATCTAGATCAAAAGCATGTTGTTGAGAGATCATGACACGATCTAGCCTTTTAATGACCTTGTCAGTACTTGCTTGAAATTTGGACCAAGTAAACCAATTTTGAGAAGGGAAATCATTCTACCATCTAAAGAGAGGGTCATAAAGGCCCCAATGGTTTTTAAAATAAAACCAAGCCTCACGTTCCCCCACGCACCACCTCATGGGAAGAGACCCCAATTTATCCTCGGGATGTTCAATCATATTAAAGTCTCCGCAAACTAACCAATAGGAAAAAGGTAAGTTATCTCCCAACCATCGTCCTTTTTGTGCCATCATTAGAAGCATAAATATTGAGAATGCCAAAAGAATAGCCATTAATTTCCAAAATAATCCACATGGCATGATTTTGAGGATCATGCCCATGGAAGAAATCAAAGCAAAAAATCTAGGAGAGACAAAAATAGAAACACCACCTCTTCCTTCCATATGCGAAGAATAAACATGCTTATAATCAGGAGCAATACACATTAAAGTGGTTTGAAGCATAAAACCAAGTAATCTTAACTTCTTGTAAACAAACAACATCAATAATTTCAAAAAATTGACAATTTTTTTTTAGAGGTATTGATTAACTAAAATATGGTATTTTATGAGTTAATCTAAATAGAAACAAAATGAAATACTAAAATGTTGAATCTAAATATTTTATTTTATTGTTTGAATGTATTGGAATAATGAAAATAAAAGGGATATGATACTAACCTGAAATTGACTTACCTCATTGTGTCCGGGTGAAATAAGTGATGTGCGGGATCAGGCGGGATGTGATTGGATGACTTTAGGAATGGCAGGAGTTGAAAATATGACTAGACTGGGGCGCTGAAAGTACCTGGGGTGCCCTAGTTTGTGATCTGGGCACTATAGTCTAGAGAAAAGTTCAAGATCTGAATCTGGAAGTGTCGTAAGGTCTTCATAATATCTTCATCTTTGTCGCACAATTGTCGTAATACCTTTGCTTATGTCATTGTAAATGTGATGTGAAGATCCACCTACAAAACCCTATTCAAAGCATTAATTCTAAAAATAAAAATGCATATGAATAGGTCAGACTGACCTTAGCTGCCACAATGGTGGATTTACAACTAAGCACTACACTATATTCCAGACCCCATGTAGTTCTATGTGCGTGTGTGTGCAATTTTGTGCCTAGGGTGCCTAGCCTAAGCCATGACGCAGTAGGGACAATAACTAGATGTAAAAATGCAAATGGTGGATGGAATAAAAATAATACAACCCTTCCCTGTATGCTTGTGTGATGCAAATGTAGAAGATGCCCAAATGCAGTCCTAGCCTTAGTAGATAGTTGCCCTTGATAATAAGATGTCCGCCCATAATGTAGTGAGTATGCTATGTTTATACAGGGATCTCTTGTTCAAATTTTGACACTAACGATCCGAAACGCCGATTACCTCCTAAGGGAATAAACAAGACAATAACAAAGACCAACCTCAAATAGATAAATTAGACTCAAGTATTACGAGGACCGTGGTGCCTAAAATCATGGACTAGGGCACCACGAGGCGCCCCTGAACTACCCTAGGCACCCTAGTGTAGGGGTCGAAGACGACAATCAAGCAAATTACAACACGTAAGACTCCTTGAGGATGCCCAAAACTATACAGCAATCGACGATCGTACTCAAATAAATAACAATAATGGTGACTAATCGACGACAAGACTAAGGGATGGGTCATTAGTGAATACTTTTATTACACAAGATCCATATATAAAATAACATACCCGACGAAATACATGTAATAGTAAGTGCGTGATTTTGTGGATCGCAAGTATATTCTTGAGGACTCCGTGAGGCCTCATACATTCCATGAAAGAAAATTCAAGAAAACTCAGTCATAGTAAGCTCCCCTAGCCGTCCTCGAAACCATCCCCAAAGTCAAGCAAACTAAAGTTGTTAGAAAACTCAAAAAAATTGGTTTGAATTTTGTTGCTCAACTTGAATGGAGCAACGTTTAGCCCCATTTTCACCTTGTGCTCTGTAGAAACCCCATGAGGTGGACTATGAGAGCGACATTGAGAAAGAGAGGTTGACGTAACAGTCCCAATTCCCAAATTTTACTATAAGGAGATATAATGACTCTGTGTGGGTTGAGCTACGAGGTTGAGCTAGGGTTTTGAGTTTGGTTGCATCATAAAATTATTAGTCACCGCATCGATTGTGGGTTGGAAGAAGATGAGGTCACTGCAGAAGCAACTTTAGGCCCATACGACATCTTACCGCTTAAAAATCGAGCCGCGTCGGTCGTAGTATTGTATTTAGGCTTAGCACGTGGGGAGTTGGAAGCTTGTTTCGTTCACGCTATAAGAGGACAATCACAAATGCGATGATCAAGAGCTTGATACCTAAAACAAGTGTTAGGAAGGTTGAAGTAAACAATTTTCTGGTAGAAACATGTGGACCCAACTTGAATGTCGATATGGTCCTCGCAAATCCTTGGTAAGATCAACCTCGATGTAAATCCGCTTATGAGGGCGAATGTAAAAGAAACATTCAGGTTCTTGACAAATAACTTTGCTGACGGGGCAGAGTATCTTGTTCAAAAAAGACCAAAGCTACATGAGAAGACCATACAACTCCTCCTAGGCAGGTATCCTAAGCTATACGATTTGGAAGGGTTAAAAAGTGTCCAATGTGAAAGCACAAGCAAGGTGTTACCCAGATACCAACATGCAATGCGTGAAAACAAAGCTTGAACCTGAGAAGGTTCGCGAAAGGAAAATAGGTAAAATCCCTTGGTAAGGTTGCAGATACCAGTGACTGGATACCGTTAGACTCCCAATGGTTCTTAATCCATCCTTGAAGGAAGGATTCCAAGGAATACGGCCACAAAAGTAAACTATCAGACAATTGTTACTATAATACTTAACCACATGATCAATAAAATCGGTAGCTATAACAACATCAAGAGGGGATTCAGAGTCATTACCTCATTGTAAACTTTTAGGACAAACTTCCTTGCGTGCTTTGGAGCCATTGTCACCACCGCTAGCTAGCAACAAGAATTGCTACGAGATAGTTGAGAGGCTATTATAGCGGGCCGCCACTCGAAAAGAGCGGCTTAATTACCTAAGGATGTGACCTAAAAGCTCTAGCAAGATCTAGAATGGTGCGAGATGTACTATCAACATGCAAAAAAACCCTAGTAGAACCAAAGCTCTCTCCTCATTCCGCGTTATCCAAAATTTCTAAATTTGTGAGGAAAAAATCCGTACCCTCGTTATTTTGGTAGAGACTTACCTTAGAAAGGTAATTGAATCCACGAGGACCCATACACTACCTAATGTAAAAACAATCATCCTCCGAACCGAAGGTCTCTATCCTTATGGAGTTTTTCATATCTAGGGTTGTTTTTATACAAATTCAAGTTTCCCTCTAATTTTTGGTCGGACCAGAAAACAACACGGGCAGGGAGGGCTACTCATTCAGCTGTCCTCCCTCACAAAATTGTCGAGGAAAATCAATTTCACATCCAGATATTCCTCCAAAAACTCACAATCGGGTAGAAATAGTTTACATTGAATTCAATAATCTCTGTTAGGGCTAGTTTCAATTTTTTCCCCATCCATACATATATTGCATTCATATATTTCAATGACAACTTCGCATTTTCATGCATGCCAATGTGTTACAGGGTTTTGTAGCAGAGGCTTCAACAGCGGCACGAATTAAATGACTTGACTGTGTAAACTGTAAACATAGTGGTCTTTGGAATTTTTGGGAGTTGGTAATTTATATTTTTGATTGTAAACAGGGATTACCTTGAAATGAATAATACAAGTACAGTACAGAGGTCTTCAAGGTCCGGGAGGCAATCACTATTTCACAGAGATTTATCAACACCCTCCCCTTGTCAAGAGGCACATCCCAGAAAAATGCATTCGGCACAATGGTCCAAGCAGCAGCATCCACTGCCTTGTCGAGGGAAAACAGTATTGGTGGTGGCACCGATACACCCCCTCCACCAAATTTTACACTCGACGAGCGCCTTAATTCTTCTCCAGATATTATTACTTCTTGGGATTATACCATGGCCTCTCCAGATTCCATGCCATCACCCCAACCCAGGTCAAGTATGTCCTTCATGGGTACTAATGGGAGCGGCCAATTTATACCTAATAGAAGTTACAGTAGTAATGCTCCGAGGTCAGGACCGGGTAGTGCTCCCACTGAAACAACAAACACAACCCAAGTAGCAATGTCAACTTATGTATTGGGAGCTAGTTTTCTAGGTGACCAACAGAATCATGCTCCTGGGACTAGTAGTTCCAATTGGTGGTCTGCGGTGAATGATGACAACGTGGAGGGTGGAGAGAGAGGGGAAGCGTGTTCAATTTGTCAGGGATGGTACAACAGCAGCAGAAGCAGCAGCAGCAGTCTGGCGGGTTGCTTACACTTCCATCGTCAGGAGAGATCGTGAGACCAGAAATCCAGAGAGACAGTGGCTTCAATGACCGAGTTGCAGACGAGGAAGAATGGGTTACTGTTTTTGGGTAAGTTGTCAAATTTTCGTCAAACTTATGTTTCAAATTTGCCTTGTTGCCCATAAAGGTCATATTATGTATTAGATTTTCATAATTTTGCTCTATGATCTGGAATAGTGGTGGTTATATAGTCATATATGTAATGCAACGATATTAGCCACCATGTCAAACATTCAGGCAATGTTATGTAGCATAACATGATACAATGTTGTCTTCATAATGATTTGGCATGAGCTGGGGTATGTTTTGTTAGACCCAAATCAATGGTACTAGTTTCCTATTTAACATTGAGGTCATGTGATTTATCCGACCACATTGCAATGTTTTTATTTAATCCTATTCTATGAATTGGAATAATTGCTGGCAGTCCTTATTCAATGATATCAATCTCCAAATCGACATTCAGGTCATGTGATTTATCAGACCACATTGCAATGTTTTTATTTAAGACTATTCTATGACCTGGGATAATTGCTGCCAGACCTTATAGAATGATATTAATCTCCAAATCAAACACTTGGGTCATTTTATGTATCTTGAAATATCCCATCTCACAGAATAACATTATGGACACACATTGTAATGTGATTCCGTGAGATGGGATGTTTGTTTTTAGACCTGCTTTGAGGATATTAGTCTCCAAATAAAGCATTTGGATCATATTATGTATCAGACCTTCTCACATTTTGTTTTTTCTTTATGATATTCTATTATCTGGGATATCTGCTGGTAGTCTCCAAATTGTTTGGTGGATCTTTTGAAATCCGGGTGTTTCATGCAATTGGTTACAGTATTTGTTTTGCAAGGTAAGGTATCTTTGGAGGCATCCTTTTTAAAAGATTGATCATTCTTTGTTTGAGAAGTTAGGGATGACCAAAAACATTGTTGGTCATGTAAACAGTAATAGCCAATGCCTCTGAACCAACATTCTCTTTCTGTTGCACATTAATTCTTGTTTATTGTTTTTGACAGCTTCAGTCCAAGTGATACAAGTCTAGTGTTGCGGGAATTTGCAAAATGTGGCATAATATTGAAACATGTTCCAGGACCAGGAGATGCCAACTGGGTGCATATTTTATATCAGGTTACTATCCATCTTTTTTTTTTTTTTTGCCTGGATTTCAATTATGTGTACAAGTTTCTCATAGTTTGGAAGGTGCCATTTGTTATCCAATCTCCTGTGATGTTTTTACTCACGGAACAAGTGAGACATGGAGTTCTGAAATTTTATTAATGCAATAGACTCACATATATAATAAACAACATATTATTCTAAACAAAATCTGTTTGAAAACCAATGCTTATCATTTATATGGCGACTATGCAATTGTTTTAGCTCATCTTCCTGTATTTTACCAGGAATTGTTTTCAGCTACCTTAAAGATGAAATTTTAAGCCTACACACAAGCCATCATTTATCGTTTTGCTAAAAGTACTCAGGATCGCCAACCCAACAAAGAAGACAATTTTCATGAAGTTCTAGACCTTGCATGGCTTCTGATGTTCAAAATCCTATCTAGAAGCCTAAAAACTAAATCTGATCGGTAGGAGACTGCCACCTTGTAAATCCAAAATGATTCTACATTAAAATAAACATTCCTATCTAGAAGCCTAAAAACTAAATCTGATTGGTAGGAGACTGCCACCTTGTAAATCCAAAATGATTCTACATTAAAATAAACATTCTGCCAAGGAGCCATCTGCTACAAATGAGATGAAATTTAACTGCAGAGAGAGGCAGGGGAGTCACAGTGCAGCATTAACGAGGTCAAAACTAGATCCTTTGCCAATAGGATCTGTGTTTGGATAGCAATTGGAAACTTATGCTCATGTCCTTGGTAATGTATTTTCTGAGTGTAAACAGATAAAAATATCTTGTATTTACATCCAAAGGTGACCCATAGTGAGACATAGGTTGAATTGCTACAAGTCATGTGCTTTATACTCCGTGTCCTTGATCTTAGAATAACTTCATAAATATCGAAGTAGCTTATGCTCTAATGAACAATTATCGCATGTCCGTTTCTTCACTCAAGCTTTCATTCATTACTTTATTCAACTACTACAGATATCTAGAATACGTCTATCTGAAATATGCCAAGAGATATCAATCTCAAGGTTCTTATCTTGGCATTTTCACATACTATTGATTAATAATTCCATTACCTTCTCTGTCAATTTCTCATTGACTTGTGAAAACTTTGCCTCCATCTAGCTACACAACTTTATCAGGCTTGCAAAATGCTGCTGGGCAGAAAGGCCTACAAACTACACCATATGGCCAAGATATTATGATGTTTTGATCATAGTTACCATGTTTGAAAAGTTTGGATAGTTTGAAAGGGGGAAGAGGTTCGGACATTTAGAACTTTTCAAAAGGTTCAGTTCGGTTTAGAAAATTTACAAATATAAAATATATATAAATAATAAATATTATACATAAATGATGATATTTGAAAAGAAAAACCAATTACACATAATAATAAATAAATATATTATCTACAAAGTTTTTCCTTTACATGCTTAGGTATTAGTGTTTCTTGTTTCATTTTTGTTTTGTGTTGAAGTTCTTTTAATTTAAACACTTTAATTTTTAAGTTAAAAAAGAAAACTAATGTCGACTAAACTTGTTCGGTAAGTTCGGTTGGACCAAAAGTACGGTTCGAACCAAATTTCCACTAAGTTCGTAAGAACATAGTAACTATAGTTTTGATTGACTTCTCCAAGCAAAAAGAAAAAACTTCTAAGTGACGGTTAAATGGACGTCAAATTTAAGGTTCAAATATCGATATGACGGTCAAATGGATTGTCAAATTACAGTTCAAAGATAAAAGTGAACAACTCACTACATTACACTTGAGCCCCCTACCATCGTCGAATGCCTATTCAACTAGCACGTGCTACTTAGATGGATGCTCAATATTACGTGCTTAGGGCTTAAAATTTTAAACTAGTTATGCTTTGCTGTTTTTTAAAGTTTTAAATGTCTGAAATCTGTGTATGCTTTCATCTCACCTTTATGGTGAACTTGGTGATTTGAAGCAGAGAATGATGCTTAGGGTTTAGTTATGTTTGTTGTATTTTTAGGGCTTAAAATTTTAAACTAGCAATATTTTGCTGTTTTTTAAAGTTTTAGATGTTTGAATTCTGTGTAAGCTTTCATCTCGTACCTTTTATGGCGAACTTGGTGATTAGAAGTAGAGAATGATGCTCAAGGTTTAGTTATGTTTGCTGTATTTAGGCATATTTTGCTGTTTAAAAAAAAATTAAAATCCAAATTCTGTGTATGGTCTCACCTCGCACCATTATGACAAATTTTGTGATCAAAAACAAAAATGATGCATAGAGTTTAGTTATGTTTGCTGTTTTTTAGAGTTTATTTTGCTGTTTATTTTTTTTTGAACTCTATGTCTGCTGTCACCTTGTACCTTTATGTGAACTTGGTGATCGGAAATAGAAAAATATGCAATGTATGTTTAGTTTTCTTTGCTATTTTTAAGTTTATCTTTGTCATTGTAGGTTTGAGATAAAAAATATAAATGGCATCAAGTTCCACTTTAGGTGGAGGGCATGAGGGGCAAGGGGAAACAAAGTGGGAGGGAGGCCCATAGGAAAACATTCCAAGTCCAATGAATGTGAAACATGTGTTGGGATTTTGGGCAACCGACATGCAATAAGCTAATCAAAGAAACAAAAACAAGTAGGATTTAAATATTTTGTACACGGAAAACCCTTTTGGGTAAAAACCCGATCAAAATCTTGCTTCTTGAATTAACTTAAAGCCACTTACACATTGTTGGGTTTTAGAATGGAACATGGGTTGAAACCACAGTCAGGGGACAACAAGTCCCTCCTCTTTAATGGGAGAGGTTCCCTTATTGAAAGCGGGAAAACAAATGTACAGATATACAACTCTCAATGTTTGGACCCTGATATTCTGGAATGTTTTCATACTTAAAAGATTATCAATCAGAAGGAATGGAAGAATACGGAGATGGGAGAAGGAAGAAAACAACAATGCTTTTAGGAAATATAGATAGCAAAGTATCTCCCTACTTACATTGAACCAAGAAAATATAGAAAAGGATCAATTACTTCACCACCGGCGCAAATCTGCAAACACAAAGTTCTAAAGATTCACACAGACCAGAACACAAAGTTTCTATTGAATGCAAAACAAAAGATCCATTGAATCGAGCAAGGAGAGAGAAAGATATAACAAAGAAAAATAATAAAAGAAAGAAAGAACTTTTGTATTGAATTACTTTAGAATTTACAACCTTCCCAGAAAACCAGAATCCCCTTTCTCCTGTGGCCAAAACCATATATTTATAACAATCCGTATACATCCATACTTTGTCCCCAAGAAAAGAATATCCGAAAGGAATAATGTTTGTTGCAGATCCGCTTTTGGAAAGTGACATGAAACAAATGCACTCATGAAAACCGGAGGTTCAAAAAGGCGAATATTTTTTCAGTTCGAGCATGATTAGTTTAGTAGGGGGGCATCTTATGATTTTCTTCTTTATGTGGTCCTGCCATTTCTACCTTTAAACCACTTTCATAGCACTCAAGTGCTTATTGGTAAGTTTTATCCCTTTTTATCGCATATGCCCGATAAACTCCGTTTTTTGATGATCAAACTTTACATCCCTTTAAACTTATCGATTTGGCTCCATAATAAACGAAATGCATCTCATGGAGAAACAACAAGAATATAGAGAAAAGAATGAAGAATGAGCCATTTTGTGTTTTGCAGAGCTCTGGTTCGTTAATGGTGTTAAAAACCAAATGAGTACATTCGGCTATCTTTTCCCCTTTTTACCTTCAAATTTGGACCCTACACGTGGCAAGATCCAAGCAACGACGGCCCTGGGGGAGAAAATTGCATTTCCTGACATCTGGGAGAAAAAGTGCGATTTCTCATTTTGCTCCACCCCTCTGCAGCTCCGCCAAAGGCCGGACATGTGGCGCCATCTGAGTGGCTGAGGAAATGCGGTTCAAATCTGCCATTTAAACTCTTTTTAACAAAAGGCTCAAATTCTCAAAAACCTCCGTGGGCCCGTTGTTCCGATTTCATTCTTCGACACGTGGCATCACCTGACTGGTTGCGGGGGTGTGTTTCGCTTTTATACTTTATCTATTTTGGAAAGGGGAAAAATTCCAATCTTTCCCCAAAAGTCCATGCCCCTCCGTTGACTTTTCAACGTAGGCCACATGTCCCTTCCTAATTGACTTCGGGCCTTAACTTAGAAATTTTCCCCTTCGTATGAGCGGGGCTCCAATTTCCACGAAATTAGATTCGAAAGGTGGGGAAAATTGAGAGGACAACACACATACAACATGAAGCCTTCAAGGCTCTGAATCAAGACTTACATACACACTCCACCGTTATCTAGTATGCAGCCTTCTAGCATAAATCCACACCGACCCTTAACCCGTTCTTCACCAAACAACAACTTGACAACATCAACCTCCTTTCCAGATCTAGACCGATCCTAGGATTCTACCAATTCGTCTCTTGCAAGTTCCGACTAATTGGCACTTTCTTCCTCTCACAACGCGAGCATGCACTTTTATAACTAGAGCACATCCCAAAAATAACCTTGCTTTTTCCATAAGATAAAAGCCTAAAGTAAGACTTTTAATCTAAGCCCTTGCTTTTTCCACAAGACTCAAGTTGACCAACTAAAATTAGTTCCACCACTAAAAATAGTTCTACCACTAAAATTAGTTCCAATACTAAAATTAGTTCCACTATTAAAAATAGCGATGCATGGAAAGTATGAGACACATATTCCAACAATCTCCCACTTGTTGAATACTTTCCTTTAGGGAGGCCACAAACCTACTCTTTAGCAGCCCCTCCGGCCACGAAGCCCATTTCTTCCTTGCACCAAGTACACTTCTTCGCCATCATGAGTCTCATACTCATTGAACCACTCCTTGTGACGAGTCATATGAGCAGACGCTCTCGAACCAACCAACCATGCATCATTGAATGCATGCACACATAAAGTTCACGCAAGATACACATCACCTTCTTCATTCGTGCATTCTCCTTGTCCAAAGTGAGGATTATCAAGAGGCTTTTGCCCTTTCTTAACTTGCAATTCTTCTTGAAATACCCTGTTTTATCACAAATCCAACACTTTTCGGGCTATTTTATAGAGTAATAGATTTATCTCTAGTCTCCACTGGTACACTCTCATCAACTTATCCCACAAATCCTTTTAGTTTTCTTAGTAGAGACATTCAACAACATAGAGTTAGTGTCCCACTCTTCCTATGTCAACCTTGCAGTGCTTTACGTGTCATGACGATTTGTAGACTGTCTTAGTCAAGAGATCATTTTAAGTTTCCACAACTCAAAGTTCTTGGGAAATAACTCAACTGCAGGATCATGTGAAAGCCCTTTTGTGTAAAAACTCAAACAAAATCTTACTTCTTGTATTAACTTAAACCAACTTACAAATACAACATGAAGCCATTAAGGCTCGAATCAAGACTTACATACACACTCCACCGTGATCTAGTATGCAGCCTTCCAACACAAATTTGCACCAGCCCTTAACCTATTAACATGTTCTTTACCAAACAATAGCCGCAACAACAACCTCTTTTCTAGATCTAGACCGATCCTAGGATTCCACCAACTTGTCTCTTGCAAGTTTCGACTAATTGTCACCTATCTCTTACAATGAGAGCATGTACTTTTATAATTGAGCACATCCTAAATTTAACCTTGTTTTTTCCACAAGACAAAAGCATAAAATAAGACTTTTAATCTCCGCCCCGCTTTTTCCTCAAGACTCATGTTGACCAACTAAAATTAGTTCCACCACCAAAAATAGCGACACATGGAAAGTATGAGACACATATTCCAACAAATTGATCCTTCTTCTCATCGACGAAGACATGTACAAGTGTTGGAGAACATTGTTGGTGGTGGCATTTGATCTTGGGTATGCAACCATTGCAACATGCCATTTAAGTTTTCATATACTCGATTGAAAGCATATTTAATTGGGGTAATAGGAATAAGGATTGGAAAGTGGGACAAGATTCAAAAGCCACAGATGTTGGCGTACTTGAAAGAGCAAGAAGAAACTAACTTGCAAGTTGCAAGAGCTCACTCTAGAACAGTTCCTTTGCAAAGGAGGGTTTAGGAAAACCACCCACACTCAAATCATCATTTTATTCAAAGTCAAATTGAAACTCTTATCTCTTGAAACTCCCCTAAATGAAGATGCCACCTCGCGAAAGAGAACAAAAGGACCCCTGGAACAAGCATTCAACATGGAGAAGAGGGACATTGTTGATGAATTGGTTGCTTGATGCATTTATGCATGTGCGTCGTCCTTGATGTGTAGAGGCCACCGCTGTATTGGCAACCAAAGGTGAAAGGCATTAATGAGGCGCCACAAAGGTATAAAGGTCCTAACTATGAGAAGGCTCACACATCCCTCTTGGTGAAAGAAGTGGAGTGTATACAAACTTTTTGCAGCCAATCAAAAACTCCTAGAAGGATTCATGGGTGTCCTTTATTTCGGATGGATGAAAAGATGTGTGAAACATACTTCTATTCAACATTGTTGTAGTATGCTTTAAAGGGGCAATGTTTTTAAAGACCGTTGATTGTGAGAGTGAAGTGAAAGATACTCAATTCATTGCTAACATTTTGATTGAGGTTATTGAGTCGGTGGGCCCCCAAAACATTGTCCAAGTCTTCACAGACAACACAAAAAATTGCAATGCAACAAGGTTGATCGTAGGAGAGAGATACAAACACATATTTTAGATGCTTTGTGCGGTACACTCCCTTAATTTGATATTGTAGAAGATTGGAAAAATCTCATGGATAGAACAAATTTACACGGAGATAAACAAAATTCAGATGTTTGTCACAAATCATCACGTCTCAGGCCATTTTTAGGAGATTCTCGAGGTTGGAGTTGTTGAAGGTAAGGGAACAATTCATTAGTTTCTAATTTATATAATCTAAGTTATCTAACTTTCAATAATTCGTACTTCATTAAATTCTTTTAATTTCTTTTTATAGGTTGTTGAGACCAGATTTGCCTCTCACATGCTTGTCTTGAAATGACTTGTGAAGGTAAAACATGCCTTAAGCAATATGGTGATTGACAACATTTGGACCGTGTGGAGGCAAACAAACACAAAAAGAGCCCATAAGATAAAATCATTGATCCTTGATGATGATTGGTGGGCCAAGGTTGAGTATTTGCTTAGTTTCACAGAGCCTATTCTTTTTTATGATCAGATATGCAAACACAAATAATGTTTGCATAAGAGAAATTTATGATGGAATTGACTCTATGCTTGAAAAATTAGAGAGATCATACAAAACAAAGAGCAAGACCTTGAAGAAAACTTCTATAATGAAGTTAAGAGTGTGGTTATGAGGAGGTGGAATAAAATGACCACCCCATTGCATCTCCTTGCCTATGCCCTAAATCCCAAATATTATAACAATGAAATAGTTGGGTTACTTGATAGCAACCACCATATGATGACCAAAAAGTTGCAAATGAAATTAGGGCAACATTTAGGAGGTTGTTTCTTGATCCATTTGTAGCTAGTGTGGTCCACAATGAAATGGGGATGTTTATATCTTCAGAAGGTAGGATGGGATAAATACAAGACTCATTTGTGACAAGTACAATATGACTCCAATCAAGTGGTGGTATGTACACGGCCATGATGCCAAGTACCTACAACTTGTTGCCATTAAAATTCTCTCACAGGTATAAAATTTAATTGAAAATTGTTGTTTATCAATTAAAATTTAAGATATTAACACATTTTTGTATATTATTAGGACTTTTTTTGTAATTGTGTGTTTAGTAATTTTTCAGCAAAACAAAATAAGTGTACACATGCCTTTCCACTTAGCTAAACGAAACAAGTTGGCATCTAAGAAGGTTGAGGATTTGGTATTTGTACATTCCAATTTGCACCTCCTATGCACAAGGTGAAGACTATACTAGAGGTCCTAAAAGCGTTGGGGTATTTATCCAGGAGACTACCGACTTTGATGCTTCTGTTGCTACTTTTGCCCAACTTTCACTACTTGGTATTGATGATGAAAATTCAAGGAGTTCTTCACAAGGGTTGGACAATGGAGCTAGTGCCAATGGGAGTGGAGCTGCTAGTGGCATTCATGGAGCTGATTTTGAGGAAAATCTAGATGATATATTCTAGAATCTAGATTATAATCATGTACATATGAAAATTTAAGCAAGTTGAATGTTTTGAACTTTCATGAATACAAAGTATTTTAAGTGTTTTATCTTTTATGGACTAAAAATGAGTATTATGCATTATATATATTGTACGGATGTTTCTATGTTGTTTCATACCAAATTTTTTTTTTAAAAATTGGCGTTTTTTTGCGTGTCGAGCCCGTACTCACTCCGTTTTGTGGCAACCTAGAGTTTTGATGATTTTGTTCATTTTAAATTTTAATGCCGATAATGCACATAACATTGATATTAATACATTTATACTAGGTTACCAAACAAGCAGGTAGCGGCCTCGGGAGCGGGAGCGGCGACGGGAGCGGCGTGGGAGCCTACGGATTCGTTTTTTTCCTTTTTTGGCAATTTTTTCCGTTTTTGGATTTTGGGTGAAAAAAACACAAGGAAAGAAAAAATTTGCCATTTTTGGAAAGGGTCCGGGAAGATGTAGCAGTAAAAACTTGGATGAGCCATAACTTTCATTTTGTGGCTCCGTTTCAGGTGTCGTTTTCTCTAAAAGTGTATATTTTCTCGAGCTCTACGCATTGATGGCAATATTTTTCTTATTTTCATAAAATCCATTTTTGCACCTTTTTGGACCAAGCAACTTCTTGCAATCTTCTGAATTTAATTTTATTCGTTTTGTATATACTGTACATTATTATAAATTTATAGTTAATAGTATAACTTGTCTTTTATCTTGTTTTTCATATACATAATATGTGGTTTATAATTAAATTCCTATTTAGAAGGCTGAGATTTATATATTTTTTAATTTTTATATAGTTTTTGTACTGCCGTATCCTACGCCGTATCCGGGGTCAAAATTTTTTTGCCGTTTCCGCGTATCGGATACCCCGCTCCCGCTCCCGTATCCAAAACGTTTCGGTAACTTAGCATTTATATATTATATATTTGGACGTCTCGACATTTAACAAAACCTAGGGTACCAAAAAAATCGCTGATTCTCGGACCCATTTCTAGGTAACCTAGGATAACAAAGGAGAATGGTAGACATTGTTTTTGCCCTTAAATCCAAAAAACTTAAAATTCAGCCATCGACCAAGTTTTGATTCTAAGAACATTAAATCTTTGTAAGCCATCAATTATCAATCTATGTAGAATAAGATATCATTGATGAAATTTGTGATTGTGGCAATAAGAGGCCTAAAACCATCAAGAGAACTTAGAAGCAACATAACTAAGTATAATGCTTGTAATTTTAAGTTCAAAGAAAGTTATACAAGCTAAGAGTCTTAATAGAGAATGTCAAGATGTTTCTTTATTTGTCATAAATATTTGATGTCATTGTCACAACGTTTGTGCCAAGGCGTTGATAAGGTAAGATTAGGGACGGATTTGGCGACATGTGAGATGCCAATATCATCGCGGAAATTTGTTGTTATTGTGCATAAAAATTGATTTCATGGAATATTAAGGTTTTACGATTGGAAGGTGTCATAATTGTTGAAATATTTCTTAGACAACTCAATTTCCAAGCATGGCTTTTTGCGACTGTTATGTACTTGGACAAATACATATTACTCACGGTTAGAGAGATTGGCTATATGGAGTTTGTTGTTCGGTAACTTATGGGAGCTTTTCATCCCCATACTCTTATGTTTTTTATGACGTGACAAATGTATATTGATCCATATATGTTCCTCATTTCTTTGACACTACACAAACTTTGCAGATTGATTCTATATCCTATTTTTGGAGCAGTCAATGATTTTATAATATGCAAATGGAAGTCTCTTCAGTTGGTAGTTGAAAAGGGAAGTACAAATTATAAATCGTTATCTGGAGAAAGAAAAATAGGAAGCAAAAGGACTATGGAGGACGTGTAGCTGAGATTAATTTTTGTCTCATTCTTTCATACCTTGTAATAAAGAATGAAATAAATTATATTAATGTTCGTGACTTACCAAAATAGCTAAATGGGACTCAAAAAGTAAAATCAATTATGAAAGAGAAGTGCTAGGATTAAAACCCCTAAGGTTATGAAAAGAACCTAAACATAAAGTACAAAATAAAGCGGATAAAGCAAGAGGGGGTGAACCTAAAGTGGTTAAACCCCTAGTCATAAGACATGGTACAAGCATAAATAGCCCTATGAGGGAAGGGACACTTAGATAAACACGGAGCAAGAGTCATGAGGGGGCAAGTTAGTCTAAACCTCATGGAGGGGGAAAAGACTGCAAACCCTGCTACTCCAAAAGATATGGCGGACAGTCTGAACCTGTAATTTTATGGGAGAACAACCTTAGCTGGCCAAGGGGAATCCTCAAGCCATGTGATACATTGATGCTAGAGATAGTCGTGTTGAATGATAATGCCATCTATGATCCGAGAAAAATGCTCAACATAGAAAGCTATCTTGGGGTTGAGTAGTTTTTGTTAATGTCCTCTTTGAAAACTCTATTGATGACCTCCTCTGAGGTAAGAAGGTGAGGAGGGGCAGCTAAAGAATACCTGAATTCAGGAAGTTGATTAATAGAGTTGTTAGTCAATTGAAGTAGAAGATTGGTCTCAGAATACCAACAACGCTGATGTCTAGTGGGGTTCAATTAGGCAATCCTCTTGAAAGAAGAGTGCCAAGTAGGGGGATCTCTCATGATTTGCAGTTGAATCACCCAAGAGTCTGAGTCTGTGAATTTAGAAATAGCCTGAAAATACACTCAAGGTGAAGTAGTGGGTAGCAATCTATGCTTGGATGATGCACAGAGGAACTGTCCCTTTGCAGCGACTCATATGTCGTAGCATGAGTTTGGACTCTCTAAACAAGCATAGTGAGACGGCCTCAAACTAGAGCCCCAAATGTCAAACCAATAGAGAACAATAGGCTTAATAATAACATAGAATAGGCACATCTTTGAAGAGATATCTTGGAAATGTATTTAAAAATTTTGGTGCACTAAGCCTAAAATTAAGGCATATCCCATACAAAGACGCGATTGAGAGGCAGTGTACAAAAGATGGACCCAATCTGGTAAATAAATAATTTGATTAATTCACGATGAAATCATATGCTTGTATTCTCGGAAGCTTGAGGTTAATATATTGATCTGATGTTGGAATACGTTAATCTTCCAACTCTCGCAGCCAGACCATACATACATACCGAATTTCACCAGAGCTTAGAATGGTTATAGACTGTAGACTATTTGGTATGGACCTTCAAGAACAGGGGCAGACAAATAATTTCAGCAACAATCTCATATATATATATATATATATATATAAAATGATCATCATTTCACATTCAAAATTCACAAGTTCAACATTTGTGAAGATTCAAGAGTCAAGAGTAGCTGGTACATTAGAATATTTAAAATTACAAAGCATTTAAGAGTATGTTTGAGCCATTAAAAAATTGAATAAGTAGATGTGCTCGTAGCAACATAACTACAAATCTCAATGCAGGAAAAATAAAAGACTAGCTATCTCAATTGTGGTCTAAAGAGGTAAGATCCTCCTTCCCCGATATTATAAAATATGAAACACATAAGGAATCACTCATGCTCGCAGAACTCTCAATCTAAGTAACCACATTCGGTGAATCTGATGTAAAAAATTTGAAATTTGCCTAATACCAACTATGACTAAAAAATCTGTTGAAATTCGTTGAAATTCATTAAAATTCGTTGGAATTCATTCTTTCTTTTTGAATATTTAATCTAAAATACAAGCATAATACTTCTTTTAGTCGAATTTAATCACGAATTTTATGGCTGATTTTTGTAGTAACGATTTTTTTACGAATTTTATCCTCCATGAATTTGAATGCGGCAACTTAGCTCTCAACAACATTAGGTGGGTGACAGGTGTGGATCATCAATTTAAAGTCAACCTGAGAGGTCAACCTGAGAATCTTCCTTAAAACTAGCTTTTTTAAATTCACATTTCATAATTTAGAAGGCCCTCTTTGTGAATGGATGAACACCAGGTTCTTTGTTGTCTTTGATGTCAGCCGGGGTTCTCTTAATATTATGGATAAAGTAGTACATCATGGGTATAGACTCTAGAGTACTTGGTATGGACTTTCATGAACAGGGGTGGGCAGGTAATTGTATATCAATCTCATATATATATATATATATATATGTATGATATTTTAAAACGATCATCATCTCACATTCAAAATTTAAGTTCAACATTAGTGAAGATTCGAGTCAAGAGTATCTACCACATCAGAAAATTTAACATTATGAAGTGTTTAAGAGTATGTTTGAGCCATTAAAATTGAATAAGTACATGTGCATGTAACCGCATAACTACAATTATCAAATAAAAAGACCAGCTATCTCAATCTTGGTCTAAAGAGGTAAGATCCTCCTTCCCTGATATTATAAAATATGAGTTATATAAGGAATCACTTGCTGTCACTCTCAGTCTCACTCTCAACAGCATGAGGTGGGTGTGGAGCATCAATTTAAAGTCAACTTGAGAGGCTGTGCTTTCTAGAATCTTCCTTAAAACTAACGTTATTCACATTTCATAACTTAAGAAGACCCCTTTTTGTGAATGGATGAGCACTAGGTTCTTTGTCCTCTTTGATGTCAGCCAGGGTTCTCTTTACATCATGCATAAAGTAGTATGTGCTTCAATTCCTTTCAGATGGTTCAAACTCTACTGGGCTTTGAGTCCCATGGAAACACTATGGAAACAAACTGGGTGGGTTTGTTGGGCTGGGATGACTGGTTGAGATGGGGTGTTGGCAGGCAAAAGGCCCAAATTCAAACCCTCTAGGGCTGAGAGCTCCATGGAAACACTATGGAAACAAAACTGTGTGGCTGTGTTCCCGTGCTAGGGAGGTCTCATATGCATTACACACTCATGGAACTAAATTTTGACTTTAACCTTTTATTAACAAGAACATTATTTCACCACCTAGAAAAGAAGACGCAAGAATAACTGTTGTTGCTCAGGGCTACTCTGAGGCACGAAGTGTCCAACATTTGGTTGATTCCCATGCAAATCTCTTTCCTTGCATCTTACGACGGATCTCCCAACTTACATTGTAAGAAAACAAAGGCAATAACATGTGTGCAAGTTTTAAACATTTTTATCCTCGTCCAAAAACCTGATCAACAGAATGCATGAAATTAGCCACCTTTGAATCATTCAATAAGGACCTTTTCTTTGTCATTTCAGTATCATTCCACTTCAGCTTCAATGCGTAAGCTTCCATGTGAATTGGTTTGTTGAGAGTCTAGACCATTCCACATTTAATGTATCCTCTCTTCCAGATGTGGATAATAAGATCGATCCCTCTTATCTGCAAGAAATTTAATCATTTCATTTAGATTCAACAGTCTCATACACTTATCCCAAACAAGGAGAATCAATGTCTATATATTGGATCACATCAACTAATGGGCTAATAATATCACAATGGATTTCACCTCAAATATAATCCTGTTATCTAGAACCAATCTCTAGACCTCCATACCAACCTCCATACATTGTTGCTACCACTAGGTCCAGTTCAGTAATGCATGTGAAGCTTAGTGCTTTATGTGCATCGAGAAATCATTGAAATAGAATTTAGCAGGTTGCAAAATTTGTAGATGCAAGTTTTAGCAACTCTACTTTAATGTACAATTTGTAAGTGGATATGGCTTAGTGGTGGTCTGTTTTGAACATCTGTATTTTTATTCCTTGAACAATGTAAGGAGAAATCCAACCAAACCTCACAATTTTAGGTCATTGTTTCTGACAATAAAAATACAAGGCGCACAATTAAATTTATCAGATGCTTTGGGTATCTGTATCTGATGTATCTGATATGGTTTTGGGCATGGATACAACAAGAAAGCATATCAGATACTTAAATTTTTTTATATTGTATAAGATTTGGGGATATGGTTTGGATACAGCCATGCCATATCTAGACTGGGCCACATCCCTCGGGATGTTGAAAAATATGTCAAGTGTAGGTAATATGTGTGAAAAATTAGGCTGGAATTTTATGTTGCAATACAAACGATAAGCACAGGGATGATGGTTTTCAGCATTATGTTTTAATTTTTTACAGAGTTACGCACCACCAAATAATAGCTTGCTTTGATTTTTGAATTCATTGTCATTGTCTTCGAGTAATGTTTAATAGTACACGGATGCCTGTAGTGCTTCTCTATCATATTAGTGGATATCCTTTCTCACAAAAAAATCCCTTTTAAATATCTTAATTTGTGAATTGATTGAAGGAGCTTCCATGCCTCTGATATTGTTCTAGTAAATGTGATGTTTCTATTTGACCTCTTTCATTAAGCAAACTTTTTCTATGGCTGATTTGCATTAGAAATCATGCAAGCTCTTATTTATCTACTTCCAGAGTTTTGATGTCATGTGCATATAATCACTTTCTGCATTACATACTTTGTATTCACCTGCACGGCATATGGACCCTGACCTTGTCTGTAGCCACACAAAGACCCTTTGAATGATGAAGACCATTTTTGTTCCCATAATGAAAACTGGATCTTAAGAAATATGGCCTTGCAGGACAAGAAAATAATAAAAATTAACAAGGTCATGTTTCATTGATCTGTCAAGCCCTTCCTATATGGTGCATACCATCTTCATAATGATGGTGAGAAGATCCTACATTGATTGGAGTGTCACATATTTAAAAATGTGAAACTGAAATTTAAATGTGCTCCCTATGTTAATTGTCAAACAAGAAACCAATAGACAACATATCTTTCTTGTGGAGGTGGGATTGTTGTAGAAGCCTCTACATAAGTAGAAGATTATCCACCAGATGCACAATCAGCAATAGCGTTGGCAACAGAAGATTGACAAGAATGAATCTATCAACACTACTTTGTTCATCTAGCATTTTTGGCAATAATGAAGGAACAATCTTGTTTTGCTCACATTGGGAAACTACTGTAAGCCCCAAGAAGTGGCCTTAGCCCTCAAATAACTGCGCTGCCATGTTGCAACGCACATCACAGCAGTTAACCTTAGCACCTTTCCCTTCTTCATTTCGAGAATTGTACAATGCCTCCATAATGGGTACTTGGGATCAATATTTGGTGTCACTGCTATTGTCCACAATAAGAAGATTGTGTAATGATAAAAATTCATTGTCTCCACAGCAAAAGAGCTTCCTCTAAAGAAAAAGATCACTGCCCACCACATGAGAATTGCTGTCTAATAGTATGAAATGGCTTCCAAGCGCTTAAAGTTTGTGCCCATAAGCAATTTCCTATAATCTGCACTTGAAAGACCTCAAGTCCCTGGCACAAAAAAATAATTCTATATCATTGAGATCCATGAGAGCCTTGAGCGGGCCCTCCCCCACTCAAAAGCTATGCTCAGGTATTGACTTGTCAGCGTGAGACCTGTAGATATGGCAGTGTCTGTGGGTTGAGGCGGAGTAGCTTGCCTCATTTGTGATAGCCTCAGGTCTAGAGTATCATTGGTAATTTTGATGTCCATTCTAGATACATGCAGTTGCATGTTTAGAGAGGCCAACCTCTTATCCATGATGTCTTCATTGTAGTATGCTACTCCTCCCCACCTCATTGCCCTTTATTGTGCGCATTGAGGGGGACCTGTATCTTGACCTTGATTTGAAGATTTCCCAATATTCCTTAGTGGGTGATGTTATTCTTTTGGGTGATTTCAATTCCTAGATAGGAATCCGCCAAACACGTATTCATGATCTTGCACATGATGAGTTATGTCTTTAGTATCCAACCCTTGAGGAGTTTGGTTTATAGAGAGAATCATCGGATGGAAATATTGCAGTCACAACGTATAGAAGGCACCTTTTGTTCTGCGTGCGCAACCGTGCGCACTTTTCCTTTATGCCCTCGCATGCCCTTCGCAACATGCACGCACACTCTCATGGCCGAATAACACTCGCTTGCAATTGCACGCCGAACTTGCATTTCCCCGATCATAAGGGTCGGCATTTATTTACTATATATGTAACATGACTAGACAACTAACCATAGTGAGGCATCCACCGAAATGAGAGGTGGACGCCTTACCCTATATACTATATATTTATGTTGGTATATAGATGTAGAGGACACCGACATCCCCTAGATATAATATAGATAGGGAACTCTTTGTAGGGGGTTGGGAGGTTGACGGCCAGCTTAGCCCCATTTATATCCATGGGGCGTGAGGGCCTATATATATATGGATTGGCTATATGTAAAGGGAGGGGGCACTAGAACTAGAACTATAGCCATAATCGCTCCTACCTCCTCTCGCCAACCCTTGTGCATCCCCTCTCCACCCCACTAGATAGATGGGATATATACACAACCCAATCCATATATAAATAGGGCCCTTCCTCTCTATATATAGGCCCTATGTATATATGGGGAAGTGCCTCCTATTTATCTATCTAAAATAGCCCCATATATAGATAAGTCGCCCAACTATATAAGGGAGGGCGGGGGTGGTTGGGCGCTTAAACCTAATCCTTATCCATTTGAACTCAACCTCCTATACCTAGATGGATATAATATAATATATAGGGTGCCCAAATTTCCCCTGCCGGGCATACATAGTTGGTGGGCCTATCTCCAACTCCAAATACTCCATACCCAACTCCCATACGCAACAATACTCTTTCCCATACTTTGTGAGAGAGAGTATCTATGTATTTATTGTGCCATTTGGGCCCCCTATCTATTAATGTTGTTGCCGCCGACTATATAGATCCCCCTCTATATATATAGGCAAGGGAGGGGGTGCCCTAGTTCAAAGGTTACTATATGAAGGCTAAGGCTAATTAATATAGATATAGGGTGTGACCCTATGTCATAATCGGACTAACCAAATCGGGATAATGATTGATGATTGGTCTCATTTGAGAGAAAGAAAGTCCGTTAATCCTTCCTATCCCAATAAAGTTGCCCGACGCGTAAGGCTTCGGCCTCCTTGTGCTTGCTTGCAGATTGTGTAAACTTTATGCCCGACGCAGAGCCTTTAGAGCCTCACGTAATCCATCAACATCTTTGCTCTCTTTCCTCACCTCTCTCTTGCGCCTTCTTTGCATAAAGATAGTCTTGCACAATTCCGCATACATTGTGTGCAACACCTCCTTCAACATCCACATGGAGACTCCCGATTTCTTCAGGACTTGCCAAGTGACACTTTCCTAGTCTTGTGACACATTAGAGAATTGTATTGCATAATCGTTGGAATTGGAAGCACAACTGTCACGCACATTCAGAGGAAGTTCAACCGTCATGCATGGAAGACATAATGACTTATAGAATCGCTTTTTTTTAATTATGTTTTGTTGTAATCGCCTTTATGGAATTGTTATATAAATATATAACATACACAATCGCATAAGGGTTATTGGTTAGTTGGCAATTATTCACATATCGACACCCACGAGAGCCGAACCGAGATAGTAGGAATACTTGCATACTCTGCGTATCTTGTAATTCTTACACCACCTTTGTGTAAGCCATTCCAGATCTAGGTAAATCAACCTCGAAACATTCCCCGCTGATCACAAGAACTTTCTCTCTTAGCCTTATCAGAATATCAATACCTTCAGTAGTTATTACGTATTCATCATTATTAAATAAAAGTTGCATTTTTCTGAAAATAAGACTTTGTTTCATAACCGTGTGTTTGGTTCATTGCACTAATAACTTGTGCCCTCCCCTTATAATCCCCGCACTGTCTCTAACGTAGGATTGACCCCGCACATGGTTCCGATCTTCGTGTTGTGGATCACCTTTCTCTAGATGGTGGAATCACAAAGTCTTTATGTTCTCAATGGGCTTCCTTGTTTCCACGATTCTTGTGAATTCACTTGTTTCTCCATTGGGGGAGCAAGCACATTGGATTATGTTCTCACTTGCAGATAACTCATCCGCCACAATCAGGATTTTATTATTTATCATTAGCCCCCACTTGGTAACCACGTTGCTTGAATTTTTCCCTTGAAATCGCTTCTCACTCTTATCCCCGTTGCCTCCCACCATGCCCCCCAACACTTGCCACACCACGGTCGATTTGACAATGAGTACATCATTCAATATGATGCTCGACTCTCCCAACTTATGTTCCGATACTATTCACTTCCTCTTTTCACCGTAGAGTCCATATATGAGTTATTGCGTCATGCCCTTTGGGACGTAACCCTTGACTCTTGTAGCTCACCTCGGCCCCATGGGTCCTACTTGTATGAAGTGTGTTACGATGACGAATGTAAATCCCTTCATCGATACTTTTCCCCCTAGCCCATGACCCTCCCGTCATACCCTCCACTCCTAGAGATTATTGATGTCTTCTATGACGAAAGAAATATGAGTTTCTTATGTATAAATAACTTGCTCTCTTGGATGCCATCCAATATTCCATTAAGTTCTTTTCGCGCACTTTCCTCTCGAGGAAAGCCCTCCTTCGTACATCGACCCTGTCATGGGTTTCCCTATGCTAGATCTCTTTACAATATCCCAAACTAACCCACTGTCATTGTCTCCACTCGACAACAATCTTCTATTGTTTTCTTTGTAGGTACAATTAGGAGGGCTACGTGGAAGTTGTGCACCAACAAAGCAATGGATCGCGAGGGCCTCCAAGCTTAGTCCCCCAAATATGGTGTGGATTCCTTTGCCTCGCCCATTGGTGAAGCTATTTAAAGTGGTTGTTTACTTGGGTTTTTCTCGTTTTTTCGCCGCAACACATAATCCATCCCATTCATAGGCTTGGGGATTGCTGCAACCCTAGGAATTATAAGATCGTTATGATTGAGAATTCATTTGCCAAGCTTTATGCCATCAGTATTAGACATGCAACTTGTAGAGCACTTAGAGAGAGGTCATCGAAGAGCAGGGGGCATGCCATATTCGAGAGAGAATAACAAACTATTGACCACATCCTTACACTCGGCTATTATTGTGGAGGCTTGTCCTCGGTCTTCCAAAGTATTTTGTTGTTTTGTAAACTTTCAAAGGCCTTTGACTCGATTCTAAGACATTTGTTTTTCCACAAGTTGCGTGATGTCGACATTCCATATTCTCTCATTACCGCCACTTGGAGGCTATATGAGATGATTATTGGGCAATTTTATACTTCTTAGTCTTTATAGATTTGTGAAATGTACCATTGGGGTCAAGTAGGGATGCCCTCTCTCATTAACCCTCTTCAACATTTACATCGATGAGCTAGAGGATTTTCTTTGACAACATACCCATGTTGATGATGGTTGCATTTTACATGATGTGGTGATAACTACACTTCTTTTTTCCGACAACATTGTTCTCCTCTCACTTTGTTGATGGTTTATATAGACAACTTGATACCCTCGCTCGTTTTTGTGAGCTTCGTTAATTGGTGGTCAACCTTAACAAAACCTAGGTCATGATATTCAATACCTCCAAACATTCTCTTCCTTGGTTCCAATTCCTCTACAAAGGGGAACCTTTGGAGATCACATCGGCATACACTTACTTGGGGGTCAATTTTTTTGGAGAATCTTTTAGTATGAAGCTTGCTTCTCATTCATAACTTTGTGAGGGATACAACTCCTTTCTGCCTTAGATTGCCAATGTTTTCAGATCCACTTTCGGGATATCCCTTCAAAGGTGCACCTCTTCCATACATACGGTCATCAAGCCAACAATTTTTCATTGGTCCAAGCTTTGGGGACCTAGTATGAGATTTGTCGATTGGGCTTGTATTGAGAGGCTCTAAACTCCCATGATTCAGTGTATGACCCATTGAAAACAGATTGTTCCTCATTGCATCATTCAAGTTCATTTTTCTGCACAAGCTCTATGCCTTGAGACTATCTTCATGCTTACTTTCTACATTCAAAAGTTCAGCACCATGGTAAGTTTAGCTTAAGGGCGTGAGAGGTATCCATATTTAGCCTTATGTTCTTAAGAGAGAATCACATCATTGATCCCCGATAGATGTCAACGTTTTTGGTATTATAAGACTAGTTTGCTTCTCTATCTATTGACATCTCTATTGATAAGTTACCTCCTTTTAGATACTCCTTGGATGCCCCTAATTGGCTTCTTCCCATAAAGAAGGTCATCGTTGGAGTTGTAAGAGAGGATATCTATAGCTAGTACATCCATATCACTTGGACCTCTTCTCAACCGTTCATCCCCAAACATTTCTTGTGTGTGGTGGATGGGTCATTCATGCCCTAACTATCTCCAATGTCATTGGTCTCACAACTTGCAGTTTCCCCTTGGCTAGTTGAGGGTGTGCTCACACTAGTAATGAGTAGGGACAGATCATTATATTCCACGTGGGACCAAATTTGTTGTCTTTGCTCCCTCCAACAGGCAGAGATGGAGGACCACCTCATTTTTAGATGCCCCATTTATTATTGGATCTGGGGGAGATACCACTCACTTTACAGAGGCTTGGGCAACTCTCTATTTAGTTTCTTTTGGTATTTGAACCAACGATGCCTGACTCTTTTTCTTTGAGAGGTTGTCACCCTTCGATGTAGGTCCCTATAGGAAGCCCTTGAGGCTGATCACCTCATTCTTTCAGCCCATCGTGGAGGTTGGTAGCATTAAGCATCCTTTGGATACTATTGCTTAACATACTGATGAGGGCAGGTCAGTGAGGCGATGCTCATCTCTGCACAACACTATTACTAATGTTTCCCAACACACTCTCTTGGTGATGGGGATCTGCTCCTCTTTAGCGTCATGGATGTGCTCCTTGGTGTCGTGGATCTGCTCCTTATTGATTGCTTCCCTGTAACGGGACATGCACACATTAGGAGTTTATTTTTTGCCACCACATTAGGAGTTTATTTTTTGCCACGGGAGTTTCTTCAGCCTTGGATGTTAGGAGGGATTCTAGGGGGAGTGTTTTACTTCCTCCTAGGATTACCCAACTTGGCCCCCTTAGCCCTAGACACTCCCCAATGAGCATTATTAGATCCTGCATTGGCCCTTTCACAGTGATAGATGATGACACAAATGATTCCTTTGTCCCAAGCACGGTTAGAGATGTTTGATAGGACTACCATCCAGTCTTTCCAACTTTCATCAGCCCATGCTCTTTGGGGTTCTTGCTTCCTCCACATGGCTATTTGTATTGGTACCTTAACCACATGGGTTGGGGTTGGGTTTACTCTTTGATCCCAGGGTCCTTTTACCCACTTTCTATTACAATTGGATGTATTCTCAAGTCCCATTGACCTACTTTTGGTCATTCGTGGACATTAATATAATATCATTTTATTTAATTTCTGTACGTTACAAGAAATAACGGAAAAAGACTGTATTATATTTGTGAATCAGTAAAAATTTGTGTCCATGAGCTGCAAATTGGTCTAAACTTCTTGTCTAATGGCTGCAGCACAAAAATCACCGAGAAAAGACTGTTCTCAAGCTGCATATTCATTTTGAATGTGTGCCAGATAAAAATAATAGCCCACAAACTCCAAAACTCTGTCAAAATGAGGAAAAAGTGTTTATTCAAAATCTTTTAAGGTGTGTAAGTTAGGGTTGCTACATTTTTGTTCTTTTGTTGTGTTTCTCATTATGATTTTTCGGGATATCCTTCTAGGTTCATTCCCATTTTTGGGAAGACATCCCATGAAATTTTGGAGATGACCTAGACATCGCTTGTGTATCTATGTACCAATACTTGTGTACTTGGTGCAAATACATCTTTGTACAATGTACCTCCTTTGCTATTGATTGGTTTTAAGCACTCTTGCTACTTTGATGCATAAATATATGTGGGCGCATAGACACATATATACACAATCTTATGTCAAGGGTGGTTATTATTAATTAACTTTTCTATGTATTATTTGAATATATTCATTGAATATATTACACTATAGTATGGTCTCCCAAGAATATTATAAGTAATTGCTCTGTGGAAGAACTGACTTAAACCTTTTGGAAGAATCACCTAATATCCAACTCCTTGAAACTTTTGTAAGAATCACCACATATCCAATTCTTTGAAACTTTTGGAAGAATCGCCTTAAATCTCTTTATATAGAATTGGACTTCATGAAGGGTGACCATTTATAGATGGATAAATAGGGAAAGTAAATCAAGAGATGAAATATATACTTAAGAATATTCAATAGGAAAATAATCATGTTTTCTGAATATCTATTGATTATGTTGGCACCTGAAGAGTGGGTTTGTTTTAGTCACATTATTATTATTATCCAGGCATCTTATTCTGAAGTATCACCCTTTTGCATCGATTTATAATGTACTTTCCTTCTAGTGGAGTTTTCTTCTTTTGGAAGCGGGTTGCTTTCTTGGTGTCTTAAGCTAAGCGAGTTTTTTCACCAAAATTATCTCTTTCATATGACGCAATAGCCTTCTTATTATATAATTATCAATATGAAATTATAGCTACTTGAAGATCTTAGTGTTGGCTTGTATTACATATCTTTATGGTTGGCTCCTTGTCCAAATTCTTTCACTTTGGTGCCTATTTTTTGATTAATAAATCAGTAACAAGTCAGACCTGCCATGGGTGTATGTGCTATCAAAAATTGCATGCTGTTCGACATAAAATCCCGTCAAAGGGGTATTTCTTTTGCCAATTTTTTTATGTACCTAGCCATATGATATTGGGGCAATGGAGTAGCTGACTTGAGGTGCACATATACCATGTTAGTTATATTGGGTAAATGGGCAACTTGTGGCACAAGTTATAATTGGTAACTAATCGGTATAATGTGTAATGTGTTGGCTAAGGGTTTACCCTAGTCCTAGGGTTATGGGATGAGAAGTTATGTGTAGAGGCTCATAATATAGTCAAGACATCATCAAAAGATATTGTGTTTGGGTTGGGCTCTCGAGCAACAATGTTTTGGAGTTGTGTAATCCTACCTCAAGGGTGTTCTTTTGGATTGAGTGTATTAAATTTGAAGTTGCCGTGCCCTAGAACACCCCAAACTCCACCTTAGGGCAGGTCGCCACCCTTGGGAAGGGCTGGAAATGCCTTCAAAACTGAATTCAACGCAATGCAATCTCTGTATGAGATCACCCTTTGCAAGTTTGAGGGGTTTTGTCCTCAAACCAACTCACTATTGAGAGGTTTCGTTTCTCAATAGGTCTTCCAAGAGGGTTTCCATCCTCAATGAGTGAGAGAAAGCAAAGCGTGCTTCAACTCTAAGAGAATAAATTCTAAAACATGCATAAACATCTTCCAAGCCAAGCAACCCCTTTAAATAGTTAGAGGTGGTGCCAAAACCAAATAGAATCCTCCTAAAGAGGACTGACCTCCTTAGAGACATAATAGTTAATTTTTCTTTTATTTTCAATTTGCTTTTCTCCTTTTTCCCATCCGACCTAACTATACTTAGAAAATTACTTAAAAATAATGCAAAGCTCACAAAAACAACTGAAAATCATGACATTAACTTCCCTTGTTCTTTCCCTTTTAGCCCACGGGAAGTGGAATGGGCCCAAGGTCTTAAAAAGAACTAGCGTTGAGAAGGGGAAATTACAATCCTCCCCTCCCAAAATTGCTTGCCCTCAAGCAATTGCAAGCTTGGATGCTCCAATAATCTGGATCCTATACCTGTCAAATGAAAGAGCTCTTGCCAAAACAAGCTCATATATCTGTTGTCCTTCTCCTAATGATGTTCTTTAGCAGCCCGTGAAGTTTAAAAACTTCCTTGAAGCAAGGATCAACTATTTCTGCCCTTCAAAAAACATCAACAAATTTATTCTTCGTATACTCAGCTGTACTAAAAACCTTCCAAGCTGCTGTAACTTCAGCCCTAGAGCAAGGAATTGATGAATAATCAACAACTTGACAAGCTAAAACATATTCCAAAGTGGCATCTTCATTCTTTGTTCCAACCTTGTCAACTATGGTGGAAGGACATCCCATATTCACAAATATGAGTGTGACTGAAATAATATGGTGGCTGTTAGTGATGATGACAACAGCATTAATGGTGGCAATTTGGCTCATGGCTGTCATGAAAATCACTTTCTCTAGCATTTGGAGGTAGTAATACATCATCCCGTGTTTCCTCCATGCTTGTTGGAGACCCTTTGCATGAAGATTCAAGTTAGGAGCCCTTTCACCATGCTTTGTTGCGCTACTCTGATATTCAAGTGGGCTGCCCCTTGGGATCTTCCTTTGGTGCTTTTGGTTTCTTCATTAGGAGGGATGTATATCAAACCATTCTCCAACTCTTGATGGCATTCTTCACTCAATGGCAAACTCAGAAACATTATGCAAAGCTGACCCAAAGTAGACCACTTGAGAGAGTTACCTTGTTGTAGCAATCTTCTTGGCTGTCCAAAATTGCCATTTGAGGCTGCCCTAAAGAGTTTCTAGGCTGCCTTCTTGCTGCTGTCCTTGGTTGGGTTGTACATTCAATCAAATGTTTTTGTTCCTTTTCCGATCCAAGCATTGGAAAGACTCTATTTCCATGCAAAATGAGATCTTTTGTAATCACGAACTTGTCAACCTTCATTGTGTCATCTCCATCTTAGCTTGCAATCCCATATGCTCCACCATTTGCTTGGGTGGGAAACAAACTCAGTTGCTCTTCCTTTTTATACCTGTACCTGCAAATGGAACAAACTTATTAAGGAAAACAAGGGTTCCCATTATCACTTCTTCATGCCTTATAGACATGATGGCCAACTCTCTCTCATTGCTTGCAACCATCTCATAATCTCCCCTCAAGTTATGGATGTCTGAAAACTCAATCATGTTGTCCCAAAACAAGTTGTAACCTTGCATTTCCTTCTCCAAAATCAAAGTGATAGTGGTTGGAAACTCTTCTACGGCTGTCAACAAAGTGAGAAGGGGGTTGGAAATGTTGTGTGCAATAGGTGAAAGGATGGTACAACAGCTGTCCCACTGAAAACCCTTCATGAAATTCCACAATGACAATGTTATGGGGGCTGGAAACATCCCATTATTGACTGGAAATTCTCCCAATGACTGAAAATTATTCCATTTCATGACTGTCCCCATTTGTGTGGCAGCAAACAAAGTATCTGGCAAACTAGAAATGCTGATAACAGTAGTACAAATATTTGTGACAACATGCTTTAAAACCCATAAGTCAAAGCTCCTTCTACTTACATTCATACCGGGGAAAATGACATGTTAGGTTATAATGCTTTGGACAACAAGATAACATTCATCTTGCTCTTTTCTTCTCAACGTAAAATTCATGAACTCAACATCAACCCCTTGCTATTTTGTCTGGTTTTTAGGGCTGGCAATATTTTTCTTATTTTCATAAAAAAAAAAGGAATTTGCTGGCAAACCCCAATCTGATTTAAATATGATTTTTGGACCAACAAACTATAAAATTTTGCATACGGAACCAATGATTTGATATTTTGGAACAATCAGTTGTATACAAATACAAGATTTCACCCAAATATCACCTTATAATAGTATGATGCATTTTGTATTGAAAACACTTCTCCACATAAATTTATACATTTGATTTAAATTACTGTATATTATTGAGAATACTTTAGAGCAATTTACTGTATATTATGAAAATCAATCAAGTTAGGTAAAATGTATTTTGAGTTGAACATCAGAAAGTACATATTATATAGACTGATAACAGTATAGATAATAGTAGTATAATTACTATTAATTCGTAGTAGTAAACAAAATGAATTAATCTATACTACTATTAATTCGTTTTGTATACTATACACTAATTCGTATATAATTACTGTTATAAAGTAGAGATAATAGTAGTATAATTAGTAATTACTGCATTTTGAGTTTTAATACAGAGATATATATTATATATTATTGTTATAAAGTATAAACAGATCATAATTTATAACATTTAACAATGATGTATAACAGTAACAATAATATAATTTATAACAGTAATATATTCAAACAGTAATATACTTTGTACTCTTTTTTGGTCAAAACTTAATCGAAAATATGCATATGGGCTTATGGCATTCTATAGAGTCACTTCTTGCATCATTTAACAATGTTTTTACATTTAATTTAAGTTTATTTTATGAATTAAATTTTTAAAGTAGTGATAAAGTTGCCGATTAATGCCGATAAATTGCCAATTCCCGATTTCCGAGTCAAAATTTGGCCTGCCGATTAGCTTTTGCCGATCTTCTATTTTTTTGAACTATGCTCCCAACAACTGAAAATTATTCCATTTCATGACTGTCCCCATTTGTGTGGCAGCAAACAAAGTATTTGAAAACTGGAAATGCTGATAACAGCAATACAAATATTTGTGACAACATGCTTTAAAACCCATAAGTCAAAGCTCCTTCTACTTACATTCATACCACCAATGACATGCTGAGTTATAATGCTTTGGACAACAAGATAACATCCATCTTGCTCACTTCTCAACGCAGAATTCATGAACTCAACATCAACCCCTATTGAAGGACTTCTTCTAAGAGCATGTGTATTGATTAGAAGCTGAAAATTTCTATGAAGTGACTGCTGTTTTAAAATTGAAAGTGTAGGGGTTATCTTACCATGTGCTGCCCATAGGTCTTGCCTTCTTCCAAAAGTTCTCTCCATCCTCTTTGCTGTAGCAACTTGAGGAGCTCCACTTGTCATGCCTTGAAGCACAACCTCTTGACCATCAAGTTTGAATCTCAACTCCATAGTTTGATAGTTTTGGGTAAATTCACCCAAAGAATGCAACCATTGAACCCAAGCACTAAATCTTCTCCTCAATACCAACAACATAGAAATCTTCATTTACCTTGTGCCTTCCCAAAGCAATATTGAGGTGTTGGATTCTTTTAATGTGTAGGATGAAGAACTTATCAACAATGCAAATATTGGAATTAGGAACTCTATCCTCTCTAGATTCCAAAATATCACCCTGGATCCCATGCTTCCTTTGTCAAAATAGGAATTGTTGAGTTACCCTCAACACCTCCATCCTTGTGACCCCCAATATTCTCTTCAAACATGTCCCTTCACAATGCTGTTATGAAAATCAGTCAATGGCTCATCCTTAGGAAGTTTGAGGATGGTACATGTGCCTCTATCTTGAGCTCTTCGCATTTAAATGCCCTTTTTGTTTTGATTTCTTCACTATTTTTTGCCACATGCAATCATTGGAAATCAATAAAACATCATCTATTGTCAAAGAATCTTTACCTTCGAGCTGCATATTGGGCTTCTTTTGTTCTTGTTTTATGATTTCTTCCTCTTTCCTCAAAGGGAGAATTCTTTTCTCTTGGGCTTTTTCCACTTTCCTTTGGCATGCACAATAGATTCCTCCATGGGCTGTTCTCTCTCCATTACTTGCAGCCCTGATTTTTCTTCATGCTCCACCATTGCAATTTGGAAATTCTTTTCCTCTTCCTTTCTCAAGGCATGTTGAAGATCCTTCGTGGTGCTTGAGACCTAGGCTCGGGCCTTGATTTACCCTTGCTCACTCCTATGAACTCTGCAAGTGATATGGCATCACGAATCTCATCCGGAAGAGCCCTATACTCCTCATAGCTGGTAGCAATGTTGTGACCCACTGAATGCCTTGTTTCAACCTTTGGAATGGCTTCTTCCCTAGGGAGGAAGGTAGGCTGAAAAGGCCTAGCAACAAATCTGAAAATTGACCTTTGGGGCTGCCTATTGTTATGAACCCCTAAAGAGTTGCCCTCACTATTGGGTTGTCTTGACCCATGAAGTTTTTGTAAAGTTAGGGCTAGTGAATCCATAGTGTCTACAATCTCTTTTGCCCTTCAACAAGTCGATTCAACTTGGCTTCTTCTGAATTTTTGTTAGCCATTTTGGAACCCTCTGATTGCTGTCCTGAAATCTTCTTCTCCCTTCTTTGATAAAAGAGGGATTCCTTATCACCGCCTTGCATGTTTACCCAACAAGCTAGGAGGATTATGCTCGATACCATTGAATGTCCCTTTTGGGCTAAATCTGAACACCAAAGGAACTTGCACAAATCCAAATAGTAAACTGAAACAAAATTGAAATTAAATTCTCAAACCCTAGCAACAGGCTGTAAATATATTTTTATGATAGCAATCAGCCACAAAACTTATAGAAACCCTTCAAAATATTATTCTTCAAAGCGAGAATTAATTGAAAGAAAAATTACCGGAGAATATATCTTTTTTACCAATTTAATATCAGAAAAATTACCGGAGAATATATCTTTTTACCAATTTAATATCAGTTGGAAATTAATTATCAACAAATACCCTTTACAAATATGGTTGGAAATGAAGAATTCCAAGCCCAAACTCAAGTACAAATGAAGATTCCAGCTGCTAAAAATAGGAGGAACACAATGATGATTGAATTTGAAGTTGCTGTGCCCTAGAACACCCCAAACTCCACCTTAGGGTAGGTTGCCACCCTTGGGAAGGGTTGGAAATGCCTTCAAAACTGAATTCAACGCAATGCAATCTCCGTATGAGATCACCCTTTGCAAGTTTGAGGGGTTTCGTCCTCAAACCAACTCACTATTGAGAGGTTTCATTCTCAATAGGTCTTCCAAGAGGGTTTCCATCCTCAATGGATGAGAGAGAAAGCAAAATGTGCTCCAACTCTAAGAGAATAAATTCCAAAACATGCATAAACATCTTCCAAGCCAAGCGACCCCTTTAAATAGCTAGAGGTGGTGCCAAAAACCAAATAGAATCCTCCTAAAGAGGACCAACCTCCTTGGAGACATAATAGTTCATTTTTCTTTTATTTTTCAATTGGCTTTTCCCTTTTCCCAGCCAACCTGACTATACTTAGAAAATTACTTTAAAATAATGCAAAGCTCACAAAAACAACTGAAAATCATGACATTAACTTCCCTTGTTCTTTCCCTTTTAGCCCACAAGAAGTGGAATGGGCCCAAGGTCTTCAAAAAGAACTAGTGTTGAGAAGGGGACATTACATTTTGTTTCGTAATCATATAAATATTCCATAACTAGTTCATTAACATGAATCCCAATACAATTTGATTGACATTCTTGCTGTTATCTTAAGATTTATCAAAGAGAATGGTCTATCGGTACTTGAAATAGAGTTGTTATTTCTGTAAACTGAAATGTAGAAAGTTGTATGCAAGAACAAAGGAACCTGCACAAGACACTGAAAAACAAAGCAACATAAGAGGTTGTTTACCTTGGAGAAATCGAAAATGGAAAAACTCTAGAAGATTGAGGTCTTGCCTCCTCTTGCCACTATCTGCTCAAATTGTTACAGGTTTACCGCCTTCTCCAGTCCTTCATAGTCATTAATCATGAATATTACATGCCCAAACATCCATACATGCTCTGCAACTTCTTCAAAACACAGTCTTCTACTGCATTAAACTCCTCAGACACACAGCCAAGCAGAAGAATGAGAAAGGAATTTTTTTACAGTAAACCCTCGAGTATGTTTGTATATTTACATCATGCTAGGCTCAAGACAAGAAATCCAAAAGACAAAGAAATGGAAGAGAAACCCTCTCCAGCTATAACTGTTTTCATTCAACTTCTTCATGTGAAACTGCCTCTTGTGGTAGGGTGAAATTGCCGCTTCATGTAGTAAAAATTGTGCAATCGCCACCTGTGTAACTTGCGGTTCCGCAACTTACAATTCTGCACTCTGTTCTGCTCTAATTTTTAGGAAACTACTTCAACTGAATTTGACTCCAAGGTGTCTGGATCACTGCAAAACCTCTTGCAATCTCTGTAGACCCCTGTACATTCGATATTGCTCCGTTCTTGACTGAATACCATCGGATTAAGAGTGTTTGAGAGTTACATTTCTAGTTATTTTGATTACTTCACGAAAATAGTGACCTAGTTAGCTATCTTGCTAACATTCCCATGATGTAACTTGGATCACATTTTGCTATTTTTAAAGGAAAATCATCTCAACGTGTAGAGCTTTGTTCTTCTAGCAGAAGTATTTGATGATAACAATTCTTGCACCATTAGAAAGTACTCATTTAGAGCTTTCCGTCAAGTGGCCACATTAAAAAAATCTGATCACTTTTGAGGGATTTATGACCATGAGAAGAGTATGGCTTATAGAATTGATGAACTGTTTTTTTTTTCCAATTGCAAATCAGGTGGAAAAAAAAGATCTTCACAATCAGATAAACAAGCTAAGCATTTGTTGCATTACAAAGGAATTTTTCAGATCTACTTGTGTATGTGTTTTGTTTTTCTGACTTTGAGGAGGAAAGGAGTTTCATTGAATATAAGTTTTCCTGAAACCCTAGTTTTTTATTTGAATTGAGATTCAGGAGGATACTAAATATTTCTGGAAAGAAGATATCGATGTTAAAGAATAATGGTTTAAATTTAAGGAAAGGAATAAGTTTAAACCTTTTTGGAGAAGTAATGTCAATTGTCTCCTAGAGGGTTAACCGACAGTTTGATACAGATGATTTTATGAGTCATATCATATTTTCTTGGCAAGAAAAGGAACATGTGTTCTTTGTAGGATAGGAGAATAAATCAGATTTACTGAAAGAATCAAAAGATAAAGAAAAGGATGAAGAATCAATTAAAGATTAAGAAAAATAAGAAGATGAAAAAGAAAAGATATAGGAAATGCTGCCCTTGATCAAGAAAAGCAAGAACAAGTCCCAAGAGTTCAAGAGGCTTCAACATTTGTAGGTTTAGGGATGCATTTAAAAGAAGGCCATCGTCTCCATAAACTCTAGCAGCAAGTTTAACTTCATCAATGTCGACTTGGCTAAGTGATGGCTTGTTAAAGCAAGAAATATCAAGGAAGCACAAGTGTATGATGAGAAAACTCAATGTTTAGCGATTTGAATTTCACTATAGAAAATTACGTTTTATGATTTAGATTTAGATGTTATACCTATATGGATGGCTTGGATAGTGGCATATTGCTCTTGGATATCCTTGGTTTGAAATTGTGGAAGTGTCAATCTTAATGTGGAAAAGATGTTCACAAAGCTTTGGCACATGAGAAAGCTAGCATTGTAAGGAATCACAAGGCACACAAAACCAATCAAAACCGAGGGCAATTGTGTGTGTGCTACATGATCAAGAATTTGAAGAAGAGCATGAAAAAGAGCACAAGGAAGAATCTAAAGGTGACCAATTGGGTGCTATTGAAGGACGCTTAAACCCTTCACCTACCTACACAAAAGCCAAAAGGATCAGAAGAAAATACAAGGGACTAGTCAAATGAAGTGGACCAAGAAGATCAGTCTCCAAAGGTTTAGGCATATTGAAACCCACATCATAATGAGAGGCAACAAAGTGATTGAGCATAAGAGGATCTACAACTTGGGCCATAGTTGAAAGTTGGAACGAAAGATACAACAACCATAGATGTACACATAGTTTTCAAATCTGGCTGGATTTGCACAACATCCGGCTGGATCTAGAATTTTCAGCCGTCCCTAATAAGTTTGGTTTGGGTTGTTTCTTTCTTTCAGATTTTCAATTTTTTTGCAAAAAAAGAGACCCAACAACCTTATACTTTATTTAATATTAGATATATTAACATTTTATAATATGTTATTAATTTTTTCATTGTATTTGTCAATTTTGTATATTTATAAAATTATGCTCATATATAATATGTATATATTTTCGACTGAATTTTTCCGAACTTTTTCAAGAATTCCAGGTTTTTGGATTCTTTTTCCCTCAAATGGATCTGGATCTCTGTACTTGGTGACTATGGATATGCACATCATAAGAGGAGCTACAATTATGGACATACATGGAATCAAGGTAGCACATACGCACCAAGAGCATCGACAACCGCCACCTCTATCGATCTCATGTAGATGAATGGATGAACAAGAGTGCTACTAGTTGTCATCAATTCTCAAAAAGTAGTATTTGGTTTTTCTCATGTTTTGGGATGAAACATGTTAAGGAAGGATGGTGTTATTGACCGAAGGCCTATCATGTGAAATCCATTAAGACTTCAATATAAAATATATCATAGAGAAAAGTGAAGGATTGCTAGCTACACCAATGGTGAATGGATGTATACATATGTAAGGGGTAGAATCCTAAAAGCCCTGACCTATCCAACCTCCCTTTCAAAAAATAATTTTACAGTAGGTTCATATAGGGTAAGTTATATATAAGTATATATGGTTCTTACATGATATATGGCTGGGAGGGTGTTATTGACCAAAGGCCTATCATGTGAAATCCATTAAGACTTCCATATAAAATATATCATAGAGAAAAGTGAAGGATTGCTAGCTACACCAATGGTAGATGGATATATACATATGTAAGGGGTAGAATCCTAAAAGCCCTGACCTGTCCAACCTCCCTTTCAAAAAATAATTTTTCAATAGGTTCATATAGGGTAAGTTATATATAAGTATATATGGTTCTTACATGATATACGGCTGCAATACAAGTTGAGAATTAGGTTCACTACACACCCCCTTTCTTGAAAAGCTTCGTTCTCAAAGTGTCATTACAATCTTCAAACATGTGATAAAAATCATCTTTGTTGATCAAATTATTTTCTTGAAGCAGATGAAGCAGATAGATGATAATATTTTGATAGTTTTCAAAATCATGACATATTGAATCATGATCAATCCATCCAAGATCTATCTTGATAGGCATCATATTGGAATTCAAATCTTGAGAGGAATTGCTTCAACCTTTAATCCATGTCAGTCTTTCATACTTTGGAATATATATTTGTTTTGAAAAGAGTAAAACATTTGTCGTCTTTTAGGATGATGTGGGTGTTAATAGATAAAGTGTTGGAAATGATGCATTCAATAGGGCTCAACGATGTCCGCTTTCTTAGATCTCCATGCTTAATTACATGTTTTAGGTTTTTGTTTTTGATCAATTGCATCTTATTTTCATGTCACAACTTTTGAAAATTTCAACTTTTGTGAGCAAAACTAGTTAGGATTCTTCAAATGAGAAATTTCTTGTTCTCTGTCAAATAAAAATGATCAAAATCTCGGATTAGTTGGAATTTTTACTTTCTTTTTTGATTTTTAAGTTGTGTTGACAAATCTTGAATTTGGTTCTTGAGTCGAGATTTCAACATCTTGTCCTTTCGATTTAACTTTTAACTTCTCAATTTCTTGTCCTTCATTTGAAACATTCTTAGACCATTTGCCTAGTCAAATTACTTTAAGTCTGTCCAATGTAACTTATTAATAAGTTCAAAATCAAGGCTAAACTACCATTTTCTCGTATCATCAACAAAATATAACCATAGTAAACTTGGACACAATGCATTTGTTTTCTATATGTTCCACCAAACTTTCAGGTCATGAAATCCAAAAAAAATTGGTATACAATTACTCTCTGAAAAACTCATCATTTTTTTGGATAAGTTCAATAAGTCCATTTGCACCTTTTTAATCTTTGAATTCCTTGACTCTTAATAACTTGTCTCATGTTTTTTTCGTATCTCAGATCGCACCCTTCCTTCTCTTGGGTTGTGATTTTTGTATCTTGGACTGTACCCTTATCTATCTTCTTTTGTTTGTGTACCTCAAGTCAAAATAGCCATTGGTAATAAAAATATGGCCAAAAGCCATGCAAATAAGTGAAACGCCAAAAACAAATTGGTCACAAATTGTGGCTACAAGTCAACAACCTTATAGACCTCAATTCATAGGATAGTTTTCTTTGAGTACCACTTGTTATAGAGAAAAGGTCCATGATATGAAATCCATAAAGAATTTTCAATAATATTTATTAACGAAAAGAGTGGAGGTGCCATCTATACCAATGGTAGATGTATATTTAGAATATCCAAAAGGTATATTTCGACAAGCCATGATCTATCCAACCTACCCTTTAATATATAACCTCATAATATTTATTATAAAAGGAGTGGAGGATGCCATCTATACTGATGATAGATGGATATTTATAATATCCAAAAGGTATAATTTTACAAGCCATGATCTATCCAGCCTACCTTTTAATATATAACCTCAAAATAGGTTGCTTTATAAGTTAGGTTGTATATCTCATAATTATTGTGATAGGGTTATACAAATGACTCTTATCTTTCAGGGGATTATTTTTAGCAAATAAGATTTGGACACATATTGGGTGTCGATAGATTGAGTGTTGGCAATTACAAATTTCAATATGGGTCAACAATGTTTGCTTTCTCAAATCTGCATGCTCAATTACATATCTTAGGTTTTTGATTTTTGATCAATTGCATCTTACTTTCATGTCACCACTTTTAATACGTGAAAATTTCAACTTGCAAAACTAGTTTGGACTCTTCAAATGAGAAATTTCTTGGTCTTTGCCAAGTGAAAAATCATCAAAATCTTGGATTAGTTTGTTGGAATTGTTTACATTCTTTTTTTGATTTTTTAGGTTGTGTTGACAAATCTTGAATTTGACTCTTAAGTCTCAAGATTCCAATATCTTGTTCTTTCGATTGAACTTTTAACCGCTCAATTTCTTGTCCTTCATTTGAAACATTTGTAGACCATTTGCCTCATTGAATTCTTCTAAGTTTGACCTATGTTAAATTGTTTATAAGTTCAGAATCAAGGCTGAACCTCCATTTTCTCGTATCATCAGCAAGATACAACCATAGTAAACTTGGACACATTGTATTCCTTCTATATGTTCCACCAAACTTTCACGTCTTCAAATCTAGAAAAAATATACGAGTACTCTCCTAAGAACTCGACATTTATTTGGATAAATTCAATAAGTCGCTGTGCCCCATGAATCTTTGAATTCCTTAACTCTTTGTTTCTTGTCTGATGACTTATATTTATCTTGTATCGCACCCTTTACTATACCTGGTTGCAACCTTTTGTGTATTGGGTTGTACCCTTTTTATGCTCATTTGTTTTTGCAGCTCGAGTCAGAATGGCCAATGGTAATAAAAAATATGGCTAAAGGCCATGTAAATAAGTGAAACACCAAAAATAATTGGGCACAAATTGCGGCTACAAGCCAATAACAACCTTATGGTCTACAATTCACAAAATAGTTTACTCTGATTACCACTTGTTATAAAGTAACGATTAACTATATGAAATCCATAAAGGTTTCTGTATAACATTTATTATAGAAAAGATATAAGGATTGATCCAAAATTGGATTTGAGATATGCCCAATTCATGTAATTTACATTGTAAGCACTTGTAAAAGTCATTTCTTGTAAAATCACAATAGAACCTATATGTTTTGATGACATATTTGGATTCCTCTTTGAAAAATACACACTTTCAAAAAAAGTGGCACCCGATTTCGAGTTCGTATGCAAAAGTTATGGACTTGGGAAGATGGAGGACATTTTTGGTGACAAAACCACCCCGAGGATAAGAGGCGGTTCCACAATTGTTCAGTGTCGGTTGTGCAATTGTTGGGGCGGTTGTACAATTGCCGGTCTGTAAAGCGACGGTTCAGTCACGCAACAATGGAAAATTCTTGTAACAGATGAGAATGATTCGTCTTCCAAAACAATTTCTTGGTAGATTCTCATGGCAGGGGCATCTTTGCAGGACTGTTAGGTGTCAGTTATCATGAAAGGATGTAATAGGAGTTATGGAATTTGGATTCCCATTATTGTTATAAACAAGTTGGAGTCTTTGTCCATGGTTACACAGTGATTTCCCAACAGTGAGAGGTTGGTTCTTGTGAGTTGTTAGAGAAGTGTTGGAAAGGTGTTAAGCATTGTGTTGTGCAAGATTTGAAGAGAGTGAAATTTCATCTCCATGAAGGCCATTAATGGCAGTAACTTGTACATGTGTGTGAATTACACAATGAAAGGGAGTGCAATTGCCTCATGCATTGGAGTTTTCTCCCATATTGGGCTTTTCAGGATAAAATTTGTGTTCACATGTGTTTGCAACTTACCATACTTCTCATATGTGCGTGTTGAATGTTTTGCACATTCATTTACAGCTCTTCTTAATTCTGTTTGATATACAAATAAGTTATTTTGCAACCCATTGTAAGTTGGGAATCACAAGGTCAATGTTGGTGAAGCTTAGTGTGGAATATCCACCTGGCTTACAGATCAGATTGTTATCCTTTTTGCTTTAAAAGGTTTTCTAACACTTTCTGAAATTTGTGTTAGTTTTTGTTCCTGTGGTGTGTGGTTTGTGTGACTTTTGTTGCAGTTTTATGCCCAAGAATCAAGTGCTTGTGGGAAAGGTGACTTATTTCATTGGAAGAAGATATCTCCACCAAGAAGTGGAAGAAAGAAGTGAGAAGCATGACACACTTTGATGACAAGGAGACCCGTACAACTGAAGAACAGTTCTGCAAGTTGGAGGAGGATGTTGCAAGTATTTCTCTTTCATTAAAGAAGCTGGATAGGTTGGGGTCCATATTGGAGACTCTCATGGAGAAGTTTGGTGTTTTGACAGAGGCACTAGAAGCAAATGAGGAGGATGCTCCCAAACGTGAGAGGATTCAAGGAATCACCCCTTGCCAACCAAGCTCACCTCCATTCAAGGCTGAGGAAAAGATTGAAATTCAGCCGTATGATGGAGAGGTGAATGCGGAAAAGCTAGACCATTGGCTAGCTCAGCTTGAGGTATACTTTGGTTTACATCAAATTAATGAATGTCAGCAAATCTCATTTGCAAGGTTGAAGTTATCTAAACATGCATTAACTTGGTTTGAGAGTTATGTTCATTCTTTGGTTATGAAGAAGCTACCACCCCTTAGTAAGTGGGAGGAATTTAAAGTTTTGATTAAGAAACAATTCTATCCTATTTGCTATGAAGAGGAAAGATCTATTGTTTGGCAATATCTTAGTCAAGAACAAGGACAAAGTGTGCAGGATTATACCAACATGTTTCGAAAGATGGTGATGCAAATGGAACAAGACACCTTTGATGGACATCTTAATGAAGACACTTTTGATTGTGACATCTTGATGAAGTATGTTGGGGATTGCATAGTCACTTGAGGAGGTCGATGTTGCTATCTAAGCCCAAGGATCTTGATGAGGCTTGTTCTCAAGCTCATTACCTTGAGATGGATGAGGACAAGGGTTCATTTCCTCTTTAGATGATGATAAGGAAGGTGAGTTGAATGCTACTTCTTTTCTAACAAAGAATGTGTAAAGTATTGTGGGCATTGTGATATGGATAGTCATGACCAGTAGTCTTTGAAGGATGTGGAAACCACATCAGGAACATGGAAAAGGTGGACATCAATCCATGGAGCTGAGCATTCGTCTTAGTTGGTACCTCCATGTAAGGGGGGTTAAAGGAGTCTCGAGCAAGGCATGCCAACATGGATTGAGCATAGTTTCCTTGTTAAGGACAAGGTATGGCTGCACTTGAGCAAAGGAAGACTCAAAGGTAAAACTAAGAGCTTAAGCCTCTTAGGATATGCTATTAAATTGGATATGGCTCCTCTTTATAGAATAATATTTTGTTTTGAATATTGCAAGCTTATGTTTCTTTTAAATCCTTCCATGCTCAACATTGAAGTAAAATCCTTTTTTTCTCCTAATGGCCAAAAGGAGTTGGATAAAGATGTGTTACAGTTGAAGGAAAGAGCGTTAAGAAGAGGAGAGCAAGCGGATGGGAGTTGGACTGAATTAAAACCTCCAAGTAGATCCAATTTGATCGAGATGGGGTGCAGAGTAACTCTAATGGAAGGCTACACAACTAGATGGTTGAGTTTAGTAGACCTTCTTGAAAAGGTGAATGCTGAAGTTCATAAAGGTAGCTCCAAGAGAGGGCAAAGATGTGGGGAGGAAAATTCCTCAATCAGTTCCTGAAGCTTTTAGGGATTAAAAGCCTCAAATTGGGGGAGTATGATCCAAAATTGGATTGAGATATGCCCAATTCATGTAATTTACATTGTAATCACTTGTAAAAAGACATTTATTGTAAAATCACAATAGAACTTGAATGTTTTGATGACATATTTGTATTCCTCTCTGAAAAATACACACTTTCAAAAAAACGACACCCGATTTCGAGTTCGTATGCGAAAGTTATGGACCTGGGAAGATGGAGGACAATTTTTGGTGACAAAATCGCCCCTTAGGACAGAGTGGCAGTTGTGCAACTATTGGGCCAGTTGTGCAATTCTTTGGGGTGATTTGCAAAACTGCATTGGTGTGCGTAAAGCGTCGGTTTTGTCTCAACAATAAAAATAATTGTAAGTAACGAATGAGAATGATTCATCTTCCAAAATGGTTTCTTGGCAAATTCTCTTGGCAGAGGTCATCTTTGCGAGATTGCTAGGTGACAATATCATGAAAGGATGTAAGAGGAGTTATGGAATTTGGATTCCTATTGTTGTTATAAACAAGATTTGGAGTCTTTGTCCATGGTCACACAGTGATTTCCAAGTAGTGAGAGGTTGTTCTTGTGAGTTGTTGTTAGAGAAGTGTTGGAAAGATGTTAAGAATTGTGTTGTGCAAGATTTGGAGAGAGTGAAATTTCATCTCCATTAAGGCCATTAATGGTAGTAACTTGTACATGTAAGTGGATCACACAATGAAAGGGAAGTGCAATTGCCTCACCCACTGGAGTTTTCTCCCATATTGGGTTTTTCTAGGATAAAATTTGTGTTCATGTGTTTGCTACTTTCCATACTTCTCATGTGTATGTTGAATGTTTTTTGCAAAGTCATTTACAACTCTTCATAACTCTGTTTGGTATACAAATGAGTTATTTTGCAATCTCTTTGTAAGCTAGGAATCACAAGGTCCGTGTTGGTGAAGCCTAGTGTGGAATATCCACTTGGCTTACGGATCAAGGATGCCATCTACACTAATGGCAGATGGATATTTATAATATCCAAAAGGTATAAGACTACGAACCATGAGCCATCTAACGTACGTTTTTATATTTAACCGCATAATAAGTTGCTTTAAAAGGTAGGTTGTATATATTATACTTATTCTAATAAGAGTTACACAAAAACTCTATCTTTCGAGGGCTTATTTTTAGCAAATAAGAATTGGACGCATATAATGTGTTAATAGATCGGTGTTGGCATTGATGAATTTCAAGACGACTCAACAATGTCTGTTTTCTCAGATTTCTGTGCTCTATTACATATTTTAGTGTTTCATTTTTCGATCAATCGCATCTCATTTTCATGTCACAACTTTTGATGCTTCCAAATTTCAACTTCTATGAGCAATACTAGTTAGGATTCTTTATACGAGGAATTTTTCGGTCTTTGTCAAGTAAAAATTATAAAAATATTGGGTATGTTTGTTGAATTTTTTTACATTCTTTGTTTTATTTTTAGGTTGTGTTGACAAATCTTGAAGTTGATTTTGAAGTCTCAAGATTTCAATGTTTTGTTCTTTCAATTAAACTTTTAATTGCTCGCCGCTTTCATTGGAAACATTTTGAGACCATTTTCCTAACATATTCCTTTAAGTTTGACCTATGTTAAATTGGTTATAGGTTTAGAAACAAGGTCAAACCACCATTTTCTCATATCATCAACGAGATACAACTATAGTAAACTTGGACACAATGTATTCGCGTTTTGAATATGTTCCACCAAAATTTCTCGTCGTTAGAACTAGAAATCATTATTATACGTGTTTGACGAGTTTTCCACTCATGTTCCAAGTTAATGAAATGGTATACAAGAAAACAAGAAACTTCAAAATATGGGATCGATGGATGGGCTACCTCCAATGTGTGATAGTGATGGATGATGAGATACGGGCGCGCAAATCCTTTCCATGGCAAGCTTAGTAATTTGCACAACACAAAGGACAACTAGACAAGAAAAATATTAGTAGATTATATGGTGGGCTGCCTGACAAAGTTAGTCCCGAGAAGTGATAAACTTCCTAGGAAGGATGTCAGCCCACTTGTTTAAAAGTTGATTGAAAATAATTGATAAATGACATGTAGAAGATAACGTAATGAAACAGAAATCAAAGATATACTAAATCAAAGATCGATAATGCAGATTGAGATAAAAGGATGCAAACCAGACAGGGTCAACGACGACCCAAGATAGTCGACGGTGGACGGGAATAGAGAAGATCCGAAGGCTAGAAACAAATGATCTGGAACATATTTTTGAATGTTGGATATGTCTTGGATTTGGTACGGAAGCACACGAAAGCAGAAAGGATGCAAATTGCAGGTAGATGTGGTTAGGATAGAGATAAGATAAGGGACAATGATGGTGAATGGAGAAAAATGGAGATCTTGGGATATCAGACAGGGGAGACAGAAAGGTCAGAGGATCCGAGGGATCCGGGTGATGGAGAAACCGAGGAGTTAATGGCAGGGGGACAAAATGCGGAAAAGAGTCGATGCAAATCGGGTCGACGGTGATCGGGCGTAATCGATGGCGACCGAGGCTGAATTAGGGTTTGATGAAGGTTGATAGATACCTTCGAACTATGAGAAAGAAACAACAAGGGCTAAGGTGATGGCAGATCTCCAAGACGACGAATGGGACTCTAGATAAGCTGTCGAAGAGGTGATGAAACAAGCTAGGTCTCCAAGCAAACTCCAAGCTTCAGATCTTCAAAATGATAAGCAAGGGCTCCAAGATGACTCAAGATGTTGATGACAACTCACAAAAAGAAAAGAAATCTGCAAATGCTCGTTAGAAGTTGAATCTCCAAAGTTTCATCCTCTTTGAGGAGGGGGTGATGACATATTTATAGGTCGTCGGCTGACACCGATTAGGTCGGGTCATCGTCGACCGCGAGGAACCATTGATTTGCTTGATGGGAATGATGCAAGGTCTAAGGAATGATTCCTTGTTAGGGTTTGATTAGGGTTACGAGTTGATTTGGCAAATTAGGGTTGCATAGGGATAAGAAAGGGTGGTTGGAGGGTTGAAAACATTAAATGAGGGTAGATGATGGTTCTAGAAAGGATAAATGGGATGTTTAGGGATGTGATTAAGGTGATAAACATGTTTAGGGATGATTAAATGTGATTAGGGGTAATAAAGAGAGATGAAATAATGATGGGATTAAGATAGGAAAATAGAAATTAGGGAAATAAATCCGATTTAGGAGGGAAAGGGATTTGAATAGGATATGGGTGCGAGTGTGCATGATGACGATGAAGGGGTGAGTGAATATGGGATGAGGGACAAGTGAACCAAATTTTGGTGTCTATATTTCCCCTTTTTGTCAAGTGGTTTGTGTTAAGCAAACCACGAGACAAAAACCAGAAGTGATAGAAGATGATGGTTGGGATGAAGAAGAATCGATTACTAGGAAAATCGATTACTAGGTTGAAGATAGATGGAGGAAAGGAGAAAAAAGAGAAAAATGCCCCAAGTGGAGAGATATGACCATTGTAAGAAGGATAGGATAAACTAAAATCAAATATGGCGGTGATCTTGGAAACACATCGGTAGGGAACATAATAACCTCATGACCTCGGAGGCGACATTAATGTCCTCATGGACCCGTGAGTCGGAAAAGATCATCAGTAGTATGGAGGGAATCCAATGGGAATCCGCTCAAATGGATGTGTAAGCCGTGGGACCAATGGGTCAAAGGTAGACATTAAAAGTATGCACAAAAATGAGAATATGATCAAGACAAGGTCACGAAAAAAAAGGAAAACAAAGCGGGGAAAAAGAGTATGCGATGTCCTTCAGATATGAGGAATTAAACAATAATGCGTCTGGTGGGACGGAAAGGAAAAATGGCCACAAGGTGGACTTAAGATGAGATATGGTGCCCCGAGAGGGAACATAGAGATGGTTATAGAGTGGGCTTCTGGATAGGATTAAGGATGTGTGACAAGAAAGGTAGAGAGTCAAAAATAACAAGATAAGCAATGTAGGGAAAGGAATGGTGTGTTATGGGTGACACACAAGTCTAAAGTGGAAGAAAAGATAATTTGGGATAAGAGATTTGATGAGACAAGATGAAGGATGAAAAATAGGTTGGGTCGACGGCGATCGGGTGGTCGACAATGATTTGGTTGGGATTGATGACAATGGTGACTGGGTCAACGGTGAATGGAATGGGTGGACGTGCCTATAAAAGCGAAGAGAGAGACCGAATCGACAAGGCTCATTTGAACTGACATGATTTGGACGATTGAGAGCTCGAGTGATATAAAAGCTTGAGATTTGATCAAAATGGATGCCAGTGGAGGTGGAGGGAAGCACCGAGAGGTCTAGAGAGTGTAAGTAAAACTTAGCTTTTGTTTTGATTTTATTTGATTTTTTTTATTTTTTGGATTTTTGGATTTTTTGATGCCAAAGTGCCGATGGATCGATGACTAGGCATGGTCACATCGACTTAGGGGTAGGCGTCGACCAAGTAAATTACATTTTATTGATTATTTTGATGAAAATGATGATTTTGGATGATGATTTTAGAACTGATGGATGTTTGTTGGTTGAATTTTTGCAGGCCAGAGACACCTTGTATTTGTGAGATAGAGTCCAACCATGTTGGGGACGATTAGAGCTGATGTTACAATGGGAGTGGGATCACTTGGATGTTGTTGGATTGGGTGGATTCCGCCATTATCAAAGGGTGCCCCGAGATACATGGCTTATTATAGCATTGATAGAGAGATGGGACCAAGGACTAGCACCTTTTGGTTCCATATAGGAGAGATGACGATCACATTAGAGGATGTGTATCGTATTTTGAGATTGCTAATCCAGGGGGCACCTATAGTGCCGATCACACAGAGGGTCGAGGGAGATACACTAAGATGGTTGTTCGGAGTGGAGCCCCTCACATTACCTTTATATATGGGGCTTTTCATATTGAGACCCATTATCATCCGTTGGTGTGCCGGGAACCGGATGATATGCTTGGTGATGATGGCGATATCTGTTATGCATTGGATTCAGGTGGGGTGAGATTCCCATGGGCCCTAAGTAGTAGTGGTGGCTGATATTGTGGAGCACAGGACATATGTTTGCATTCGGGGCAACTCTCTAAAGCACAGTGTATCATGAGTTTGTGGATGTATGTGACGAGATAGGAGGTTGGGTTTAGATGTGGGATTCCTATTTCATTTGGCTTGGGCTTACGAGCACATAGTTGTGGTGAGGCCACCAGGGCTTCCATGGGTCACAGTGATCACATACCCTTGATAGTTGGATTCATGCGATGAGAGACGATGAGGCTCATGGAGATATGGGTGAGTGGGGGAGGATTGGTATACAGAGAGATTGGGGAGCCTTGTGGTTGATGATGTTAGATGGAGGCCATACAAAGGGTTCCCCACATGATCAGTGCAAATATCCAGCTCATAGCCCGAGGAGGGTGAAGGTACAGGGAGGGAGGCCGAAGATGGTGGAGGTGATACAATTTCCACGAGTGATGAGGCAGTTTGGATGGTGCGAGACGGTGCACAGGGCGCCCATCAAATATACAAGCGTGATGAGGCGGAGGGGACTTACGTCCAGTGATGGTGGATCCATTGGAGGAGGCAAAGCTAGTGGATATAGATGAGGATGACGTGGGGGTTGTAGAGGGGCATGTGGAATGGATGACTCAACGGTGGGTGGCCCGTAGAGTTGAGGAGGCATCACAGGGGGAGAGGAGACAACGCTAACAGGAGGAGAGGTGGCAACGTCTTGCGGAGGAGAGGGGGAGTGTGCAAGAGGTGGAGCGGAGACGGAGATAGAACGGAGCAAAGCTAGATGCAACTCGTTAGGAACCTTGATATGATGTGCGAGGAGAGAGACGAGAGAGACTATCTATCAGCAGAGGGATAGATATCGAAGGCAGAGAGAGGCTTTACGAGCTAGATATGGAGATCTAGACACTCCATTGAGGCGACATGGGGAGCGACCCAAGGAGCTGGACAAGGGGTTGGATAGATGGCGCTCCCATGGTTTTGTGACGATTGAGCAATATCAAGTTCTAGGGGAGGAGGCGTGGTATTATGAGTGCATTGTGATTATGAGACCTGATGATATATGCAATATATGGTGTATGTGGCAAGTGAGTGGAGATCATGACAACGTGCGGCTCTCAGGAAGCACAACGAGCGTAGCACATCTAGGCTCAATTTTGGTCCGGATATGGACAGGAGAGGACAGATGGCTCTGCGTTAGGAGACAAAGTCTCGTAGATTTGGATTTCACCACTTAGTGGGTGGACATTATAGATGTATAGATTTTGATATATAGATATAGCCCAAGTTGAGGACTATCACCGATGTACGAGACAATTAGATGATCTATATATATACATATATATACATATATATACATATATACATACATATATATATATATATATATATATATATATATATATATATATATATATATATATTATTTTGTCATGTATTATATGTGTTGTGATATGTGGATGAGTAGATTAGATGTATGTGATGGATTATGATTATGTTATGTTGAGTAGTTTATGGTTGTGAAAATGATTTGATAGATATAGATGTTATGATGTGATGTATTGATTAATTTATATGATGTATTGATTGGATTAGATGTGGAATTGATGTGATGGATTTAGATTAGATATGATGTGATGGATTTTAGATTAGATGTGATGGATTTGGATGTTAGACATGATGTAATGGATGTAGATTAGATGTGATGGACTTAGTGTAGATGTAGATGTGTTAATTGGATTGAATATAAGATAAGATGATGTAATTGGATTGGATTGGATGTGATAGATTAGAACATAGATCAAAATGGAAACCCATGTTCAATGTGAACGAGTGCGATACGATTGGATAACGAAAATGATTAGAGAAAAAGGTATGAATAGAACGTGACTTTGTTAGGGTGACCCAAATATAGGAAGTACACTTACATCATAGTAAGGAGTGTATGTAGGATAGATGCTTTGGGATTGGATTGGAGGTAAAACATGAGAGGAAACATGAACAAAGCAATGCACTTACAGCCATATGGTAGGTGTTAACACATAACTAACAATAGTTAGTCATATTTAAGATCGTGAGGGAAAGATGGAAGGTGTGCTTACATACCTATTGTAGACACGAAAAGGTGTTGAGATGTAACTTGACGGGGAATAGTTTCTCCTTAGGTGGTTGTCCTAGGTGTATGCCCCAACTCTTATTAGGATTGTGCAAACTGATCAATGCGGGAAGTTTGCTTTTGAGGGAAATCTGATCGATGCGGGAAGCTTTCTTAGGATGCTTGTTTTTGGATAGATGTATTTTGCTTTTGATATTTTGAAGGCTGATCGATGCGGGAAGCCTTGTACTACCATGTTATAATAGAGTAGCCATCCTTTGAGGGAGTGGTCTACAATTATGGTTTTTTTGATTTGGATTTTTGACTTTTGATTTAGATGGCATGATAAAATATGCGATAGCTATCCTTCGAGGGATCAATCTATACTTTTGATATTATTTGCTTTATATGAACAACTCTCCTTCAAGGGAGCAATCTGTATTTTGGATAAAATATCTTTGATATGGGCATCCATATTTTTGACATTTACGATAGCGTTGAGGATAGCCTAGCAGACCATATTGGGGGAAGTAATGTGTACAAGCTACACCTGTGGACCCTTATCATGGTTCCAACAAGTAGATAAGAAGGAGATGAATGTAATGACTTCAAGGTTCACACCTAAAAGGAGGAACTTATCCATGGGGAAAATGCTTATGAGCAGAGCCGCGGTGCTCATATTCAAGGTCATGATAGGATAGTGACGGAAGACCACGTGATTCCAAATCATTGCGATGGAAAAATGGGGAAGGATGTAGAAATAGTGGGTTTAGAGACTACATATGAGGTGATCAACGGTGTAGAAGAGATAAGGGAAAGTGCGGATGTTTGTTGTGGGGGATTGTTTGAGGTGGGGATATTGTTAGAAGATGTTGATTGTTCCATTTTCTTGGCTTGGGAACGAGTAACAACATGCATAAAATAAACAAGCAAAATCCTATGCAAACTACTAAATGCAACAAACAAGTCAAGCAATAGAATTTTGTTTATCTTTATTATTTATAGAAATCAAGAGGGAAAGAGGCTCAAAGAGAACCTAGAGAAATGGCCAATCTATGGATGGTTTCGGGTATGTTTATGGATGGAGTCCTCAATATACCCGAAGGTACGTGAGACACGAATCGTGATGAATATAGTGCACGTGGCCTGATATAGGGGTCCAACCCCGCACTTCATGCACCGCAGCAATAAGGGTGTTTGGCGCTTAGCCGATATACCGATAGTCAAAAAAATTGTTACACGGCTAGAACACCATGGCGACTTCCTATTGGGTGATGAAATCCCAATAGCTCCACTTGTAGGAAATGTTTAGATGTGTAGATTTGTGAGTGTGGTTTGGTTGTGTGAAAGAGATGTGAATGCAAGATATTTACCGCCTACTTAAGCTATGTGATCAAGTAGACATGAAAGATGTTTGTTTTAGACCCAAAGCCAAATGTGATATTCGATGAGAACAAGTAAACAAAACAAGGGAAGAATAATGCAAGAAAGAAGAAAATAGGGATCAAAAGAAGAATATCTGGATAACGCTCGCTTTTTCCAAATTAGAGACACGTTGTTGAGCAAACAAGCAAACAAACAAACTCCCAAGTACACTAACGAAGAACTCCAACCTGCAAAGTTAATGGAAAGAGGAAAATAAAATGTATAATAGAAATTGAAAATAAATAAGGAACTTACCAAAGGAGGTAGGTAGGTCCCACCGGGTGTACTAGAATGTTTGACGAGTTTTTCACTCTGTTCCAAGTTAATGAAATGGTATGCAAGAAAACAAGAAACTCCAAAATATGGGAGGGTTTAAGGTTACCTCCAATGTGTGATAGTGATGGATGATAAGATACGAGCACACAAATCCTTTCTGTGGCGAGCTTGTAACCTGCACAACACAAATGACAACTAGACAAGAAAAAGATTAGTAGATTATATGGTGGGTTGCTTGAAAAAGTCAATCCTGAGAAGTGATAAATTTCTTAGGAAGAATGTCAGTCCACATGTTTAAAAAGTTGATTGAAAATAATGGATAAATGACATGCAGAAGATAACCCGGATGGAATAGAGATCGAGAAACTAAATCAAAGATTAGATAATGCAGATTGAGATAAAATGATACAAACGAGCATGGGTCGGTCGACGACGATCGGGAACAAGAAGATCCGGAGGATGGAAAGAACAAATCTAGAACACATTTTTGAATGCCGGAGATGTCCCCTGGATTTGGTACGAAGTACATGAAACAAAAAGGATGCAGATTGCAGGTAGATGTGGTTAGGATAGAGAGAGTCGACATCGATCGAGGCAACGATGGCGATCGGGCAAAAGGATGGAGATCCTGGGATATCAGACAAGGAGACCGAAAGGTTGCGAGATCCGAGGGATCTAGGTGATGTAGAAATTGAGGAGTTAATGGGGGTGGGGGACAAAATGCAGAAAAAGAGTTGATGCAGATCGGGTCGACGGTGACCAGTAAGGCGTAATCGGCGCCACCAAGGCAAAATTAGAGTTTGATGAAGGCCGATAGATACCTTCAAACTATGTGAAAGAAACAAGAATGGCTAAGGTGATGACAGATCTCCAAGATGACGAATGGGACCGTAGATAATCGGTGAAGAGGTGATGAACCAAGCTAGGTCTCCAAGCAAACTCCAAGCTTCGAGATCTTCAAAATGATAAACAAGGGCTCCAATATGACTCCAAGATGTTAATGGCAGCTCACAAGAAGAAAGGAAATCTGCAAAAGAATTTGGAGCTCTCATCACCCTCCTAGATCCATTGAAAATGAGATTGAATTGTGCACCCCTAAGAATACACTCCTCACCACAATGAACAATCGACTGTGTTCACATCCTCCTCAAGAAACACATTATGTAGATAAACTTCAAGGGCAATGCGAACCATCTCAAGTCACTGTTGAGCCTCAACTCCCTCCTCTCGCTTCCACACAGTCATCCTATCCCAACCTCTCATAAGCTTGACCGTGTGGAAGACAACACCTTCCCACCAAAGGATCCACCCTTGATCACCAACCGATCGGCGATAAAGGTTCCAAATTCTATGAACAAGCGCATAAAAGTCTTCCGACTCCAAATGAGAGACATTTAATTTGAACAAGAAAAAACATAATGAGTCAACCAAAGGACCAAAAGAGATAGCTATTTGAATCAAAAGATGATTCAAGTCAGATTATCCATAAGCACCTCAATGGAATGACACTAGCCTAATAAAGTCATGCCTCATGAGGGCCATAGAAACACTCTAGTAGAGCTTGAATCCTTTGACCACCTTGACTATAAATGGACCAAGTGAACCAACTAACATGATCTAGCCCTTTTTGCTTCTGTTGGGGTCAATTTATTTGGAGAGATCCCCGCATTGCCCTCGGGCTTGCTTTTCGATGCCATTGACCATAGGACTAAAACCTCTACATCTGTCACCCTCCCACTCCACCATGTTAAAATCCCCACCAACTATCCACTCTACAACAAGAAGAGATGAAGCCATCCAATCCCACAATCTACGTCGCCCGAGCTAAGATTAGGAGCATAGACAACACAAAAGCCAATCACACGATCTTGAACCAAAAGAGTGATCCAAACACACCGATCTTTGGGATCCAAACCAAATGCAACCACAAATTTCTGCGAATAAAAGGAGAGGGCAATCACTACCCCCACTCCTCGACAATGTTGAGATGCCCTAAAGGGGCCATTCCAACAATAGTTCATCCTGTTTCTGAGCTCAAAACCAACAGATTTGACTTCTTGAAGGAAAGCCACATTCGGTCTAAAGCGTTGCTGAAACACCACACACAAACTACTTATGATTGAGATTGTCATCCCTCGCACATTCCAAGATAGAAAGGATATCTTCATTCCAAAGGAGGAAGGAGTTCAAGGCTACTATATTGGTTATCAATCTCAAAGCTTAGCACACGACGCTCGGAGATTGAATCATCACATCCTCAGTAGGACTTCATTCGTGGTTTGGGGGCTAAGAACCCCCACACCTTTGTCCCACACGACACGTAAGAAGCCACTTTTCGCTTGTTTCTTTTAACGTGCCATCCAAACTCAATCTCCATAACATTGGGCCAAAAATAGCGGTACCATCACTTGAGCATGATAAACCCGAAGAGGGCCTAACTCCAAAGAAGAGCTATTGATTCAAGGGTGATCCCCAAGCACATTGGGAGACTTCAACGAAGCTGGCCACTAGAGGCACAACCACTTGCACATCTCGCGCCAAGCACGAACAACCAAAAGTCAAGGCACCAACACTGCTCGTCCTAACATGCCTTAATTAGAGCCACCAATAGAAAACCCTCCCTTTGATTCCCCTACCGACAAAACCAGAATCTAAAGAAGAGCCCCTAAACCCTAGATGTTTCGTGAGGGAGGGGTTGGGACTTCTTCACTAGCCACTTCACCTTGTTTGGGCTTGCGGACGAGGACAATCTCCGATTAGATGATCCTACATGTTAATGGAGGTCCGTGGTAACATTCATTAGTACATGCTACAATTGTAGTCTAGGGGAACTACGATTCAATTCATATACAACACTTAAAATAGTGCTCAGTAAAACTAGAAATAACATTATATAGATTCAGGCAATAGTCACATAATAGGAAATTACTTATTGTAGAACATACAAGCTAGAGGGAGAGAAGGAGATACAAGTCACATAAACTAGAAGTATATTATTGTAAAAGCCAAACAACTATCAACTATATTCGATCATAAGTCGATTAACAATCAAACTTCGTGCAATGCTCTTGCATAGTTTTATACATTCCAAGGTCATCACAAACTTTCAAATCCCTTCATATTCTCTTTTATGGCTAGAGGAGCTCTTCACGTTCTCTTCCTAGGCTAGAGGAGAATTACATATCTACCATTTTGTCTTATATAGACTTTACACATACATTGGATATTGTGTAATATACAAAATGCATCAAGTTGGCTTTTAGGCCTCAATACCCTTCCAACACTTATCTAGACTTAAATAGTTGTCTCATCCCAAGACAAAAGAAGCTTGTGAAGTGTGAAATTGTTGTCGCCAATCTACTAGCTCCAATCGACATGTGGGAATGGATGCTAGTTGTGGGTTTTGTGCATTTAGATTCTTTGTTTTCACTCACGGGAATTAATCGACATAGCTCTTTCGGGTTTTTTCGGGAAAGCCGTTTACGGGTTTTCATTCCTCGATGGTGCACTACTTAAATGGAGGAACCTCTTGTGGGTTTTCAATTAAGTAAATTAATAGACCGCCCTTTTGGGTTTTCACTCTACGGGAATTAACTCATAGATAGCTCTTTCGGGTTTTCAACCTATGCATGTTGTATTTGCTTTACATATATCTAGCAAAATTGCGCAATTACATTCAAAATTTATTTTTCCTCAAAATTTGCAAAGTCTTCAGGAGCCTACCTATGTCCTTCGTGTAATTTAAAAGTGATTTGCGATGGTGGAGCTTTATTTGAACTTGTGCAGTCTTGGAGGAACTGACCTAAGAGGTGGTAGTGCTCAATGTTTTAAAAAATCGGAACCGCTTGAATTTTTGCGAAAGCACGAGGTGAAGAATTATATACTTTGGGGTGTCCTTCATGTTCTTCTATATAGTTGGTAGAAATATTTCCAAGTCAGAGGTAGAAATTTTGAATAAAAACTGAATTTTTTATACAGAGACATTCCAACTTATGATGGCCTAATCCTCTTGGCCAAAATTTCGTTGTAATTGTGCTAGTGCTTGCATGACCTCGAACAACTTATCTTCTTCTGCTATATCGACAATTGGATTTATTACCCATCAAGAGATAGTTGTATGTTGTATTTCTATGGCTTTTAGTGCCTCAATGCGATCTCTCTCTATTCTCATGTTTGCACAGACACCAACAAAAGTATTGTGTGGTGTATTTCTTTCCCATTCTGGTAGTTTGTCCTCACATTATCTTACGTTGTAGCTTCGTAGTTGTTGAGGAATTTGGGGACTATAAGACGTTTGCAATGTTTGGTCCTTCCATCTCCTTCGCTGATCATCCGTCGTAGAACTTTTGTCATCCATATATGTAGTTTCAGGTTTAGGGAAATTCTTGATACACTTTTTTGCAAAGTCTTAGCAAGTCTTCCGATGTTGTATCTCAACCAATTCTCGATGTTTGAAACTGATGTTTTTGGGTGTACTTACTAAGCTTGACGAGTTGGAATGTCGCTTCATGATCAACTTTCGCCATCAAAACAACAAGCGCATTCCAATCAAGTAATTTAAAAGTGATTTGCATCAGTAACTTGAGCTTCAATTGTTGTGGGAACTTTATATGATCTTGCAAAATTAGAATTACGCCTTGGCCTTTTCATCTCTGGAAAGTTAACTCTTCCATTTAGACAAGTTCTGGGGGCACTTGACTGAAACTCATAACTCTCAAAGTTGCGCAGATCTTTAAAGAGAGCATCGTGCCCAATGTTTTAAAAATCGGAACCAGTGGACTGAGGAATTGGTCGAGGTTGGACCGAAATGACCAATGGTTCAAACTTTATGAACCGGTTTACTAAAAACACATAAAAATTACATTTTTAATGAAAAAAATATATTTGAAAGATTAGAAACCATGATTCCAACAATTACACACAAAATATGCAAAGTTTGCTCATGTATATACTATATAACATGTAAGAAAGGTGTTTATAGCAAAATGACACGAACTCCAAGTAAGAAAGGTGTTAAAAGCAGAAATTTTAATTAAAAAATTGAATTTTTTATACTCAGTGCCGTATGCATGCATCTTTACATGACTCGCCGGTTCGACAAACTCAAAGATGAAAAATGCTGATAGAGACTATTCATAGTTGCAATAAATTCAAGTTGTTGAACTGGTACTAAACCAAAAGTATTTAAACAACTTAACTTTACATGAAACCAGCCCTTTCCCAAATTAGTACCAAACCCCATGGGCAAAAACGAAGTGAGCAAGGGGTAATTGTCATGTTTTTAAACGTGGTTCATGTCTAAATATGTTGAAGATAAAAGCCAAAGGAAAAATAAAAGAGAACATGCCGGTTAGTTCTAGTTTGGAAGCATTCTAATTGGTTTTTATAAAGAGGGGTCACTTGGCTCATTTGTGCATCATCATCTTGTCCACCTATTTACTACCCTATAGTGGTTAGTTGTATCCTTTTTTCGCGAAAAACCTAACTTGGTCACCTATGGCTTTGTGACACGCTTCAAGAAGGACAATTGCCCTCTATTTGTTTTTTAGGGCATGGCAACATCCAACTCAGCCATTGTAAATGTTTCAAGGGCTGGAACTATGTAGCCAATATTATCAAATTTGTTGTAAATCAACAAACTGAAAATAAAACCCAGATTTACAAGCAGATACAAAAATACATACAAAAATGAAACTTTTTTTTGCCAAAATCGATTTTAGGTGCATTCAATATGAAATATGATCCAAAACACTGCTGGAAATTAATTAAAAACCAGCAAAGTACAACTGCAATAAAATTATGAAATGAGGGTTTAGAAACCCCAAAATCCACAAGTAAATATTGATTCCAGCCTTATAAATAATAAGGAAATCAAATATGAATTCAAATTTGATTGCCGTGCCCTAGATGACACCAAACCATACACTAATGCAAGTCGCTCCACAAGGGAGAGGCTCAATAATGCATATAAAAATATGATTATGACTTCTTTCCTCTCAAATCTGCAATATGTCTTCAAGCCAAACAAGGAAGGAGGGTTTCCGTCCCCCAACCAACCACAAGAAGGGTTTCCGTCCTTCTTGGAAGATGCCACACACTTGGATTTTCGCCCAAGAGTGGAAGAACAATGAGCAAACAGCCCACAAGTCCAATTTAGATTAAATTCGCCAAAGTAGATGTGTGCAAATGAAGTCTTCACCTCCTTTTATACCTTCAACTTTGGTGCCAAGGCTTAGAAGGACAAGGCCGACCCAGATAAAGTCATTATAATCTTTTAATATGTTTTTTTCAATGCACCAAAGTGACCTGCTAAAAAAAAAAACATACTAAAAAAGAAACATTAAAAATTAGAAAATAAATGCAAAGGAAGCTCAATTTCTTTTCCCACTCTTCTACTTCGTTGCCATGGAAAAGGGGATGGCAAGAAGTCCAAATTCAGGTCCTTAAGTGGAAATAAGGGACATTACCGCCATCATTGCATTCCTTATATTTTTAGCAGCCGGAATCTATATTTGGACTTCATTTTTGGGCTTGGAATCATTCATTTCCAGCCACTTTTGTAAGGGTGTTCTCTGCTGTTATTTTATTTAATTAAATAATTTCCAGCTGGGGTTTGAAGGCTGATTTCTTGGTTAATATTGGTTCTAAAATATTTCTAAGTGTCCCTACATGTTTTGGATGGTGTGAATGATGCATTTTTGAAGAATTATTGCATTCTCCTTGCTGCTGTTATAAAAATCAGACTGCTGTTCACTGTTGTCATAATTTTCAGTTGGCTGTTATAAAATTCAGTTTACTATCTATTGGGGTTTGCGCTAATTTCCTTTGTTTTCAGTTAGAGCCGGAAAGGGGACATTACAGTTAGTAAATGAATTATTATCCCAAAGCTCTACCTCTACCTTCATTTCCAAATCATGGTGTCCTCCAAATGAAATTTATGCAAACAGAATACCTTTGGTCATTCTACCTTCATTATTGTCTGCAACACACTAACTCATTTCATAACTCTTGCACTACGAACTCAAAGAAGAAAAGTGTTAATAGAGAATTGAAATAATGCTTCGAACTTGCAGGTCTAAATTGTAGCAATATTAATTAGCCTTTGATTTTCTGCATCTCAGTATGGCAAATGGCCCATGGCTGCCATGGTCATTATTCCAAAATAACTTTCACTTGTTGTGGAGAATATATGCTTCTTGATATATAATAAACAACAGTAAATCCCTTTTCACTCGTGGCCCGGTGGGTACTATTAAGTAGGTAAGGCAAAAAATTTCTCATGCGCAGTTTATAATTTTCATTCAATATTATGCATGCTGTTTCCATTATTGTTACTGTTTGTAGGGACTTCCATGAATTCATGTTGTTTCTTGGCTATTTAATAAGGAATTTATTTTTGTAATCGCCAGGTAGTCTACAGTGCTTATGTCATGTTTGCATATTATGTTGTCATATATAAGCTACTTAGTAGGGTGATGGAACTTGTCTTTGTGAAGAAGACATTTATATCTATCAACCATGAATCACAGAGAACAGACTAGGAGTTATCTAACATTGCCGGACAATTTTAGGACAAATACACTTAATTTTTATTTTTTTGGACTTGAAAGGGATGGATTGTGAAGAACTATAGCTTTTCCTCCTAATTAATAGAAACATGGTAGGCAATAAAACACAATTTTTCTTTTTATGTTTACTTCCATTTAGAACATTTGGAGGTTAATGTTACGATTGCACTTAGGGAGCAAGAATAATCTACTGTATTTAAACAGTTGGGAATAAGGAATTGATTTTGATGTCGCCTAATGAGGATTGTAATTAATAGATATTGGGTTGTCTACGAAATAGTGAAACCTAGAAAATCATACCTTTTTGGTTGAATTATGGAAATCACAGATTTGATTGAATTTTGAAAGTGGGTTTGTGCTTCTTTAAGCTTCATCTGAGTTTAGTGATTTAGCCATGTAAAATGAAAATAAGACATTTCTGTTAACAATATTACATATAGAGGTGAGCTATCAGGCTTTATTCAACCATTTTTTTCCTTTGATAATCATGTTACGAGGATGAAAGCTTTGCTTGTTCAGACAAGGCATCTTAAGGTGGAGGCCCTTTCGTTGTTTTTTAATTCATGTTTGACGAGTTTTTATAGATCATAGTTACATTTGAATAGATAAAATGTCGCTAATCTTTATTTGTTCAATTGGACATTGTAAATGCAGAATCACTATGATGCACAAAAAGCCCTACAAAAGAATGGAACACAGATTAATGGGATATTAATTATAGGTGTGAAACCAATTGATTCTCATCAACGAATGGCTTTATGTGAAAAGTCTAATAATGGCTTTATGATATTACTGCCCCCATCACATGGGAGAGCTTTGGCCCTAAACCCATCTACAAAGACATTTTCTCGGCCTTACTATCTTCAAACAAACGAAACAACCCAACGTCCTTCAAGTGCCATGGCTTTACCCTCTAAGTCAACGATATCAAAAATAGTTGACTACATGTTCGGCATTTAGTCTTTTTGTTTATGTAGTTAAGGTATGGTAGGATAATTCATGATTTGAGATTATTTTTTTCTTCTCAAATTCTATATTTAACATTTGCTATTCCCAAGTTGTGAATTTAGTGCATATTATTATTATTATTAGTTTTTTTTTTTGCTTTTGAATCCACATTTAGTGCATGTTGCTGTTATTAGTTTTCCTTGCCTACTATATATACAGGCGTCGTCATTTAGATTTTGATTATAGTTGTGTGGGTTCAAGTTATTAGTGGTTACTTTAACAGTGACTGTTTTTTATCATACCATTTGATACTGTTTTTCATGCTTATTTTATATACTGGCGTTGTAGCCATTTAGAGTTTATTATAGTTAACTGGTTATTTCAACAACTGACTATGGGTTTTTATCATACCATTTAGAATGTTGTGCATTAATATTCTTCTTAATAAAAATTGAAAAATAAATAAAAGCGATGATGCATCAATAACTTTTATAAGAAATTGTGTATAGGTAGTCGATTTTATGAGGGCATTTGAACCTATCTTTGGGCACTTTCATATGTTTACATTTCCTTGTTTTCAAATGCAGCTCTCTTATAATGATTAGGCTAGGTGTTTGTAAGTTCATACCATATGGAATGTCGCGCATTAATATTCTTCATAATAAAAACTGAAATATACATAAAAGTGATGAAATATCATTAATTGTTAAAAGAAATTGTGTATAGGTAGTCTATTTTATGAGGGCATTTGAACCTATCTTTGGGGATTTTCATATGTTTACATTTCCTTGTTTTCAAATGCAGTTCTCTTGTAATGATTAGGCTAGGTGTTTGCAAGTTCATTTTGTGTAATAAATAGGCATTGTTTCATCTTTTATATTGCATGTAAATAACCCTAGTATAACACTTTATTTCTCGGCGTTGTTTGTCTTTTAAAGGGAACCTACATTATTTTTACTTTGTGTTTGGATATGTATTTATAATATTGACCTTTTGTTTATAGGTCTTTACTTGGGAATGCATTTTATCTATCATAATTCATGATGCTTAATGATTTGTTTTCATGACAATTGGGTTGTTTTGGTATGTTAATATATTAGTTTAATATTTCATTAAAATGATTTTATAGTTGCAATATCAAAAAATTTATGGTCAAAGCTTAACCTCAAAGTAGCCAACCTACCATTGCCATATAAAATTAGAAACTATCTTTGAAAAACCAAATCGTGTTTTATGTTCCCTAATCCTCCTAAAAACAAACTTATGGACCTATAACTATACAAGTTAGCGGCATTGTTAATAGTCCAACTTATATTTTGATTACAAAACCATTACTAATTATTAAGATAATTAATCACTACCCTTTAATCTAAATATATCATCACACAATAATAAGAAATATTATGGAAAACAATGTGTGGGATTTTGAAATTGACATTTTGGATGAAACCACATGAACTTGAATGTTGATTTAAAAATCTCATACAAAATTTTCAAAGAAATGTCATCTTGATAATTGATCACGCAATGTGATTTGAAATGTTGATTTTAAAAGTCTACACAATATCCCCAATATGTTGTTATGCAAAATATGTAACCTTGATTTTTGTTAGTCCTATTTCATGAAATGTCTAAAATCTCCACACAAACAATGTGAATAAATATATCATCATTTGAACTTTTGAAATAGATTTAAATAATAAGGGCTTATATAAATCTTGATCTAGAAAGATAGAGAAAGGTCATTGAGGTTGCTTAAAACCATAGAGATTTGACAAACTTATACAATAGGTTTTCTTTGCTTGCAGCTTTGAACCCTTATGACTTAATGATATACACTTCCTCTAAATGTTGGCTGATAAATGTGTTCTTCACACGTATCTAGTAGATTTTCAAATCAAAGTTCGGTGTAATTGATTTGAGCAACCTTATACTCTTCATTAATCAAGTGTTCGACATGTTTTTCCGTGTTCAAACATTGATAGTGAGCAAGTTAAGATGCCTAAAAACCTGATTTTTCCCCAAAGAGGATTATAAATTTTGAGGAAACGTTGAAATTTCAATGTCAATGTATTCAATTCAATGTTGAATAAGTTAGCTTCAACTTCTTTTCAACATTAAAACTTTATCTCGTGATTGAAATATTTTGACATTTTAATTCTAATTTTGAGATTGTGATTTTATAGCACACATCAAAATTATCCATATAGAACACCAAAATTTGAGGGCTTTTTAACAACACAAGTATTAAATTTTAATGTTTCTTGAGAATTAAAAAGTTTATAATATGCACACACACACGTGTGTGTGTGTGTGTGTGCGTGTGTGTGTGTGTAGAGAGAGAGAGTGTGGGGGACAGCGTGTGTTCAATATTATCATTATTTGTAGTTCAATTACGCGTGCAAAAATTATCGAATCTCATAATGATGACAAAGATGGTGAAAATGAAACGTGTGTGCGTGCGCGTGTGTGCGCGTGCGCGCATAAGCATCACAAATTAAATAACCACATAAATATCTCATTTTGTGCAATTGCCTGAAAAATTTATCATACAAAGAAAAATTATATGCTCATTTTTCAAAAAAATCTTGACATGATTTCTATTCTCGTGAATCCCACCATGGAAAAATATTGCATTCTCGGATTATCTATGTGTTGGCCTTCATTGTGTAAATTTGTCGATTTCTAACTTTTTGTGTTTTGCAAGCTTGTCCTTTCCTTGTGTAATTTCACAATTCAAGCCATTTCTGTTATGATGAATTGATACAAGTGTTTTGATCATTGCGGGAATGTTTAAGTAATTATGGAGGCCACCTTTGCATCAAAATTGGTTCCTAAGCACTTGTAAGCTTGCTCATGCACCACTTTTGTTCTCGAAACCCTCCCAAGATGTGCTTTGGAACTTTTTTGGTTCTATTTTTGCATTGACTTTGCACTTTTTGCACCTTGGTTCCCAAAGACACCTCCATATGCACTTTTTCACTTAAGTGGTGCTTGAAATGTGTTCCCAAGTGCACTTTTGAACTTTTGTTCCCACAAGAACCTCTAAGTGCACTTTTTGCTATTCATGAAAGTCACTCCTCACACGTGCTTATGGAACTTGACATGTTCTAAAGGTTGCACTTTTTCACTTAAGTTGTTCTCTAAGACCATCCCAAGTGCAATTTTGCACTTTTGTTCTTAAGTGATGCCTTCCATGCATTTTTGGAACTTGTCATGTTCCAATTTGAAGTCAAGTAGCACTTTTTCACTTAAGTTGTTCTCGAAGACCATCCCATGTGCACTTTTCAATTAAGTTGCACTTTTTGCACCTTTAAGTTCTTGGAACCACTTCCCCATGCACTTTTGCACTAAATGGTTCTTAGAACCTCTTTCATATGCATTTTGCCCACTTGAAGGTTCTCAAAGACCATCACAACGTTTTTGGAGGAAAAGATACTTAAGTGACACCTCCCATGCACTTTTTGAACTTGCAAGGTTCTAATTTCATGTTATGGATGCGTTTTTACTCTCATGGTCTATTTTTATGTTGAGGGTACAATTTTGCTTGCTTTGTTCCCACGAACAATCCTCCATGCACTTTTGGAAGTTAAGTGTTCCTAGGAACCTCTCCCCATGCGCTTTTCACTTAAGTTTCGAAAAGCGCATCTAGGTTCACTTTTAGGAACTTATTAGTTCCCAAAAGTGAACTTGTGGTGGTATTTGGGAGCCAATCTTGTTTTGACCATAAATTTTGCATACGAGCTTCGTTTTATGTTTCATTTAAAACGTTGGAAAGCTCTTGAAGTAAGGATTGATCTTGTGCAAGTTTCAAAACATCAACAATTGTATACGTGTTTATTGGGAACCATTTCTAAAGTGTTTTTTTACCTTCATTTGAAGAGCTTATTTTGCTCATAATTCGAGTTTTATTCATTGAATCTTGCCCAAACTTTGTTCATGGCCTTTTCATCATGACTTTTGCATTTTGAAGCATATTCATGATGATTTTACCATTGGTGATGGCAAGTTGATCGTATGAACTTCAACAATATCGAAGCAAAGTATGATTAGTGAAAAGTAGACTCTTATCAGAGGAAGACTCCACTGTAATGGCTTGTATCAAGTGAAGGGATTATTCATTTCAATTCAACACATAAGCTTGGTCCTCATGTGTGTTGATGATTTTGATGTTTCATAATCATGGATTGATATGTTGGGAAACATTCTCATCTTAAAGGAGAAGGATGTATTCGAGATCATGTTATGGAATTCAAGGTTACAAGTGTTGAAGGTGAAAGTGCTCGAGTGAATCATGCAAAGAAACCTCCATGGTTGGAAATCATCATTTATTTCATTTCCTCTTAAGTGATTTCTATTTCTTCATTGGGAAAAGGGATTTTCATCACTTACATGAATTTCTATTTCTTTGTTGGCAAAAGTGCTTTCCATCACTTAAGTGATTTCTATTTCTTCGTTGGGAAAAAGTGCTTTTTGTAAAACTTAAGTGACTCAATTATAAAGTCACTTTAAGTTATAACTTAAGTGAAAGTGAAAAAGGTAAAAGTCGTATTCTTACCATGAAGGTGCTGATGAGTTGGTTACAAACTAAAAATGTAAATACGGAAGAAATTTCCATTATAAGGGGTTGACCTTTTCATAATTTTTTTGCAAATGAAAAAATAAATTGTTGAAACTTTGTATGTATCTGTTTTGACTTCATTTCATGAGATATAGATTGTTAACTCGGGAATGAGAACTAGTTTAATGTGTTTATCATCATCGATTATGAACTCTATTTGATATTCATAACCAAAGACATATTTTAATGTTAATTCATTGTGTGGGATGCATTGATATGTAGATTGTGTGATGTGTATTCCTTTCCATGAATTTTGTGTCATATCCAAACAACTCATTAACCCTTGAGAGACTTTGTGCTTTTGATGGATTCCTATTCACCGTACATAACCGTCGTTAAGTTCTATTTTCCATGTGAAAGAGAGGTTTTTAGTTTATGTTTTCTTGGAGTCACTTGAGTAGTTATTTGTGTTTTTATTCTGTTGTAGGATTTCTCCCATTCCCTTTTATTTTCTTTCCTTTCTCATCTCTTGCCCTTTTAAAATTGTCTCCTTTGTACTTTCCGGTTAAAAGCACCAAAAACCCAAATACCCCCATCATACGAGGGAACTACCCCTCTCAAAAGCAGAGGAACTTCACCCTATCAATAGGTGATTTTCCCTAATTGTTGTAGATTTTACACCGCCTTCATTGGGCTATGTCTCGAAAATGTAAAGTGATGTAAAATTATGCCAAGAACAATGCATTTGAAATCATTTCATAAAGGTATATGGAAACAACATGGGTAATCTTGAAAGTACTCATGAAATTAATATTTCTATTGTAATAATCAAAGCATTCGATCTATGCATAAATTGTTTTTATTTATGTACACTATTCTATTAAAGGACTTGGTAATGCATTAATCTTCCTAAGAGCAAGTCGTAAGGAATCCATCACGATTGGGGTGGGTCAGATTGGAGTAATTTATGAAGGATTTTGTTATGCATTATCCTCTTACTACTACCTTCAAATCATCATGACATCTAAAAATTTGACCTCCTAATTTTTCGTTCCCCCTTTGCTCCCTTTTCTCTTTGCAAACACATATTCAATGGCATATACTGCAATAATGTTTTGTAGAGACTCATATCTTTTCGACATCATCAATCATGTTGATGACATTGTTTTCCTTCTAATTATTTGTATGTTACCATCCATGCCAATTATGTCGGCTAAAATTATTTTTTGATTTCTAGAGATTGGATATGTATTTATAAGACTCCCTTTTGTAATTTCTCAAGCAAGAATGAACAATCTACTATGCATGTGCTCACAAATCCACCTTAGGAAGAAGAAGAGAACTTAGGGCTAAGATAAATTGTTAAGAGTTAATAGTGTTCACATATATGATATTGGGTAAATAATAATTATATTAGGAGTGTGTGAGCTATGAGAACAACTCACATAGATGAGTGAGCGAGGAATAATAAAAGGTTATTAGAAAGAGATTGTTGAGATGTGTGAGGTATTATATGGAGTGATATTAAGGGATTATGCGAGTTGGTTCTTTCGGTGATCTTAGGGGTCATAACTTTATGATAAGTGTTATCTCCTTAAAATAAGGAGTTCACTTTGTAGTTATTTATATGTATTTATTGCGAATGAATAATATGATGGGGGTAATGTGTGATAACCTAAATGGAAACTTCATTTAATATTTGAGAGAAAATCAATTGAAAATGGAAGAATAATAAGAATTAAAGGGGCAACAAATCTTTGCCTATTGTGATGTTTATGATTAGAAGATAATGTGTTGAAATTCATTCTAGAAATTATTAGTAGCTAGAGTATAGGGATAATAGAAACTACTAGCTATAGCACAAATCTAGTTTGTTGTCTGCATGTAAAGGATGATTTTCTACATAATGGAAAGGTCTTGAGGAGTAAAGAAGTGTGGGAGGAGTTGAGCATGCTTATTCAATATTTATTGGGACAATTTTGGTTTTCTTGTGCACACCCATAATTTGTAGAATTGTGTGTTATTCTTCGAAGATACAAACACTATCTAATTTTGCAAGGCCACAACCATTGACTTGTATTTGACATTGATTCACATGAACATTGATTCTCCATTGTTCCTGCATCAACTCTACATTGAATTAGGTGTGGCGGATCTACGAAGACATTAACTATTTTACATTTGACAAAAAAATGGCTTTGTTGCATTCAACATCCATGCTTTTGGGACAAAACCTTGACTTCAAATTTACATTGCAGTAGCTTACATTTGATCATGTGTTACATTGAAGCTTGCGAACTCATTTGCATCAATCCCATATTCATTCAATATTGCATTCAAATTGGGACTTGCACTTAGCATGACATCACATTGAGTTGCATTGACACTACCAACACTTGTAGATGCTCTTGCAAGTCTAATGACATCATTTTGTGGTTTCTAAAGTCATGTGGATCGTCCAATGTCATTTACATGTTAACAACTAACAATCGCATGTGAGTGGTGCAATAGATACATTGATAAGGAGGAGCAAAGGACAAACATGTTAGGATGAAATGAGGTGATCAAGGAGATAGAGGGAAGAGAATTACAGGGGAAGGGAAAATGTTGGAGGGAAAGTAGGTGATCTATTATTTGTTTTGGAAAGTCACATATGGAATTTGTGTCATTTGTGTGAACTGCTTGAAAGAAAGCAAAACATATCTTACAATGAACAAAGCAAGCCTTGATAAGAATTGCTTTGCCTCAAGCATGGATATGTGACGCCTCATTCCATAAGAAACACAAATAAATAGATGAAGCGAATGTTGTATAAAAGATGATATAAAACCTAGTTTTGTTTGCGTACCCTTGCCGCATCAAATGCCATCAGTATTAGCCATGACCGACCGGATCCACAATGAAGATGACATAGTCCCATGTCGTGTAAGGAGCCCTCACTATACTCGCATAACTCCTTCACTTGCGAGTCTGTTAGAGTCAAAATTCAAGTTGAGATGACACATCTTTTATGGGTATAGCAATTACTCCAATCGCCTAGTTAACAAATGGAGGATAACACTAATTATTCTAATTGTACTTCAAATTACTAATATTTGGTAATGTTATGATGTATGACAATGGCAATGACTCTATGAAAAGATCCATAAAAAAGTTGTTATGACTAGCCTACCAAAGTCAATCTTATATATAATATACATATATATTCTAGTTTTTAGAGAGTGATGACCTATATATATATATATTCAAAGGAGAGTCGATATATATATATGTATGCCACTCTTCAAAGGAGAGTCGTATACATATATATATATATATATATATATATATATATATATATATATATATATATATATATATATATATATATATATATAGTTACACACACATGAAATAAATTTTATGTACCCTACCTCAAATGAACCACATATCTATTTTTGTTGAAATTTGCTAAAAGCTTTGTTTTAATGACTTAATACCTTTTTAGGATTATGCAATTACAATATCATGTTGTTTAATAACAAATATTGATTTAATGAAAAAATATAATCACAATGAAAATAAAAATACTTTAGAGCAGAAACATGGTATATTATGAATAATTTTCGACACATTGAATTGGTCACAACAATTTCGATAACTTAAAATATTATTAATAAAATATAACTCACATTTGTTGGAACGGGGGACATTTGTCTTTGTAACTTATTGTAATATTGCAATTACATGATTTTGTAGTTTAATAACATACGCATTGAACTAATAGATGAATCAAATCTTAAACACAATGAAAATAGAAAATATTTAGAAAAAAAAGGTATATTAAGAATAATTTTCAACACATATTGTAAGCATTGCAACAAATTCAATAATTTTACATATTATTAATAAAATACAAAGTCGCGTACGTTGGGAACACTTGGTACATTAACTCTTGACACACAACAAATCAAAAACATTGGTATTCTTTGTTGAAGCTAAATGCTAGAACAATATTTACAAAATTGAATCTTGAACATTTCTCAAATATTTAGAAGGAAAAATGTGTACACATATTCACCACCCAAAGAAATTACATAAATATTTTTAATCCATAAAACATCTAATGAAAGAAAATGAAAAAAACCATATATGAGTTTTTTCTTTGACTCTCTAAACCACTATCCTTTATTCCTCCGAGAACCAGAAACCCATGTTTCCAAAACCACCATACTGAAATCTACAACAAAATAGAGGTGGAGAGGTGTGCTCGATGGTGGGATCTGAGTGCTCTCCAGCGAACCACCCAGGTTCTAATCCCCTGGGACCCAAGGGACCGGTTACCCTTACATTTACACGGTTGGTTGGGAGTACTGTTTCGCATTAGCACACCACGAAGTGTGCTAGGTCGTTGGGGACCGATTACCCTTGCATTTACATAGTCGGTTGGAAGGGCTAGCTATGCATTAGCGTGCCACAAAATGTACCAAGTGGTTGGGGGCCGATTACCCTTGCATTTACACAATTGGTTGGGAGGACTCGCTCTACATTAACACACCACGAAGTGTGCCAGTCGTTGGGACCGGTTACCCTTGCATTTGGTTGGTTGGGAGGACTCGCTCTACATTAGTGCGCCACGAAATGTGCCGAGTCATCGGGGACCAGTTACCCTTGCATTTACATAGTCGGTTGGGAGGACTTGCTTTGCATTAGTGCGCTACGAAGTGTGCCGAGTTCTTTGGGACCAGCCTACCCTTGCATTCTGATTGGTTGGGAGGAGGTCTCACTCTGTATTAGTGTGTCACGAAATGTGGCAAGTTGTTGGGGACCGGTTACCCTTGCATTTACATATCGAGTTGGGAGGACTCGATCTACATTAGCATGCCACGAAGTGTGCCAGGTCACTGGGTCATTAACTAATGTAGTATTTAAATAAAAGTCACATAAAATAATAACTAAAGGCTTAAATGTTAAAATTTAGTTTTTGTTTCTATTTTTTTAATTTACTAGGTAGTGTGATTCCATATTTTTAGATATTTTAAACTTTATTAAAAGTGGGTTTCTTTTAAAATATATTTCCAAATTATGAGTTCAACTAATATATTATAGTTTGAGTTTTGTATTTTTATGTTGAAAGGTGGTTTCTAAATTAGAAGTGTAAGGGTTAATTTTGACATTTGAGAATAGAGTGAATGGTCACAATGTATTTAGTTGTGTATGTACGATCGTATCATAATTATTTACGTTGGAGGCCATATAACATTGGTTGTCCATACTGTCTACAACCGACCCATCTTAGTAGCACACATTGCACATCGGGTGCCCTAGTCATTTCATGGTAGAAATAATTGAATCCTTTGTGGTGTTGAAAAAATTTGTTGTATGTGAGGCCACCATCAACAAACGTAATTGAAAATGTGAAGAGCATATACTCAAATGGAACATCACCCCGATTATCGAGGTAGATGAAGAAAGGGTAAATGTTGGCCACGAAGGGCACATTAGTCCTAGAAAAAGTCTAGGAAACGTTTCATGGTTGGGTGTAAGGCGCCTTGTGAGGGAGGAAATGAGTTTACAAGAACAGATGCCATATATGGGGAGGAGACCTTTATGGTGTCTTGTAGCCCCAGCATTAAAGGGCCTCGTGGAGGTTTCACATGGCACCCACTACGAAGGGTTTGTTTTGGGTACTCCTAAGAAATATCGACTCTACACCTACATAAACGACCAAAACAATTAGACACTTTGAAGGCCCAAAAATAATATTTAAAGTTTTCAAATTTTATACAACCCTTATAATATGTGTCAAAATGTATTCTTAATATACCACATTTTTTCGAGTTTTGAGGTAATTTCTATTTCCAACACTTATGTTATTAAAAACATGTAATAACGTAAGCATTTTTTGTCTCTATTAGTTAAAAAAATATATTATTGAAACATATAATAATGTAGTTACAATAATCCCAAAAAGTTACAAAGCCATTAAAAAGAAGGCTTTTTAGATTGGTAGAAATTAAGGTAGATTTAATACTCAATAAACGTTGCATTAAATAGGACCATTTCCCAGAGCTTCGTATCTTTGGAACCCTCCTTACATCCACTCATGTTGTGATGGCCTTGTGCCACATGTGAAAACCCCTATTGGAAATATAATCGAAGGTGTAAAGATGGCTCCTAAAGCTTGTTGGGTTCTCACATAACATAAGAAGTCTACTAAACATTTTTATTATCAAATAATGGGCAGACAATACTTTTCTAAAATACTTTGTCGTACAATTAGAGGTCCTACATCGAAACATTAGATCCATATAATTTCAATTCCCCTATCAATAATAGCTCCACACAGTTTCATGTCTCATGTTTGAATGACAACCAAATGTCGTGAATAACCACAATAATAGCAAATCTGTTTTTGTCATTTATTGTTGGAAGGAAGAGTAATGGTGTACATGATCTATGGACCTTTGATCTTAAGGTCAACATATTTTTCCATATGTCCTTTATTGTATATGTGCTCGACACATTTTCCATTTGCCCATTTCTCGTGTATATGCAACCCATTATTGCAGCTACACTATAAACGCCATAAATAAAAGCAACATGGAATCAAATAATCTTGTAACTCTTTCTTTTAAATCCTCTTATTTTTATGTGTCACATAATAAACCATACAAAAATGGTTGTTTATGATCACAAAAATCAAGCGGGATGAAGGTAAACAAAGCCATGTCTTTGACTAAGAAACAAGAAAATAATAAGATTTGTGTCATGTCGTGTGTTCAAACCACGATGATAAAATTGCTAGCGGTGATGAAGTCGATGAACACGGTGGTTGTGAAAACCTTTCATGCTATAGAAAATATGTATATAATATCATACAATAACATTTTATGAATCAACAATTAGTGATTTACTTTTTAAAAATTCCTTGCAAAATTTATGAGAACACCCATATACATAGTCATCTCTCATCTTATTTGATCAATCCCTCATATCAAAAAGCCCCATAGTGCCAAAATTTCCATAAATAGGCATAAGTTTATACACATGAAAATGCTTCAAATTTAATGAGTCTTAAGAACATAAAATGTTGAGGGGGTCGTGTCGCCTCAATTCCATAAGGAAAATTACTATGGATGATACATATTATTACTTGGGAAAGTATGGAGAATGGTATAAGATGATGGTCTATAAAGACGACACACACCAACTTGAGTGGCCATGTTTTTGGCTATCAAATTCAACTACTACATTGGCATGACATGGGATGTTAAGTCCCCTCCACACGTCCTTATCTCTAAAGTGTCCTGCAACATGCACAAGTGACTTTCCCTAAATTTGTCGTGTGTTCTAACTACCCACAAAACACAAGGGTTGACATTATAAAAAGTAATTATTGACACCGAAAGTATTGAATGACAAGGCTTTGCTTTATGATATATCTCCAAAGTACGTGGCCTTAATAAGATGTGCGTCATACCCCTTTCTCCTTCAAATGATTGAAAAAAATGGCACATGGTTCATATGTCTTGTCGTAAGAAAGAAGAGTTTTGCATACAACCCCAACATTTTCCACATGCCTAGACTTATCCTCCTTGATCCCCTTCTTCATCACCCCTCCTATAATGTTTCACTCCCTCAAGTTTAACTTCTTCAATACATCTATTTCGACATCTCCATTGAAATGTTTGTGTGCAATTGCTAGTATTATATGTTTAAAGTAGTCTTATTATATCAAATGGGTTGTAGTCTAAAGGTGTATATCATGGTGGAAAAGATGTTTCCTAGCTATCCACCAAGGTAGAAATCCCTAGAGATATCAAAAATAAGGGATGAAGTCAAGATCATGCTCGGGAAAATTTGGCGGAATGGACATCCCTCGGTCCTTGGCAATTAAGCCTAAGAATTTTGTGCACATAACTCGTGAAAGTTCCAAATTCAATAAAAAAGTAGTCTTATTGTCCATTTAAATAAATAAAAATCAAGTCTTGTTAGTTAGTGTTGTTTAAGACTCAAAATTCATTGTTTTACGTTATCAGTCAAAAATATTAAATTAATGCCTCAAAGATACATTTGTGGTGAAACCCAAGGTTCGATGAGCGTGTCTAACTTGAGGGGGAAACTTTCCTATTCAATACAACATGTAATCATGCCTCAAGGAATTTTTCTAAGTGGGAAATGTGTAACGAGAGGATGAAGGTAATGGAGGTTGGAGGTCGATCAACAATCTCCTTAGTCACTAAGCAATGGGGCCACAAAATTATATTAGTGGCAAACATATATCTGCTAAAATGACTAAACATCAAGAATGTTTTTAGGTGCTACTTTGGATATTGTCTTATAATGTTCACGATTAGAGCGACAATGATCTATAACGATGGTTCGCATACGAAGACAATGAGGATTGAGTCCTTGTTATTATTATTTTTAGTATTGTCATGTTTTCTATTGTGATATATGAATAAAAGTCCTCTATTGTGACAATTAAAAAGAATCGTATTTTTAAGAATCCTACTTTTTGATGACATAACAAGATTTCAAGGTGAACTCAATATGGATTATTGTCCAGATAGTTCAGAAGATCAGTAATCTAGGAGATTAAAAGTTTGAGATTTTGGGGAAAGGTCTCTAGGAATTAACCCAAGGAATTCGGCTCGAGAGCTATGCTTTTACGAGGGTTATGAGACAATTTGATGGATTTTTACCAGTGTCTAAGCGGTGTTTTTAAAGACAAGTTTTTTCTTCAGAATATGATTCTCTTCTCCGATGTGAACACTAATGGGGGAGCTAGGAATTATAAGTGTTCACTTGTATGTTAGTGGGTAAATAATAATATTATATATGAGTACTTATATTAGGTGTGTGTGAGTTGTGTGAACAACTCTTTTAGATAAGTGTGTGAGGAATAACAAAAGGTTATTAGAGACATGTTGTTGGGATGTGTGAGATATTCTATGGAGTGATATTGGGATATTTTACAAGTTGGTTATTTGAGCGATCTTAGGCATCACAACTCGGTGATAAGTGTTAGACCTCCTTAAATTTACTATAATTTATGGAGTTCCCAACTTTGTCTTCTTAGGTCTCCACCTATCCATCTTTGGTTGGTGTTGATAGATGATCATTCCATGCTTCATGTATTAGATAATATAAATTAGCATATAATTGTTACTTCATTGCTATCCTTTACATAATTGTTATTCACAACTCTTTCTTATAGCTAAGTGGTATTTATAATACTTTCTTACATTTATTGTTTTAGAACTTTTAATTGAGGTAATTATCATTTTTCCATCTAATGACACCACAAGTCTAGTAATGTATTTCACCTCATATCTCATTGGAGAGTGTGTGCATAGATTCGCCTTATAAATGGATTACAATTTCATGTGCTCAAGGTCCTTGTCTATAGCCTCATACCACCTTGTGGAATAGTATTTTGTATGTTTGTTGGATCTATAACAACCTTCTATGTTTTTCCTACTTAGAAGATCCTTAGAGTAGAGACTTATATAGGTTTTGGGTAGCCCGGTGTGAACAATACCCCACTATTGGTTAGGTTATCTTCACATTCTCATTTATTTTTTAAAATTTGATCTCACATCTCATCATTAAATCAAATTCACAAATAGATATTGGTGAACCTAATGAGAATCTTACAACAATGTTGATTGGGTTATCTTCACATTATCATTTATTTTTTAAATATGATCTAATATATCCTTATCATCACATCGAATTTTCGATACATTTTGGTGAACTTAGTGTAAACCTTAACCCATCCTTTGTTGGCTCTTTTTCATGGTTTTCACTTTCAACTTCTAAACTTATATATATTATCATTTATTTCTTCAACCATATCTTAAGGGTGTTCTTGTGATCCTCAATCCCTATAGATTATATAGAGGTTGATCCTTTATCCCTTCCATGATTGCCACAATCGAGGGTAATTCTCCATGATGCACTTTTTCTCAACCTCAACAAGGCCAACCATTTAGTGAAATATATTTTAAATCACCCAACAAATTGTAAAAAAGATCACGATAAAATGTACAAAGTCAAAGATCTAGACAATTTTTTCAATTATACCCCTTATAAGGATAAGAATCTCACTTGAACATAATTCTACATAAATGGTGTGGATACTGAAAAAAATTCTCCCATACCTAATGCTCTTATAAAAATCCTAGCTAAAATACCTCATTTGATAGAACTTAAGTGCCCATCAAAGTGTTGGACCAAATGGATCTTAAGTAAACTAAACTAATAATCAAACGACAAAAATGAAAACTCAACTTATGTAAATGGAATATTAACCATGAAAACTAATTGGGGCACCATACAAAAATGACCCTCTCCTCCTCTCCTTATGGACACTAGTAAGAATTCAATCTTATAACCTATGATTTGCTACAAAGTAATTCAAACATTACAAAATGAGCCTCTACAGCTCCCTCCATCTCTCCATAAACATTTGAGGTTGTTATCCAAGTATCACATATGATGGGTCAACTAAGTTACTCTAATGAAACTACTAAGATTTTAGCAAAAACCCTAACTGGGGATGTTGTACAATGGTATAACCAACTCACACTCAAATCAACACCAAATTAAAATATATAGTCAATTCTCTTGTCAAGGAATTTCAAAGATTATCATGATCTACTTGAAAAAACCTAAGAAATGTCATCAATGTAAAACAACTAGCTCACAAATCTACCTTTGATTTCATCAAGAGATGAAAGTTTGTAGCACACAAAGTTGACCATAACATTAATGAAGAATTTTTCTTCAATATTTTTTTGATTGCTCTTTGGCCCCATGTTATAATGCAAAGTCGAGTTATTCCTTCCTGATACATTAAAGGAAGTATTCAATCAAGTTAAAAGTGAAGAATATCTTGTGAAATAGTTTGAGCCACCTATAAATATAGTAAATGGTGTTTTAAAATGGAAACCGACACCATTAGTACTCAAACCTCTCGAGATTAAATTCTCCCACCGAGATAAGCTCTCTAGTCTCTAAGAGCTCAAAACAAGGATGATGACACCTAGACCTATCACAAATCCTTCAAACTCTTTCCCCAATTGTATAGGCTCAACAAAAAAATTTAGTGGCATGCTAATTTGGGATACTCTCATGAAAAATTCAGAGATTTCAAAATATTACCTAATGAATTCATGTTAAGTGAAAACTTTGACTATGATGATATCACATAAGAGTGATAAAAATAATACCTATGAGTATTTTAAGACCAATAAAATCAATTTCCTTCAATGAGTTAATTATTGATTTAAGCTCACCCATAATGATCCCACTCAAAAACCTAAGAAAACCCTCTCAAGAAGAAATGAAACTCAAATATAACCTAACATTAAGGTTTAAAATTTTACCCAACCACTTAACCTAAACATTGTTATGATACTTAACATAGTATGGTTTGAGCACTTAACAATGACATGTTTTGTCATTATATTTATGTATAGTCCATTTACACACATTTGACCAACTTGATATTCTTTCGCTCTTCCCACACCTTATAAACCGTTAGTAGATAAATTTTCTCTAGTTTAACTCATCAAAGATCACTTAATTTGAAATTTGATATTGGTACAAACTCCTCCATGTCTTAGTTATTATTTATAGAAATCCCAATATAGGTTCGTAGGTCAAGGATAGTTTTGGTTGTGATACTTTCGACCTTCCATGAACCCACCCCCATGTTCTCTAATGGTCATAAATTCAAATGGGTAATTGTAGTTTCCCAAATTTGGTTAGTAAACTTGGCTATGAAACTATTGTGTACTTATCTTAATATGTATTCTATTTACACATAGTTGAATAATTTAATTCATCTTTCCATTTTTCCCACACCCTCTAAACAAGTAATTCTTAACCCTTCTCCGGTTCAACATACTAGGAATCATTTAACATGCCATTGAACATTTATATAAACTCCTTCATGTTTGAGTTTAGATTTTTGACACTCATAAGATAGGTATTTAAACCTTAACATGGTATCAATATATTACTTTCTAGATCCTATGAACCCATCCTCTTCCAATCTAATGGTTATATTTTAGAATGGTACTTGAATTTTTCAACCTATGTGAGATTTCAAGGTCGGTAGAGTGGGAAAATTAACCAAAGGTCGCCTATAAATACAAACACACCCTAATCTATTAGGGTATCTATGGGATCTCTAAGAAGGTCAAGAAAAAGTACCGAAACAATTTATTATTTAAAGAACATCACGACAACAAGCTACAAAGTATTAAATCAACCAAGTGTTGTGTTAGATCACTCATTGAGCTGAATTTGAAATGCAAGTACGTTTTGGTAAGTTTTACTACTGAATCAATGACTCATTCTTTATTATATATTTTGTTACATATCCTCATAGACTTTGGATAATTACATATGGATTGATCCCTATTCAAAGTAGTGGTACATAGGAAACAATCATCGCATCATTAGGGTGTGGTGAGGCTATCTAGCCCAATCATGCCAATCCATTTTACGGGCCAATACAAGGTGAAGAAATGAAAGGTAATATTTGAAGAAAGAATAACTCATATGTAATGAAATTACTTAGATCAATTGAACATTAGATTGCATAACAAAACAAAACAAACTATAATAGTAATTCGTAATTATACTAGCGAGTAAAGAGAACGTACTTATATTTGATAGACAACAAAATAAAAGATACACCATAAAATATATAACATTAAAAGATCATGTAAAAGGATGTCATTTCAAGGGAGAACCATTGAAACATGAGATTGTAGGGAAAACACAGTTTGCTTCGTTGCGGGAACTCAACAACCTTACCTACCTAAATTTATTACTTGACGGTGCCCATGCCTTATCCCGTAGACCAAAATGGTATGTAAGATGAAGGATGACATGGTGCCCATGATTTTTTCTGCGATAATTTTTACATTGGATCTTTGGTAGGTGAAAATAGGTCATTTATGGTTGATTGGTCTCTTCCCTCGCCCTCTCTCCCATTCTCTATAAACGTAAGTGTCTCATGTGCTCTGTAAATTGCATTTTGTATGAATTCCAAACCTTTGCTCTATAAATGTAAATGGACATTTTCTATGCGTGTACAACTATGGTTTCCCCTTTGAATTATTTTCATATTTAATGTGGATGTTATGCCCCCTTGTTCTCATTTATTTTTATCCATTCATATCTTTTAGAACTCTATGTTTTCCTTAGATTCTTGCATGCGTGGTTATCTTTGTGTCTCTTAAAGGTCAAAACTAATCCATATTCCAAAGATTGGCGCATCACCTCCTTCCTTTTGTAGCATTTCTTCTCTCTCTTGACCACGGATCCTGGTAATCCTTAGATTAGAAGGAACCAACCTTATCTAGAGGTCTCTCTCAAGGAGAAAGGTCCCACATCTTGTGGACATCCCCATGTTACCCAATAGTACTAATTTGTCATGATCAAATCAGAGGGTGCTACTTTTTCAAGTTAATAGTTCGCATGCCCGATGGGACATTTGACTTTCCACACCTTGTGGACATCCCCACCGAAACTCGCTTATATTACTCAAAGAAAATAAATTTGGTGAAGCACTAACTATTATCCAAAATTACCCACGAGGTTATTTTGGCTTTAACAACTTTAAAAAATGGACTTAACCATTTTTATAGGTATGTAATGATTAACGACCGTCAATTTGCACTTCCCAAATGCACTGGTCATTGGTATTCAAAAACCCGCGGGAATGCAATTTAAAAACATTGGCGGGTTGGTTATAAAAGCCGAATGACGTTCAAATGCCCGTCAAATTCAACGTCAGCCTTCAACAGTTCACATGGCGAGAAGATCAATGGTCGAGCCCATGAGGCAGGTTGTGACCAACTAAAAGCCAAAAAGTTTCTAAGTCCCCCAGACTTAGAAACTGCGATGCGAAGAGCTATGTGGCACCATTTCATTAGCTCGCCTTTCACAGAACTAAAGGACGGGAAGGCTTAAGAAAAGTATGATGACACTGAAGTCACGTGGAGCCTTCTCATTGGCTAAATCTTTCAGAATCGTCGGAAGGACATCAAAGAAAGGACTGACAACGCAAAGGCATGGAGCTTTCTTATTGGCTAACACTTTGCGTTTGTCAGAGGAGATTATAAAAGGTTTGACAACGCATCAAGGCATGAAGCGGATGTCGAGGCGGAGATCAAAAATACTGACATGCGAAGTGTGTGGAGCCTTTATATTGGCTTGCATTTCACAATGGTCAGTCGAGGGAAAATTGCGAAGAAATGTGGTTGTTTCTTATTGGCTTGTGTTTCTAGGGGTCTAAAAAGGTCTGAAATGTGAAAGAGCGTGGAGCCTTTTCATTGGTCTATGTATCACGATGGACTGACAAAGGTAAAGGAAAGTCTGAAATCCAAAGGAATGTGGCGAGTTTTATTGGCCCATATTTTCATAAAGCCAAAGCCAAGGTAAAAGAACAAGGACAAATGGTGAGTAGGGAAGTAAAGCCTGATATTGCAAGCCAATGGGAGGTAGACACTTGGCAAAAGGTGAAACAAGTACATGTTGGTAGAGGCTAATCCCTGAACCAATCAAAGGTTGCCACATGTCAAATTCATGTGCCTCTTGATAGACAAATCTTCAAATGGCCATATCTTTTGATCTCAAGCTCCAAATCAGAAAAATCTTATATCGTTGGAAAGATCTCATCAAGCCCTTCAATTTGACATCATAAAAATCTTATTTTGGTGGATTTTGGCGGTAAAAATAGAAAACACATATTTTGGAGGTAGAAGAAGACTGTTTGGGCACACAAATAATTAAATCAGGTAGCTCAACCACCATAATTGATGAAGCATGGCTTCATTTGCTTATGCAAGACAAAATAGACTGAATGATGGCTTTGTAAGGTGCCCATGTGCTTTGCAGAGGATTTTAATGTAGATTGTTGGTGGTTGAAGTCTAGAAAAGTCGTGCCCCTTCTCTTTTCCCTCTTCTCTTTCATTCGAGCTATATATTGTAAAAATATTTCATTTTGAAAGGATGGACATTCAAAAATGTAATGGAACTCTATCAAATTTGTTCCAAAGTAGTTGTGAGCCATCAAACCTTCATTTTGGGCTTGGCAATGTGTTCTTGTGCCTTCCTTTGCAATTGTAATGGTCTGTGCATACTTTTATTGCAATAAAGCTTGTTTTGTGACACATTTTTCTATCCTTGCTCATTTTAGTTGCAACCTTGCCTCTCTTTTACTTATTGCATTGTGTTGTGCATGTCTTTCTCCTTGCTATTTCATTTTTGTTGTGTTTCATGTGAGAACAGATGGTAAATGAAGCTTTGGGTCTATGTCACTTATGTTTGGCCTCTCCCTTCTTCATTTCTTTCTCTTTCTCCCTCACTAGAGTGTCTCTCACCCCTTTTCTGGTGCTATCACTGCCTTTTAGCTTAGGATTTCCCTTTCATGCATCTTTCTAACCCTCTCTCTCTTTCCTTGGTCCCTTGGCATGGTTAGTTTAGGATTAGTTAGTTGCATTTTCCTTTCTAGGAGTAGGAGTAGTTTAACATTAGATTAGGAAGAGGAAGCTAACCTTCTCCAGAGGGTTATCTCAAGTTTGTAAGTCCCACAGCTTGAGGGATAACCCCATGTTAGCAAAAAGTAGAGATTTGCATTGCCAAATCTTAGGGTGCTACTTTTTGTGATAACAATTTGACATGCCGGTGGGACAAGATTGAAGAGATTTACATCTTCATTTCATCAAGTTTGTTGTGCTCTTGGTGAAATATCAGCCTTTGGAGGCATGTTCAAGTACAACTGGTGACTCCACTGATTCAAACAACCCAATCTCCTAAATTGCGAGACCTTTCTTCCATCCATTTCCATCCATTTTTTATTCATCTTTCTTTCCATGTACTTCCACTTTCTTTCATTCCATGAAGTTTTACAATCATGACTTCATTCCCTGCATGGAATTCACACTTGCAACAACAACCATATCAGTTCAATCCACCTCCAAGTTTGCAAGGTTCATCTCAGGTTACTATCAAACACCTCTAGATCCATACTACAATGAAGATCAATAGTATGCATACCCATATGAGCAAGATGTAGATCAGTTTGGTCATCCACCAAACTATGGAGTTGTTGAAGAGTAGGGTTATGCAAATTTTGGAGGCTATCTCACACTTGGTGATGCTGATTTATAGTTGGAGATTCAAAATATGGAGGAAACTATGGTGCAAACAAGGGCCACATCTCAACTCAAAGCATTTAGGATTGGCTTCATGACACCTTGTCCATGGGTTGGCCTTATGCCATTTCACTTCAGCCCTCAGCAGAAGCTTGCTTTCATAGTTGAGATGTTTTCACAACTTGAAACATGTATCAAGGAGATTAAGGCCTATAAATCCAATTTTGGTCTATCCTGTCAATGGGAGACCCCTACATTGCCATCCTACAACCCTATCCCTTGTTATCACCAAATCACTGAACCCCCTCAAATGGCCTCAAGGTGAACACGACATTTAGTGTGATTGGGTAACATGGGATCACCTCTCAAGCTGTGGGACTTGCGAGGTTGAGGCGAACCTTTGAAGAAGGCGATTCCTCTTCCTAAACTAAGCACTACACTACTCCCAATGCAATCAAAAAGCATTTACCTAGATCTATACTAACATTTCATGGGATTAGGGAGAGAGATTTTCAAGAAATAAAACCTAAATTAAAAGTGGTGATGCACCAAGAAAGGATTTTTCTTGCCAAAATCTTAGCTTGCCAATGAAGAAATATTCTCATGGGAAGAATGGACATGCACTATAAACCCACCCGCATACAAACTTCACTCTCAGAATAAGCGAGAATAACTCCCGAAACTTGCAATGGAGACCAAGGTCGCACAAAGGTGCACCCTGCATACATGCGAAAGGAAAAAGGAAATACAAAAATTGATGCAAGGAAAAATAATTAGCCACAAAAATAATTTCATTATTTCAAGCACTTACACAATGTATCATTACAATAGGGAAAGACATAGGCTGCCATTACAATTTTAGAAGAAAGGCTTGAGAGCCTGCAAATTCACAACATCTCAGCTTATGAAGAGAGGGGAAGCTTGGAAAATGTCTAACTCCTTTTTGGAATAAGAACCCCTTTACATTTATAGAATTGCTTGAGCTAGTGAGAGAAAGAAGGAGAAACCCTAGAATCTAGGCAAGAATGTAGCAAATAATTAATCATTGTTGTTGGCCATGTTTGCCTCATTAATTGCAGCTCCACCTTTTGAGGCACTATTCATGGAATGAGAAAATATTACAATTTTGGAATAAAACTTCGAAAATCCATCTAATGATTCCATTATGTAGTTCTCGCTCTCTCGATTCGAACAACTATAATTTTTGGAAAGTGGATAACCAGAGAAGAAGATATGGCTTTTGAGCAAAGTTATTTCTTGGATATCTCGGGCATTATATTCCATCGGATCTCTGATAATGTCTCTAAAAATTCAAATGCCTCCTCCAAATAATTAAAATTAATATTTTAATAATTTTTGTAAAAACACCTTGTGGCTTTGGGACCCACTAATTTTGTTTTGCATTAGGGGCTTTAGTATGGCATGGCTTTGAGCCAGCTCACCGAGCTGGCTGGTGAGCTACCTTTATGCATTGTATAGCGGGTTCTTTTTATTTCATTTGTTGACATCCCTAAAATTCCCACTCACTACTTTGTATGGGTGTTTTTCTTTGTTTTGTTGGTAGGCTCCGAGCTTACCATTTTGACACTAGGCACACCATAATTGGCATGAGTTGAATATTTTAGTTTAAGTGCTTCCACATTTGCATTAGAATCCAATGGCTTTGTATAAACGCAGCTCCACGTATTGACTTAATCGCTCAACATATTTTTCCCCTGGGCTGTTTGGTTGGTGAGCTCTTTGAAACCACCTCACCATTTGACATGTCTATGCACTCGGTGTTGGTATTACATTGGTCAATTGCTTGTGATTTGTGAGAGCCCCAACACATCGGACTAACTCGACAACCTCTACGAACTCGGACTTCTCATATTTCCATTGACTCACTCTAAACTTGGCAAAACCACGTGCCCGACCTTTCACATTTTCATTGACGAGCCCTATGTTCCTTTATTGGCTCCGACGATGACTCGGTCAACTCGGTAACTAACTCGGACTTTGGAGTCGACCGAGCTCATCCTTTCGGAGTTTGAGAACCCAAATCTCCTATGACGCACCGAACTCCAACCATCTCGAAACCTCCGAATCCACGAAAACCCGAAGTCTAAAATTCAAACTTTGAGGTTCGAAGATCCAACTCATTTTTTCCCTATGACTTTCCGCTTATATCCAAATTCCAACGTGTAAACATCCCAAACTCTCGAAGTGAGTTAACCCCAGAAGTTTGAGTTGACTCGGCCTTTCCCATTAGTCTTCGGGCTCGAGAGATATTCCCCTCACAAACATCAACACGCTCATGTCCAACCTCGAAGCAGAGCTCCACGGCTTTGCATTCGAATACCCGAACTACGAATGTCCCAAACTTCGAGTCACCTTCACCTCAGAACTACACTAGATGTCCCGCCATGGCTCGATCTTACAAGCTCCACCATTCTACGAGTCGAAAGCTTAAAGACAAGCCCATTTCAATGCACTCAGAATGTTTAACTCATTGATGACTTGGCATTTACTTCACCTACAACGTCGACCGAGCTCAACTTATTTATTAGGCCTTGAGCTCGATGTAATCTCCTACGCACTAAGCCAATTTGTTGAGTTCTTAAACTCGATGATTAGTCGTATCTCCGATGTTTGACCACCTGGCTAGGATCCAACTTCTCTGCCATGACTTCATTGACTTACATTTTGAACTTCTCACCTGTAGAATCATCTGCATGACTCCTCGAATCTTTCATTCGAAGACTTTGGCTCGGCTACGCTCGAGCTCCTATCATATAATTCCACATTGACTCGCTCATTGTTATATGCCAAGCTCAATAAGCTCGATTAACATGAGCTCACCATTCAATTGTTCTTTTACTGAAGCTAACTTAGCATGCCTAATTCACCTAGCTTCTTACCAGTATAGTGGCTCGATTCGAGCTTGGCAAGCCTTGACATGCTGAGTTTCTCCATTATCTCATTTAAACGAGCTATTATTTAATTCGGTCTTCCAAACTCGTGTCATCCAAAAAGATATCACCTTATCGGTTTCCACATACATCCACAGAGTTCCCAAGTGGGACCCCAACATGCCATGTGACACTTCCAAAATACGTTGTCGCTTCATCGTTAAAACTTCCCAAAGCACTAAAAGGGTCCGTTTTAACTCGGATCTCAAATTAGTTCAGATTTTCCCTACTAATCTGCATACCTGCATTTTCACCGAGCTAATATCTCGAGCCATTCATGAGCTCTTCTCTTTTTTTTCTCCGCGACACCGTGACTAATCTCCCACCTTTTCGAACAATGTTTAAGCGATCCCTATCTCACAACTCAAAATTGAATAAGGCATCGTACATTTCTAAATAACAATTCTTTGTAGACATTAATCTTCATTTCGATATGAGTTTACAAGGTTTGCTACCAAAAAATAACATCAACACTTAAACCGATTGATCTCACTTCACAACACATAATGGTTTTCAAGGTCCAACTATGTAATTCCTTTGCCCATTGAAGGAGAACATGCTAGAAATGTGTCATGGAACTTGCGTAATCCCTTAATCTGAGGAATGGATCCTAAGAAGAAAAGTTCAAATCAATCAAAAAGGATAAATTTCCAAGCTCAAATGGTATTTTCCCGATAAATAATTATGTGAAAGATCAAAAGACTTATAATGACGAAGCAATCCCAAGACCGATGAGAATAGATCTTGTCAATTCATTGTATGAAATGTTCGGATATTGCAAACCCTTAAGCCCCATTTTCGGTCTAGAGTCCCATAGGCTCCCGTTATCTAATTTTTCCAAGTGTGCAAAATTGGATAACATCCCCATCCCACAATCATTTCCATCTCAACCCGAGCCCCAATTTCCAAGCTGCTCACATGTTTCCCCCGTTGTGGATTCCACTTCACCATCTTTGACTCTTCCATCTCATCTATTTCAACTCGGGTAGTCTTTCCTAGCTAAACCATATTTTGGGGCAGGTTTAAGGTTCATTTTTAGACCTCAAGAGATCAATTTCAGTCTAGAGCCTGTGGTGCCTCTTTAATGGAAAAATCAGATAGTTGGAGTAGTTTCAAAGCTTCATTTGGAGCTCCACAGATCAACTTCAAGCTTCTAGACCTTCCTAAGTTCATTTCATGCTTCATATGGCCCCATGGTAAGATTTTAAATGTTGCAGATCAATTTTTAAGTTTTTGGCTTGACTCCATGCCCAATGGACTACATAAGGATATTGATCTAATTTGGGAGCGGATTACCCTGAAAGGTTGCCAAACTATTATCTAAAATTACCCCTAGGGTTATTTTGGCTTTAACAAGCTTTAAAAAATGGACTTAGCCATTTTACAGATCTATGACATTCAAATAGCTGCCAATTTCCACTTCCCAAATGCATCGATTGTTCTTTATTCAAAACCCGCATGGAGTGCGAGTTTAAAAAAACATTGGCGGGTTGGTTATAAAATCCTATTGATGTTCAAATGGCCATTAAATTCAATGTCATCTTCAGCAGGGACATATGGCGAAGCTGGCGGTCCAAGCCCTTGAGACAACCGACAACCAACTAAAAGCCAAAATGTTTCTAAGTCCCCAAACTTAGAAACTATGATGCAAAGAGCTACGTGGTGCCATTTCATTAGCTCTCCTTTTCATGGAATTGAAGGATGTGAAGGCTTAAGAAAATTTTGACGACCAGAAGTCACGTGGAGGCTTCTCATTGGCTAATTCTTTTGCAACTATCAGGACATCAAAGAAAACACTTACAACACAAAGGCGTGGAGCTTTCTTATTGGCTTACACTTTGCATTTGTAAGAGGAGATTATAAAAGTTCTGACAATGCATCAAGGAACGAAGATTCCTAATTGGTTAATCTTTCATGGATGTCGAGTTTGGAGTTCAAAAATACTGACATGCGAAGTGCGTGGAGCCTTTCTATTGGCTCACATTTCACAATGGTCAGTTAAGGGGAAAATTGTGAAGAAACGTGGTCGTTTCTTATTGGCTCACATTTCTAGGGGTCTGACAAGGTCTGAAATGCGAAAGAGTGTGGAGCCTTTTCATTGGTCCATGTGTCACAAAGACTGAAAAAGGAAAAGGACAATCCAACATTCGAAGGAACGTGGCAGAGTTTTATTGGCCTGTATTTTCATAAAGCCAAAGCCAAGGTAAAAGAACAAGGACAGATGGCAAGTAGGGAAGTAAAGCCGATATTGTGAGCCAATGGGAGGTAGATACTTGGAAAAATGTGAAACAAGTACACGTTGGTAGAGGTCGATCCGCGAACCAATCAAAGGCTGCTTTGTGTCAAATTCTTGTGCCTTTCGACAAGAAAATATTCAAATGGCCATATCTTTTGATCCCAAGCTCCAAATCAGAAAAATCTTATATCGTTGGAAATATCTCATCGAGCCCTTCAATTTTAAATCATAAAAATCTTATTTTGGTGGTTTTGGTGGGTCAAAATGGAAAACATAACTTTTGGAGGAAGAAGAAGACTGTTTGGGCACATAAATGATTAAATCAGGTAGCTCAACCACAAAATTGATGAAGCATGGCTTCATTTGCTTATGCAGGATGAAATAGATTGAATGATGGCTCTATAAGGTGCCCATGTGCTTTGCTAGAATATTTTAATGTAGACTATTGGTGGTTGAAGTCTAGAAAATTTGTGCCCCTTCTCTTTCTTCCTTCTCTTTCATTCGAGCTATATATTGTAAAAATCTTTCATTTTGAAAGGATGGACATTCAAAAACGTAATGGAACTCTATCAAATTTGTTCCAAAGTAGTTGTGAGCCGTCAAACCTTCATTTTTGGGCTTGGAAATGTGTTCTTGTGCCTTCCTTTTGAATCTGTAATGGTATGTGCATACTTTTATTGCAATAAAGCTTGTTTTGTGACACATTTGTCTGTCCTTGCTCGTTTTAGCTACAACCTTGCCTCTCTTTTACTTATTGCATTGTGTTGTGCATGTATTTCTCCTTGCTCAAGTCATTTTTTTGTGTTTCATGTGAGAAAAAATGGTAAATGAAGCTTTGGGTCTATGTCACTTATGTCTGGCCTCTCCCTTCTTCATTTCTTTCTCTTTCTCCCTCACTAGAGTGTCTCTCACCCCTTTTCTGGTGTTATCACCACCTTTTAGCTTAGGATTTCCCTTTCATGCATCTTTATAACCCTCTCTCTCTCTCTCTCTCTCTCTCTCTCTCTCTCTCTCCACCTGGGTCCCTTGGCATGGTTAGTTTAGGATTAGTTAGCTGCATTTTCCTTTATAGGAGTAGGAGTAGTTTAGCATTAGATTAGGAAGAGGAAGTCGACCTTCTCTCGGAGGGTTATCTCAAGTTCGCAAGTCCCACAACTTGAGGGATAACACCATGTTAGAAAAAGTGGAGATCTACATTTCCAAATCTTAGGGTGCTAGTTTTTGTGATAACACCAACTTCACGAGGAGCATCAACCCCTAGTTTAGTATAGCACCAACCCTACAAGGATCGTCGACCCTTGATTTAGTGAGGCACAAACCCACACAAAGGCTAAAAACCCCTAAGGTGATCAATAAAAAACTCAATCACTTGGAAATTATTCATCATTAATAATATTCTACTCACACATCTGATAGTGATCCAAGTTCATCTCACACAACCTTCAAACCTTCTTAAAACAAGTTTTATTTCAACTCGCTCAATCTCTCTTCTTCATAGGCTGAATATATCATTTTACCTTACACGTCTCGATCTTAAATTTTTTTCACGTATTCATAGGTCTTCTAGGATCTGTCCATAACCCCTTAACACTCTCCTTCAATCCTCTCTTGGTCGCTCATAACCCCATTATCTCAACTAGTCACAATAAGCAAATATAACATGCTTTATATACATGACTTGACTCTAAAACACCCCCGAGTCAACCATGACAAGGTAGATTAGTCATCCCAACTTAAAAAGTAATAAGAACATCATATAAATCAACTGAAATGACCCAATTAGGTTGGCGGGGGGTCAAGACATCTCCAACAAGCTCCAAGACACACCCACAATCCAAAAAAACACTCTACAAGCTCTAGTAAATCCAAATTGATCTTCAAAGGCTCAAGGAATATTTGACATGATTAACAAGAATCAAACATCATATGAAATTCCTCCTACAACCTTCAACAAGCCCAAGAACCTTTTCATCATTTCTACAAACATCATGAAGTATTCCAAGAAGCAAGAAAACCCCACTAGGTCTTCAATGCCAAGAAATTCGGTCTGAATAACAAACAACTTGACATAGAAAATCTCATCATCATGAGTCATATATATCAATGGAAAGGTATTTGAGTCTATTTTATATAAATCACATTTTTTTCCAAATCCAAGTGGAAAACCTCCAAACAACTCAATCTCTACAACTACTCCAAACTGGCTTCAAGACCCCAAAACTAGCTCTTCAAAACAGAGATGGTTCATTCGTCAAAAAATATCATAAAGAAACAAACCATATATCATTGGAAATTTATCTGAATATAATTTCCATAAAAACTCACTTTATCTTCCAACTCATAGTGGAAGGCCTTCAACTAAGCCAATCTCTAAAACTGCTCATTCATGCTTCAAGGGCTCTAAAACCATTCTAGAGATAATATTTCTCTAACACCTCTAAAGTCATTTAAAATATCGAACACCACCTTGAAAACATTAAGGACACTTTTAAAAACATGTACAAGCAAAGTAAGAACCATGTCTCACCTAGAGAAATATGATCTTACACACATTTTCCTTTACACCTTCTTGAGAAGCCAACTAGGGCTTTCTAGGCCATTAGGTTTTCAACTAAAAAAAAATTCACCATATCAAACCAAGAGCTTAAACGCACCATATTAGGTGCTAACATGCTTTCGTCTGTGACCAAAAACAAGCACAAAAATATGCAAAATGATCAAACTCACTCCAAAGCATAAGACTAACATTTTAGCCCTTAAGGCCAAAATTGGTAGGGTCACTTTGAGCACATGTATCTTTAATTTTATACATCTTACCTACCTAAATATTTTCAATTATTTCTATCATATCTCCCAAGGATTATGGAATAGTTTGGTTTTCATCCTGGAACCTCCATCTCATCCTTGAAACTACAAAAACCCAAAAAACTAGGGTTTTCTCTCTCTCCCAAAACATCTGGAACGCTAAACCACCACCAAAATGAGCTCGAGGAATCCTCTACAATCTCAAATCATCGCATTTTATTTCCAAGACATTCGGATACCATACCATGCATATTTCCCAAGTCACTCTACTATGAGGGTTTAACTATGGTTTCAAACCACTTTATCTTTTTAACGATTGTTCATAAAATTATGATGATCAAGTCACCTCATTATTTTTTAAAACAATATTAGATCAATGTAAAATCATCCCTCAAATCCACGGGGTCCTATACAAAACATGTTAGAGTGGGCGAGCATCTAAAGTTGCCAATTCGAGCTGGATTTTGCTTCTTCTCAACTCAATTTTACCAAAAATGACATATATTGCAAAATAATCTTCACTTTGACCTAAAACTTATCATGAAGCATCATAACAACATCCTATCATTGAAAAAATCACCACCTTTCTCAAATATGTCTGAAACTCTCTATCGACAACGACTTACATGTGTTATCTTGTCTTGTCTTCACAATATTTACTTCACAAGGACCATGCAATATCATCATACAGGTCATATAAAACATCACCATGCTCCTACCATTCTTGACCATGACTTCCTTGCTCCAAAACTCATGCCACCATACCAAACCACATGCTCTAGGTCTAGGAATAGGCCTAGAATGACCTGACTCAACCATGAAAACACATGAACTAGCCATGATGACTATGTGAAGACACTTAAACACCTCTAACACACCTCAGGACCTTGTTTGACCTCATAACATCTTTAATCAACTTTATATAGCTCATACCATGACCATACCTATTATACCATGCTCCAAAACACCATAGGACTTCACCAAAACATGACACTACTAATCAACCTTCATTTTATACACTAAAATACACCTCATAAAGACTCATATGACACCATTGACACCTTTTTCCATCAATGGTTTTGACTTCAATGACAAAACTAAGACACAATAGCCAACAATCTCCCCTTTTTCATTGATGGCAACCATCTTGAAAAACATTGATGGAAACCAACAAGATCAAACACTTACATGACCTCTTTTCATGTTTTTGGGCCTACTCTCCCCCTTTGACATCTATGGTAAATGATACTATGATGACTCAACAGTAAAAATGACAACACAAGACAAGACACAGTGAAAATAATGACTTACATGCTTCACTAGCTCCCCCTTGGAATGTACTTTCTCTTATTATCTTCAATCAATAGAAATAAATGATTCATAGACATGTAATGAGCCTCAAAATAATTCTCCTTGAGTGTATACTCTCCAAATCTTTTCTTCATACTTGTTTTGCAGCTTCTTCTAGGTCTCTAGCAATCCAAATCTATAAAATCTTCATATGTATCTATCACAACCTTCTTTAGGACTAATATCCCTAAAGCCAACTTTCATTCCAATTTTGACAAAAATTCTTCATGCAATATCATCCCTCATATAATGTTAAACCACTCCTTATTGCTCCCCCTAAGATCATACATCTATGTACTAGCTATCTATGCAAACATGAGTGCTCATACCTCATTCACATGTCATGGATGTAAGTCATCATGAATATCTCGGTCATGAAGCCTTAAATTAGTGTTCTTAACCCTATCTCTTGGCATCTCAACTATTTTGATCACATTATCATCTTCCCTTGCAACTTGGATTTTATGTGACCAACACCTCTGCATACAATGCCTCCATTTCACCTTGTGCACCTCATGGAAGATTAACACCAACTCCCCATGCTTTTATAAGCCTTCTCGGACCTGTAGGTATTCATTCCTTATTTTCACCATCTATAGTATCATATCATGATGCCAAAGGTCAACCATGATGCAATAAATCAACCAAACTAGTCATGCAACACTCTTAGCTTCACGTTTTAGGGGTAAAGATCACATTAGCTCCCCCTCATCACTTTGATATCATAGGACACACCATGAATCATCACACTCATATTGCAATAGTTGCTTCAAGATCTCACAACCTTGTTATTCTTTCAAGTAATAAATATAGAAGCATACCTTCCTTGTCCAATCTTTCATGACCCGAGATACCTATAAACTTGACTTATGGAGCACATTCACCTTTGAGAGAATCTCGTATAAATTCATACTTGATATCTACCTGGGATGATTCATATAATCTTAAGACATCTTTCACATTCCTACCTCAATTTGAAGACCCATATTCACATATTGGTTAACAAACCTTTTATACAAACTTCGAGATGCAGAGTACAATTTGACTATTCTTACCAATCATCTACTTTAGATTTCAATTTATCAATCATGGCAACTCAAACTCACAAGTCAACATACTTGGATACGGTGCATATCTTTGTCTTAGCTTTGGATGGTAATATCATACCTTGATGTCCTTTGTCTATTTACACAGTCGCAACCACTTTCATGAAGTTATTACTTGTTCCCCTACCTCCTATGACTGTATCCAACCTTCGTAGACCTAAAACATGCACTACCAACCTTTCTCAGTCTTGTATATGAAGACCTACTCTTCCTTCAAGATGTCAACACATATCAAGATGTCTTTTCCACTATCCTCAAAATCTATCATACTTTGCTTTGACAATTGATATCAATTCATTCAATCATGAATAACTTCATTACACCTTCACGAACCTATCTAGATCTCTGTTTTTCAACCTTGAGCTACCAAACATCTTCATAAAATTCTTTATACAAATAGAGTATTTGCAAAAAATTTCTAATGGACTATGCGACCACTACAACTTCTTTCAAGACCATTCCTTAAAGCATTCAAGATCAATCATTAACTCATGAAGGCACAAAAGATGACATACACACATACATCTATACACCATGGTGTTCATTTTTATCAAACCTTTGTACTTTGTCAAACTCATCAAATTTATCTCGCAAATAACTTCCCCTTCATCTACAAATTGTTGCTTCTTGCATCATTTGAAAAATATCTTGATGAATTTTTACCACATCCCTTACAGTTGTATAAAGATACTTCAACCTTGACATAATACACACTTTAGAAACCGACTTGTCTTGACTTTGGAGAATTAAAACTTAGAACACATAAAATTTATAGATACCTTGGCATCTTCAATTTTAGGAGATAGACCTCAATCATATAGGATGGAACACAAATCATACTCAACATATCATGATAACATGAATATCATTTCTTCTTGATGATAGTCATAACAAGGCTCAATATAAACCTTCTCAAAAACAACATAACGAATATGATTTGATGTTCTACAATCTCCCCTTGGATTTGAGAACTACGAAATGAAATTCTTCAAACTTGGAGAAACATAAGATCATCTTAAACCATTTTAAAGTGACCTTAACCAATTACAATTAGAGCATAATTCAACTTTGAGGACTCCCATAAACTCTATAAGCACATAATTTTGACTCATATCCATGACTCAAAGTACCTTGACAATATTGAAAACTAATGATGATACTAATACGGATCCTACACAACATTATTTAACTTCTTGGAAATAGTCATACTTTTTAATAAGCTCCTTGAACTCATACTCATGTCTTCATAGACCAAACTTCATGTTCTTGTACTAATAGCTTGACAATATCCTAAATATTCTATTTGAGTAGACATGACACATCACACTAAAAGATCTTTTGACTGAGACTTTTCAAGATATAAATGTGGTGACCAGGACAAATTCAACCACTTGCACATGAGACCTTAGCAAGACTTCTTGGATATATTTCTATGAGATTGTAACTCATACAACACAACAATAAAGACCCTCGACAATATATATAGCTTTATAAAGCAACATAAGAGACAACTTCGACATTTTCACAAGCTTATAACAACAATAAATTCACCTTCACAGTTTACTTAAACCCATAACTCTCACAATCAACTTATTTGTAAACACAAGACAAAGCATTTGCATATGAAGATTCTTACATGCTTAAGGTCACTTCATATTTGAAGACTTTATGAACATAAGACCTAATGAACAAAAAACTTGGGAAACCATTATCTTGATGAATTCCATTTGGGATGGAAACTATATTTTGCTACTTGGGACCATATAACAACACAAGATTCATCTATTACAAACCTCTACACAATTTACATGACATCATACTTAGACCAAAACAAAAAAATCTCAAACCTCTGAATAAAATCACATTAATTTCTTTGGGTTTAAATGACCCTCAACACATAGACCATATATAACATCAATTTACACAACTAGTTCACTTAGACTCATCATGATGAACTTTGTTCATAGTGACACATTAGACTTCTTATAGATGACAACATGATAGATGAGATCTACAAATTCATACACCTATCAACAACAAGGATTCCTCAATACAGACCTCATGGATATATCATAATCCATACCTTATCACTCTTGAAGTGTCCCAAATACCTATCCTTCTCAAATTTTCATGTATTGGATATCTTGGATGGCGATCAGCACATATGGCTTTCCTCAACTTTTGGTTTTTCTTTAGAGAAAACATACCTCCTTGGTTTTATTTGGACTTGATGAACTTGTCTTCCATCTTGATTGAACTAGTCCCTTATTTGAAAAACTTCATTTGATCAGACTTCATACTGAGCACCTCGATTTTGAAGCATCCTTCTTAACTTAACCTTCATGACTAGGTCCTTTGATTGTCAAGACTGTTTCTTTAGGATTAGACATTTTGTTGAACATCCTCTTGTTTTGTCACAATCTTGCTATATGACCTGGTCTATGACAATTAAAACAGAAAAAATTCTTCTTTTCTCTTGACTCATATACATTTAGATTCCAGCCTCAATCCTTAGCCTTATGACCATACAACATGAATGGCATTCACCTTTGAAGAGACTTTCACCATTTCTAGAAGACACTCTCTTGCAATCTCTAGCTATATGACCAAAATCACGACAAATATAATAATAACCATTGAAAGAGGCACCATACCTAATTGCATTAGGTTTTCTAACAGGGCTAGATTTTCTTGAATTGGTCTTGTTTGTATCCTTCTTTTATCGCTTGAGAACTTAATCCAACTTTTTACTTTCTTTCCTTTGAAACATGGTCTCGACTTGCTACTAGGTTCCATTTGACTTTCCAAGATATCACCAAGGGATTAAAATATATTATCCAAACTATTATACATATTCAATCTTCTTGAAGTCACATCCAATTTTGATTTCAAGGATCTTAGTTCACCTTCATATATCGACACAATCTCTCTGTTTCTAACTCTTAGGGTTTCAATTTCAGATTTGAGACTACAACACTCTTGTTATTTTCCCTTTAGTGCCTCTCATCAAACTCCCAATTTGAGATTTCAATTATTTGAGGATATATCATGTTCTTCTTCCATATCACTAGTTTTTATTGCATCCCAAATACCAAGGACTCAACAATCTCATACTTTCTCCTTCAAAGATAAGTTGATTTGTCCATTTTCCCATTGCTTCAAGAGGATATCCTTCACGCTATTAGACTTGCTTCACAAGGACCAAGCTTTTATACCATTTGTTGGAATCAAAAGATACTGAGAGGGAGGGGCAAATCAATCCATTAAAATTTAATTCCATTTAATGCATCATTCATATAACCATTCAATCATATACTAACCATATGTGTGCTTAATTAACATTAAATCAACCATACACAAGAGCAAGATGCAAGAGAGTATGCAAGAACACCAAATTTAAGTGGGAAAACCTCAAGGGGAAGAAAACCCACTTAAATTTTTCTTATATTACTCAAATCAAAGAAATTTAGTGAAGCATCAACTTCACAAGGAGCACCAACCCCTAGTTTGATAGAGCACCAACCCTACAAGAAGAACCAACCCCTGATTTAGTGAGACACCAACCCAAAAAGGAGGATACAAATCCATAAGGTGATTAAGACCCATATCAACCACCTATAAATGGATGATCATTGATAATATGTTGCTCACAAAACTGATAGTGATCCAATTTAAGCTCACACAACCTTCAAACTCTCTCAAAATAAGCTCTCCTTCAACTCGCTCAATCTCTCTTCTTCATGGGATGAATATATAATTTTACCTTGCACATCTGATCTTCAAAATTTTTATTAGGTATTAATAGATATTCTAATATATTTCTATAACCCCTTAAAACTTTCTTGAAATCTCTCTTGGTTGCTTATAACCCCATTAGCTCAACTAGTCACAATAAGAAAATATAACATGCTTTATATACATGACTTGACTCTAAAACATCCATGAGTCGGCCACGAACAGTTAGGTCAGTGATAAAAACTAATAATAATAATAATAAAATCATATAAATCAACTCAAATGACCCAATTAGGTCGGCAGGGGTCAAGACATCTCCAACAATCTCCAAGACACACACAAGCCAAAAAACACTCTCCAAGCTCTGAAGAAATCCAAACTGAAATTCAAAGGCAAAAGGAATATTTTTCATGGCTCAAAAAGCATAAAACGTCATATGGAAGTCCTAATAAAACCTTAATAAATCATAAGAACCTCTGCATCATCTCCAAACATCATGAAGTATGCCAAGAAGCAAGTAAACCCCACTAGGTCTTCAATGCCTAGAAATTCAGTCCTGAAGAACGACCAACTTGACATAGAAAATATCATCATCATGACTCAAGTAATATATCAATGGAAACTTATTCTAGTATATTTTATAAAAACTCACATTTTCTTCCAACTCTAAGTGGAATACCTCCAAAAACAGCTCAATCTCGCAACTTCTCTAACCTATCTTCAAGACCCCAAAACTAGGTCTTCAAAACAAAGTTGGTTCATGCATCAAAACACCTCATTATATATATATATATATATATATATATATATATATATATATATATATATAATTGGAAAGGTCTCTTAATATAATTTCCAAAAAAACTCACTTTATCTTCCAAATCATAGTGGAAGGTCTTCAACCAAGCCAATCTCTGAAACTGCTCATTTAGGATTCAAGGACTCAAGAACCAATCTTGAGAAAACTTGCTCAAACACCTCCAAAGTTTCTTCCAAGATCAAATAAAACATGGAACACATCAAGGAAATTTGTACCAACATGTAAAAGCACTCGAACCATGTCTCATGTGGAGAAACCTTATCCAAAACACTTTTTCCTTCACACCTTCTTGAGAAGCCAACTAGGGATTTCTAGGCCATTAGGTATTCAACTAAAAACACTTCAAAATATAAAACTAAGATCTTAAACACACCATATCAGGTTTCAACATGTTTTTCATGACCAAAAAAGCACAAAAATATGCAAAATGATCAAACTCACTCCAAAGCACAAGACTAGTATTTTAGCCCTTAAGGCCAAAATCGGTAGGGTCACTTTGAGCACATGTATCTTTCATTTTCTCCATTGTACCTACCTGAATATTTTCATGGATGTGTATAACATCTCCTAAGGATTCTGGAACAGTTTGGTTTTCACCCTGGAACCTCCATCTCAGTCCTGAAACTGCAAAACCCACAAAAGTAGGGTTTTCTCTCTCTTCCCAAAAAAGTTAGAACATCAAACCACCACCAAAATGAGATATGAGGAATATTCTAAAAGCTCAAATCATCAAATTTTATTTCCAATATATTTTGAAGACCATACGTGCATATTTACGAAGTTTCTCAACTATGAGGGTTTAATTAGGGTTTCAAACAAGTTTTTCTTCTTAATGATTGTTCATAAAAGTATGACGATCAATCCACCTCATTATTTTTCTAAAAAAATTAGTTCAATGTAAAATCATACCCCAAATACACAGGGTGCCATGCAAAACATGTATGAGTGGGTGAGCATCTGAAGTTGCCAATTTGAGCTAGATTTTGCTTCTTCTCAACTCAGTTTTACCAAAAATGACATATCTTGCAAAATATTCTTCACTTTGACATGAAAATTGTCTTGAAGCATCATGAAAAAATCATCTCACTGAAAAAACTCACCAAATTTCTCAAATAGGCTTGAAAATCTCTATCCACTTCGACTTACATGTGTTATCTTATCTTGTCTTCACAATCTTTACTTCAAAGGACCATGAAACATCGTCATACAACTAAGAAATAGCCCGAAACTCATCATACATGTCATATAAAACATCACCATGCTCATACCATGCTTGACCATGACTTACTTGTTGTAAAATCATGCCACCATACCAAACCGCATGCTCTAGGTCTAGGAATAGGCCTAAAATGACCCGACTCAACCATCACAACCCATGAAATGATGATGACTATGTGCTCGACACTTGGACACCTTTAACACACCTCTAGGACCTTGTTTGACCTCATAACATCCTTCAATAAATTTCAGATAGCTCATGCCATGACCTTACCTACTAGACCATGCTCCATAACACCATAGGAATTCACCAAAACATGACACTACCAATAAACCTTCATGTTAGACACTGAAAGACACCTCATCGAGACTCACATGACACTTGTGGTAGTTATTTCTATCAATTTATTTGACATCAATGATAACACTAAGACACAATGGCCATGAAAACATGGGTAAGTTGATGAGTTAGATTCTCACAAATTATCTTTGCCTAGTTCAGGTGTTGTGTGCCTTCACAAATTATGTTGATATACACACACATCTAGTTATGAAAATTTTTATTTATGGAAAACTCATTACCCTTGAAATTAGTGTGATTATATCATAAAGTTCCTCTAAGAAGTCAATTCTATAGAGGGTCTTGGGTAATTTGGAAGGCCCCTTTATTTTAATTTTAAGTCATGTCTTAGTAATTATTGTCTTGTACTTATCTGGTTTGACGTCAAATAATCTTTGAGATTTTGTCCTGATTAAGACCTTAAAGTATTAAAAAGTGGGAATAACCAAGGCTACATTGATATGGTGGACATCAAGCTAAGGAATGACTTGCCCTGGGATCTTTCAATTTTTTGGTTTGTGGATTGAAACTCAAAGCACGGGCTAGAACGGTGTTAGTGCATTAAAGCGAGGTGGGGAAACCAACAACATGAGATAATCCATTGTATCTAATACATTGGGCCAATGGGGTGGGGTTATCATCTCTTATCCTAGCCCAAAATTCATCTAGATTCATATGTTTAACATCACTGTCACCAATATTAGGCACAAAGGTTTCAGGGAAGAGATATGCTCGTATCCAACATATTGGAACTTCATGATGACAGGTTTAGGAATAACTCAAGGAAAAAAAAGGATAAATAATGAATTTTGAGGAGGATATGAAGGGGAGGGATGAGAACTCAAATAACTACCAAAATGGATAAAAGCAGGATAAAAACACTCACCTTTTGGATGAAAAAGATGACGCCTTCACAACGGTCCTGATGCACTTGGAATTTTTGAATTTGGATAAAATTGAGGAAGTTACAAGCCAAAATGTGTTTTCAATTACGGGAGGAGAGATGGACACACCACTATAATAACCAAGTAATTTACAAATGTGAAAACGAATTGAGTATGGGAAGGTTTATATAGGACTTGGGGTCGAACTATCCAAATTAACATATAAAATAGTGAATTGGATATATGGAGGCCGATGGGAACACTTTTCAAATACAATTTCAATATTTTACCTATAAGTTTGACATGATGGGCTTGGGAAGAACTGAAGGAACACAACACATATAATTCAATTTCATGCAATGCGGGAATATCAGATATGCGGGGAACTTGAAGCATGAAATAACTTGTTCTAAGTGTTCTTATGGTTCCCACAATCATTGATTTTTCCGGCGAGATAAAGGGATGTAGATAAAACATGAATACGGAGAATTGATCAGGGTTCATTTTAAGAGACCTCTTAGAAATCGGAGGTGGAAAATACCTGGTGAATATCCTCAGAACCGGTTTCGCGTGAAGGAAATTTTTTTGGGGGTCCGCAGCAAAATTTTCACCTAATTTTTAAGTGGTGTGACAGAAGGTTGTAGACGCGCGACAGAGATTTGTTGTCACGCATCAAGAAGGTGATTGTCAAGGCGTCGAAGGTGATTATTGAGCGTCGATGAACCTTGCTAACATGCGTTAACAAACTTCTTGACACGCGTCAACAAGAGGGAGACGTGCATAAGAGAGGGTGTTGTCGACCAAAATGAATCTTTCCATTTGTTCCAACGGTTCGCACAATCACCGATTAAATCGATGTGAATAATATAATGCGGAAATGCGGATGATGCGGGGAATCAAGGAACAAGAGGAACTTAAGAACTGTTCTAAAATTTCAATCAAAATCTGATTTACCCAATGAAACTAAGTGATACGACCCATGCAAAAATGTGGGGAATAGGAGGAACAAAGGAACTATTCCTCTTGTTCCACGAAAGTCGAATTCATCCGATCTAAGCCCAAATTGACTAAAAAAAAACTAACTGAAGTGGACTTTTCCTCATTTTTTGACATCAACAAGATAAGTGCAATTAATATAAATAGATGAATTAACCAAAATTTTGAAAATTTCACATTTTCGGGGTCCATGCAACAATGGCTCTTTTTGGGGCTTGACTTGGCTTGACACAAAGTGCAAACAAGAAAAATAAAACAACTCTAGAATCTCTTTGTTCACAAATATCCATTGGGAAAAGTACAGACAACTATATCGAAGAGGACCAAAACACCAGAGAAAAGAAAACATACACACACATAAACACAACCAAAATAAACACTATGTATAAGGGACTGACATCCATTCAAGACTTGAATAGTTTGAGATAGTGTCCACTATATGGTAATGAAAGAGAAGTTCCATCCATATAGTCCAAATAATAATAATTTTCTCTAGCAAAATGTCGAATCCGAAATGGACCAAGCCAAAGTGAGTCAAACTTACCATAAATCCCACGATGTTCTCTCCTTTTTGCAAAGTAAAATAATATGTCTAACTTGGAAGTCATGGGACTTGGCCTTCTTTTCAAAGAGTTGTTTGACCTTCTACTGATGAGCTAAGATGTGATCAATCGCTTGAGTTATTTATTCCTCTAACTTCTACAAGTACATAATTCTCTTCTCCATATCATCCTTGAACTATTCATCTTCAATTGCTTTGGCCAAGTGCAAGGCCGGTAACTCAAGAGTAACTAGAAAATTAGCATCCATTCCATAGACCAGCTGAAATGGTGACATTCCAATAGCCCTCTTAGGTGTTATTCGATCATCCCAAAGAGCATCATACATTTTCTTGTTCTAATTTCATTGTGATTCATCAACTAATTTCCTGACTATAGTTACCAAGTTCTTATTGGTTGATTCAACTTGCCCATTTCCCTGTAGGTAGTAGTTTGAAGAATGAGAAAGGGAAATTCCATAACCATAACAGAAATATAATAGTTCATAGGAAGAAAAGTTAGGAGCATTATCTATTACAATCTTATTGGGAACTCCAAATGAACCAAAATATTCTCTTTGATAAAGTTACAGGAAAACCTAGAAGTAGTTTTCTTGACCGGGATGGTCTTTACCCACTTTGTGAAATAGTTTTTGAAGTTAGAACATGATTATACCCTACACTAGAGTTTGGATTGAGAATCCCAATGAATTCTAATCCCCCATTGCTGAAAAGGTTCTTCAATCACCATGGGATTCAATGGAAGAGTGGCTAACTTGGGTCTTCCAACAAAATTTTGACAAGCTTCACACTTTGAGACCCATTTAGTTACATCTTGAACAAGGTTGGCTAGTAATAACCTCCCCAAATAATATTGTGAGTTATTACAGAGGAAGAAGTGACCCTCCACTAGCTTGATCATGATAAGACCTTAACAATATTTTTGTTGTTCCTTATCCACACATCTTAAGAAATGACCATCAATGCCTTTCTTAAAAAGGGAGTTGTCCCAAAGAATGTATTTGGTAGCTCGAGTTTAATATTTATTTTATATTTAGAAATAATATGTGTGGGACATTCCCCATATGTGAGAAAAGTGGGAAATGTTAAAATACCATTCATCTGTGGAACTTAGGAAAATAATAGTAGGTATTTCTGGTTTCATTGTTTCTTGAATCTCTTTTTGAACTCTCTACAATTAGTTGACACAAACCTCATCCTTGAACCAGTTTAGTTGGTTTTATATTAAGGTCACACTCATGAACCTTTGTGATCTAGTTACCTCTCTTAGATCCAAACTCTTGATGAGTTATAATAGACTTCGCACATTGTGTATTAGGAACAAAAATAGTCAAATGAGAATTGAGGATATAAAATCTAAACTATTTCACAACTTTAACTACAACAAAAGTGCATGATTTTCAAGTTGATAGTACTTTAATTCATGAGACTTTAAGACATAACTCATAAAATCAATTGACACTTCACACCCTTGAAAATTCTTTTGAACTAAGATGGAAGATAAAGTGTGTTTTGAGGCATAATAATAGATGATAAAGTCCTTGTCAAAATTAGGGCAAACCAGAATGGGTGTTCTTGCAATAGCCTTCTTTATCTCTTCAAAATATTTCTTTCCTTCTGAACTCCAATGAAAATACTACTTCTCTTTCATCATTTATGTTATACTTCGAGTCAACTCAGCAAAATATGGAATGAACCTTCTAAGGAAATTGATTTTTTGAAGAAAGAGTGAACACCTTTCTTACTTGTAGGAAGAGAAATCTTCTAAATAGCTTGTACTCACTCTAGATCAATCTTCATTCCATCTCTTGAGACAAATTGCCTCAAGAAACCTTCCCTCAGTTACTCCAAAAACATATTTATTAGGATTATGTGAAATTCCATGATGTCTACATCGTTGGAGAACTAGTTTTAAGGTGTTGAAATATTATTCCCTATTCTTGGAAAAATAGTAAGATCATCCAAATAAAAAACAAATGCACTTATTTTTTAAATCCTCAAAGGCCAAATCCATGGCTCTTTGGAAATTTGCACTGTGTTTATTAGATTGAAAGGAATTCTCCTATGGTAAAAATGTGCCCCATGGAGTTGTGAAAGCAGTCTTGTGTTGATCTTGAACATCTACTTCAATTTGGTTATAGCCTAAAAATCCATCAAGCATTGATAACATCTATGAACCAATCATAACCTGTAGAATTTGATCCATCATGGGAAGAGGATAATTATCCTTTAAGGAAGCCTAATTTAGATTTTAAAAGTATACACATATCCTTTTTCTCCATTCTTCTTCCCATGGCACAATATTGGCAATCCAAGCTAAATGATGAATGTGAAAGATAATCTTTGCATTTAAGAATTTATAAATTTCTTGATAGATCGTTCCTACAATATTAGGATTATATTGCCTCCGATTTTTCCGAAAGGTTGAATGTCTGGTTTCAAGAGGAATATAGTGTTACATTTCTCTTAGTTTAAAGGTCTTTAAATCTTCATATGAATAAGCAAGCACATCAATGTATTTTCTCAACAATTCAACTAGTTTCTTCCTTTCTTCAAAGATAATAACACTTCCTATGTTAACAAACTTAGGATCCTCATCATTTCCTAGGTTTACTTTTTCATACTTAGATGACTGATTTGTGCTTTGTGACATTTTTCCTTTGATGTAAATATCATGTTTATCAAAAAAACTTCTAAGATTATAATACCCTTAGGTATCTTATTACCTTTCAACTTGAAACATCCATCTTGGTCCGATTGATTTAATTCTTTCTTTAGTTGTGGATGAAGTTGACTCTCGATAACTAATTCACTACCTTCAAAGTAAAAATGACTGAAATTGTCATTCAATTTAAGAAAAAAATGAGATGTTGGTCATCATTGAACACTTTCCAATTATCCACATTGTTTGGGACACTGGGCCTAAAAATCATCTCAATCGTGAACTTATCTTGGTTGAAGTCTGGATGAGGAATAAGAAAAGAACTTGAAACCGCTAATGTTTCCACTCTAGAATTATTTTCTCTTGTCAATGCATTAATTAAGAAACCATCAAAAAGTTAAATTGAAACCCATACCTTGTTTGGTAATGCTTCAATATTTCATTCTTTACTTGAAATGAGCCTCAAACTTGTTTGACAATGAGTTTTTCATCTCCTTGTGCATGAAGATTATTGTTTCCCATATCTCTTTTGTTCTTTAGGAAAAGAAGAAGAAGATCCTCATACTCAATAGTATTGTTAGTATTAGAAAATTGTAATTTGTAGGAGAATGGGTGAATTTTGCCAGCGGGTGACACAAGGACTACTCCCCATCAAAATCAAGGGTCCAAATCTTCATGAAACTCAAGGATAACCTCATTTGGGTAATCTTGAATAACCTTAGGACATTTGTTTTTTGGACATCAGTAATTACCATGTCCAATATCTTCATACAAAATATGTGCTTTAGGATCATCAGTCTTTTGGACTATGTACTTATCTTTATCTCAGGAAACAATTTCTTCATCTCTTCTTTCACATGGATCAAAGCATGGGACCATTCCATTTGGATTTCTCCTCCTACATCTCTACAAATTTTTTGCTTAAAATCATTATGTAAAAGGAGGTATGTCATTAACCAAAATATTAGCCTTAACTCTTTTTTAGGGAAAATTACGAAGGATACTGAGCATATTTTATTCTTCCTACCAAAGGCACCTCTTTAGTCTCCATGGAGTAACATGAACCAAATGTTTGAGTTAGGATAAGGCATAATGCATGGGCTACTTGTGTAGACATTACATTATCCGATGCCTTAAAATCAATGACACAATTGCTTAGCTTATGCCCGACTATCAACAAAGTCACATAAAAGGGTTCAAGTTTTAGATGTAGGGGAAGTAGAAGCCATTATATTTTGTGGAGAGGGATATTTAGGAGTGGGAAAAGGTCCTTTAGAAGAAGGGGTGGTCTGAGTAGACTTGAAATTTACAAACTTGACAACTTGGGAAAAAGCCTCTAGGGTGAGTTTGGTAATACTCAACTTCAGAGATCTAAATTTTTTTCTTTATATGATATATTATATCAAAAGATCCTAAAAATGAAGGGTTTCTTGACTAGAAAAGGGATTTTAGGTTTATCAACCTTTAGGACTTGAAGTTGTTTTAGACACAAGTGTTGAAGAAGGGCATTGGAAGGTGCAATAGTACTTACCTTCTTAATCATTGAAGGACATGTGATCCTCTTTTACAACAAATTGGAATGACAACAAGAGCTTCCTTAGCCTTCTCCCTTTCTTATCAGGTTGAACAATATCCTTCTTTTTATTTAGTTTTTCTCTATTCATGACTGCATATGACTCACTATTATTCATCTTGGCTATTGTCTCTTCATAATCATCCTCTTTAGATTGTATACAACATAACATATTTGAGAGTCTTCAGCCTCCTGGTTGGTCTCTTAGAGTTCTTCTTATGCTTCTTTAATTTTTTCTATGATGACTTCATCTTCTACCTCTTGCACTTCACAGGTTGCATTTACTGGAACCTTCATAGGAGGAGCTTCAATGAAAAATTAGGTTGAGCGATGGATAAATAATTCCTTGGATGAAAGTTCTTTCTAGGAATATATTTGTAGGGGATATTCGATAAATTTGCTTTTTAATTACAATCAGATCATTAGCTAAATTTTGAACTAATTGATCAAAATTGGTTGGACTAAAGTAAATCTTGGATTTAGAGGTTCTTTCTTCAACTTACCCGACATAATCAAGTCATCTTCAACACTTATGGAAAGTTCTTGATCTTCGTTGACATTTTCTAGTCATGTTATTCTTAATGTGAAGCTCACCTCGGAATTTGAGCATTGATGAAGAAACATTTCAAATTTTCAGGAGTAGGTTGGGCACTAGTTGGAATTTTGTGACCAATCTATTAAATTTTGCTACAAACTCCCTCATTGGTTCATAGGCTCCTTCTTCATCTGGGAGAGTTGGGCCAAAAGTGCATGTGCATTTTCTCGATGGTTTAAACCTAGCCTCAAATTTTGTTTTCATTATATCCCAATTAGTGATACTACCATCCAGGAAGATGATAAAACCATTCAGATGCATTATCTACAAAATTTCAACAAATAGCCTCAAATACATCCTCATGTGCAACTCGAGGACCCCACAAGCAACATAAAATGTTGTAAGATGTTCATCTAGGTGGAACTTTCCATCTCCTTTGAATTTTAGAAAGTTATTTTGAATTCCTTTGGGTAGGTCATGAAGAGGTTGTGCAAGGGCTAGGGGCCCAATATTATGTCCTTAAGGTACAAGTGTAGTCATCATGGGAAACAAATTTGCAAAGGAAGAGCAACACCCACTAGAATCAAAGCTTGAGTAGTAATTACTTGTGAGGATGAACCATGTATTCTCTTTGTTGGAGGTGTGCTAGTAGATATTTTTCCTTTACCCATATTTTTTGGAGATAACTGAAATAAACAATGTTATTACAACTAAAAAAAGGATCTCAATACCTTGAGCCCTCGGACTTCGAGTGTATATCTATTAGTCGGTGTGACAAAATATTTGGATTGATTGTGGTGAAAATAATCTATGGATGTCACGATACATGCCCCATGGTGGGTGCAAAAAAAAAATTGGTCAAAAATTTGTTAATCGAGAAGAAATCAATAGTTTAGGGGATGACAGTTCCTCCTCTTTAATGGGGAGGTTCCCTTATTGAGCCAAAATCTTGGGTCTCTAAAATATTTACAAATATACAAACTAATTAATTCTTGATGAGGATATTGGTGGATGTGAATGACTTTCATATGATTATTAATAAGAAGATTAACAAAGAACTAGGAGTATTGGAATTACAACAACAAGATTATGGTAAGAAGATTAGTTAGAGAAACACAATTATAACTAACTAATCAATCAAGGATACGCATAACCTCCTTGGTTTTACAATATTACTGCTAATAATGTATGAGCGGAGGAAAGAGGAAACAACACTTTCATATAAGAAGACAAATCTTCATTGCATACTTATGCATGCATTTATGAAATTAAAGAACATATGTGTTTACATAAATGAAACTCCACAACACATAAAATGTAGATTGAATCAAAGTTCATCACATTTTACTCCATGAATGAGAATACAAAGCTTCAGATTTTAGATAAAACAAACAACACATTAATGAGACCAAGAAAGGGAAATTTGGAAGAACAAGAATTGAGAGAAAGAGGGTTCTTCTTTTGTATTTACCAAAAATTTGTATCTTTACATTCAAATGCACCAATATCCAACCCCTTTTACAAAGAAAATGAGGCCTTATATAGGCTAAGGGGAGGAAGTAACTACCTCAACTAACTAATTTTCTTAATTAAGTGTTAAAACACTTAATTAATTGATTTACATAAATTGACTTTATTTTACAATTTTGTTTTTAATACAATAAAGCCAACTTCAAAATAGAACAACTAGTAAGACTAAGAGTCGGAGGAAGAAGGAACTGAAGGAACAATTGATGCATGTACTTTTAGCTTAAGAACGTGCAACATGAACTTGGTGAATACAAAGTGGAAATTTCCATATCCTTGGGAATAGTAGTATTTGAAAGATTGGTTAGTTAACCGCCAAGGTAGACTCCATTTCTTTTGTTATCCCACCATACTAAGAAAGGCCCTTGGTTACTTCAATGACAACATTGTTAAGTTTTGATAGATCATCCATCCTCTTCTTGTTAACCAATTCCTCCTTGAATATATTTTCCTTGATGAGTGAATTTAAGTTCCCTTTATATGATCAATTGAATTCCTATCGATAAGTTGTCCTTGAATAATTGACAGTGGAGGGCTTGCAAATCTGCAAAGATTTTATTTTAAGGTGATTCACCCTTCTCGGAGTACACTTTTCAATTCAAAGTGATAGCTTCTTTAAGGACTCTAATTCTCCACTCCATGTTGAAAGTCCATGTTCTAGATAAATTACTTTTAGAATCATCAAAAATATTCTCTAAAAGGAGGATTTTTTCATATGTGAGCATCATGATTCTAAGATCTTGAACCACATCAACCTAAATATTGAGCTCTTTATCAATACCATCAATACCTAAATTGATTTTATTTTGGGATGAGATGATGTTATCATAGATTTTGCATGCCTCATTAATGAATTGCAACCCGAAACAAGAATTCCTTCAACCCATGCCTCTAAAACCTTACCAAAAGTGGCATGCTTGTAAATATCCTTGATTTCCTTCATATTAATCCCAGTGGTGGCAAAGTGGGTGGAAGTGTGGAGAGGGAGTTGGATTAGACATAGGAGTCTTATCTGATGAGAGGAAAGACTTGATGAAACTAGCAAGAACTTAAACCTGTTCGTTCATTTGTTCTGAGAGTTTTTTTCCCCTTCTCAACTCTTTCAATGACCTTAGAAACATTCTCTCTAAGGTTGTAAACTTCACCTCAGGAGTTGATTCACCCAATGAGATCCTAGTGAGCTTGAGATCTGAGATTGATATATCTTTTTCACTCTTGTCTCCTTTTGGTCTAGTAATTTCTAAAATTTTTACCTGTTGAGTAAAAAACCAGATGAGAAGTTGTCTTGGTTTTCTTTGGAGGAGGAGGAGTTGTGTCAAGGAGAGAAGTCACTGCATCAAATTTAGGAACTTCAACATGATACTGAGCCTTCCTCTTTTTACTATCGACAAAGGGTTGAGCCCAAGTTAAAGAATCTCTAGAATATGTTGTTAGAGGAGGAAATACAAAATCAATTTGAAAATTTGGAACTTGAGAAAATAAAACCTCAATAGTGGAAGTTACAATAGAAGAGGAGGAAGGCCTTATAACATCCAATTTAGGCCTTAAAACATTTGTCTTTCCTGAATCTAATGGCACTATTTCAACCACATCCTCTTCTTCATCATCTTCTCTAGATTCTTCTTCTTCTCCTTGTTCATCTTGTTTCTTCTCAGGTACTTCCTCGTTCGTAGGCTATGGTGTTTGTTCGGGAGAGCTGCTACACTAGCCAATTCTTGTGTTTTCTAATTCTCGATTGTTGGATCAGATGTTTCTACTCTCTTCTCAACCTCTTTAGCTTTATCTTTCTTCATGTAAACCTTGGTTCTTGAATCCAAGGGAGAGGAGGAAGGATTTTTCGACTTGGAACATCCTTTTGTGAAGTAGAGGCCTCTTGAGAAGAAGTCATCTTTTGAGATTCATTGAATTCCCTAACCTTTTTATTGAAATGATATCTTGTCCTTAGGAGTACTGGAGTATTTAGGTCATCAAGATTACCTTTCTCCTTTTGGTACCAATTAATGGTAGGCAAGGGAGTGTACTGAATGGATCTTATGTACTCTACAATTAAAAGGTCATAATCATCATAAACCATCCCTTCTAGAACTATGTACAATTTGATGTCCTTGATCTATGTAATGACAACCTTCCAAAAATATTTTTACCAAATTCATGTCCGTCAACACATACATCCCAATAGTATTTAAATGTTGAAAAGTGGTAATATTTCATCCCTAAATTTTTTTTCAATGAAGCCTTTGTTATCAAAAGAAACCCTTTTTCTGGTATGAATGGAAATTTAACATAGAGATGGTTCTTTCAACGTTATGAGCATCCAGGGTTGATCTACATGTATAATTCCCCAAAGAGATGGGAAATTGGATGTCTGAAATTTTCTTGTCCCTACAAGTTCTATGAAGAACATCCATTTACCGCAAAGCTTGACGAGAACTATTTTATTATTGCAGTAGATTGGAAGTTTTTAAGGTGATCCTTCAAACCTAGTTATTTGAATGTAGGAGAACTTCTAAAAGCTAATAAACAAAGCTACCACATGTGGAAATCAGTTTGTCGGCCTCTGTGATACTCTATTGGACACATTTCTAATAATAAATCCAACTAAAAACATGGTGAAGGCATCATTAACTCTCCTATGGTGACTTTTGTTGTTTTCATAGGTGTGTTGAGTATAAAAGTCATATATTGTTGAAGTTTGTTTGTTGTCTTGACTGTTAATCCAATCCACATTCTATACCCTACTATAGTGTACATAAGATATGAGGTCATGTAGAATGTTTTTCTCTGGTGAACATGGGTAAGTTGATGAGTCAGATTCTCACAAATTATCTCTGCCTAGTTCAGGTGTTGCGTGTCTTCACAAATTAAGTTGATATACACGCGCATCCAATTATGAAACTCGTTTGTTGATGGAAAACCCATTACCCTTGTAGGTAGTGTGATTATATAAGAATTTTCCTCTAATAATTCAATTCTATAGAGGGTTTTGAGTAATTTGGAAGGCCCCTTTATTTTTAATTTTTAGTCGTGTATTAGAAATCATTGTCTTGTACTTGTCTAAACTGAGGTCAAACAATCTTTGAGATTTTTTCCTGGTTAAGACCTTAGAGTCTTCAAAATTGGAAATACCAAAATATGCATTGATATGGTGGGCATCAAGCTGAGCAATGACTTTCCCTTGGGGATCTTTCAATTCTTTAGTTTGTGGATTGAAACTGGAAGCACATGCTAGAAGGGTGTTTGTGCATTGAACTAAGGTGGGAAAACTAGTGGCATGAGCTAATCCACTATCCCTAACACATTGGGAAAATGGGTTGGGGTTATCATCTCTTATCCTAGCCTAACATTCATCTAGATTTGTATGTTTAACATCATTATCACCAATATCGAGGCACAAAAGTTTCTAGGGAAGAAATGTGCTCATATCCAATATACTGGAACTTCATGTTATATGTGTTGTCATTGAAGTTGATGTCAAGTTGCATTGATGGAAAAAGGAGTGAATTAGTAAAGTGAGCAAGCTGAAAAGATGAAGGTTGATTGGTAGTGTCAGCTCACAGAGGCTTCAGATGACTAAGGATAAGTTCTAAAGGACTTATTCAATGTTTGTGCAAGCCATGACATGAGGAGATATCCGCCAAAGTCTAGAGATAGCCACCAAAGACTGAGAGTAACCATCAAAGTCTACGAGAAGCATGCATGAAGCTCTAGAGAAAACCGTGGAAAGTAATTGAGTACCGTGGATAAAGGGATGAAGCATGAAGAAAAATGGAGCCAAAGGACAAAGCCCATGAGTGAGATAAAGAAGCCATAGATGTGAAGGAAGTTGTGAAGGTGAAGGAAAATCCATGAAAAGTAAAAGAAGAAAAGCCATGATAAAAGAAAACCAGAAGAACTAGAAAAATGCTAAGGATGGAAGATAGCCATGGAAGACTATAAAAGCCACAAGTAAAAGAGATAGAGTCAGCGGACATGGAACAAAGTCATGGGAAAGAAAAAAACAAGGAGGATAACCATGAGACATTGCAAAATCATGAGAAGAAGCATAGAAGAGTCGCGGATAACTAAAAAAAAGCCACCAAGGAAGGAGAAATGTTGTTGAACAAAGAAAAGTGTCGTGATACAAAGAGAAAAATGATGGAATATGGACTAGACAAGGGTCAAAGGAAATCAAATTGATTCAAACATGTACAAGTGAGAGTTGGTTCTCCAAAATTGATGGTGATTTGATTTTCAGGTGATGTGGCTAGATGATATGACTTGAACTCCACAAAGAACAAAGAAATCTACTATTCCAGCTACCAACATTTAATGCTTATTGACTTTGTGGAAATGTAGTTACATTCTCTATGAGATCCCAAGTTTCAAGGAAAATAAAATATTGGAGAAGGAAATGGCTCACTCATCTGGGTCATGTTGCAAATTCTAAAAAGATGGAAAATCTATTTTTGGAAAAATGACTAATAAATAGCTTTTGGAAATGCATGGAAAATGGTGTAATCAATCTGAATATAGAAGGAAAAATATATCTAGAGTTAGTTGCATGCATTTAATAGTCTAGATTCTTAGTGATAGAAAGAAGAAGTACATACACACACACAAATGAAGTGAAAGGAATGGGTCGATTATGAATATAGTTTGAACTTGAGATCATTTTTGAGTAGTTTCTCAAGTAAGAGAAAAGAAGTATTGAGCTAAGGAAAGAGTACAAGAGAGAATATGATGCAATCAAGCTAAGAAAAAGAGTGATAGAAAAAAAAAAAGAGAGAGGAAAGAGAGAGAGAAGATCGATGAAAATTGATTTATCATGATGAGAAGAGCATCAAGGGTGGTAGATTGATTGAAAAGAGGATCGAATCAGATGAGAAGAAGAGAGTGAAAAGAAGAACACATATAAATATAGAAAGGTGATCATAATCTATTGTAAAAGAAATTTTTGTAACTAGATGATCAAAATGTATATGTAAATTAAGTCTAAGTTGTAGCTTAGCATATTTGGGGGTTGGTGCTCCTTGTGGGGTTGGTGCCTCACTAAATAAATCTCTTGTGATGTGTAATATTCACTTGAGTTCTTTTTTGTGTGTAATATCAACAAAGGTGTGTAAGGGGTTGGTGCTCCTTGTGGGGTTGGTGCCTCACTAAAAAAATCTTGTAGGATGTGTAATATTCTTGCAAGTCCTTGCTTTGTGTAATATAAGCAAATGGTTTTGGTGGGTTTTTCTCCCAAAAGGGTTTCCCATGGTAATATTTGTGTTTATGTTATTGTGCATGACATATGTTTGATTGACTGCTCATAGTTTAAAGCCACACATCATTAAAGGGTTTAAAATTGGCATTAAGTGAAAAAAGTTTTAATTCTACATTGATTCACCCCCCTCTAGTGCTTGTGATCTCTAACAATTGGTATCAGAGTGACGTCCTTATAATAAAAAGCTTAACATCTTCAAGGAGATCCTCCTATCACAAGCATGGCAAAAAATCAGGCACAAGGTGGTTTTGTCACTATCAAGATCACCTCTCTTCACTGGTACAAATTATGCATTCTGGAGAATAAGGATGAAGACATATTTGATGTCACTTGGTTTTGATATCTGGGAATGCATTGAGAAAGGATACAACCCTCCAACCACACCAATTACTACCATGGATAAGGAAGAATATGAATGTAACTCAAGAGAAATGAACACCATTCTATGTGGCCTGACTGAAACAAAATTTGTCAAAGTAATGCACTACACAACAACAAAGGAGATATGGACCAAACTGTAGAGTATCTATGAAGGTGATGAAAAGGTCAAGCTAAAAATTGCAGACCTATAGAGCTCAGTTTGAGAATATGAAGATGAAAGATGATGAGAGCATAATGGCCTACATGCAAAGAATAGATGAAGTCATAAATATGATCATAGGTCTAGGAGAGAAACTAGAAGAATATTTCATAGTGTAAAAGATTTTGAGATCTCTGACTGGAAAGTATGATGCAAAGGTATCAGCTATAGAGGAAGCCAAAGACATGAAGACTCTCATGATGGATGAATTAAGAGCACTCTTTCAACATACGAGATGAGGACTATTGGATCCAAAACTTCCAAGAAAGAAGTAGCATTCAAGGTCAAGAAAGAAACCTCAGTCCAAGCAAGAAGAAGAAGAAGAAGAAGAATCAGCTTCAGAGAGATGAGTTGGATGATGAAAATATTGAAGCAAATGTTCATGAGAAGACTAAAAAGAGGTTCAGTAAGTATAAAGGAAAACTTCCCATTTAAGTGTTTCACATGTGGACAAGTAGGTCATTTTGCTGGAAAGTGTCCAAACAAGAATAAAGATAATCAGTTTGAACATGAAGAGGAAATCATAAAACAAAAAAAGAGAGATACTGGATATAAAAAAAAACAACAAGAAAAGGTTCTTCAAGAACAAAAGAAACTTCTATTCAAAGGAAGAATCAAGTGACTCTGAATCAAGAAATCCTGGTATCTCTGAAAATGAAAATGATGAAGATCAATAAGAATGTTTTTTTATGGCCATGGATGCAACTAAAGAAAAGCAACTCCAAAGGGAAGAAAACACATTGATGTTGAAGACTCTGATGAAGAAGAAGCTGAAGTAAATCTTGAAGTTGAATTAGTGTGTGCCTGAAAGAAGATTGTGTAGAAAAAAGAATCAAAAGATGAGATGCACATTAAAGGATTATGAAGAAAAAATCCACATCTTTGAAGGAAGACAATCTCAAAGAGAAGAAGAAGAGGCTAATGAGCTCAAGGAATTGGAAACACAACTGGAAAATATTTCAAACTCCTACAAATCAAAGGAGGATGAGTGCACAAAGTTGAACTCAAAACTAGAGAAAATGAAAGATGAGATGGAACAAATGAAAAAAGCTAAAGGTGTATGAAAAACTTGAAAAGGGCTCAAGTGTTTTGACTGATATACTGAGTAGCCAACATGATGCAAATGAAAAGTCTGGAATTGGTTTCAAAGAAGAAAGAAAAGAAAAGGAGCCTACAAAGAATGAAGAAAACAAGGTTGCATCAACATCTAACACCTCATCCACCACAAACAAGAAGGTTATCAATCAATCCCAAAGAGAAGAACTTATGCTCCTAGAATCACATATGCTATGAGGTACACACATTCTTTTTATGGTTATTGTTATTCATGTAATCAAGTTTGGACATAAAGCCGCCAAGTGTAGGAAATTCTCTAGAGGCTATAGAAGAAACTTTGGCCCATCTTACACTAGATCAAACTATAATGGTGTCCAACACAATTATCATAAGAAGAGTAGTGTGGTTTCAACAAAAAACAAGAACCACCTAAAAAAAAGAAGTGGATATATGTTGCAAAGAAAGATGAGAACAAGAGAAAAGAGTCATGCTCAATTGTGTAGACAACATTTCATGTGCAAAATGAAGATAAAATATGGTATTTGGATAGTGGATGCTCTAGCCATATGACAAGTGACAAAAGTAAGTTTATTACTTTATCTAACAATGCATCAGTGTTGTGAGATTTGGTGATAACAACTCAACAAACATAGTTGGGAAAAGGAACCTTGAGTCTAGATAATGGAAAGACTATAACTGAAAATGTTTTATATGTTGAAGGTCTTAAACATAATCTGTTGAGTGTGAGTCAAATGTGCAAAAGGGGATATAATGTAATATTCCATGACAAAGGTTGTGATATTATAAATTAAAAACAAGAAAGAAAGTTGCAAAGGCCAAGTGGAAAAAGAACAACATGTATGTTCTTAATGAGATAAACAAAGAGAAATGCTTCACAAGTAAGATAGATTATAGTTGGTTGTGGCACAAAAGATTGGGGCATGTGAGTTTTGAAAATATTGTAAAGCTAAGTGCAAAAGGTTGTGTCAGACATATGCCAACCATTGTGAAACCCATGGATACACTATGCAAGGCTTGTTTACATGGAAAACAAACAAGGAGATCATTCAAATCAAAAGAGTATTCTACAACCAGACCATTGGAGTTGATTCATATAGACCTCTGTGGACCCACTAGAACTAAAGGTATAAATGGTGAGTATATTTTATGCTTCTAATAGATGATTACACTAGAATGACATGGGTAGCATGTTTAAAAAAAAATTTAGAAGCCTTAGATAGATTCAAGAAATTCAAGGCATTGGTAGAAAATGAGAAAAAAAAAAAGATCAAATGCCTAAGATCAGACAGAGGTGGAGAATTTTGGTCAAATGAGTTTGATGAATTTTGTGAAGAAAATGGAATAAGAGAGACAATTCTCAGCCACAAGGACACCTCAAAAAATGGGGTTGTTGAAAGGAAAAAACAAGACTATGCAGAGAGATGGCAAGAACCATGTTAAATGAATCCAAACTCTAGATATATGTATTGGAGTGAAGTAGTTTACACTGTGGTTTATCTTTTGAATAGAGCTCAACTGAGAATAAAAAAAGTGAAAAACTCCCTATGAACTATGGAAGAAGAGACCAAAAATGTAAAGCACATAAGAGTATTTGGTAGAAAATGCTATATCAAAAGAGATGAAGACAATTTGGGAAAATTTGACTCAAGATGTGATGAAGGATATTCCTTGGTTACTCAAAGTGGTCAATGCATGGCTTATAGTGCTATAATAAGTGGTTGCAAAAGATTGTTGAAAGCACAAATGTGAAGGTGGATGAACACAATATGCCAAACCAAAAGTCAACACTCAACACAAAGACAATCATGAAGAACAAGAAGATGATGAAGAAATGGAAATAGTCCACGTGAAGAAGCAGATGAAGAAGAAGAAAGACCAGACACTAAGGCACCCTCCAGAAAAAGTCAAAAAAGGACCATCCTTAAAATCAGATCATTGGAAACAAAGATGGTGGCATTCTCACAAGAAGAAGAAAGCTAAGAGAGCAACAAACCATGAAGACATAACACTCATGTCAATGATAGAACCCAAGAATGTTAGTCAAAAGAAAGCAAGGATCAACATTGGGTAGACATGCCATGAATGAAGAACTGGATCAGATTGAAAAGAATGAGACATGGGAACTGGTACCCAGACACACAAACAAGAATGTGATTGGAACCAAATGGGTATTCAAAAACAAATTGAATGAGAAAGGAGAAGTGACAAGAAACAAGGCAAGGCTAGTGTGCAAAGGATACACACAAATGGAAGGAATTGATTTTGATGAAACATTTGCACAATGGTGGAAAGAATGGAAGCAATAAGCTATTTCTAGCTTACGCATGGACATACAAGAAGATCAAAGTATTCTAGATGGATGTGAAATCAACCTTCCTAAATGGTTTCTTGAATGAAGAGGTATATATTGAACAACCTGATGGATTTTCACTAACTGAAGATAAAGATTATGTGTGTAGGTTGAAGAAAGATTTGTATGGATTAAAACAAGCTCCCAGAGCTTGGTACAATAGAGATTGGATTCATACCTCATTGAGAAAGGATTCAAAAAAGGTGTTTGATAGACAACAATCTCTACATCAAGGAAGAAGGAGACCACTTTCTAATTGTCATTGTGTATGTAGATGATATCATATTTGGTGGAGACCATGATAAGATGACATATGAGTTTTTTGATATGATGAAAGAAGAGTTTGAGATGTCAATGCTTGGAGATCTTTCATTCTTTTGGGTTTACAGATCAATCAAATAGATCAAGGTATATTCATATCCCAAACTAAGTATATCAAGGAGATGTTGAAAAGATTTAGAATGGAAGAATGCAAACCAATTGGTACACCAATGGAAGTTGGATGCAAGATGAGAAGAGATGATGACTCACCAAAGGTAGAAAAACATTGTATAGATCCATGATAGGAAGTCTACTTTACTCCACAACATCAAGAGACTGATATCATGTAGGTGGTAGGCCTTGTTGGAAGATTTCAAGAAGATCCAAGGGAAACACACCTCAAGGTGGTCAAGAGAATTTTGAGATATCTCATGGGAACAATTGAATATGGATTATGGTACCCCAAAAGAAATGATTTCAACATCAAAGCATATATAAATGTTGATTGGGTAGGAAGTGTTGATGATGAAAGAGTACAAGTAGAGGAGCATTCTTTGTTGGAAATTGCTTAGTATCTTGGCTAAGAAAGAAACAATCATCAAGTGGCTCTCTCAACATGTGAAGAAAGTATATATATATGCACATGATGTGTGCACTCAAGTTCTATGGATGAATAGACATTGGAAGACTACAAGGTAAAATATGAAAATCCAATTCCTTTGTTGTGTGATAGTACAAGTGCAATAAGTGTCTCTAAGAACCCTAGTGTTCCACTCAAAAAACTAAGCATATACCTATAAGATATCATTTCTTGAGGGAACAAGTGAATGAAAAGAAGATCAGTCTAGAATATGTGAGCACTAAAGAAGAAATTACAGATATAATGACCAAGCCACTACCAAAAGCAACATTTGAACACTTAAGGAATGAATTGGGGGTCATTCCTGATCCCACCAACAACTAGAGAGTGTGTGAAAAAAAGGAAAGGGAGCATTCTCAAGGAAATATCAGCTCCTAAATAGTGCCAAAGTAAGGGGGAGAGCTAATCTATTAGCTCAAATTTATCAAAGTATGCATCAACTCAGGGGGAGCATTTCATCGTGGACACACTAAGATAGATGTATGAGAAGCATAAGCCTAGGGGGAGCTTCTTGAGGTAAGAACATGTTGTATCTAGCTTTAGCATATTTAGCTATATGTGGCCCATAGTTGTTGGCCCTTTTCATTTTTGTCAAAGGGAGAGAAGCTTTGAAATGAAAAACCAAAAAAAAGTCAAAAAGGGAGAAAAAGTGTATATGTAATAATAGCTCAAAAGAAAAAGAAAAGATATAGAAAAATCATACATTCAAAGGGGGAGAAATAATGTGATATATATAAATGAGCCAAAAAAAAATGGAACCAACCAAAAGGACAGAAGGAAGTTAAAATAAATCAGGTATGGAAAACATTTTTCCATCAAAAAAAGGTTTTAATGTGGTATAGGTTTTAAAGTGTTTTCCATCAATGAAAAGGGGGAGATTGTTGACCTTTTTCATGTGTCATATGTGTTGTCATTGATGTCAAGATGGATCAGTTGATGTCAAGTTGCATTGATGGAAAAAGGAGTGAATTGGTAAAGTGAGAAAGCTGAAAAGATGAAGGTTGATTGGTAGTGTCATCTCACAAGAGGCTTCAAGATGACTAAGGATAATTTCTAAGGGACTTAGTCAATTTTTTGCAAGCACATGACATGAGGAGATATCCACCAAAGTCTAGAGATAGCCACCGAAGACTTGGAGTAGCCACCAAAGTCTACAGAAAGCCTGAGAAAAAGAAGAAACCAGCTGAAAGGTAAGTGAAGTGTCATGGATAAAGGAATGAAAAATGCAAAGCAAAATGGAGTGAAAAAGGAGCCAAAGCCATGATGAGAAGTGAAAGCCATGAGATGTGAAGAAAGCCATGGAGGTGAAGGAAAAAAAGAAAGTAAAGAAAAGTCGAAAAGAAAAGCCGTAGATAAAGAGAAAAGCCAAAAAGAACTAAAAAAAAACTAAGGATGGAAGAAGCATGGAAAAAGACTAAAAAAGCCACAAGTAAAAAGAGATAGATTCATGCAGACATGGAAAAAAAGCCATGGAAAGGAAAAGAAAAGGAGAAATGCCATGAGACATTGGGAAAGCCATGAGAAGCATAGAAGAGCCATGGATAACTAAAAACAAGGAAGGAGAAATTGTCATTGAACAAAGGAAAGTGCCATGATACAAAGAAGAAAGTCAGAGGAGAAAAGGAAAGCCATGAAATGATAGAATATGGACTAGAAAAGGGTCAAAGGAAATCAAATTGATTCAAACATGAACAAGTGAGAGTTGGTTCTCCAAAATCGATGGTGATTTGATTTTCAGGTGATTTGCTGGCTAAGTATACGACTTGATCTCCACAAAGAACAAAGAAATCTATTGTTCCAGCTACCAACATTTAATGCTTATTGAATTTGTGGAAATGTAGTTACATTCTCTATGAGATCTTGAGTTTCAAGGAAAATAAAATATTGAAGAAGGAAAATGGCTCACTCATCATCTGGGTCACATGTTCAAATTGTAAAAGATGGGAAAATCTATTTTTGGAAAATGACTAATAAATAGCTTCTGGAAATGCATGGAAAGTGGTGTGGTGTAATCAAGCCAAATATAGAAGGAACAATATATGGAGTTAGTTGCATGCATTTAATAGTCTGGATTCTCAGGTGACCAAGAAGGAAGGATACATGACACACAAATCAAAGTGAAAGGAATGGGTGATTGTGAATATAGTTTGAACTTGGAGCCATTTTTGAAGTGTTTCTCAAGTAAGAAAAGAAGTATTGAGCTAAGGAAGAGAGTAAGAAGAAGAGAGAATATGATGCAATCAAGCTAAGAAAGAGTACAAAAGAAAAGAGAGAGGAAAGAGGAGAGAAGATCGATGAAGCATTGATTTATCAGATGAAAAGAGCATCAAGGGGGTGGAAGATTGATTGAGCAAGAGGGATCAAATCAGATGAGAGAAAAGAGAGTGAAAAGAAGAACACAGATAAATACAAAAGGTGATCATAATCTATTGTAAAAGCAATTATTGTAACTAGATGATCAAAATGTATATGTAAATTAAGTCTAAGTTGTAGCTTAGCATTTGGGGGTAGTGCTCTCCTTGGGGTTGGTGCCTCACTTCTAAAAAAAATCTCTTGCCTCACTAAAAGAAATCTCTTCGTGATGATGCATAATATTCATTTTTTTGAGTCTTTTTGTTGTGCATAATATCAACAAAGGTGTAGGGGTTGGTGCTCCTTGTGGGGTTGGTGCCTCACTAAAAAAATCTTGTAGGATGTGTAATATTCTTACAAGTCCTTGCTTTGTGTAATATAAGCAATGGTTTTGGTGGGTTTTTCTCGAAAGGGTTTCATTTTCAAGGTCCATGACAACAATTGGCTCTTTCGGGGCTTGAATTAGCTTGACATGAAGTGTAAACAAGAAAAATAAAAGAACTCTAGAATATCTTGATTCACAAGCTTAGTGATGCCTAAACGAGATAGCAGATCAACTTGGCTTAAAATATGAATCTCTCTATAAAGGTGTAGTTCAACTAGATGGAACATCAGTAGGAACTATTAGATTTATAAGATTTTTAGGCCTCACATTGCATGAATTCCCCAACTTCTCTATTCCTCGGGATGTTTTCATTATTGATCTTCCTCCATTCTTTGTTTTGTGCCTCTTTAGAGATTTTACAACTAAAATTAGAGGGTACTTATTAGCTGACTAGTCCCACATGATTTTTAGGACCATGTATGGCACCTAAGCAACCTTAAAGTCATAACTTATTACTGCATAACATATTGAGCCTCATGTACCAAGTGTATTCAATGAAATTTTCTCAATTTTTAATTGAGAAGACGACCCAATTGTCCAAGAAGCAAACACTCTGGTTGAAGGTATTCCATATTTTTCGTTTCATGAACAGGGAGTTGAATGTCATGGTTTTTACCCTTACAAATAGATCAAAGAGCCCGGCTAGGAACTTATTGTCTACGAGGAAGATTTACCTATCCCTAGTATTTTGAAAGCTAACGAGTAAGATGATGGAACTTGGAAAATGTTATTTGATAGATCCAAAAGTAGGCAAGGTAAATGGGATGTGTTGTGCTTATATCTCTCATGGGTGTAATTTATTTCTCTTCTTTCAGATTATAATTTAGTTTCTCTAATAATTCAGCTGTGTATGAGGCCCTTGTCCATGGTCTACAATGGGAAAGAAGGAAGAATGTTAAATCATTGCAAACCTTTGATGATGACGAGTTAGTAGTAAATCAAGTAAGAGGGTTGAATGCATCCGAGAAGGATTTTTAAGAGCTTACAAGCATAGGGTATGGGATCTTATAGAATATTTTTAAGCTTTCAATATCCACTCCATCCTAAGAAAAGAGAATGAACTAGTTGATCGGTTAGCAACAGTAAGAGAACAATTTGATGCCCTCAAAACTATCAAAAGAGATGGGATACAACATCATATTAAAATGATTATCAATATTTTTGTCCCAGAAAATAACACAAATTGTGGTATCCGAGAATGACCAAGAAATTATCAACTTCATACAAGGAGAGGTCAAATTTCCACCAATAAATCAAGCTAAATTACAACAACAATATGGAGAGTAGATTGTCCAATTGACATCAAACATGTTTCCCAAAGGCCTAGTCACATTGGATTCCATTTTCAACTGAGATGATCAACTCATATAGGAAAAAAAAAACATGATGGTAAGAGGTGAAGATTATGAGCTGATTTCAGTTAGTAAAGACAAGTTACTTAGAATTGGAAAGGTGTGTACTTCGTGAGGAGAAGCATGCATTTGTAAACCTTTACCAACAATTTTTTGATGTCTTTTCATGTGGATATGATGACCTTAAAGCTTTTGATCCTAATTTGGCGCAACATACCATTAAGTTAGACCTATTATCTAAGTCCATTAGGTAAAAACAAAGGTTTTTTAATCTAAGGATTGAACCACCAATGAAGAGAGAGCTAAGAAAGTTAATAGAGGCTTGGATAATCTTCCCCATAAAACATTCACTTTGGATTCCTAATATAGTTCCAAAGAAGAAGGAGAAATGGATAAATCAAGTTGTGTTGATTTCACATATTTGAACAAAACATCCCTAAAGGATCATTATCCATTTCCTTCTATGGAGTAGATCTTGCAAATGGTAATCGGGTGATAATGTTTTCTTTGTTAGTGATTTAATATAAATAGATTTAAACCTTAATTTCAGAGTAACTTACTGTGACTAATGATATGCAAGCAATAAAGTACAATAGTGCACAATTAATAAGCATTCAAAAATATTAAACCCTAAGAAAATGAGAGGGGGAGATGACTTAGTTGATTCTGTGCAATGTGAAGATGATATGGACTAACTCGCTGGAACATATTTGTAATAGTGTCAAACATTCTTGATGAGGGTTATAAACCATAGAAATATCAGGGACATAAGTGCACACAAGAGGACAAGAACTCCTGGGTGCTAGTGACTAGATTGGGCACTTGTGTTCTCTCGAGATGCTCAAGTTCGGTCTTTCTAGGTTGGAGGAGATTCAATGTTGATCTTATTTTGTTGCTTTAGTTTCACTCTTAGATCGCCGATTACACGTAACTTGAAAAAAAAAAATCTACTTACACATGTACACAAACCACATCAAATCTAATAAAAAATATGCAGAATATGGATTCAGACCGATCCCGACTTGGCCACCCAAAGAGTGAACTTACGACCGAGTACTGCACTACATCTCATACTCCATGTAGTTCTATGTGATTGTATGTGAAATGATGCCCTAGGTTTCCCTTGTGTAATTTTCACGATGATAACAAAGTTAGATCTATATTGCTCCAAAGTATGCAAGATTTGTATGATGGAATAAAATAAAACTCCTCTCCTATGTTGTGTATGTTGAATAATGCAGCCCTTTTCCCTGTATGGATGGATGTGCTAGATGTATGTTTTGTAGTGATATTGTGCCTTTGATGCAAGATTAGGTGAAGATAGAAAATGCTTATGGTGTTTGGCCCCCTTATTAAGAAGAAGTGACTAAGTATATATATATATGATTCACATGTTTGAATTTCATAATTGACAACCTGAAAGGCTGATCCAAAGTTTAAAAAGGTGACCAAGAAGTAAATGATACCCAAAAGTGTAAGAAGAAGATATAGAAGGTCGGGAGCATCCATGAGGGAGACGGGAGCGCTTAGGTGCTTCATCCTAGTTGGGCACTAGTGTATGAGGTCAGTAAAAGGATAAAACATTCAAGTTTCGGTAGTGGTGTAAGATACGTAAGGTCAATACAAGTGAAAGAGATAGAGGAAAAGGCCCAAAATAATTTGTCAACCACTAGTTTTCTTGTTTAGGAATCATGTATATATTAGTATTCTTTAGGACCTAGAAATGTATCCAAGTGCATAGATTTTGTGTCTACATTTTCCCCACTTTATGTTGTTGAGTGAATACTTGATAGCATAAAGTAGATATAAGATGTGTACCTTAAAAATAGAAGAGAAGCGTAGCCGATAGCGTGTCAAGTGGACAAGTAGCTTTAAGTGATCGTAATGTGAAGCGTGGGAACTAGGAAAGGGAGGTAGACCCTAGGGGTGACGTGTATGCGTAGTAAGATGCAAAATTTGGAGCTTGTGCTTATAGATGTGAGTTGCTTCTTTCAGAAGGACAAACCTCTAAAAGAAGAGAAAAATATTAGTCAAAGTTCTGTATGTGAAAAAATAGAGTAACGTATGTATAAGTATGCAAAATCAGTGTGTAAAAGTACTAGTTAAGGAAAGAGTGCACCTGATGTATGAGAGAGTAAAGGATAGCGAGTTGTCTTGTTTGTCTTGGAAAAGCTATTGGATTTGGGTGTCCCGCCACCGAGGGTGATGTTTTTGGATGATCTCATGCCAAGAGCAATTTTTTTGGGTGATCTCATGCTAAGAGATTTTTTTAGGTGATCTCATGCCAAGAGTGAGTCTATGGGTGATCTCATACCAAGAGCGAGTTTTTGGGACATCTCACGCCAAGAACAAGTTTTTTGGGTGATCTCATGCCAAGAGAAGAGTGTTAGGGAGAGAGGTCTATTTTTCTCTCCATCCATGAAACTTCTCAAATAAGCGCCACTACAGATGGCACGTTCTTGATTTGTAGCTGATTGTAGCTGAATTGTATCCAATTGATCAATTTTGTAATTGAAACTAAATGTATGATTTGTAGATCCGTATTGTACCTTGTTGGAAAATGTGATGTACTATGAATCTGTCTATTTTTTCCCCTAGACACAAGCGTCTGTGTGGGACACATGCACCCACCTGTTCATGTCTACTATTGGGTGTTAGTATATGTTATGCATTTTTGGTCCAAGTTAGATTTTGGACCAATCTGCGACTATGTGCATTTGCAAATTCTATATTGTTATGTTATGGAGTTCTTGTAGACATAAATTCGCATACATACTACTATTTTACTATACCGCCAAGTATGTTGTTTTATGTATGGATCTTGAGTAAGAAAAGTATTCATTGGTGACACACTTCCTAGTCCATCCATTTTCTTTGATTGTTTCTATTGTTTTTATCTCTCACATATGTCACTTCTACACCCAATTTTGGTCAAGTCACAAGGATCCATGTTTGCCAGTATTCTCACTTTTTCATCATTGTCTCGAGAACATTAGCGCCTGTGCACTCCGATCCAACCCGGGTGCTCATGTCATATTTATTTTTGTTCACATTTTTGACATTTGTGGTTGGCATTTTCAGTTTTTCTTACTCCTATCCCGAGGTCCTAGTTGGCATGTCGTGTCACTAGTGTCAAAATTCAAGCAAGAGATCCCTATATAAACACAACATACATAACATTATAATGGCAAGAAATTTCTATCAAGGGCTATGTTATCCACATATCAAAGGGAATACACCCTTAGGCTTATTTCTTTGCATACACACTTCATAGGAAGGGGAAGTTTCGAAATCCATCCCACACATTTTCATTCTATCTAGCTACCACCCGCTATCTTGGCATCATCAGACGAGGGCAACCTAGGAGCATTATTACACACACAAGAACACAAAACTACATGGAGTTTGAGATGTAGTGCATTGCTCGGTAGTAAGTTCACTTGGTTGGGTGACAACCAAGGATATTTTGACTTCCCATTTGCATCTTTCTTTTTTATGATTTGATGTAGTTTGGGGTTTTACAGGAGATTATTTATGTTGCAGATTTACAGTACCTTAGCGATCCAAATGTGACATTCAGGTGATCATTAGTGAGCAAGTGTGAAACCCTAGTGACACTAAATAAATTAGGTTCCAGACTTTCTCTGCAGACTACAATGCCCCAAAGAGGTCTTTGGCTCCCCAGTGCCCTCACCCATGCCCAAGCGCCCATGTCCCAACCAATGTGTAGGTTCCCAAATTTATATCAAGGATTTCCATGGTTCTCGCTCAGCCTTTTCATCAATTCCTCCGGTTTAGATACACTTTGAGATAAGTGAAAATTAGATAAGTACCGTACCTCTCTTAGTTGCTTACATATTTACATCTCGTGAAAGTGTCAAAATCATTTATATTTTGTTTTATATCATTGTGGAAATTTCAGATTTTATATTTTAATAAAATATTTAGATTTTATTGAATCATTTGGTGAACCCGTATTTTATAACTCCTTGCCCTAGGATCCACTAAAACCCTAATGGCTAAAAGTATATCTTCTTCTCCTTAGAAATATTTGTATCATGAGAATTTTAATCCTATCCTTCATTATGTTGAAGAGGTGAATTGCTTGATCTTTATTGTTATGCTCAATTTGATGTTAATGTTCAAATATTGCTTGATGTTAATGAACACAAAATTCCTACTAGTTTTGAACACTCTACTCTCAACCTTGTTCCTAACACTCAAATCTTTTCTAGATGTAATCCTTGTTATTCCATAGGCACCAAGACTACTCCACCTTCTTCTATTTTGTTGAAACTCTTGATGATGCTATTATCGATTATATGCTCGGTTTTAAATGTGATATTATAAATAAAAATCATAATGGAAATGTACATGTGCATGATGCTATTTCTCATACTATTCAAGATGATTTTAAAGTTGTATTCAATGCTTCTCCTACTTTTGAACATGCTTCTAATGATTGTAAAGATATATCTCATGATAGTTCTTCTCATACTTCACTCTATGTTGATGACATGCTTGATGAAATACTTTCATGTGAAACTTTGTCTGATAGTCTCGAGTATATTTACGAAGCAGAACATGTTAGTGTTGATTCCACTTATTTTAAGAATGTTGAATGTGAATTTTCCACTCTGCTTTCATCTACTTCTGAGGTTTCTTTGATGGCATTCATGATGATTCTTCCATTCCTACTAGCTCACCTCTTATGGTTTCTTTTGATTCTACTGCTAGTATTTCCACTAATATTCCATGTTCTTCTCTACTTCTTTCCTCTTCTTCATCTCTCGATGATGTTCATGTTTCTTATTCTCCTAGTATACCACCTCCCATTTCTTCTACATCTACATCTAGTGTGCCCATAACATCTTCTTCTTCTCACATTCCTATAATCACTCATAATGGCAAGCTTCAACCTCTCAATGTTCCTCTTACATCTTCTATGGTTCCTCCACATGACATTTTATCACTCATGCATGTTGTTGGTTAATTGCAATCTCAAGTTCAATCTCTCACTCTTGAAAGAAAGCACTACTATGCTTCTATCGATAATAATTCTCTTCATGGCAATCATATTCCAAAGAAAATTCACAATTCAACGCTTGCTAAATATTTCATCATGCCTACATTTTTGTGCTTTGTGAATCGGAAATACATATCTACATCTAAAGCATTACGATCTAGCTATGGCTTCTTATTTGAATGATCGATTATTGCTAAAAGCCTTTCGTCATAGTCTAGTTGATGAAGCTCTTCAATGGTACACTCATTTGCCTTTTGGCTCTATTAGTACATATTGTGAAATGGAAGATGCTTTTCTTAGATGCTTTATGCTAAACAATGGTCCTAGAGTCACACATGATCATCTACCTAGCTTGCATCAAGGAAAGACAAAACCTATTCAGGACTACATTTTATGCTTCAATTCTTGCATTCATCGACTAGTATTTTAGCCTACTGATCTAGAGAAGTAATTTATGTTTTGTCGTGGATTTATTCCTGCTTTAAAATAAAGTTTATAATATGATACATGTGAATCATTTACACTCTTATGCTATAATTTCATTGATCTAGAACAAGATTTAATTGCTGCACATGTTATAGATCCTCCTTCTACTTCTTCTCCCCGCATCTTCTACTTCTCCACCTCTTCCATTTGTTCAGCTTCCTCCAAGGTCTCCATCTCCTCCACCACATAACTGTCTTCCATCTTTGCCACCACATCACTCTTCACCTAAGTCTTCTCCATCTCTTACTCGGATCCATTACATTTCTTACATTCTGTTAAGCCTCATGATGTCCTCCTCATCGCTTGCATCACCAACACGATCAACCTTATTGTAATTATCATCACATCAATGACCATCGTGACAATGAATGTTGCGCCCTTCATGAAAAATTGTAACAATTAGAAGACAAATGTGTCATTGTTTTGGATCTCACTCTCGTGAGCAATTTACTTCTCCACCCCGCACAAGTGTGTTATTGCTTCATTCACTTGTCCCCTCCTCCCACTTCTAGGGTCTTCATTTTTTCACCACCTCAAATCGTTATTCATGCACGGCCACCACCTCGCTCATCCACCGATGCATCATCAACTCCGAACCATCTCATCTACAAAATAGTGCTCTTGCTTCACATTGGCTTCCTAATATATCAAAGCATCGTGCTTCCTACCATTACATCTTCCATCATTTCCACAATCTCATCTAACATTCATTTGGTTCATACACTCATGTTGTTACCGCTTCACATGTTTCCACCGCTCTGCACCGCCCTCTACATCTTTGGTGAGTGATTTTTATCAACTCATTACCCGATGATGCACTCGTGTTGTTACGGTTCTTACATGAATATTGAGGATCTGTTATAATAAGAACCCCACTCCACCTTTGTGTTATACGCTTCATCAATCTATCTATCTAACGTACCTTATCACACCATTTCGATGATGCACTCTTGCTCTATGGTTCATTCTTGATTCTCGAGGGGTCTTATATAAACTAACCTCCTCTTCATACGCATATTTTGGGGGCATTGCTCTTCCTTCCTCCCTTATTCATCATACTTATGATGAGCCCTCGATTATCCTATGTAAACCCATATTTTGTCATGTCATCATTTTTCACTAAGTATGATATTGTCATTTTGTAATTAATACTTTACTATATTTTGGAAGGAAATATTGTGCATAACCTTTTCATTTTCATCTTGTGTTTGCTTCTTCAACTATGGATTAAATGAAATTTTATGAGTATTAAAAATGAATTTAAAGAGTATATATTAATCTACCACAAGATCCAAATATAAACCAACCTAGGACTTGCTTATATGTACTAGCACATGAATCACTTTGGAGTGCAGGACTCGCCCAAAGCACTAATGCAGACTTGTTTAGGATGAGGAGATCATACAAAAGAGGCTAATGACTTAGATGGCTAAACGCCAAGTTGATGCAAAGCTAGTACACTAGTTGACACGATGGAAGGAGCATGAAACATGGACTACCATCTCAACCATCATGTGAATTATGAGGACCATGCAATCTCAACTTAACACTAGTTGATTGAAGACGTGGAGCAGACAAACCTGAACAACTCATAGACTTATAATCATCATGATTATAGGGATCTAATACAAAATATTTGATATCTTCTAGCACTGATTGACTACCTCAACTAAGAGTCAATTACAGACCTCATCTGTAGTTAATAGGATGAATTTTATCCAAGTGTGGCATGCACTAATCCTTCCATAATTGTAACTCCTCAACTAGTTAATTGTTGTTATAGATATATTTTAATTAACTTGTTCTAATTAAATGTAAATAACTAGTCCTCTTTTTACAAGAACTAGTATTTCTCTCATATAAAAGAGCATCGTAGGAAGATTAAAAATTTAGTTTGATTGATTATTGTAAAAGGAATTCTTCCATTCAATAAAGTGTTGATTCAGGAGAAATTTCGACTTATGTGATTTACAACTTTGAAGCTGGATCAACGGGGAAGGGACAAGGGCCACTCCTTCCCAACGTGAAGGGATAATTTCTTGTCCATTTTATCTCGATTATTTAGCATTTATTTGATTTACTAGAATTTCATTGTTTTAGTACTTTTAATTCCTAAGTCCAGTAATTCTTTGTTGATAAATCTATTTCATTTCTTATAATAATTAGTATAGTGTTTGGTTGATTTTACTAGTAAATAACTACTATGAACAGTTCCAACTGTTTCCTTTGTTCTGAAATAGCCACAGACACCTCCTTGGACTGACAAACATAAGATAACTAAAGTGTGAGTACCAACGACGCTTGTCACTTTTTGGTGTCATTATCGGGAACCTCAAGGTGTTATCAAAGATTAAGGTACTAACTTGAAGTGTTACCTGATTGCTGGTAAGTTTCCATTTAGAAATTTTATTTCCATAACTCTTTCTTTTGAAGTAGAAGATCTTGTAGTGACAACAAGATTCTTTTGTGCTTTGGAGTATGTGGAACAAAAATAGTTAGTTAAGCACTAGTAGTTAGGGAATTTTCCTCAGTATGGTAGGATTTTATGTTTAGACCTAGAGACTGTAGAGGTAGATTTATTAGAATTAATTTACAAAACACCCCTCAAAACCAACCTGTGGAACAACTTGTTCAAAGCAAGAATGGATGGCTGATGGAGTGAAAAACCCCAATGGTGTCGATAATGATAACCCTCCACTTGGAAGGACATTTACATATCCCATACATTAGACCCTAATGATGCAGCCCCGTGAAGAATATATCCCCTTCAATTTTTCCAACCTTCAGGGGATTAGTCTCAGAAGATCCTGATCAATTCCTATTTGAGTTCAAGGTCATGTGTCATACCTATGACTACACCTCAAAGTGTTAGGAAATAAGGGATAAAATATGCGTAACAATCCCTCATAGAATCACAACAAGAGAAACTAATAAGCGTAAAATATTATAGATCTCAAATAAAAGTGCGAGAATAAAAAAACAACACAAAGAGACAGTATTTAACGTGGTTCACCCAATTTGGGCTACTTTCACCAAGAATCACTTTCTCGATTTTATTACAAGCCACCGCTCTCTCAATACAATACCTAGATATGTTTGGAGCTATATTCAACAATCTCTACTGAATTCACGGCCGAATTCAAAACACATCCGCAATGTTACATTATACCTACCATATGAACAAAACCATATAAATAGACATCTACTTAAACATTTTTTACAAAACCGTGGGTATCAAAACCATGGGCCAAAACAGTCCCATAAACCGATGGGTCAAAAATCACGCCATATGAGAAAAACACGTTTCCCGGTATATCAAGCACATTTTAAGTCCAATTTTTTTTTTTTGGGGGGCTACGCCCCAAACCCCTGGTGAGACAACTATGGAAAGTGTACAAGTAATCTTAGTGTACGGCCTTTAATACTTTCTCACATGAAAACAGCTCCACAACCTAACACTCGATACTTAGAAATTAAAGTTATTTCCTTCAACTTTGAAGGATGCAGCCATGAGGTGGTTCATGGGCCTCACCCCTAACTCCATTCACAATTGGCAGAAATGGAAAAAAATTCTTGGATAAATACCAAGATTACTGTAGAGTCAAGGACATGAAGGAAGAGCTTTTAGGATTCAACAAAAGGAGGATGAAAGTGTGGAAGACTATCTTGATCGGTTCCTCTTCCTTCATAGGAGGTGTGGCACTGGTCTTGATATCAATCTTCTCAAAACTTTATTTCTTAAGGGATTGGATGAAGACACATAAGAAGCCTTCAATCTTATGGGAAAAGGAGACATGAACAAATTATAATTTTGATATCATTGACCTCTGTAGGAAATACTCCTAAACTCACCCCAATCTTCGTAGACAAAAAGGAAAAATTGCCAATGGTGATATATCCAAACTAAGAGAAGAGATTGCAAATTCAGAATAGACCTCTTAGTTCAACTTAACAAAATTGTGGATAGCGAGAAAACTAGGAACACAAAGCCATTATTCATTGCAAATCTCAATATGTAGGAACAAACACGGACTTAAGTATTGTCCCTTAGATAAAATAGACATATGCCTTGTTTGTGATCTACAACATGCCACTGACAAATGTGGATTTCGCCGCCTTTGAAAAACCATTTAAAACAGAACACACAAAACAAAGTTGAGTTAAATTATATGGCTCAAAAGCAAGGATGGAATTTTCAATCAAATCGAATCGGTCTTATGCATCAAAAGCACAATGGATTCCAAATCAATGTAACGCACCATGGTTATACCCACAACCTTGGGGTCAACAAGTTCCACAAGAATGGATTCCTTGGTGGAATGCACTACCAAATTATTATCAGCAATCCTAGACTCCAAACTCAAACATTCCATTGTTTCAACAATTTAATCCTCAATTCCAACAATAGTGGAATGTACCTCAAGGATCAAGGCAACAATATTATAATAAAAGAGGACCCCCAAGTCAACAACCTTTGTTGATTGGGCCCAATATCCTGCTACCCCATCCGAACAACCTACCAGTCACAAATTCCATCTTAGATTGTGGCAAACCCCAAAAATGTGAGGTAGGGTAACCCAACATACACAGTGGAATCAAACAAAAACCCCACGATAAACTCCTTGGGTGTAGAAACATCTATCGCATTCAAGGAAGGTTACATCAAAACCTTCATCTCCTATTATAGAAGAAATCTCTAAAGACAAATAAAATCCAAAAGAGACACAACCCAATTCATTGTTGAAGAAACACCCAAACCAAACTCTGATATTCCTTTTCTATACGAGACTTGTGGAGAAGAAGAAAAAAATTGTAATTCATGAAAAAGAGGCATAGCTGATTTAGGGATTAAGGAAATTGAGTATTGGAATCCCTTTGTTACAAGCTCTTAAGGAAATTCTAGAATTAAATAAAACCATCAAAGATATTTTTTTAAGACTCCAGGTAAAAGAAAGAATCAGCCTAAAACAATCCATGTTGATGGGAAAATGGCTAATATACTAGAAGGGAATATGACCCCTCCTAAATATGGAGACCCTGGAAGTCCTATTGTTATAGTTTGCATAGGATATGTGTAGATCCCAAACGTTTTAATTGATTTAGGAGCTATTATTAATGTGATGACCACTGACACCTTGTCCATATTATCTCTCCCGAACCATAATCAACCTCAATAGTTTTACAAATGGTAAACCATTTTCGTAAATAATCCCAAAGGGATTATAGAATATGTTACCATAACCATTGAGTCATGGGACTATTCAGTAGACTTTATGGTCAAAAATGAAGAATAGGAAGATTGGATACCCTTTGATCATAGGATGCCCTTGGTTGGTTAGCCATTGTTTCTGCCCTTGTTGATTTTCGAATAGGAGATATGGTGATCACAATTTGAAATGATTCAAATACATTATCCATCTATCCATTTGCAAAACCTTTGCTATAGAAAATAAACAATGGTGGAAGGATAATACAAATGAATTAGAAGATATGATTTCATCTCTGGCCATGGTTATAATTCAAGAACATTCAAATCAAATTTAGGATGGTGACCATGAATCATGTGTTGTACTTATCATAAGTCATGTGTCTCAACACGAATCTTGTGCTGAAATGACTATGAGTCTTGCACTACAATCAGTTGAAATAAGAGATGACATGATGGATGAAAACAATCAACCCATCATTTATCCCTTTTTCACAAAACATAGATTTGATTGAGTTTGTCTTTCACAACATCACTATCATTCACATATTACTTCCCATAGGTGCATGTTGAATGCATTATTGAGATAGTATCCGTTGTAAATTCTATCCACCCCGGACACCAAACAATTACCCATTTTCTCGTGGAAAACATTGGCAATCAACAATTAGTTGAATAGTTGATTAGGCAAAATATGGAATATTATGCCTTATTTGAATGTTAAAGTAGCAATAAATGAATAAAAATTAATTACAACAATAATGTGTAAGCAAACTAAGTACTAAATAATAAAACCCTAATTACAAGGAGAGGGTAGAAAGGCTTAGTTGATTCATAAAGTTCTAGAGGATGCATAGAGTTGGAAATGTGGAAAATACGAAGCACCGATCGTCACCTTTGGAGCATTGAAAAATGTAGATCTCGGATAGATAGGCTAGACTAGGGCACCTGGAGAGGGACAGGGGGCCCACACCACAGAACCCTAGGCCTATTTTGGGTACACTGGGTCTACAAAATATTTAGAAAACCTCCTCCGAGGTATCGCAAGATGTTTTTCTTTGGTCACTTTGAGGTCACACCAAGATCACCAAGCTCGTTGAAACCTACAATGAATAATGAACTTGCAAAACCCTCAAATAGACATCAAATCCCAAAAAATAAAGATGCAAAATGAGGGGGTTAGACTTTCCTTAGTTATCACAATGGTGAACTTACAACTAAGTGCTACACTACATCTAAGAATCAATGTAGTTATGTGTGTGTGTGCAGAATTATGCCCAAAGTTGCTCTTGTGCAAGTCGAACTTGGATAGCGAGAAAGTAACTAGATATAGAATGTAATAAATGTGTGCATGGAATAGAATGAAACTTCCCTCCTATGAAGTGTGATGTAGAAAACCAACCCTTATGTCCCTTGTGATAGAGCTAGATGGATGCAATGGAGCTCTTAGATGCCTTAATGGATGCAACCTTAGGTGGTGATAAATAATGTTTAGTGTTTGGTCCCTTATTATGATCACATAACTTTATATTTATATGATTCTCTTGCTTGAATTTTGTAATTAACCCCGAAAAGGCCGACTACCAAAAAGATAAGATGCTCAAATGGCTAGAAAGGACCCAAAAAGTGTGAGTAAAGTACAAAGAGGACATGGGCACCCAGAGGGGATGAGGGCACCTAAGATCGACGTCCTATTTGCACACTCGGTGTCCAAGATGACAAATGTCAAAGAGTAAAAAGGTAGACTGAGCAAGTAATGGTGTAAGAATAAAGTGGTAACAAAAAGTAAAGAAAGGTGGCCAAAGACATGGGTTAATTAGTACTCTTTTTACTTAGGAATCATATGAATAGTAGTATGTAATTAGGACTAGATAATTACCCAAAGTGCATGATTTTGTGTCTACACTAGTCAGAAGAGATCATCCTCAAGCCTTTGCTTAGGAATATAGTGACATGAAGGGTATTCATCCTAGTATTTGTACACACCACATTTACATAATTGATTCCAGACTAGTCAAACAACCACAAAGAAGGATAAACCCTGCCTTAAGAGACATTGTAAAAACTAAAATTGAAAAACTTCTTAGGGTAGGATTCATTTACCCAATTTCAGATAGCTAGTGGATTTCTCCATTAGTGATAGTTCCTAAAAATAATGGGAAATGGAGGGTCTGTGTGGATTATAGGGAGTTAAAAAAGCAACTCATTGAGATTATTTTCTTCCTTAAAAGAATGGGAAATGGAGGGTCTGTGTGGATTATAGGGAGTTAAACAAGGAAACTCATCAAGATTATTTTCCATTACCTTTCATTGATCAAGTCCTAGAAAATCTATCTACGGAAAAAGGTATTTCTGAGTGACAATCAAATAATAGTAGCACTAGAGGATAAAGACAAAACCACTTTTACCTGTCCACGGGGAACATTTGCTTACAAGGTATTACCTTTTGGATTGTGTAATGTTCTTGTCACTTTCTTGATAGCTATGTGTTGGTGAGGGAATTTTTCAAGTGGACAAATTTTTAATTCCTTGCCAACGCTCTAGGAATCTAAGTCCCTCTACTTAACCGGTGTAGCTATCGTGTATGCATGCGCGAAAAAGCGTGGATTTCTGTGGTGGCCTTTTGGCTGGGGATCCAACAGGGGCACTCCACTAACCCTACGGCAAATGCTTGTAGTTCTCTGAAAGGGGGAATTTTCTATGAAGGTGGGAAAGGGAGTGAGAAAAGAGGTAGGAGAACTAATGTGCAGTAGGAAATCGACTCCTACACACACTAGTTAGAGAATTCATCACATGCATTCATGGGAAGAAACAACCCTACAAATGGCAACAAGATGAGATAAGATTGCAAACTCAAAGTTTCTAAAATCTCCTCATCAAAGAGGCTACAAAATCCTTCTTCTTGTATTGATGCTTAATCAAAAGTTGTACATAGTGGAGAAATGGAGGAAATTGAGAAAAGGGGGAAAATGGAAAAAAATGGATATCTCCTTTGTTTTCTCTAAGTACAATGCACTCGTGAGTTTACAAGATCAATCACCAACCCTTGACAATGGCGTGAAGAAGCCATTAAATCTCCTCCAAGAAATGGTTACAACTTCTTCTTTGTTAGCAAGAAATGGTTTACAATTTCTTTCTAATCCTTTACGTCTGTTTGGATTCTTGATTTGCGAAGAAACCCAATGGGGAAAAACTAGACTTTTATAATGCAGTCATTACATTCATTTTGTAAATTTGAATTTGAACCGTTCATCTTTCCTTTCAAACTTTAAACGTGAGCCGCCCACGTGGGAGCAATTTATTGGAGTGGGTGTGGAGGATGCCTTTTGCATTTTATGCCTTAGTAGAAAATTGGCATTTTTGACATTTTAGTCCACCCTTCTACCTCTCTCGCCATAGGCCTGATATGTGGCTTTATTTGAGTGGCAAAGGAATCGTGGCTCACTTTTTTATTTTAACCGTTTTTAGAAAAATGCCCAAAAATTCAAAGTTCTCTGCCACTCCGCTCTCCCGCTTTGACTTTTCAACGACGGGCCCGAGACCTTGGTGGAGCCATGAGCATTCTAGAAATTTTACTTCACTTTTGGAAATTTGGTTAAATTTCCAAAAGTGCCCCAATGGCCCACTCGTCCACTTTGACTTTTCAACAGCAGGCTTCACCTTTGACTGTTTCCCTGCAAGCTCCATTTTTTGACTTTTCCCTACGGGCTTCACTTTTGCTTTTCCCCGATAGCTCTGATCGGGGCTACGGGTAACTTTTCAAATTTTCACCTTTTTTACAAAGAGGCTCAAAATCTCAAATCCCCTCGACAGTCCACCTCTCTACTTTAACTCCTTTGACTGCAGCTCAAGATTTGACTTTTCCCGATAGCTTTGATTGGGGTTGTGGGTTACTTTTTAAATTTTCTCCTTTTATACAAAGAGGCTCAAAATATCAAATTTATCCACCAACCTGCTTCCAATTAGGTATGTCCATGTACCTGTGGATGATGGGGCCAAAATTTGATGGGGAAGAAAACACCCATCGTTCCCAACTGTGAAAAAAATGCAGAGAAGAAGGAAACTCCACCATTTCACGCCTGATTTTCAAATTTCTTTCACGAGCTGAGGAATTGAAAAAAATACAAGGCTCGATGATCCAGGGGAATAGAAAGATTGACAATTTCATTCAAATGAGGACAATAATAAAATTTTCACGCTTTCAGCAGGAAAATGAAAAATTTATCAAAACAAACAAACCGGGATTTGAAACAACTCTAGGGCATGGATTTTCTATCTATTCGAACTTTCAACTTGGCTTAAATACTTTAGGAGGGTGAGAGCTCAAAATTTTGAATTTAACTTAGAAAACGAAAAGTGGTTTTGGGGGACAACAACTGGCTCTAGCTTAGGGACATGACATGGACTGAGCATGGCGAAGACGTGGTATGAGGATCTAGAATCTCAATTTTTAAACCATATAACGTTGACCAGTGCCTTATCCATTAGGCCTTGCAGATTCATGTACAATTCTGAGAAAGAAATATCAGAAGAAGGAAACACACAAGCACACAAAAGGAAGGAAACACACGGCACGCAATAGAAGGGGAAACAAAACCACACAACGGAAAGGGAAACACACCAAGAAATCACCTATGGTACAAGGCGGGGGACAACCCACTTTCACTGATGATATAGTTTCAAGTATTTCCCACTTCGAGGAAATTCCAATGGTGTTCCATCCAAGTATGAGAGGAGAAAACATTCTCACCACAAGCTCCATGAATTTGGAATGGGTCAAGCCATAATGAATCAAACTTTCCATGGTTGCCCTTTGGTTCTCTTCTCTTGTCCCATAGTAGGACAAAGTCTCCAACCTTGAATTCTCTTGCCTTAGCCCTCTTGTCAAAGATATTCTTCACTTTCAATTGGTGTTCTTTGATTCGATCCACCACCTGGAATCTATTTTCTTCCAGCTTCTCCAGAAATAGGATCCTTTTGTCTAAGGAATCTTTGTATTGACCATCTTCTATTTCCTGTAGCAACTTGAGAGCTGGCATCTCAATTGTGAGGGGAATCTCTGCTTCAACTCCATACAACAGTTGGAATGGAGACATACCTATCACCTTCTTGGGAGTGATCCTATCTACCCACAATGCGTCGTACAACCTTTTGTGCCAATTCCTTTGATTCTCGTCTACAAGCTTGTGGACAATGGTCACAATGTTCTTGTTGTTTGATTTGTCCTATTTGTTTCCTGTGGATAGTGGTCGAAGAATGAGCTAGGGAGATTCTATAGCTATAGAAAAACTTAGTCAGGTCTCTTGAAGAGAAATAGGTAACATTATCTCGCTACAATCTTCGTGGCACTCCAAAAAGACTATGATATTCTCCTTGATGAAGCCGCATATTGTTTCATTGTTGGCTTGTTTGGCCGAAACAATGCTTCCACCCATTTGGTGAAGTAGTCTCTTTTGTGAGTACATTGGTGTGCCCCACACTTGAGTGAGGGTTTAGAACACCAATGAAGTCCAGCCCCCACTGTTGAAATGGTACTTCAATAAGCACATGCCCGAGTGGTAATGTAGTGAGTTGTGGTCTTCCAACGAAACTGTTGGCATGATTTTCATTTAGAAACCCAATCTCGAGTATCTGTAAAGATGGTGGGCCGATAATACCTTCCTCAAAGGATCTTGTGTGCAGTGACCATTGCTGAAAAAATGTCCACCACATTCTTGGTCATGGTATGCTATAAGCAACTTTTTTTGTTGCTCTTTATCTACGCACCTGAGGAAACATCCATCCAGGCCTCTTTTGTAAAGTGCATGATTCCAGATCACAAACATGGATGCCTTCAGCTTGAGTGTTCTTCTTTGTTTATAATCAAGATGAGGAGGGAATTATCCATAAGTCAAGTAGTAGGCAATATCAACGTACCACTCATCGGTAGTGGTGACAAAGAGAACCAGTGGGTTGTCTTCTAAACAAGTTGAGCAAGTACATGTTTCTTTGCCATGTTGAACTTTGAGAGTTTCATCTTCAAAAATCAACTTGCACAAGCCATTTCCCCTTACCAGATTGGAGGGTCAAATCTCCAAGTCATATTCTTGAGTCTTTGCAATCCAATTTCCTCTTTTAGCTCTGGGATCCTGCTTGTGTCAAGATGGACTTGATTGCACTGCCAGGGACCATCGCCATTGTATGAGAATTGAGAATGTAAAACTTGAAGTTTTTATAGCCTTGACCACTACATAGGCATGCTTCTCCAATTGGTTGTACTTTATCTCATGCTTCTTCAAAGGACAACTCATGAAAGCAATAGGTGCTTCAACATCTTCATCATTTTTCTGAACAAGAACAATAAAGAGTGTATGCTCTGATGCATAACAATACATGATGAAATCTTTGTTAAAATCTGGAGACACAAGGGTTGGAGCCTTGGCAATGGATTTCTTGATCTCTTCATTGTTCCATTTAAAACTTGCTTGAGGTTTCATCATGGAAGTGATGTGTTTTGTCAATTCAAAGCAAACTCAGGCACAAAATGACGAAGAAAATTTACCTTTCCAAAGAATGAATGAACTCCCTTCTTGCTTGTGGGTAGGGCTAATGCTTGAATGGCTCTAATCCTCTCAGGATCAATGTGTGCTCCATGTTTGTTCACAATGTGCCCCAATAACTTGCCTTTTGTGACTCCAAAAATGCACTTTTTTGGATTTAGTGATATGTCATGTTTCCTACACCTTACAAGTACATGTTCTAAGTGATAGATATGATCTCCCCTCTCCTTCAAAAATACCGTGAGATCATCAAGATATATGACAATGCAATGCTTTAGATCTTTAAAGGCCAAATCCATCGCCCTTTGGAATGTTGCTCCTACATTGATTAGGCCAAAAGGCATTATGTTGTAGGAAAAGTGCCCCAAGGTGTTGTAAAGGTTATCTTGGTGTGGTCCTCCTCTACCACTTTGATTTGATTGTATCCTGAGAATTCATCAAGTAATGAAAGCATTTCAGATCTGGTGACTGCTTACAGGATATGGTCTATGATAGGAAGAGGATAATTGTCTTTGAGTGATGCCTGGTTCAGGTTGCAAAAATCTACACATATCCTTATTTCACCATTCTTCTTCCGCATTGGCACAATGTTAGCCACCCACGTTGAATGGTGGATGGGAAAGATGATCCTTGCGTTAAGCATCTTCATTACCTCCTCCTTGATGATATCAGCAATCTTTGGGTTGACAAACCTTTATTTCTTCCGCTTAACACCCCGCTTCAAAGGAATTGAGTGATACATTTCCTTTGGCTAGAAGGATTTGAGTTCATCGTAAGAGTAGGCCAAGACATCTGAGTATTTCTTGAGTAATGCAAAAAACCTTCTTTTTTCTTCAAGTGAGCAACATTTTCCAATATTGACCATCCTTGCCTCCTCTGGGGTACCAATTTTTTCTTTATCAAAATCAGCTAGGCACCAAGAAGATTTATTTTCTTTCTCTTGAATGAATCTGTCATGTTTTTCAAAGAGGTCTTCTAAAGATACTAGGCCTTTGGGAATTTTGTTCCCTTTCAATTTGATTACTCCCTCATCATCAATCCCTTCAATTCCTTCTTTCTCTTCTTCGGGGACTGCTTCTCGGTGTGGATTTTCACCTCCTTTGAAGAAGAGATTATTGAAATTATCCCTTTGCTCCAAAAAGGATAGAATTTGGTTATCATCATTGAAGACTTGTCAATGATTTGCATTGTTTGGTACACTAGGCCAAAATATCATTTCAATGGTCACTTTGTTTTTACCAAAAGAAGGATGAGGTATCACTAGGGAAGCTGACACTACAAGGGAATCAACCTTTTCATTTTGCTCCCTTGGAATAGCTTCAATGGAAAATGCATCAAAAGATTCAATGCAATCCCACACTGCTTTCGTAATGCCTGAGCCTTAGATTTTTCACCTGATATTGTTGGTGGACCTACTTCACCACAATCTCTGCATCACCTTTACATCTCAGCTTCTTGATTCCCATGTCCTCTGTTGCATTCATGCCTAAGAGAAATTCTTCATACTCTGCAGTATTATTTGTATTATCAAATTGTAGCTTGTAGGCAAAAGGGTACACCTCATTGGAAGGAGAGTACAATACTACACCAGCTCCTGAACCTGCTCTGGAATGACTACCATCAAATTCCATTGTCCAAATTTGATCTTCCTCTTCCTCCATGAGAAGCGGAAAGTTCTCTTCTTTTCTCGATGTGAGGAAGTAGTTTCTAGCCCACAATCTTGAAAGAGAATGTTTGCTTTGGATCATCGTAATTTCATCTTGTGAACTTCATTTTTCTTCTTGGTAGAACTTCTTCATCTCACCTTTTACTGGGATAGTTTCAAATGACCAATCCATTATTATTTCTCCACCAGGTCTCGCAAAAACTTCGCTCAAAATAATACCAAAAGATGTTGGGATGTCTCATACACAAGATGGTCAAGAGTACCTTCTTGTTTGGAAAATCAGCTAGTGCCACATGTGCATCCTTGATTTTTCCTACCAATTGAACTTGTTTGGATTCCATTGAGTAGCATGTGCCATTTACCCAGGTCAAAGTGAGGCCTAGAGCATTTACAACTTTGGCTGGCATCACATTGTCCGAGGCTCCAGAATCTATGATGCAATTATTCAGTTGGAAGCCTTTGATGAGGAGTGATAGGTAGAAAGGTTCAACTCTGTTGATGTTGGAGGCACTGAGGGCTAGCATGTTTTGGGAAGGTGGTGTGGATGGTGTGGGGAGTAAGCCTTTAGAATTTGGGCTTGAAGAGATAGGGTTACCACCATGAACTGCATTGATGAATCTGTCAAACTGGGCATGGTGTGTTTGTAGGTATTCTATTTCTGAGAGCGGGACTTTGGTTTTGCTTGCATGTTCCACGAAGTCAAATGGGGCAATGGTGGGTGCCAAAAACTATTGGTGAGGGAATTTTTTGGGTGGAAGAAATTGTTAATTCCTTGCCAACACTCTAGGAATCTAAGTCCCTCTACTTAACCGGTGTAGTTGTCGTGTATGCATGCGCGAAAAAGCGTGGATTTCTGTGGTGGCCTTTCGGTCGGGGATCCAACAGGGGCACTCCACTGACCCTGCGAAAAATTCTTGCAGTTATCCACAAGGGGGGAATTTTCTATGAATGTGGGAAAGGGAGGGAGAAAAGAAGTAGGAGAATGAATGTTGCAAGTAGGAAATCAGATTCTTGCACACACTAGTTAAAGAATTCATCACATGCATTCATGGGAAGAAACAACCCTGCAAATGGCAACAAGATGAGATAAGATTGTGAACTCAAAGTTTCTAAAATCTCCTCATCAAAGAGGCTACAAAATCCTTCTTCTTGTATTGATGCTTAATCAAAAGTTGTACATAGTGGAGAAATGGAGGAAATTGAGAAAAGGGGGAAAATGGAAGAAAAATGGCTATCTCCTTTGTTTTCTCTAAGTACAACGCACTTGTGAGTTTACAAGATCAATTGCCAACCCTTGAAAATGGCGTGAAGAAGCCATTCAATCTCCTCTAAGAAACGGTTACAACTTATTCTTTGTTAGCAAGAAACGGTTTACAATTTCTTTTCAATCATTTGCAAATCAGTTGTTGCATTCTTGATTCGTGAAGAAACCCCAACGGGGAAAAACCAAACTTTTATAATTCCATCGTTACATTCATTTTGTAACTTTTAATTTGAACCATTCATCTTGCCTTGAAACTTTAAACCAGATTCGCCCATGTGGGAGCAATTTCTTAGAGCCGGAGTGGAGGATGCCTTTTGCATTTTATGCCTTTGTAGAAAATTGGTATTTTTGACATTTTGGTCCGCCCTTCCGCCTCCGCCATAGGCCTAACAAGTGGCTTTATTTCAGCGAAGGAATCACGGCTCACTTTTTTTTATTTTAACCTTTTTAGAAAAATTCTCAAAAATTCAAAGTTCTCCACCGCTTCGCTCTCTCGCTTTGAATTTTCAATTACAGCCCAAGACCTTGGTGGAGCCGCAGAGCATTCTAGAACTTTTACTTCACTTTTTAAATTTGGTTAAATTTCCAAAAGTGCCCCGATGGCCCGCTCGTCCACTTTGAATTTTCAACGGCGGGCTTCACCTTTGACTTTTTCCCTACGGGCTCCACTTTTGACTTTTTCCCTACGGGCTTCACTTTTGACTTTTTCCCGATAGCTTTGATTGGGGCTACGAGTCACTTTTTAACTTTTCATTTTTTTACAAAGAGGCTCAAAATCTCAAATCCCCCTGATGGTCTGCCTCTCTACTTTGACTCCTTTGACTACGGGCTCAAGATTTGAATTTTTCCCTGATAGCCTAATAGGGGTTGCGGGTTGCTTTTTAACTTTTCACCTTTTATACAAAGAGGCTCAAAATCTCAAATTTCTCTACCGACCCACTTCCAATTAGGTATGTCCATTTAATCGTGGATGATGGGGCCAAAATTTGACGGGAAGAAAACGCCCATCATTCCCGACTGTGGAAAAAATGCAGAGAAGAAGAAAACTCCACCATTTCGTGCCCGATTTTCAAATTTCTTTCGCGAGCCAAGGAATTGAAAACAATACAAGGCTTGATGATCTAGGGGCATAGAAATATTGAAAATTTCATTCGAATGGGGACAACAATAAAATTTTCATGCGTCCAGACAGGAAAACAAAAATTTATCAAAACAAATAGACTAGGGATTTGAAACAACTCTATAGCATGGATTCTCTATCTCTTCGAACTTTCAACTTGGCTTAAATACTTTAGGAGGGTGAGAGCTCAAAATTTTGAATTTAACTTGAAACAAAAATCATTTTTTGGGGGACAACACTATGTTAGCAATATTTTCGATCTCACTCATGATTGTGTTGAGATTTACATGGATGACTTCATTGTTTATGGGGCAACATTCCAAGAGGCAATTGATAATTTAGAAAAATTCCTTTCTAGGTGTGAAAAACATCAATTATCCTTAAACCATGAAATTTTTTTATTCATGATGGAGCAGGGGATAGTCTTAGGCCATCACATTTCAGCTAAAGGAATCAAGGTAGATCCAAACAAGGTCAATATCATTGTAAAACTCCCATCTCCCACAAATCAAATAGAGGTGAGAAGTTTTCTCGGGCATGTTGGCTACTATAGAAGATTTATTTCAAATTTTAGTAAGATAACTTCTCCATTGTTTTCTCTTCTAACTAAAGATTCTAAATTTGAATGGATAAAGGCATGCCAACAATCCTTTGACACTATCAAGGAAAAATTAACAAATACACCCAGTATTAAGAGGCCCAAATTGGAAGCTCCCTTTCATATACAAATAGATGCTTCCAATGAAGCAGTAGGGGTTGTACTTGGATAGTAAGAAGAAGGAGAAGTGATGCATGTTATCTATATTAGTAAAAACCTCTCCCCTGCTGAAAGGAATTACACCACCACAGAGAAGGAATTTCTTGCAGTTGTTTATGCAATTAACAAGTTTCACCATTATATCACAGGCTATGAAGTGATTGTTCACACTAACCACTATGTTATTAAATATTTAATGAATAAACCTTTAGTACATTGCATGATTGTAAGATGGTTGTTGTTATTGCAAGAGTTTAATATTAAAATTATTGACAAGCTAGGGAAATCAAATGTGGTGGTTGATTTTATTTCAAGGCTAACCATTTCAAGAATAGAGGAGTAGGTCAATGATGATTTTTGGATGAACATTTGTTTGCAATTTCCACTGTCTCTCCTTGGTTTGCAAATATGGCTAACTACTTGGCTACAAGGAAGTTCCCAACCTTCTTCACACATAAGCAAAGAAAGCAATTGATTAAACAAAGTGTGATGTATACATGGTTGAATGGAATACTTTTTAAATGTGGACTTGACCATGTTCTACGCAGGTGTGTAGCTAAAGATGAGATCTTTGACATACTCAGGGCATGTCATGATGAGCCATTAGGAGGACATTATTCAGTTAAAAGAACCATCCACAAAGTTTTGGAGTTGGTTATTATTGGGCTTCCTTATATAGAGATGTCAAAAGTGTGTATGTCGGTGTGATTAGTGTTAAAGGCATGAAAATCCAACATTTACATTTGAGATGCCACTCTAACCTTAGGTGGTGTCGAACCATTCAAGAAGTGGGGATTAGATTTCATTGGACCAATTAGCCCAACTTCTCTAGAAAATGAGTACATTTTTATTTGTATAGATTATGTCACCAAGTGGGCTAAGGTGCAAGCTCTACAATATGCAAGAGATGAAAAAATTGCAGAATTTTATATGAATAAATCTTTCACAGTTTGAGCACCAAGATCCATTGTTTCATATCAAGGACCACAATTTATGTCAAGTGTAATTAGTTCCTTTATGGAAACATACCAACTTAAGCACAAGAATTCATCCCCATACCATCCACAGTCCAATGGTCAAGTGGAAGTTACTAACAAGGAGTTGGAGAATATCCTAACCAAGACAAGTAGATATTTCAAGGAAAATTTGGGTTCAAAAGTTACCTAAAGCAGTATGGGCCTACAATACTACTTGGAAAACAACCACATGATTCACTCCTTATGAGTTGGTTTATGGGAAGAAGCCTATTCTTCCTATAGAATTTGAAATTCAAACCTTAAGAACAACTGCTAAAGTGGGAATTGATTTATCAAGCACAAGTAATAATTTCGCAACTAAATAAGTTAGATGAGATGAGACTACAAACATTGCATCAAATATAAATCATCCAACACCAAAGGAAAGTATGGCATGATAAACATATTAAGCAAATGAAGTTTCAAAAAGGATATTGGGCCCTACTATTTGATTCAAAGTATAAGGACTTCAAAGGAAAATTGCAGACAAGATGGATGGGTCCATATCAAATTGAGGAAGTCTTCAACAATGGAACAATTCAAGTTGATTCCAATTGATGGTGAAAGAAAATTAATGTTGGTTAATGGCCATAGATTGAGGCTATACCACAAACCAACATCTAAAGAGGAATTCTAGAACATGCTACAAGAAGATGCAACTTTGAATTATTTGGACAAAGTCTCTTTGTCCAATTCAACTCAGAGCTAAATTAGTTCTCAGTAAGAATAAATAGGATATGGTTGAAAACCAAAAATGGTGACCATTATCCTATGAAGTATTGACTGAAAACTAAAAATGACGATCATTACTTCTAAAAAATAAAATACTATTGAAACAAATAATAAGTGCGGGTGGTTGAAAACTGGAAATGGAGGCCACCACCCTGAATCATGCAATAAATAAATGAGGAACGACATGTGGAGGAGAAACAAAAATAATTTACATGATGGCCAACATATTTGACAAGTGAAATAAATCAGGTATGTGTGGTTATTCTTTTCTTGAATGTTGTAAAGTTTAATTATGAGATGTTCATTATGGTGCTTGTGTGAATTGATGACTTCCCCATTCCCAATATGTTCTCACGTACCACATATCCCAATAAATCCACCACTCATTCCCACATTAATCTCCCACATGTACCAAGTTACTCTCCATTGTGTGTTGTCATGTTGGAACTTGTGAAATCTTTCCCAATTTGTGTTGTTCCATATAAAATCATTTTGTCCCCTATCATTTTCCAATTTTCCACTTTTTCCATTTCACTTTTGTGCTATTGTTGGTATCATTATTATGCTAACATAATTTCCATTCATGCATCATTCCATCTCCATTCCCGTGTTTTTTTCCATTCAATTTCAACAATTACTTGCTTTGTTTCAAGCATCAACTATGGGAATCAAACTTGGATCTCAGTAAAGGATTTTCAGATAAAATAACTCTCAAGATGGAAGATGCTACCCAAATCAAAACTCTTGACTATGAAAACATGGCTTTCAGATGTCAAAACTATAGAACTCGAGTCACCTCCAAGCTACCGCCCTCATAATAAGGTCCAAGCTAAAAAAATGATTCACTCCCAAACGATGGAGCCCCCATATCTTGAGGATGACTCGACTTTGACTTAGATATTCCAAAGGCTGATTTATAGCTCCATTGGCTAATGCTTAAGAAACTAGAGCTATAGCTCCATCGGTTACTACTCTATCCACCGCTACATAATGCATTATGGTGGGACAGCCCTTGGTTCATCCTACCTCTTTGGAGAGACATGTTCCGAGGATCAAGTGACCCCATGATTCGATCACTCGATTTCGGATAAGGATGGTCCCCATCCCTAGATAAGGAGTTATAGATTTGTACCCCCGAATCTATTTGAATCCCACCCTCTTGGTTTAGAGGAGCATCCATTTTGGAGTTTGCGAGATAGTGCGATCGGAGAAGGTGAAGAAGGGTAAGCATTGACCATATACTTTGTCCTCTCCTCCTACATCTTCACTTGCGGTTGCCTCTTTTGGCACTTTCACTTCTCTTCTTGCATTGTTTTTGGTTGTATCTCCTCTCTCCTCCCTTATTCTTCTCCTTTGATGCATCTTCTTATTTTGTTTTGCAAGTGGGAAACATCTTCTCCTTCTCTCGTGATTTTGTTTATTTTGTTGCAACTATTTCTGCAAAGAATAACTTCTCATTTCTCTTGCTTTTATTTTCTTCTTGTCTTTGTTCAGCTTTCTTCCTTCGTGGTTATTTATTCCTTTTGCTGTGGGCTTTCTCATTGTTGTATCTTTCCATTTGGGCCTATTGTAAATGGATGTGGGTCCTTTCAAAACCTCCTTTTTACCCTTTTTCTAAAAAACTATGGGAATCAGACTTCGGCATGGCCCTACAAATTTAGAGTTAATTTCTCGTTGATACGAAACCGGTGGTAATTTTTGAGAAAGCAGGGTGGCTCGTGTTTATGCTAGTATATGAAGAATTCAATCCAAGAATGACATAATATTTTTCAAATAATATTGAGGAGGGACATGCCAAGGTAAAAGGTAAGAAAATTTTGTTCAGCCCTACTATCATTAGTCACATTTCAGAATTCCAGAAGAAGGGCAATTAGTTAATCCCAGGGCACCATATTCTGAAATACTTAAGAAATTTTTGTTAGGAAAAAGGAAAAATTAGAACTAGTCATGGATAATAAAGGAAAGGCTAAAGGCATAAAAAGGGGTACTCTTCCTAAACCATGGGCAAAGGTAGCTAAGTGGGTGATTAAATATTTCACATGTGAGGGTCAGTATGAGGTCATTCTAGGCCTTGTGTTAAGAATTCTTATCCACCTCCACCATGGCCAAGATAAAGCCCAAAACAAAGTAAATTTGCCCTAGTTATTATTTTATTTTGTCTCCTTTGTTGCTAAAAATTTCCGTTGGGGTACATCCTATTTGAAATTCCAAGGCCTGATGCATTTAATTTGCAAGCACCATTTTATCAAGAAATTCCATGGCCCTAAGAAGTGGATTAAATTTCAGAAGAAGTATGCCCTGGAACCTGCATTGGTTCTAGAAAAATGGCCCTCCACTTCAGAATGACCTAGGAAATGCCTTAGAACATCAATGCCTGCTCAAACCCTCGATGAACCCCAAACAGAAATTGTTCCTTCTCAAGAGGAACAAGAAGAAGCTGCAATTATCCACATTTTGCCCCAGACACCTCCTACATCTCCTCCTCATTGTGCATCTCCTCTATTCTAGTTTATGAGATGGAAATTGACAAATACCTAATCATTGTTGAGGACTATCCCATTTGGGACAAAGGAAAAACACCCATGTGCAAAGGAAAACCTAGTTCCCCCCATAATTATGATACAATTATCCCTCAAGTATTATCTCTCTCTAAATTCTACTACAAACTCCAACATTCCCAAGATATAATTTCCCACTTACAACTCCTTTTGCAAATAAAAGAGGCCACTTTCTCCCAGTTGGAGTGTGAGAAAGAACAGAAAATCCAAGGGCTCTAAAAAACCATAGAACAGAAAGAAGAGACAATCCTTCAACTTTAGCATGATGTGGAATAAAAGGAACAAAGAATTCAATTCCTTCAAACTAGAACAAAGGAGTTAAACACATCACTTGTAATCTTGCAAGAGAACAAGAAGGACACAGAGCTGTACTTACCACGAATAAAAAAACTCAAACAGGCTTTGTGTTTCCTCAGATCATTGTGTTGAGGGGAATGACTACATGGATGTTACAAGTATTAGGGGAGTGGTGAGGAAAATAAAGTGTTAAAAGAGGAAAATAAAATGCTTCAAGATAATGTGCTTCATATTTGTTGGTTATATGATTAGGCCCTTTCTTGCAGGGATCCTTATAATTTCTATGCATTGTTTTTAAAGGAACAATTCTTTAAGTGGAAAATTTCTAAGGTCTGTTCCATGGAGTCTATAGAATTTGATGATGACATACAATTTATTGGTGCATATAAAGTTGCAAATCATGTTGTCAAAAATCTATTGTGTGAGTTTTATGTCCATAAATTTCTTCTCCCAGATCAAATTGAAATTCCAATTAATCTATATGTGGGAGATATATAATTGAGGTAATTTATCTCTACTTTGAGACATCGGTCTATGTGGAGGGATCAAAGAGGAGAATATGTAAGATAAGAACCCAATATATGTCTCTTAATGAGGCATGATCTCCTTGCTCCAATCATGATTTTTTAGAAGGTTTAAGTCCCAAGTTTATTGTTTGCAATTAGTGGACAAGTACAAAGCAAATCTGGAAACTTGCATATCATATTTAGGGAGCAGTACTCCCAACATTTAATGTCAATTTTCATGCTTGTCAAATGAGGTATGGGCTGCTTCTAGAGCCTTGGAAAAAGAAGGAGGTTATTTCTCCAACCAATCTTTTCACGACTATCATTGAAGAGGGCCAAATATCTCTACAAGATTGTCTCATAAATGCTTGAACAATGGATTGGAATGAGGTACCGGACTCCATTGGTGATAACCCTTGTGCCACACTAGAACTCCAACATGGATCCTGAAACCAGTTACAAAGCATGGAGGGAAATTGTCGTCAAGTTCTTTGATTTTTGTGATACAGAGAAAGATGAGACATGACGTACTTTTTCCAATGAATATAATTTCTCAAGAATTGTTGAGAACTTGAATAGTAGTAGGAGGACCTGCTAAATCTTAAGTGTGGGGGAGTGATGAGCCCTCAGTTATCCTATGTAAACCCTATTTTTTCATGTCATCATTTTGCACTAAGTATGATATTGTCATTTTGTAATTAATACTTTACTATATTTTGAAGGAAATATTGTGCATAACCTTGTTATTTTCATCTTTTGTTTACTTCTTCAAATATGGGTTAAATGAATCTTTATGAGTATTAACAATGAATTTGAAGAGCATATCTTAAGCCATCATAAGATCCAACTATAGACCAATGTAGGACTCACTTATGTATTAGCGCAGGACTCACTTTGGAGTACGTAAATCACTCATGCTTTAGCGCAGGACTCACCGAAGCACTAATGTAGACTCACTTGGAATGAGGAACTCATGCAAAAGAGGCAAATGACTCAAATGGTCAAGCGACACATTGATACGGATGGTACACTAGTCGACACAATGGAAGGAACATGAAACGTGGACTACCATCTCAACAATCATGCAAATTGTGAGGATGATGCAATCTCAACTTAACACCAATTCATTAAAGATGTGGAGCAGACAAACTAAACAACTTATAGACTTATAATCATCATGATTATAGGAATTTAATGTAGAATATTTTATATCTTCTAGCATTGATTGACTACCTCAACTAAGAGTCAATTATGGACCTCAATTGTAGTTAACAAGATGAATTTTATCCAAATGCAACATGCACTAATCCTTCCACAATTGTAACTCCTCAAATAGTTAGTTTTTGTTATAGATATTCTAGTTAAGTAGTAATTAAATGCAAATAACTAGTCCTCTTTTAGAGTGATTAGTATTGCTCTGATATAAAAGAGCATTAGTAGGAAGATTTAAAAACTAGTTTGATTGATTACTATAAAAGGAATTCTTCCATTCAATAAAGTGTTGATTCAGGGGAAAGTTTGACTTGTGTGATTTACAACTTTGAACCGGATCAATGGGAAGGGGCAAGGGCCACTCCTTCCCAATGTGAAGGGATAATTTCTTGTCCATTTTATCTCTATTATTTAGCATTTATTCGATTTACTAGAATTTCATTGTTTCAGTAATTTTAATTCCTAGTTTAGTAATTCTTTGTTGATCGATCTATTTCATTTCTTTGAGAAATTTAGTATAGTGTTTGGTTAAGTTTGCTAGTAAATAGGTACTAAGCATAGTTCCAACTATTTCCTTTGTTGCAAATAGCCGCGGACACCGCCCTGGACTGATAAACATAAGATAACTAAAGTGCGAGTACCAAAGATGCTAGTCAACTTACACGCAATCGCATACATTTTTACAATCATTTCAATCACATTGCTCTTTCACATTCTTCATTTCATTCATACATCTATTACCATTTATCACATTTTTATTTATTCATCCCAATCCAATTTTCATTACTTATCTATCTATGAATTAATCAACATCATCATCCATTTGTCAATATCAACATTTATGCAATAAAAATCAAACTACCACATATGAACAACAATCATCGCATCACATATCACAAACCATCAACACAACGTAATATACAATCATCCATCTATATATATTGTCAAAAATCATAGTTACAAAAATACAATCGTTGGGGGTGAACCCCATGCATCATTACATCAATATATGTCATACATCATCATCACTGTCACTATAAACAATTGCGAGAGCTTTAGAACTAGATGCTTCACGACTTATTATACGTCGGTGTTTACGGACCCTAAATCTCTCCATTTGTCTTCGTAATAATGTCAGCTCAACTAAATGCTCCGCAAACTACCCCTATAGCTCTACATACTTTGTGAACACATCCTATGCTAGGGCTCCTCCACCTATAGCCTCCTTAGCTCGCTGAGTCTCCACCCACACCTCGTCATGATCACTCATCAATACGGTACATGTAGCTATTGTTATTTCCACTAGCTCGAATAGGTGGGCATGCTCGACCACAATGACATCTACTCACTCCAACATCCCACCGCCCATGAGCACATCCATAGGTATATTTTGCGTTAATGTGCGTATCGATGTGTCAAAAATCAATGACCAATAAGCATCCCCTGTAACCACGCGTAACATTAGATACTACACATGAAATCCACAATAAAACATATTAATAACAAAGCAAACACTAACAACAAACAATGTTCACGCTCTGCTAGTGCTACCGCAATACCATCACCATCGGGGAGGTTCGACCTCTCTACTCCTCCACTAGTGGTGCATCCATCGCATCTACAACAACTAGAAACAATATCACAAATTGGTGCCGCCCACCATCCTCTATAGGCATCGATACGCCCCACATTGTCCACTGTATCGTTCTATGGCCGCATCTACCTCATACTCATGGGGCGCCTGGTATAACTCCTGGCATCCTTGGCACTTTAGATGCTCAGTATCCATACATATGGCTTGGGGGCACATCTTGAGCCATACCAAACCGATGTGATACATGTTCTACCTAAAATATCTCGAGTCACTCATGGAAATTGATCCTCCAACCACATTGTATGATGGATACATCATAGCTCCACTCCATCCTTAGGCCACCCTCCATAGGCTCGATATGGCCTCCATATAATGGCCCCTGGCCCCATACGATCCAACATAGCTCTATATATAGTAGTATCCAATCTTCTACTATACGTCCCTATCCACCTCACCGTAAAAGTCTCGGGCCTCACTCAATCATCCCACACCCCACTCTGTGGCCTCAATATCACAATGTGCTCATAGGCCCACACATGTAATAATGTGGTGGCTCCAAGTCCACCTATGCACTCATCCTACATGAACTTTTATAAGTCTCTGTATAAATGCACCAATACACATCGTGCCCATGCATATCTCGTACCATCCTCCTCTATACGTTGACAAATATCATGCATCTTATACAAGATGCCCACACCTCCACCCTCCACTACCACTGATGAAGCAATCACAACTACAATGAACTTCCGCAATCACGTAACAAATGATCGAATGTGGAATCTAACCTAATATGGGTCTTTGTCTATACCCATGTCCCTATAAAATACCACCTAGTTGCTCTCATCTACCTTTGAGCATCTCTCGCTACCATCATCTGTGTACTCTCTCACCCATAATTGAAAATGTACCGCAATATGTGATATACATCATCTAGAGTCATAGTCATCTCCCCATTAGGTAAACAAAACATATAAGTGTCTTTACACCATCACTCGCATAATGTTGTGATCATTGACATATTATGGGGTACCTCCCCCAATATCACTATATGTCACAAGCCGGCATGGTCTAGTATATCCCACTCGACATCGGATAAGCTTAATCCCAACAACATACTCAAGTGTCGACCTCCACGAAACTCCATTGAATGGATATCCCTCTACGCACAACACAAAATGATAGCAAACATGCAACATTAGCATCTTTTCTACACACAAAAAAGACTATTCACAATACTAACATGCATCAAATTTCACATTTATCATGTTACGAGGTTAAAACAACCTCTGGGTCGCCAACGCCTAGGAGCAGAGACGCAGCGCCTAGAACAGTCACCAGGTGCCTAGATCTCGGGCGATGGTGTCCCGAAGGACGTTAGTGCCTTGGCCACTCTTTCCAAGGTAATAAACACCCGAAACTCAAAAATCAACAAAAATGAGCAAATCTCAACAAAAATTTTAAGCATAACGAACTCATCTATCATCCGTATACCACGGCCGCCGCCACCATCTCAAATCTGCTCAATCTTTTTGTTCTTATTTGAGGCATCCTCACAAGCTCATAGCTCAAAATCAAAATCAATGGAGTTAAAATGAAGTGACTATTCACTTTTTACCATTACTATTTATAGTACTTTTCACAAATTCTAAGTTACTATAGTCACTCTTCGTGCTCATCCTTACAACTAATGCATGCTCCATAGTTTTGCTCATATCTTGAGCTTTGTTACTTCATTTTCTCCACCGTCATGCCATTTGGATCAAAATTTCTCTACTATCATATTACACACCTTTCATAGTTCTATATTCCAACTGTATATCTCCAACTTGATACACACACTATTTTGAGACATATACTACATTTTACTTTCCATCACATCATTGCACATATACTTTTGGCTCATCTTTCATACTTTCTACCACTCTCCCTTTCACCGAAATGGGGGCATACAATCAAGGATCACCCTACAATCCCTCTCAGGATACTACATGATCATTACACATCTCTAATACATCATTCCCTCATACGACGTGTGATATTTTCTATCACCATCTATTAGCTCCTCCAAATGACCTAACTGGGGGAAACAAGGGAAAAATATCTCCATGAGTAATATATCATTTACATACAATCTCAACACAATTTTCTACTACTCAAATAAAATCAATTAATCAAGACAAACATGACTCCATTAGTCCTCCCATATGACCTAACTTATGAGTTACATCACTACTTTCCCAGATGACCTAACATGGTAATCATTTTTACATTGCTTCCAAATGCCCTAACATGAAATCCATCTAGCATTACACCTATTGTAACACCCAAAGAGTGGGGGCAATGAGACATCATTTCCTTTCAATACCGCTCCTATATGGGTTATTCATCTTGGATCGAAATGGAAAAAATTCAATCTTTGTCACCTGCAATGACTGGACCTTTTGAGGATGTAGTCATAGTTAGAGGGTAAAACTAGACCTCTCTCCCTAACACTCTTCCTCTAGTGGTAGGATGCCCAAATCCTTCAGTTTCTCACACATACAAAATTAGGTTGGGAATTGATCACTCCCTACCCCAGAAAAACTCCATCGTGACAATTCGAAATCTCCAAATCACTCGAAATCAAATCAATGAATTTCCCCAAGTGATTCTTACAATGGTTTGTTGTCTCCATTTATGCCACATGGATTGATATGTTGATCCATAGTTTGCCATGCTATATGTTCTCATCTTCTACGCGTACTACCGCAACAGTGGCTTCTCCGAACTTCTCACAAGTATGTTCCTTACTTCCTTTACTACTTCAATTTAATTTAAATAAAATAAAGGGGAAGAAAATGTAGAAACAAAATCACACACATACTTCTATTTTACTATATCGCCAAGTATGTTGTTTTATGTATGAATCATGAGTAAAAAAAGTATTCACTGGTGACACACTTCCTAGTCCATCCACTTTATTTGTTTGTTTTTATTATTTTTATCTCTCAAATTTGTCACTTCTACACCCAGTTCTAGTCAGGTCATAGGGATCCCTGTCCATCAGTATTCTCACATTTATCGTCAGTTGGCTTAGGACACTAGCATCCAAAACTAGACACTAACGCCTGTGCACTCCTATTTAACCCGGGTGCCTGTCCTCTTTGTTTTTGTTCACATTTTTGACATTTGTGGTCAGCCTTTTTGGTTTTCTTACTCCTATCCCGAGGTCCTAATTAGCATGTTGTGTCACAAGTGTCAATATTCAAAAAATATTTCCCTATACAAACACAACGTACATACCATTATAATGGCGGGTAATTTATATCAAGGGCTATTTTATCTATATATCAAAAGGATTGTACCCTTGGCTTATTACTCTACATACACACTACATAGGAAGGGGAAGTTTTTGAATTCCATCCCACACATTTGCATTCTATCTAGCTATTTCTCGCTATCTTGGCATCATCGGCACAAGGGAAACCTAGGAGCACTATTGCACACACAAGAACATAGAACTATATGGACATTACGACTCCCCATTTGTATTTTTATTTTTAGGATTTGATGTAGTTTAGGGGTTTTACAAGAGATTATTTGTGTTGCATATTTACAAGTACCTCAATGATCCAAATGTGAAATTCAAGTGATCATTAGCGAGCAAGTGTGAAACCCTGGGAACCGAAGAAATCAGCTTTTAGGATTTTCTATAGACTCGCAACACCCCAAAGAGGTATCTAGCACCCTGTGCACCCTCGCCCCTTCCTAGAACTTGTGTCCCGACCAATCTACATGTGTTTCATAATTTATATCAAGCGGTTTCAGCATTCATTTCGGCCTTTTCATCAGTTCCTCTAGTTCGGATACACTTCGGGATAAGAGAAAATTAGATAAGTGTCTTACCTCTCTCGATTGCTTACATATTTGCATCTATAAAAGTGTCAAAATCATTGTCTCTTATTGTATATCATTGTGGAAATTTCAAAAATAAATTTTAATAAAATATTGATTTTATCAATCAATTCTATGATGCTTGAAGGGTGATTTGTTCACCTAATAGATGCCCCCTCATTTGGGGTGCATGCGATAAATGTAGGAGGATGTGGCCCAAAGGAGAGGACACAAGCCAATATGCATATTGTGTATTGGATACCTGTGGGGGGGGGGTGTGCATGGTAGAAACTAAGGCACATGAAAATAATATAGGCTAGAAACAAGTGTTAGTGTAAAATATCTAGTCCACAGAGAATACAATGTAGTAAACAACTATGAAGACAAGAGGTACCAAAAAAAGTAGGTTTCATACATGGGACATCACTATAAATGTCACAAGACAATCATGGCCAAAACAACCATAAGCAAACAATGATCAAGCAAGACATAGGGCATAGCTCGCAAATAATAAAAAACAATAGTAAACAAGCAAGTAACAGATAGTCATGGTTGTATATAATCCTGCAAGGAAAATGCTACACATGAATCACCTGTAATCGTGTTAGAAATATAAATAGTATTTCAATACATACATATATTATCAAAAATTAAGTGTTAGTGACAAGAAGTAGTAAGTGTTATAACAATAGGACCTGTGCATGTGGAGTATGAGAGTAAAAAAAGATAAATTCCTCCAGAGCCTCGATGGGACTCGTAAATGTAGTTTCGAGCATCATGCATCGTGTAAGAATCTGTAAAGGTCTTGCAATCACCTCAATATGCCATGTAAACATGCATTTGGGTATAGAAAAGATAATGACATATTAAGAATCGACTAGCATAGGAAACAAAGTGCAACATGTAAATAGTATAAGCTAACAAGAGTAAATACAACCAAGATGTGCAGATGTTGTGTGAAAGTGATGGTGTGCTACGATATGCAAGATGTGTAGATGAGAGGGGCTGCGTTGGCCCAAGTGGATGTGTGTGACGTGAGGTTCATTTAAGAATTGCTCTCAACAATCAAGTATGAATTGTAGAACAAGAGTGTGTCATCGGGTAACAAGTGTAAAGTATATGTGACAATGCTTGGAAAGATAGACATGAAGCATGGAGTGTGAGAGATAGTGATGGAGTAGCCAAGATGTGACAAGTAAGGTTTAATTATGAATTGTGCCCTCAACAATCAAGTATGAACCATAGCACAACTTGTGTCATTGGGTAAGAAATGGTATTGTATGTGATTGAGTGTAGATGCTAGGAAAGATTTACCGTGAAGCACAAAGCGTGAAGTGTAATAGATAAGCTATGAGTAGATGATAAAGATATCCAATAGTGAATGAGGGGGAGAAATTGTGATGCCCCCAAGTTTGTGAATGATGTTCATTTAATGCCCTCAACAATCATGTATGAACCTTGAGAACACAAGTGCATCATCGGGTAACAAGGTAGAGTATGTAGTAGCAATATTGTGTTGTATAGATAGGAAGAAGTAATGGTATAAGAAGCAAGTGAGGAGGAGGGGGAAGTTTGATGCCCCCAAGTGTGTATATCAGGAGATGTTGACAAATAGATGTGATCATTGTGAGCAAGAATAACTAGAGTATGTATAATGTATAGTATGTGTATCATGAATAAAAGGATCCATAAGTAAACATGAGGAGAAAAGCGTGTATGGATTGACATAGAAGAGGAAAGGGAATCTAGAAGCATAGATAGATGTAGCAAGGTGTTCTCATAGTGTAGATAAGATAAAGTGTTTCTAGAAAGATTGACTTGAAGTGCAAAGCAAAAGTAAGGTATAGGTGTTTATGTGAGTAGTATGGATAAGAAACTACTGATTAGAACATGCGACTATGGGGGTAATGTTAGATGCCCCCAAGGGTGTGAGTAATGGAGATCTATCTTATGTTGTGAGAGAAACCATGCCATGGTGGAAGATGCGGAAATGTGCGGGGAGGATTAGATTCGCCAAAATAAGTGTAGCATTGAGAACATATGGGAAACTCTTTTTGTGATGGTAAGGGGGAAATGGTTGTAATTACCCATGTATTATAATATAGAATCATCAGTAAGGAATGTATATAATTTAGGCCAAGTGGGAGAAGTGGGATCACCAATAAGCTTAGGGTATAGTAGAGGAAGCTTATGAGTATGTGAAGTAGTGTAAACCTTAGAAGAATATGTGGTGGGAATAAAAGGAGTAGGCGGAGGGAGATATCCAATGTCAAGTTTGGTGGATTGTGTGGGAATGGAAAGAGGCTTTGTGAATCCCTTTCCATCTTTTCTTAATCTAGTGCAAGTGAACTCATAACGAAGCATATACTGATACACATGACCATACTTCGTGAAATTGGGAAGAGATGTGGCAGAAGTAGGGGTGATAAGTGAATGATCAATAATGTTGTAAAAGGAAAATGGGGAGGGATCAACTAAGGCCTCATAGACCACACCCTAATATCAGAACTTAAGACACATATGAAGGGTTGAAGGAACCACATGTATAACATGGATCCAAATCCATTTAAGAATAATATTATAATTAAGATTATTAGTAATTACATGGCATGGGACAGAAAAGTGCATGGCCCAATAGTAATGGGAAGTGTGATTGTACCTAAGACCTTTTGAGGAATATTATCAAATCCGTGAATACAAATAGATGAGGGAGTTAAGGAGGCTTTGGAAAGGCCAATTTGTTGAAGGAATGGTGAAGTACAAATGTTAAGATTGGATCCATTATCAACTAAAGCACGTTTAACCCCTATATTATGGATGTGAACTTGAATATAAAGGGGTGTATCATTATCTAAAATAAATTGACAAGAAATTTCAGAAGATGTAAAGGTAATATGCAAGAATAAGATCTAGTGTACAAATAAGTATTCAAGTGGTCGATCATGAGTTGGGGTTCACCAAATGATTTAATCTAAATAGATTTAAACCTTTATTTCGAGTAACTTACTATAACTAATTATATGTAAGAAATAAAGTTTAGTAGTGCATAAGCAATGAGCATTCAAAATATGAAACCCTAAGAAAATGAGAGGGGATATGACTTAGCTGATTTTGTGCAATGTGGAAATGATCTGGACTAAGTAACCATGGAACAGATTGAAAATAGTGTTGAACAAGCTCGATAAGGGTTGAGAACCCTAGAAATATCAAGGACATAAGTGACTATAGGAGCACATGAGCACCTAGTGCTAGTGGACTGGACTAGGTGTATGTGTCCACTCGATGCTTAGGTTCTAGTCTTTTCTAGGTTGGAGGATCTTTGTTGTTGATCTTATTTTGTCACCGTAGTTTTGCAATTTGATTTCCAATTACACTGTACCGCAACCTAAAAACGATTGTCTACTCTGCACATGTCAACAAACCATATCAAATCTAATAAAAAAAGATGCAGAATGTGGAGTCAGACTCAACCCTGTAGTCACTCAGAGAGTGAACTTATGACTGATCATTGCACCACATCTCAGACTCCATGTAGTTCTCCATGCTTGTGTGTGAAATGATGCCCCAGGTTACCCTTGTGCAAGTTTCACAATGATATCGGGATAGATCTAGATTGTTCCAAAGTATGAAAGATGTGTATGATGGAATAAAATAAAACTCCCCTCTTATGTTGTGTATGTAGAATAATGTAGTCCTTGTCCCTTAAATGGATGTGTTAGATGTATGATTTGTAGTACTCTTGTGCCTTTGATGCAAGCTTAGGTGATTATAGATAATGCTTATGATGTTTGAACCCCTTATTTAGAAGAAGTAACTAAGTATATATATGATTCCCTTGTTTGAATTTCATAATTGACAACTGAAAGGCTGACCCAAAGTTTTAAAAGGTGACCAAGAAGTAAAAGAGACCCAAAAGAGTAAGAAGAAGATAGAGAAGGTCAAGAGCACCCATGAGGGATAAGAGCACTTGGGTGCTTCTTTCCTGTCTGGACGCTAGAGTATGAGGCCATAAAAGGATAAAAAAACCAAGTTCGGTAGTGATGTAAGATATGTAAGGTCAATACAAGTGCAAGAGATAAAGCAAAAGCCCAAGAGAATTTGTCAACCACTAGTTTTCTTACTTATGAATCATGTATATATTAGTATGCTTTAGGACCTGAAAATGTACCCAAGTGCATATATTTTGTGTCTACAATTATATGGATACTTAGGTTATAACCAGATCGTGGTGAAAGATGAAGATCAATTCAAGACAATATTTACCACAAAATGGGGAACATATGCTTATAGGAAAATGCCCTTTGGTCTTTCCAACACAGGAAAAACCTTCCAAATAGCTATGGACATGGCATTTAAAGGACAAATTAACAATTTGGTTCTTGTTTACCTTGATGATATCACATTATTCTCAAAGGATGCAAAAGATCATTTATCCCATCTAAGGAAAGTTTTTGACAAAGTTTAAGCGGTTTGGGGTTTCCCTTAATCAAAAAAATTATCTTTTTAGTGCATGAGGGAAAACTCCTAGGCCACATTGTCTCAAAGGAAGGGCTTGTAATTAACCCTGAAAAGGTAAGCGCTATCTTAGAATCGTCATTACCTAGTCACAAGAAGGCATTACAATTTTTTTAGGGAGAATCAAGTTTCTTAGGTGGTTTATCCCTGATTTTTATAATCTTGTCAAGCCATTGACATTTATGTTAAATAAAAATATGTCTTTCAAGTGGACTATGGAAGGGAAGGGCAATTTTGAAGCCATCAAACAAGCAATAATGTAATCCCCACCCTTAATAATCCTATTTTCACAAAGGGTTTCAATTTTTATGCCTTCGAAGGTGCGGACACAATATCTTCCATGTTGGTACAACAAAATGATAAAGATTTGGAATAGATAATTACATTTATTAGCCAAATCCTAGAGGATTATGAGGTGAGGTATTCATTTGTAGAGAAGTATTCTTTAGCTATCATAACGAGCTTAAAGAAATTTAGATATTTAGTATCTAAAAACAAGATCCGATTAATAGTGTCACATGGTGTGAAAGATTTTCTCTTAAATAAGGAATTGAATGAGAAAAGAGTTGGTTGAATAAAAAGGTTATGGAATATGATGTAAATATAAAAGTAACTATTGGTTTCTCAAACGTGCACCCATGTCTCGGACCTTGGAAGGGCCGAGGTGTTTAAGACCACACAATGGAACCGCCCCCAAGTCAGTGGGACCTGCGCGCTTGGGACAAATCTGGAGAAGGTGGTTCCTCTATCTATTTCTACTCTACTTGCTACGGTTCTCCTAGTCCTAAAAGGGGAAACTAAGCTAACAATGTCAAGGGACCAGGATAGAAGGATAACATGAAATTAAACTACACTAAAAGGTGATAGCAAAAAAAAAGAGGGATGAACACTATTTGTTCTGAGCGAGAGTGAAAGGAAAATGTATGAAAAGAGGCTAGAAGCGAATAGTACAACTAAACATGTATTCACCATATCATTCTCATGGAACACAACTAAATAAAGAACCTGAGGACATGAGATGACACAACCAACACACAACGTAAAAGAAAAGGCAAGAAGAAGGAATGCAAACACATTAGGATAGAGAATAGTCATAAAATGATGCTTCTATTACTTCTAGAGATGCAGATCTATTATAATGATGAAGGAGGCCGATATCCACATGCAAGAGCCATATCTAGAGGTCTGTAACTCAAAATACATAAAGTATGGAGTCCTTAGCAAAATGCGTAAGGATCCAGAGTGTCCAACATAACAAATGAGTCTATCTCTTACATTTATAGATGAATCCATGGAGGAAGAAGGGAAGAAGAAGGAGGAAAACCCAAATTTGAAACACAACCACCAACAAGAAGCATTCAATGCCTATAAATCCACCTGGAGATCTATGAAATATGCTTCCCAAGCCTATTTGGTGTGTTGAAGAAGAAATGAGGGTGGATCATATCAAATCGGGTGGTTGGAGCAATCAGATCTACTCATCAATGCTCAAGAAAGATGTTTTCCCATTTCTTACCTACCAAATCTGCCAGAATTTGAATTTGAATTTCTAGCATTGTATCTTATGTCATTGGATTTTCGACAAGTCCAAACGCATGTCGATATGATCTTTGAGTGAAAGATACGACCGTCGAAGATGTTAGAGTCGTCGACGCACGCAAAATATGTGGCACACGCGGATTAGCTGAAATGATGGCCAACTGTGCAAATATTTGTCATTTTTGCCAAGTGTCACTTGCTGATTTGTTGAGGATTCGACGCCCTGTTGGCGCTTTTGCTTTGATAGGTGCACGAGACACATTCAAGAATGTCGAAGATGACCTGGCACGAGAGGAGCGCAAAGGAGGTGCGCGGAGGAAGGCATGAAGGAGAAGAGAGTACGTGATGCGCGTGAGGAAAAGAGGAAAACAGTGAGCAGAGAATACATGGTCAATGCACAACTATTACAAAGTGATGGGCGAAGTGAGCAAGTGGGCCAGGGACTTAGCTAATTGAAACAAGTCTGAGATGTGCACGGGTGAAGAAGTTGCTTAAGAAGAAAGTGAAAGCGCAAATGGTGGGCGTAACGGAAGAGTGGAACAAAGAGGAAAAGGAAAATGGAAGGAGAGGATAGAAAGCATACATGGGCGTTTGAGGAAAAGAAGGAGCACAAAGGAAAAATAAAACCAAAGAGTTATGTCAATTAAACTTGAGTGCGCACAGGATTCAATGAGAAACAAAGAGTCAAGAAGTGTATACAAGTTACCCAGATAACTAGGAGAGTTATTTGGATAACAGTTTTAGCAACTTTCGGGGCCATCTTCCTACTAGATGAAGAAGATTTGTAGCTTGAAGCATCCATTGGGCATCGAGTTCACTTATGTAATTATGAAATTTCCCCGTAGTCACTTGAAGATAATTTCTTGACTCTATTCTGAATCTTGCAACTGCTGAGAGAAGCTTTGCATTATGGAAGCAACGGAAGAGTGTGCACAAGAAGTACACGAGAAGAAAGAACTATTTACAAACAAAAATGTGCATGCAGTGCACTTGGAGGAATTGAAACTATTCTAATATATACAACATGATGAAATACACTTAATGGAAGGGTTTGAGATAGATCCCATTTACTGGGATTTGTAGCGCGCCTCCATCAAGATGAGTTAACTCGAAAGAGTTAGCTTCTTTGCAGAACTAATGATGTATGGGCCACTCCAAAGTGCATCAAACTTTTAATGACGCCCTGATTTAGCTCTGTCAGCATCCCATTTTAGAACTAAGTCCCCAAATTTGAAATCTTGGGGCCTAGCCTTTCTGTCGAACCATTTCTTTATTTCTTGTTGATGTTGTTCTAGCTTGATCATGACAGAGTTCCTTAGTTCTTCAATATTAATTAGCTCTGCCATTCATATTTCTCTCCAGTCCGCATTTTCAAATTCCAGTTGTTGGGTAAGCGCTAATGAATTCGGTTCTAATGTCGAGGAATGGTAACCTCCATGCCTTATGAGAAATTCCTATTGCCTTTTTTTTTGTGATTCTATCTACCCAAAGCGCACGTGAGACCTTTGTATGCCACTGTCTTTATCTGATGTTCATTGTGCACTTCAAGATTCTGATCAAGTTCTTGTTTGTTGATTCTTCCAGACCGTTATCCTGAGCGTAACAGTTGGAAGAAGTCTTCAGGTAAATGCCCATATTTAGAGCCCAATTAGTGATTTTAGTACCAAGGAAGGCTTTTTCATTATCAGAGATAATGGTTTGAGGAACGCCAAACCTTATGACTATACCTCGAGAAATTCAAGGATGATTGACTCGGTTGATTCCTTGAGCGACAAAGCTTCTTTCCATCTGGTGAAGTAATTTGTAGTTGTCAACACCCATTTATGTCTAGCGCTTGAAGGCATATTGATCATGCCTATGAAGTCGAAACCCCATTGCACAAAAAGGTTGATCCGCTTAGATTGGTCGGAGGGGAAGCGCTTGCCAATATTTTCTTTCCTGTAAAGAAAGTGCATTCCTTACATTTTGTGACCCACTTGTGTGCATATGCAAACAGGGTAGGCTAGAAGATACCTGCCATTATGATCTTCATTACTATAGTTTTGGTAGAGAAGTGTCCACCAGAGAATCCATCATGAAATTCTACTAACACCTTTTCATTCTGCGCGTCGTTGATACATCTTAACAACACACCATCAAGATTTCTTTTGAAGAGAAGTCCATCAATCAACACATAAGGGATAGATTATAATCTTAGATGTCTTCTCTTTACTTTGTTTAGACCAGGAGGGTATGTGCCCTCGAAAAGGAATGTGATCATGTCCTTCATCCAGTCACATGCACCAGGATCTATATTCTACTCAAGTTCTATGCGTGGGAGGTTCTCATCTATAAATAATGAAGCCTTAAGTTCATTATGCACATCCTCAACAATCTACCTACAGAGCACGCTACCTCTTACCAACTTTGTGGCCTTGATAGTCACATCATACTCCATGATTTTGGTTACCCATCATGCTCTTTTCTCACTAATTTTTTCTCCCATGATGAAGTCTCTGATAGAAGAGTGGGAGACTAACACCTTGATATGATTGGTGGTGAGCATACTTTTGAATTTTTTGAGCACGCACATGATGGCGAAGATTTGCTTCTCTATGTGACTGTATTTTAGTTCATAAACCTTGACGTTTGACCTGAAGAAAGCAATTGGTTGTTCTAGCCCTTGTTAATTTTCTTGTGTTAGGACAGTAACAACACTCGCATCAGTGCCATAAGCATAAAGGATGAAATCCTTTGAGTATTCTGGATTGATAAGTGTTAGGTGCAAGCAATATCTTGTTTGATTGTTAAAGATTTCTCTTCCTTCTGTTGTCCATCTGAAGGCTATGTCCTTCTTGAGCATCAAGGTAATGGGCTGAACCAATCCTGAAAAGTTAGGGATAAAGCACCTAACAAAATTGATCTTGCCAAGGAAGGACTATAGGGCCCTTTTGTGTGCTGGCAGGGAAAGAGCCAGGATGGATGAACGCACTCAGGATCAATAGAGATGTCATCCTTTGAAACCACATGGCCCAAGAGTTTGCCTTACGCCACTACAAAATTGCACTTCTTGGGGTTAAGAGACACCCCAAACTCTCTACATCTCTCAAATACCTTCATCCAGGTGCACCATATGATCCGCGCCTTGCTTTGAGAAGAAAGTTATGTCATCTAGGTAGACCAAGATGAACTCATTGATGTATCCTTTGAAGGCAATATCCATGGTGCGCTGAAATGTGGCACCCGCATTTGACAGATAAAGAGCATTTTCTGATATCCATATGTACCCCATTTGGTTGTAAATGCCATTTTGAATTGATCTTCTTCCTTGACTAGGATCTGATTGAAACATGAATACCCATCTAACATGGAGAATCTCTGCGTGTGCCTACCAGATCATGCAAAATATTCTCCATTGAAGGCAAAGGATAATGGTCTTTTAGAGATGCCTTATTCAAATCTATGAAATCAACACAAAGTCTTATTTCACCATTCTTCTTGTGCACTAGAACTAGATTTGTGACCCAGGTAGAGTATTTGATAGGAAAAATAATTTTTGCCTCAATGAGTTTGGATAGCTCCTTTCTCATGAGGGGCTCTATCTTTGGATTGACTAGTCATTGCTTCTGTCTAATGGGCTTAATACTAGGATCAAGGTCAATGGAGTGTTGAGCAACACTTGGATCAAAACCTTTGAGGTCTTCATACTCCCATGAGAAGATATCACTATATTTTTGACAGAGAGAGATGAAGGCATGTTTCTCTTCATGCGCACAAGTCCTATTGAGCAACAACTCTTTCCCCTGTGTGCAATAGTGACTAAGGAGCAGTATTTTTATGTAGTACATATGTACCTTTCTTCACCTTTGAACTCATCATTAGGGCTAAACATTTGCTCTAAGGTGACCAGCCCTTTAAGAAACTTGTTTGTCTTCAGTTTGTATCACTTGGTCACCATAGTTGTCATGCAAGTCAGCTTGCATGTTTGATGAGAACTCACTTCATTTTGGATAAACTAGATGATTTGTGCATCACTATCAAACACTTTCTAGTGGTGTTGTTTTTGTAATGGATGGTCTAATCACCATCTTGATGTGTTGAGTGTTTCCTTTGACAAAGTCCTCAATAGGAGAGAATTTTGAACTAAGCGCGGCCATCTGGTCAGCTTCCTTGTTCATTTTGGGTGGCACCACGTGCATATTTAGAGAATTAAAGCTTTCAAGGAGGTCCCATACTCTATGCTTATAAGCTTTGAGAAGCTTATTCTTTGTCTGAAATTTGTTGGTAACCTGGTGGATAACCAATTATGTGTCCCCAAAGATCTGCAACGCCTTAATTTTCTTCTTCTCAGCAATGAGCAAGCCATGCACCAGCGCTTCATATTTTGCCACATTGTTGGAACATGCAAACTGCAGCCTGTGTGCGAAGAAGAATTTCTCATCCTTAGGGGAAATAAGAACCACTCCATCTCCCATTTCGTTTACGCTTTTGGATCCATCTAAGTAAAACTTCCACAGACCTTGCTCAACATTGTTTTTCTTGAGTGCGCATGACAACACATCTTCTTCTTCAAGAATGTAATAAGTACCAAGCCCAGTTTCATAAGCTTCCAGTTCTTCGGCATAGGGATCAAATTTATGGTGTCTTTCCGCTCATTCATCAAGCACCAGGTCAAGAATAGAGGGTGGAAGAGATTGCTCCTCCGAAATTGAAGCTTGTTCTTTTGGATTAAGTAGTTGGCTTGAGAGGGGATGGGACATATGACTCTACATGATAGGAAAATATAGGCTTAGCTTGTATGGTAAATTGGGTACCATACCTTGTCTTGAGTAGCATTTGAGAGGTGATCAAAAGACAAGTAACCACCCACTTTAAAGAAAGTAAAGTCTCTTGATAGATATAGAAGCGGAACAAATGAGGTAGGTTAATGATTGACACATCTTGAGTAATAGTTAGGCTTGGGCATGCATGGAGGGTTAACTCAAGATCCTTGATGACTCCTAAGGTGGTGACAGTTGAACCATCAAGTTGCAGGAATCCTTTAGACAAAGGGCTATATTTTAGACCTAAGACATCAGCTATTTTCTTAGGCATAATAGAAGTACTAGCACCTGAGTCAATCATGTAATTATGCACTAGGTGTTTGCCTATGATCAAGGACATATAGAAGGGTGGGGTTTCAACAAATTTACTTACTTGTTTCTCCTCTTCTTAGCAAGCATTGATAGAAGCACATGGCTTTTGCACAGATGGATCATCACATGGGAGTTACTCTAGAGCTTCATGCAATAGATCCCGCTGAAATGGAATGGTAAGACCATCCCACATTGTGACATTTATGTTTGTTCTCTTCATTTGGTCAACAATGCTAAATGGAAGGCCCCTTGTCTTATGCATTTGGGGAACAACATCCCTTCTTGAGTGTTCAGCACTAAGCGTGGACTTTAGCTAGAGCAGAGGCTTGACCTACCAAAGGAGAGGCACACGCTGCTTTAGAAGGAGCTTTGTGCGAGAACCTCCTACATAGGGACTTGAGTGATTTTACTGCAAGATGCCTTGTTTGCATCTTTCGCTTTTCTAGGCCTCGCTTGTGTTTTTGGGAGTGGGACCTGCGTGCCTGAATCTAACATCCTCTTTTTGTACCTTGTGTTGTCCACAACTTGGGCGTGCGGTCTGTTTGTATCTTCTGTAGCTTGGTTGATTGCTTAGAAGACCTCCACGCCAAAGAACATAAAATTTGTTTCTAGAGGAGCTTTTACATTTTCTACTTCAGGGGTGTTTGTTGAAGGATCGCATACTGAAGAATTCTCAATCATGAAGGCTTGGGCAAGCGTAGCATTGGCACAATGATATTGACTATGAGGCATGTTGTAAGGGAAGCACCAATCTGACTTTTGTGCCAAATTGTTCTGAGATGGAACAAGCGCTTGACTCGCACTGGGTGTTGGAAGAGCAAGTGTGGGAGGAACAACTTGTAAAGGTAGATGTGCATTGGGATGTCATCTATCATTTTGTTGGTTGGGTGCATATCTTTGATTTCCATACTGATTCTGCCATGCACCTAATTAGAATTACCTCTACAGGCTTGGGCCTATTCTTTTCTAATGATATGACCTTGTTTGATAATTTTTTATCAAGGCCTTGATTCTTTATCTTCCCTCTATTGCTCTGGAGAGTAGGATGTTGAGGCAACTAGTTGCACACTTTGCTTAGGAGTATGAATAGGGGCCATAGAAGGTTAGGGCGCTTGTGACATTTCTAGGAAAAAGGGCATAGGTGGTCTAGGAGCATATTTTCCATCCTAAATAAGGCTATTTTCTGCTATGATGCCCGCTAAAACAACCCACTTGAGACCCAAGAAATAACCTAGGATTAGTTAGGAAAATTATGGAATTTTTTTTTTTTGTTTAAAGGAGTCTACTACCAGGTTACAAGGCAACAACTATCACTAACAAGTTACAGAACAATTCTAATCTACTAGAGTATACTTTTCTTTTATTAATAATTATCAGAGGTCACAAGGTCCAAAATTTAGGGTTAGAAGTTTCAATTAGGTTCAGAGGGTAAATTATCACCATATCCACTCTCTAACATGCTTAGATTTTCAACTTGATTTTCTCACACTTAATGCATTCAAAATTTCCCTAAATCATTTCCATTGGATAGGAAATTTCCTCACCTTTCCAATGATATAAATAAGTCCTCCTAACTCCTCATAAAACTCAAGTTATGGGCCAGTGGGCCTTGGGGTGAAAATTTTCCCCCAAGAGTGGGCTCACGGGCCCAGGGATGAAAAATTGCCCAAAAGGGTGAGTTGGCGGGTCGCAGGGAGACTTTGCAAATTTTTTCCTTTTGGGGGAATCCAATTTGTGCCCGCGCCCCCGCAGGTCCGCCAAGGACACGTGGCACCCAACAAGCCAAAGCAGGGGAGAAAATGAGGGAAGGGCGGGGTGGCGGAGGTGTTTGGGGAATTTCACCAAAGGGGGAGATAAGGGGTAAGTTTGACGCGTGGGCCCGCACGTCCATGGAAAATATTTCTCCAAGGCAAGGGCGAGAGTGCGAGGATGTGGAGGTAAACACAAAATTTTGCCAAAATAAATTTTCAAAAAGGATAAAGTTGCATGGGTTCGCCCCCTCTGTTGTCACCCCCATGGTGCCACGTGGCAGCCTTTCATTGGCTATGGGATTGCGGGCTGGCGGAGGAAATTAAGAAATTTTCCCAAAATTTTTAAAAAGTTCCAAGGAAGAAAATGATGTCACACCTCCGCCATTGCCTCGTGAGGACACGTGGTAGCCTCTAATTGGCTGCGGGTCGGCGGAGCGGCAGGAAAATGTTAAAAATTTTCCCAAAAATTTTATTAAGTGTTTTAAGGAAAAATTCGGGCCGCATGGGCCCACCAAGAAAAATTTTCCCAAAATTTTAATGTTAGTGAAGAAAATTTAGAAGGCCATAAATTTTGATAGAAAGCTTAGTTTTGGGAAAACAAGGACTTTCTGGAAAGCTCTCGATGCCCTCTTTGCACAGGAATCATAAATTTTAGATTTTGATAAAGTTTAAGGGGTCAATTTTACAAAAACGGCCTGCAGGATTTTTAAAAGCAAACTGAGTAAATTTTAACTTATAAATTTTGTTCAATTTGATCTTCTCCTTCACTCAACATGCCAAACAGACATGGATAACTATTCTAGGAAGGATTTAGGATGCATTTGAAGGGTAATTTTGCTTGATTGATTTTCAATTCGAATTTTCCAACAATTGAGAAAAAGACTGAAAAGGTTTGGGCCTGATTTTGCAATGTTTAAAATTATTTCCTTAAGTGTTTTTTTTGTCAAATTGAGTTCATTGATATCATAGCATGCTAAATTTTAATGTTTCAATGTTGATTATTGTGTGCAGGCTCGAACTGTTCATTTTAGATGAATTATTTTCCAGTTTTAAAATTTAAAACAGAGATCAATTTCTGAAGGGATTTATTTATCATTTTTCATCATTCAAGTATGGAAATTTATTCTAATCCTAGTCAAATCCATTTAGTTGATTTACACAAACCATATAATAGCTAAAATGCAAAGTATGATTTCCAATTTTGTCTTATTTTCAAAAGAACAAAGTAATGCAATTCCTTCATACGTATTTCCTTTTTCCATTTTCCAACCAGGATTTCAAATACAGAATTTAAATATAACAATGCCATTCTAAACAAGGTAAGACAACTTCCATTAATTCAATGAATCTTTTACAACTCCTTTCATATATATATTTTCAAAATACAAAGCATATAGAATACATGTCTTTCTTTTCTAATAACAGAACTGAGTATATAAATCTGTCACATTTCAAATTTACAACTTTCATAGCTCAATACAAATGTCTTTCCATTACAAGATATTTACAAATTTCATCCACTTCAAAGTGGGAAAGGTTACAAAAGATTTTGTTTCTCAAGGTACTGTCAAACTATATTTTCCTCTGCTCCAAAACAGCAACATGCAAGTTCCCTTTTCTTCCAATATGATCACAACAAAAGTGGGGGAAAGGCAACGCTCTCCACCCAACCAAGACATTCAATGAAGAGGAGAATCCATCATTCTTCATTGGCCCCCGAGCTCCAACCACAATGCAATAGAAGGTGTATTTCAACTCATGGCAACAAAAAGATTCTACAAAACATATACACAACAATCTTTCAACATGCACATTTCAATTTAACAACACAGTCTAGAACAAAACAACAGTTTACAACTAAATTGAAACACATCAAACAAAACTCAAGCTTCTTCATTACAAGCCAAAGGAGCAAGAGCTATGGGGGAAGTTTCTTATACCTCTCAATGGGAATTGGGCATCCTCCTGTAACAAACCGCTAATATAATTCATCACACATATCCTTATGCCCCCACAATCCCTCCTTATGCCCCCACATATTTCCTTATGCCCCCACAAAGTAAGAAATGCAAGCTATTTATTTTCCATGGTGGATCCCAAACCCAAACTCCCTCCACAAGAATTCTGATGCCACTGGCATTCCCTTATGCCCCCCCACATGAATTCCCCATAGCCTTCTCCTACACCATTCCTATGATAGTCTACCCAAACAACCAATAAACACACAAAACATTCACCATTCACACAAACACAAAAGAAATAAAAGCATAAATGAAGAGCTAAGCTCCTACCTCTCCATGGTAGAATTTGTTCCAACACAAGCAAGCTTTTAATGTCAAAAACACAGTCCCAAAATCAGCAACCAACAAGCATGCAAAGTTCTCCAATCTCCTTCCAAAAGTAAGAGCTCCAATCAACAAGAAAATTTGCCCCAAGGAAGCATGCAAAATGTTTCAACAACCCAAAACAAGCAAAGAGTTTGAATTTTATAGAGGAGGGAAGAGAAGAGGATGAGGTGGATCCATGTAGGATGCCACATCACACATCCTCAACTCCAACACAAAATTCAATTCATTCTCCAATGCACAATTAAGAGGTGGGTGAATAATATGACAATTTACTTCCACACTCCAATCCAACCCACACCCCAAAGGACTGAATTAAATAAAATGTAAGAAGAGTGCAATTAAAACATGCAACTTGACTTATAAAAATGCATTCAAAAGGTCTAAAATCAACCCTCCAACCATAGGTATGGTTGGTAAATAAAATTAAGAGGTATGGGACAAGTTTTACTTGTCCCACAAGCCTCCAAAAATAGCCTCCAAGGACAAATTCGAATTTCCAAGGAGGTGGAGTGTTTCATACTCCAAAATCTGACTTACACAACTCTTACACATCACTTACAACCTTACTTACACACACCTTTCAACATTTAACACGAGGGTAAACAACTTTAATAATTACTTTCTTATGTCCCAATTTAATTAATTAACTTTTAACCATATGTTTTCTCACATTAATCTACCACAATTTAATTAAATAAAAGAAAGGGACACATTACTAATAAAATTCATACAAACAATAATAAAAGAAAACACATTAATAAAATACACAAAACCCCTTGGTCACATTCAAAGGTGATCCCCCATGGGAATCCCTAACACTAACAAACACACACACACACAAACAAAACTAGTTGCCATGGTGACCTTGTTGAATTCATCTAGAATTCCAATGTGGTTGGTCTCCAATCCCCGATGTTTGTTGTGATATTTTAACTTGCAAAACACAAATACCTCCTTCGGCCTCATGGCCATATCAGAACATCCAACATGATATAAATAAAATCACAAAATCATCTATACATATGAATCACAACAACATCAAGGAAATCAACAATATCACTTACAATTTATATCAACAACTATATCATCATCATATAATGTCCATTTTCTAGGTCTACTCATAATATCCAAAATCACATGTCCGAACAACATTCAAAATATATCCATGTCAAATAGTATATCATCATCCACATATGAAGTGATCTCTAATAATCATCATGCATCATAACCAAATCAAGATCAACAATAATCCATGGTCCAACATCTAACATCATACTAAATCAAAACCATAATAATGTCCATAATGTAATCAACAATATCAAGGTCAGTATTAAAAGGTGTCAAAGGGAAGTGGGCACTACATTTGCCTTTACTACAATACTATAAGCAACTGGCAAGGTCCTACCTCCCATGGATTGGATTATAACTGAAATATCATTGTTGAGCACCTTCAGATAATACAGAAAGCATGTTGGGTTGTAGGTCTTACCACAAGAGGGATTCGACCCAAGTCTTTTGAAATTTGATGTTGAAATTAGTCATCTGCTCATTGGGCACCCTCCTTGTTATTTTCAGTTGCTCCATCAGAGATAGGTGATCTAACTTATCATCAAAGTAATTGCAAAGAGTTGTTCTAGCTCATCCCAGGTGGTGATAGATCCAAGTCTCAAGCCTCGGTACCATTGAAGTGCTTTACCTTTGAAAGAGGCTGCAAGTAGCCTGACTACTACATCATCATGTGTGATCAAATAGAGTGAACACACATTTTCTATATCTTGGATATGTTCCTGAGGGGTGACTTGATTCTCACCAATAAAGTATGGAATACTCTTGAGCATGCCATTTGGCATATCATGTTCATTGACACCCAAGAAAGAAAAGACTCCCTCCAACAAAGTTTTCAAATTTTCTCAGTGGAGGAGGTTGCTGATGCACCATTATAGAGTGCACAGGTTGTCTATTTTGAGGAGGAGTTGAGTGGGCACGATGCGCAGGAGATGGAGATGCACGCGTGGATTTTCTGGAATGAACTCTTCTCGGAGATAGCTAGAGGTACTCAAAAGAATCTTTAGTTGCTGTAATTTTTCTTGTGTGTACTCTTCTCATGAAAGGCGTTCAGGACTTAAAATAGAGATTTTGAAATGTTGGGAGTCACCACATGTGTTGAAATGAGCCTCAAGAGGCTGAAATACTAAGTCTACACACCAGAACTTAGAGATGTGAAATTTGAGCTTTTAATGCCTTTGGTCCCACCGGAAGTGCCACAAAACCGTTGGTTGGTTGCTCAAACGTGCACTGCTGCGTCTTGGACCTTGGGAGGGCCTAGGTGTTTGAGACCACAATGGAACCGTCCCCAAGTTGTGGGACCTTGCACGCTTGGGATGGATCTCCGAAGATTGTCGGTTCCTATGTCTATTTCTACTACTACTACTACTCCTAATGCTGAAAGGAGAAAATAAGCTAATAATGCCAAGGGACCAAGGATAGAAGGGTAACATGAAAGTAAACTACACTAAAAGGTGATAACACCAAAAAAAGAGGGATGAACACTATCCGTTCGACCGAGAGTGAAAGGAAAATACGTGAAAGAAGGCTACACACGAGTAACATAACTAAACATGTATTCACCAGATCATTCTCATGGAACACAACTAAATAAAGAACTGCAAGGGACATGAGATGGCACAACCAACACACAATGTAAAAGAAAAGGCAAGAAGAAGGAATGCAAACATGTTTGACGTGCATAATAGTCATAAAACGGTGCTTCTATTACTTCTAGAAATGCATGATTTGTTACAATGATGGAGGCCGATATGCACATGCACTAATTAAGGTTGTAATTCATTCTACGTGTTGGCATGCTACCTTGTTTATGTAGATGATGGTTTTATTAATCATCTTGGATGGCTATGTTGTCATGTTGTGTGCTGTGAAATATCTTCTAGATAGAGGAGATGAACCTTCATTATGGGATGCATAACTGGCATCCATACCTCCATGGATATTATTATTATTTTACTTTTGTTTTTTGGGTGAGTTAAAGTTGCAAAAATATGGTTGAACTTATACACCACTTCTATACTTTAGTCATTATGAGGAAATAATGATATGGTACTAAACTATATATTGAGCTTGGTTTCTTACATGACCGCTATGACAAGTTCGATCAATTCTTACATTTAGTAGTATGGGATAAATGTTTGAATAATTTGATGGTGAGCTTGGTTATGAAGTTGTTGTAATTATCACCTTCGACCTATCCGAATATCCTCCATGTAAATTCTGTTATGATAAACCTCTATAAGTTTATGTACTTAATTGAATAACATTTTAAGCTATATAGAGGCATTCAATTATTAAAATAATTGAGAGGCTATGAGATAGTTGTTTTGATTAATATTACTTGCATTTTGACAATGAAATCAAATATTTGTGGGTATCATTATTAACTATATAGGCCATGCACGAGGCTTAAGGATTTATAAGTCGAATAACTACATTGAAGACCCACCAAGTAAATTAATGCAATTTATGATTTTTACTACCAGGATTAGTTAAGCACAAACCATGATTTCAATGAAGGTGTTCGCCATGTGAACGGTTAGTTATATTTCTATCCATGCAAGTAGTTAAATTTGGAAAAAGAAATAAAGTTTTCTAAATGTGTGAATCCGCCTTTTGTGGAGGAGAAGTTAGAGGCCAATGGTGATGATCTGGTTGGATATTAAATAACATTGAATATATTTAATGCACTTAAATGCGGAGATAAGCTTTGGAAGTGGTGAAGCTTCCTGGAGAAGCTATCAGACATGCTATTGATTCATTTTATTTTGTTCTTTCAAGTTGCAACTGTGAACTCTTCTCCTTTCAAAAGTTCCACTTTTGGAACCAAATTTGCATGTAGTTTTTGAAAGATAGTTCGTTGGAAATTTTGGAAGATAAAAGGGGCTCAAGTATTTTGTATAAAAGGAGGATACGTGATATAGATAAGTTTTATTTGGAATTGTGTATTGTTGGCTTTGCGCAAGGAGCATTGGTAATCACGTCTCGGTGGTAAAGAATAGTTGTTGGGATTGCGAGGTGGAAGGATTTTGATTTTTAACAGGCATGGATCACTCTCTCCCCTCTTAATATCTTATTCAATCTGATATTTGAATAGATAATCTTCTGTAACATTTCCTTTGGTTTGAATATGCATGAGGAAGGTTATTATTGTGTACTGTATGATTTTTGTGAAATTATGAGTGATTGTGTTTGAGCTTTCAGAGAGTTGTAGTAATAACTATTAGTTTGGGTGTTTGTACTGCGTGATTATTACTGTTAAAATGTGTTGTTATACTATTGGGAAGTGTAAACTCATTTTACGAGTTCTAATATTCTCTATTTTGATTGTTACTTCATTAATCTAGGTATTACCCAGATGTCTGAATGTTTATACGATTAAGAAAAAATACCTTAAGTGGTATGCACTGTAATTGTTAGTATTATGGAGTTAATGATTGCTTCTCAGTATAGCTAAACCGAGTTGTTTAAGTTTGGATTACTTTGCCTTCGAGGATTTGAAGATATACATTAATACTGGGAATATCTATAGCTAATATGCAGTCACCGAGTGAAATCTTGAAGATTCAATCACTTAGTCCTTGGTCTTCAACCTAGACATAGCCATAGACATTTTGATTTATGAATTTATTTGTGTCGCTATAACAATCTGTATCTACGATAATAATGAGGTTTTGGGGTTGCTATGGCATAGTGGAAACAAAATAATATGAATTTCGTAAGCCTGAAACTTTACCCTCAGTGGCTTTAAAAAGGATGCACTGTAATTTTTAGTACTATGGAGTTAATACTTGCTTCTTAGTAAAGCTAAAACCGTGTTTAGTTTTGGGTTTATTTCCCTTCTGGAACATGGGGTCATTTACATGCTAGAGAATCCAACGACAACCTTAAATAAAAACCCATAAGGGAATTTTTGTATTGGTCATTTCTAATCAATCAGTTTTATCCAACAAGTTTGGGTGCATTAAAGATCGATACCGCATATATGTCATTATGATCTATCTGGTGATATGATTAGCATGTTGGAGTGTGAGTGATTTACTTGTGAACTTTAAATTCTATATATGTTGTTAGCTATATTTTATAGGTCACCGTAATGTGAATAAGGAGACCTCTCGCAATTCAAATAAGCCCATAGTAAGTTATTTCCCTGAAGTTGTCAATGGGTATCGATGTTAGTTGGGACGAGTTTTGGTTTAAGCAAAGAAAGTTACAAGAATTTGTGAAGGGATCTCTGATTCGAGTTAAAGGTAAATAAAAATTACTTTATTAACGTCTAACTTGGGAATTTGGGTCAGTATAATGTCATATGTTGAGTTAGTGGTTTTTACATCTAGGAACAATAAGGGTTCCCTAGTAAATATATTTAACTAGGATTAAAGAGCAATAATAAACTATTTTTATAAGAGTATATAAGTCATTCCTGAAAGGAAGTGTATATTATTTGCTTAAAATAATTATTGACCTATTCTAGTAAGAGATGTCCTGGTAGTAGGAAGTAAGAAGGAAGAACGTTTTGAGGGTTGTTGTTCTGAATACCCATTTCTTGTGAATTTTCGCTACTTGCAGTGAGTAGCACATGCTGAGATCAGTCCCTATGGACACCAGGAAGAATACCTTAAGGATATAAGGATGTAATAGTGTAATTACATGTTTTTAGAAGTTTTGCTACCATGGCTCAATTTTATTAAGTCTGTAGTGTCTATTAATTACGCCATATTCCCTTATTGGCAAACGAGATCATGAGGTAATCGGATCTCGTCAATTTCATTTCAATTAATTTGGTGGATATTAGTTCCAGTTCAAGGTTGAGATACCTTATGTTACTTCTTTATCTTTCTACATCTCCAGTCTCATCAAGGCTGAAAGTCATTATACTATTTCTGTATTTTATAAGCTAGTGTTTTATTTTTCCACTCTTGTTTGTTTCAGACTAGTGAAACTATTGACAACAATTGATTTAGACTTGTAATTTATCATGTTATTGAAAGTGGAATAAATGCTATGAATGCTTTAATCCTATGTTGTTATGTGATCTATTCCTATGAATTCCTTTTATGGAGGCATTTAAAATCTATGACAGTGAATAGTTTTCAGATGGATGAAAATAAATTATTCTAAACATATGATGATTGATTCTTTGCATTATTATGTTGTTACTATGATCGTAATGTTGCAGCATATCATTTAATTAAATATTATATTGCATAAGTCATTAAGTGGGGAAAAGGGCTATTCATGCCAGTCATGTTGGACTGACCATGTGTAATTTTGTACATCAACTTTTCAAAGGCAGGAAAAAGGAACTTTGTGGAAAAAAAGTTTGGACGATGCATTTTGTATTTTCCTTAGAATGCATGAATGATTGGATTGTATTGAAACCGTAATTTTCAGTCAATACTTATTGTGAATATGATGGCCATTGAGCTTAAGATATTTTGACTCACTTATGAGCTTCATCTTGGTCGTGTGACAATGAAAAAGAGAGACAATTGCTGATGTGTGGAAAAGATATTTATTTTATCTAGAGGAAATTAAGCCTATTTCAATTTATGTTCAAGTTTGATTAGACCTTTTGACTTCTTATCTTATTCTTTAATTGTTGAGATGCAATCAAAGATCTTTATAGATCAACTACTCGAATAAATATAAAATATGATTATATGATTACCATTTGGATGCAAGAGTCATTTCATATTATGGTTTACAATAAATTTTATACTTGGGAATATTTTTGGTTATGTTAACCACTACTATAAGTTGCAAATATGTAGCTCTTATGGACTAGTTACCAAATAAAAATGTTGAGAAAATATTCTATTATGTTACTCATTAACAATGAGGTAAATAAAGAAATATTTCAGATTATTTCAAGTACTATTGAAAGTAGGTTGGCATCACAACATAGGTAATGATGCATGCAACATTGTTGTGTATCATCAGAATATAACTGAGTGCTATTTGCTTAAAACATGTTGGTATATTCGGTGAAGTGACTTCACACCATAGGGGTCTTAATAACTTGACCAATTAGCTTGATTGAAAGGCTATGAATATGTATTGGTAGTATGTATGGACACCCTGTGCACTCTAACTTTAACTACTATGAATTAAATTAATAAGATTAAAGGTAATTATTAACAAGATAAAAAGTAAATAACAATAGTTTCAGTAGGCAGATAACAATATAATACTCTTAAGTGATGGATTATATCTAATTCCTTGAAAGGTCATGTAATATAATCCAACTTAAATAAATTAAGATCTTAAAGGTAACCATTTTCAATAATGGCAGAGACCTACTCATATTTTTACTAAGATGTGATGCCATGTAAGGAAATAGTAATGGAACAAGTAGAATGATTGGAATTTGGGAAAGATAAATTACAAATGAAGTAAAAAGGACTTCATGGATAATGTGAACCATGTTGATGAAACAATAATATAGAAGTTATATCCAAAATGGTATAGTAAATTATATAAAGTTGACTATTGTTCACACAGACAATATTTTAATATTTTATGGTCAAGTGTGTTGTTAGGTAGACCATCTATGTCTATTAAGTATTCAAGTGAAAGAGAATACAAGGCTAGCTAATCAATTACCAAGGTATGTTGATACCTCTATGAAGGATTAGGGTCCACACTTGCATAAAGATAAGTTTAAAACAACCATAAAAGTGTGTAGATTTACATCAAATTATAGGAAGAGGGTGTTGGTCCTATAGCTGATGTACATTGTCATATGACTACGGTCACCAAGGAAGTTGACATGAGGATATAATAAGTTTGGTCTCAGGAATTGCAGAATGTGATAATTGTTCTAGGAGATGATGATGAATTTTTATTGGGGTTGTCCCATAATGCATCATTATGAGCATATAATTATGATATCCAGTTACAATGGAAGTAAAATGGAAACATGCTTACTAAGTTGGAAAGAATATAGTACCTAAACCCTAACCCTGGTCAGTCAATATTGTTATTAACTCTAAGGAGGATTAGTGTACAAACATAATAAAAGAGATTAAGAGACCTTATGTAAAAGGCTATAACATGAGAGGATGAATGGGAAAGTAGTGCCTCCAATCTAACTTCTCAGATACTCCAAATATAACTTACTTGATGGACATATTAAAACAAATGAACACTCTGGATTAAGTTGCAACTAAGAAAAGTTAGGTGCTAATGCTTAAATTGTGTATTGCCATAGATAGTCTATGGTACTCAACAAAAGGCATGAATCATACCTTAATACTTATCCTTATGCAAGTACATATCCCCAAAATGTAAAATAAAGAAACATGGGCTCAATTTATTAAGCCGGGACAATATTTAAACTATAATACCGATCATAGATCTGGATAGTATCGTTTTCCATTTATGGTTAACTTGGGCATGAGATCTTGAAAGGTAATTTAAGTGTTGAAGATTAAAGGTCCTGGGATCAACCTTAGCCGGACCTTAGGTACGACCCATTCATGGAGAAGGTGTCATAAGGCCTAGGCATCATAGGATGATTTTGAGGTACGTCTTCATGTAGGTTAAACTGAATTTGTACCTTGTTCAAGAATTGTAGTTGTTTACAACATTTACATTATGCATCCATATAACTGAATAAGTGATTAAGGTGAAATGACAATTTCCTAATGACGAGTGTGTCGTCATGGAATTGAGCATGGCATACATGACTCAGAAACTTTGTGCAAAGTGGTGTAAGCTACTGATTACACTGTCGAGATTTCACTATGATCTAAGCTGTGAGATTCTGTGGATTTCATAGGTGGAACCTAGGTAGACACTTAGATAGGACTAAGCTATGAGATTCCTGTGGATTTCATAGGTGGAACCTAGGTAGACACTTAGAAGTCTTCACTTATATATTTATCATATTTTGATAAAGGAGAACCCAAGGATACATTTTATGTATGAGATGGTACATAACATAGAGGGAGAATAAATAGGTTTAAATCTCTCATACAGGTGCACATGGTTCATGACAATTATCGGAATGGAATTGCATTAAGATTTATGTAGATTTAAATATATTGGGCATAAAATAAAATTAAAAATAAAAAAACTAAAAATCCTATTACAAAAGTGGATGTTATAAATCGGGTGGTGGAGCAATCGGATCCGCTCATTAAAGATGTTTTCCCATTTCTCACCTACCAAATCCATCAAGAATTTGAATTTGAATTTCTAGCACTGTAGCTGATGTCAACAACTTTCTGACAAGTCCAGCGCATGTCGATTGAGCTCAGTAGCAAAAGAGACGGCTACCAGAAATGTCGAGTCGTCGCACATGCAAAACATGTGGCACACGTAGATTGGCTAAAATGATGGCCAACTGTGTAAATATTTGTCATTTCTGCCACGTGTCACTTGTTGATTTGTTACAGGATTCAATACCCTGTTGGTGCACTTTGGGGTGCATGTGACACATTCAATCATGTCGGAAGATGACCTTGGCATGGAGGAGCGCAAAGGAGGGTGCGAGGGACGGGTGCATGAAGGAAGGCACAGAAGGGCGCGCGTGACGCACATGGGGAAAAGAGGAAAACAAGTGAGCAGAGAACGCATGGTCAAGGCACAACTATTACAAAGTGATGGGCACAATGTGCGAGTGGGCCAGGGACTTAGTTGATTGAAACAAGTTTGAGACATGCTCGGGGTGAGGAAACTACTTAGGAAGAAAGTGAAAGCACAAATGGTGGGCACAAGAAAAGAGTGGAACAAAGGGGAAAATGAAAATGGAAGGAGAGGACGAGAAAGTGCACAAAGGCGCACTTGAGGAAAAAGAAGGGGTGCCAAGGGAAGCTGCAATGAAAGAGTTATGCCAATTGAAATTGAGTGTGCGCAACCTTCAATGAGGAACATAGAGTCGGGATGTGTATACAAGCTACCCCAGATAACTAGGAGAGTTATTTGGATAACAATAACTAAGCTAATAAAAGGTAGATGATTTTGTGAACAATTGGCTATAAATTTACAAGGTGAAAAGGAAATTCATCTAATGCTCCAAAGTAATCTGAAACTAGTTGTAGTGTCACTTCCTCCTTGTTGGAATTGTGGCATAATACATTTCCTCCAAATAGGTCAATGTCCTCAAGGCTTGAGCAAGGCTAAGAGAAGGTATTTTAGGCTTCAATCTATTCCCTATGTGCTCATAGATGGAATTTTGTTTAGGAAAGATATAAATGGTGTTCTCTTGAGGGTCTCTTGAGATGCATGAAGGTAGATCAAGTTGAAAGAGTCTTATAAGAATTTCATGATGGTGTATCACGAGGACACTTTGCCCCCAAAATGACAACACTCAAGATCATGAAAGGCGGATATTATTGGCCCAACATCTTTAAAGATTGTTATGTTTGGGTAAAGAAATGCAAGAAGTGTGCCTTCTTTGTAGGTAAGGAAAGGCTTGCGACCCTTCCTCTTCACCCCATCTTAATAGAGTAGCCATTCATGCAATCAGGGTTGGATTTCATTAAAGTGAGCAATCCACATTCTAGTATGGGGAGTAAGTGGATTTTAACAACCACAATTTACTTCACCAAATGGATAGAGGCAATTGCTTTGAAGGAAGCAAATGAAGCTAACATCCTAGACTTCTATGAAGGTATTGTGACCAGGTTTGGTGTTCCTTCCACAATAATATCGACAATGCTTTAGTATTCCTTAACACACAAATTACTAATTGGGCTATGAAGAATGAAATTTACTTAAGCACATCCTCAAACTATTATCCCCAAGGAAATGGGTTGGTTGAGTCAACAAATAAGAATATTCTAAGGATTATCAGAAGAAATTTGGAGGAAAATTAGAGAGCTTGGCACACAAAGTTGAAATCATTCTTATGGGCTGATAGAATCACTCCTAAGAGGTCAATTGACAACTCACCCTTCAAGCTTGTTTATGGAAAGGAAGAAAAATTGCCAATATCTCTTGAATTGCTAGCCTTGGAGCTCATAAATCAGCTTGAAATGTTTGAGGTAGAGGCCATGGAATTTTTCTATGATAAACTCATGGAGTTATAACAGTAGAGAGATCAAGCCATGCAAGTAATGGAGTTGAATCAAGCTCAAGTGAAGAAGTGTTTTGACAAGAAAGTAGTGGCTAGAATATTTTAAGAAGGAGACCTTGTCCTCAAGTGGGATAAGGAAATAGATAAGCCAGTTAAACATTCGAAGTTTGATGTAATATGGAGTGTCCCTTACATTATTTCCATTTACAAACCACACAATACTTTATAATTGTCAAAGTTGACGAAGAACAACTCCTTATCCCATTCAACGGGATATAACTCAACCATTGTTATTTAGGTGAAGGTTTCATTTTGTATATAGCAGATTAGTCTACTTTCCTCTAAGTGTTGTTGAGTACATACTTGGTTATTAGTGTAGGTTATTTTTCCCTAAGTGCTCTCTCGCACAATGTTGTGGTTGTTTCGGGTGGTTTTTTTCAGTTTCAAAGTTTTGAGCAGGTTATAACAATTTGCAAGTTTCAAATCAAGTGCAATTCAAGTGTTGAGTTCACATTTCATACAGTTTAGGAGGCGGTTTCGAGGTTGGAATTAAATTTTAGAGATGTCAATGTGAATCCATGCCCAATGGATGCTATAAGACAACCGATTAGACCATCTAACATGTAGATATCCCCTAAAAGTCACCAAACTGTTATCCAAAATAACACCCCCTATTATTTTAAATAACTCATAAGAGTTATAGACTTAGGAAACTCCGTTCTTGAAGACCCAAGGAATCTCAATGCAAAATTGCAAATTTTTGGCATAAGTAAGTGTACATTAAGAACCTTAACATTTGAAATGGAGCCTTACATTTACAAGTCTGAAATTGGCTAAGAAGGAAAGTTGCGGAAGACTGTTTGCAAAAGTTGGTGTTATGAGGATTTTACTTGTAAAATTTACGAAACAAGGAAGCTTTAGTCTTTCATGGTAGTGGTGAGGATAGTTAGTACTTCACGACGGGAAATAAAACATGGGTTCTACTCATGAGAAGTTGTTATGAAAGAAGGAATTTCCAAGTAAGGCCTTAAAGAAAGATAAGTATGTTATGGAGTGGCTAAGGTCGGAAGCAACAAGACGCTAATTCGACATCCTGTGGATTTTTGCAATACAATGTTAAACAGAATTTGAAATTCGCATGAACAATGAGGAATGGTCATGGGAAAATTTTTCACGAAGACTAAAGTGAGGTCGTAGAGGTCGGTTGCATAAAGTATGGAGCGAGTTAGTAAAAGGTTAACATGTCGTGAAAAATTCAAAATATGCGTGACAAGGGAACTTGCGGAAGTCTGAAAGCCACAAAATAGGGCCGAATTGCAAATAGTGAAGGCATATACACCCCTAACTACACACTAGTTTTCGGGCCATAACTTATGAGTGGGAGCTCTAATTTGCATGAGAATTGTTGCGTTCACTTCACCTCTCCAAGGGATGCATTTTAAACTAAAAGAGTGCAAAAAAGGATGTCGTTTCAAGGGAGAACCATTAAAACATGGGATTGCAAGGGAAAATGCATTTTGCTTGGTCACAAGTATTCAACAACCTTACGTACATGAATTTATTGCTTGACAATGCCCATGCCTTGTCCTGGAGACCCCAGTGGCACATGAGTTGAAGGATGACATAATACCCATGATTTTTTCTACGAGAATGCTAACATTGAATCCTTGGTAGGTGAAAATGGGTCATTTATGGCTGATCAGTTGATTCCCTCTCCCTCTTTCCCATTCTCTATAAATGTAAGTGCTTATGCATGAAAAAGGGGTTCTTTTCTGTTGATTTGGAAGCTCTACCTTGGAGTCTTCACATTTATTGCCTTTAGACCTCTATAACTCACATTTTGTATGAATTCTAAACCTCTACTCTATAAATGTAAATGGATATTTTCTATGCGTGTAGAATTGTGGTTGCCCCTTTGAATGATTTTCATATTTGATGTGGATGTTATGCCCTCTTGTTCTCCTTGATTTTTATCCATTTATCTCTTTCAGAACTTTGTGTTTTCCTTAGATTCTTGCATGTGTGGTTATCTTTGTGTCTCTTAAAGGTTAGAATTGATCCTTGTTCTAGTATTGGTGCATCACCTCCTTCATTTTGCAACATTTCCTCTCTCTTGACCCTAGATCTTAGTAATCCTTAGGTTAGATTTAGGTAGTTACATTTTGAATTTGTTGTTATCCCAAATTAACCTCCAGATTAATTTGGATAACCCATTAAAAATGGGCTTAGTCTTTTAAATATGTCGGTGACATTTAAATGGTCACAATTTCAATGTCAGCAGACAAGACATGGGCCACATCGAGGATTCGGTGACGTCCATTGATTTTGGCTTTGGTGGACATGAGCTAGCAGAATAAACCATGTTGAATTCAAACGTCGGGTCCAGGTGACAAAGCAAGCAAGGTTGATAAATATTTTGGGTCCGTGGGAGTAAAAGCAAATAGGCAATGCACATGTCAACATGCGATATGCAAACCGACCCCTATCTCGCATGACCAATTAAAGGTCAACACGTGTAAAAGGTCAAAGCAATGCATACATGGTAGATGTAATCCCAATAACGATCAAATGATCCCACATGACAAATTCCTATGCAATGTGACTTGTAGATCTTCAAAGTGCCATAACTTCCTCCATAGAGCTCCAAATCACGCAAAATCGGTCTTGTTGGGAAGATCTCTTGAGCCCTTGATTTGATAAAATCAAATTTGGGATTTGATGGCATTTAGTGGAAGAAAATGAGAAAAATATTCACCTGATTGAATGCGAATACAAGAAGCTCAACCACTAAAATTCAATGAAGGATGAGGCTCTTTCCTTTTTCTATAGGCAATTAACGTGAGGGAATGTTTTTGTAGGGCTGCCCATGCTTGGTTTCAGTGTTTAATACTTATTTGTTGGTGGTTGGAAAAGGAAAGTCACAACTTCTATGTTTTCCCTCATCTCTCTCCCATTCTTCTATATAATGTAAAATGATGCCCATGTGTAAAGGTTGGACCCTCTCTCGAATATAAGGGCTTCGTTCAAAGTGTTTCCTAAGTGTTTTATGAGTTGTATGCCTCGAGATATGGACCTCAACAACATGTTTTTGCCTTCTTCCTCCACTGTAATGGACTGTGCAATTTCCCAAGCAATAAAATTAATGTTTTGTGGATATTCTATGCCCTAGCTTGTGTTTTCTTGCATGTTCTTACCTCTTCATTCATTGCATGTGTGTTGTGCATGTTTTATCTCCTCAACATGGTTTTATTTTCGTTATACTCCATGAAAATAGAAGTTTGAATTTTTTTGGATTGTGGCACTCATGTCTTCTCTTTCCTTGCTCATTTTCTCCCATTTTATCTCATTTGAGAGTGTCTCTCCCCTCTCTTGGTGCTATCACCTCCCTTTAGCTTAGGATTTCCCTTTTATGCATCTCTCTCTTCCCCTGGTCCCTTGGATTGTTAGATTAGGATTAGTTAGTTGCATTTCTGTAATAGGAGTAGTTTTAGCATTAAGAATAGGTAGAGGAAGCCAACCTTCTCCGGAGGTTTGTCTCACGGTGCAAGTCCCACAACTTGGAGACAGTCCCATGTTGCCTCAAAATAATTGGTCTCTCATGTTAATCAGGCGGGGTGCATTTTGAGCTCAAAAATTGTTTAGGTTAGTTTGTAGTGAGCTAAGATAGAAAGAACCAACCTTCTCTAGAGTTCTGTCTCAAGGAGCAAGGTCCCACACCTTATGGACATTCCCATCTTACCCGAAAGTATTGATTTGCCATGATCAAATCACGAGGTGCAACTTTTGTGAGTTAACAATGGTTTAATGAACAAAGCATGTAATGTAATTGGTGTATATTATAATGCACAAATGTCAATTTTGACAAGAAAAATACAATCATCCAACCTTTGAGATGAGAAGATGGTCCATTATATAATTAATACGTATCGTATGCAAATCGTTTCTCATTCGTTTCTTACGCAACCTTAATCAACTCCCATTTTCCGTTATGCTTCCGTTTCCATTATGTTTCTTGTTTCTCGGTTATGGTAACAAAGACTCTCAATTATTGATGTACGTTCCATAAATAGTGTAACATTGTAGTTTTTATCTTTCCATGGGATCACTTACTGAAATTGTCTAAATCTCTTTAAACAAGACTTGCAAATAAAATTGCAGTAGCCCTCCTCCACGGGACTATTATATTCTACATGGCTTCTTGTATGTTTCTCTCTACCCAAACCATTACACATGTCAATGGAGTGTTATGGAACTTTGCATTGAAAAGGAAATTAATCCACATTAATGTTAATGTTTGTCTTTTCAATAATGTTTTGAGTTCTTATATTTTGTAATTAATCAATTTTTACAAAATGTATTTGTATTGTTTTTGGATTGGGGTTCATTAAGGTGAACTAATATGCAACATATTCTTGTTGGTGGGAAATTTATTAATGTCCATGTCATGTCCGTGTTGGTGGGAGATTTCATGACTTTTAAATTTCTCTTTTGATATGTCAAGGTGAGGGAGACTTTGTTGTCACGACTCCAAAGACGTGTCTAACATTGACAAGTGTTTACATGTGTTTTTTAACAATAAATAATTAATAATTTGATAAATTTCTTTGTAAGAATGATGCTTTGCTTGCTTAGGATTATCAATTTGTATGATTTGTAAACAAATAATAACATGAGTTGATAATTTACATGTTAACGGTGGAGTCTCAACCACTTGCCACTAATTGTTGGGAAGTTGAGCTACTTGACGGGCCATCAACATGTATTTCTCTCTCTCATCCCACTCCCCTTATGCATCCTTTGGTGGGTGCTACTCTTTCATCACATCGCTCTTATCACTTTCAATGCCCATTAGAATATATTAAAAGGACCTCTTTTGTATTTTTGCCCACCAATTTCACACGGTTAAAAAAGTGGTTTTAAGTTTATCATGGTCCTTATGCCAATAGGGGTGGTGTTTGCAGATGGAGGTGGCCCTCTCCCTAATACAATATCGATAACAATGACACCCCAACCTTCATCTTGAGTTTAGGCCACTCGATGCCACCCGAGGCCATTGTTGGTGTTGAGTGCTCGATACCTTATAATTTCTTCCACGACTCTAAAATGCATTCAGTCAAAAAAGCAATCCCACCTAAGTTGGTGACCCAGTCCGTAGTAATATATCTCGATCCTTGCACCAATAAGGCGAAGCCGCATTAAAGGTGGCCCTCTCACTAACATAATGGTCAATTGGTTACACGAAATATGTTTTTCCTCGCTATTGAGGTCGAATATGCCTCTTCAATGCATCTTGGAATTGCTTTGACTTAATTCACAAATTTTATGTGTCTTACTACCCATATCACAAACCTTTTCAATACATATTAAAATTGGTTCAACGATTCTACAAATCCTCATATTTAACTATCGAATGTAACATTACACCCCTTTTGGTGCAAGTGCTAGTTTTTAAATAGTTGTAATAATTTACTTTTAAAAATTATCCATGTATTAATGTCTTAATTCTCATCAAGGATGAATTGAGTTAAAAATAAATCATAAAATATGATGTGCAAAATCAATAAAAAATCAATTATTTATTACTTAATTTTTTTTTTTAGAACTTAATGACGTCCACTAAAATGAAGAGTCTCTTAGAACCGAAAGTTGAAACTGATTTCATACTCTTTTCAATATCAAATATTTACTAAGAATCTTGAAAACACCTTATGAAAATCTCCCTTTATACCGCTAATTCCAGAAATGCCAAATAAGCCATTAGGCGTTAAAAGCACTCTGAAAGCATCTGTAACTGACGGTGAAAACATACACACAATCACGTTCCTTATTTTCTACTTTCCATTTCCGTCTATCTTCATATTTGGGCTGTCAATGGCTGACGAAAATCTTAAGAAGTCTCTCAAGCTCAAAGCCCATCCAGTGAAGAGGGAGGATGATCCTTACCACCATCATAAAAAAATTCACAGAGATCATTCAGATCATATCCCAAAATCTCCTGCCCCAAAAATTGCAGGGTTGGATTCAAACAAAAGCCCCAAGCCGCCGCCGCCTTCATCATCATCTAAGCCACCGCTGCCTTCACCATCATCTAAGCCAGGGAATCTCATTAAGAAAACAAACGAGACAGGAATTGGTAGTAGCTCAAAAAAATTCATTGATGATGTCAAGCCAAAATTTGCTGCTAAGGAGCAGGTGGGTATTTATTATATTGTTGATTTTGCCAAGTCCAGATCCATAGGACAATGATATGTTTAAGCTTGTTTTTAGCTTCTTTAATGGTGTTGATAATTGAGTTTGATTGGATTGAAGGTTAAGGTCCCAGCGGGGAGTTTATCCAAAGTGAAACAGAAGTTAGTAGCAGCACGCCTATTAAGAAAACCAATTCAAGTAATGTCAAGGTTAAACAGAAGAAAGTTTACAGCCTGCCAGGGCAAAAGCATGATCCTCCAGAGGAGGTAAACTTATTTTTGTTATAAAGGTATATGGTTCTTTTTTGAGTTGGAAGAAATATGCGTTTATAGCAATTCTATTATCTCTTTAGTTTTATATTTTTATAACTTGCACCCACCTTCATATCTGGCTAGGCTTTCAATCCAGTTATATCATGGCAATTGTTCTGCCTTTCCATTAAACTGTAGGCTACTGGACATACTAATTGTTTTTGTTTCAAGACCGGTTTCTTCACAGAGTAATAATGAATAGAAATCTTCTGGAACCATTTGTGTCAAATTGTTTTTGTTCAACCTCTGCTGGAGCCAGATCCATCTTCACAGGAATAAAGAATGACCGATCATTCTCTATTACCTGAAGATGGATCCAGCAGTGGGATCCGAAATGTTGGACAGAAACAATTCGACACAGATAGTTTCAGATGATTTATATTCATAAAAATGTTACTGGTATGTGTTACAATTTTGGCTTTATTTTCACATTTTCTGGACTTCTGTGACAAGAATTCGACTTTCTTTTTACTTGGTAAATATTGGAAGAGGTTATGAACAACCTTTAACCTGGGGTAAGTGTGAGTCATACTGGAATGTACCCTGATTGGAGCTATAAGATACCTTATTGTGTTGGAGGTGTTGTCCCCCATTACCATTACACCACAATCCCTTAGGCACAAATTTTAATCTTTTGTCTGGGTTCATTTTTGTGAAAGGTTTCTTTGTAAGTCTTCCTGATTGTGTTTACTTTTGGACGGTCCTTCTCTTACAAAGGTCCTTTTTTCCAACAACCATGTTTTGGTTTTAAAACAATTTTTCGGGTTTCTGCCTACAGACATCAGATTATATTGGCTTGATTTTTTAAATCTTTAAGGAGATGAAAAGAAAGATTTTTGATTCATTGGATGGTTTGTGCAGAGAGATCCGCTAAGGATATTTTATGAGTCATTGTATGAACAGATACCCACAAGCGAAATGGCGACAATTTGGTATGAAAACTTCTATTTCCACAATTTAATCTCCCGAAAGTAATAGTTTGATTTTTATAAACTGTAGTTTTGGTAAGAATAATGCAATTTGTTTTATTTGTTGTGGGCTCAATCTCTTTAATGATCTACTGATTGAGACCTGGTTATAGAATTTGACAATGCTAAGACTGTGCCGTTTTGAAACCTCTGGATTGTGTAGTATGCTCTGTTCTATGAGCAATATATATATTTTTTCAGTTACAAAAGATCAGATACTTGTCAATGACATGTTCAGTTCCATGATTTTATCCATTTTCTCATTTTAGGAAAAAAGAAATCAATAAAGAGAAGTGATAACATCTTCTATTGTCGTATTATGTAGAATTGAATCAACAAGATTTGGCATTAAAAATGATCAAATCAATGTTTTTCTGCTGTTTTTGCATGCAAATTAATGTAATTATAAAATTAGAAACACTATGTACTACTGGGCCTAGTCAGGCACACTTCAGTTCTCGGCAACATGCCTCACATCCAGTCCTCAGGAACAGAGGACCAAGCAACCCTGAAGGATATATTCTAAGAGGCAAATAATCTAATAAAATCTGATACAAGAAGGATGTAGCTGATTTGAGTAAACCAAATGCACCCAAAGAAAAGCAATTTCTTACATGTGATAAACTCACACTTAAACATAATAATTTTTTTGACCTATCAGAGGGTTCACTCTAGCCTATGGCCATCAACATACATTAGGGTTATGTCATGCATCTCCTAGAATAGCCCGGCCTCTAAAATTAGTTTATACTCAAGCACAGCTTCATTCCTTCCTATAAGTATTTCCTTTTTAAACAAAAGGCGAAGATTTTATATATTCAACTATGAAGAGGCAACAGTTATATTAATATATTTGATTATGAAAAAGCAACAGTCAAAATTACAAGCTATGTATTGTCGCTTTCTGGCACACGTCAGCCACCAAAAACCAAGTGATCAGGATTAACCAGATAACCCAAAGCAGGACACTATCCATCCTGTCACACCTACCGAGATTTCCTACTAGAACAGCGTAATTGTAAACAGTAGCAGTAAGGATACTGCCATCAGACCAGATCTGATAAACAGTTATATTAGTGTTCATCCAACGATTTCTGTAGACAAACAATGTTAAAAAAGACAATAGCAGAAAAACATCATCCAAATAAAAGCAGTCATAACCACACTGCCATCAACAGCTAGTCATGGGCAGTATCCATAGCAACAGATGGCTGCTCGCCTGCTTCCACCTATAACCAGGGACTGTCCTGAAAAGCTTTTTCCATAACTGGATCGATCATCAGACAGGTTTTCAAATTCTGCACACTCCTTTTATCATGAGGACCCCCGCTGCACACATCATATAGGCATCTGAAAATCTGAGCAATTGAAGTAGTCACATCCTCCTGCAAAATTTTGCAAAAAGTATTCTAGGGAGACCGTGAAACCTTTTAAGTTTTAAGGTTCATAGTCTTGGAATCGGGAGATAGCCCAGCCACTGCCTGCTTGAAAGATTGGATTTCCTTTTGTTGTTCTACCATCACCTCATGGAGATCCTTGATTTTCTTTTGCAAATCATCCCACATACGAGCTTCAGTGGATATCACCCGAGAATTATCACCAGAGAGGGAAGTGAAATGGCGAGTAGGGGATGACGGGCAACCATCTGCTTGGGGAGAAGCATTGGGACTAGGCTGGGGCTAAATCTGATTTATCTTCTCCATAACTGGTTTCAATTCTTTTCAGACGGTTTCTTTGACTGTGAATAAATTAGCACTCAACCCCTTGGTTAGCCAAGCTTTGTTGATATCTGCAATGGCAACAAAATTGCTAAACATCAAATGAGGACCCCTAGAGAAAAAAATCAGGGAGGTGGGGAATGTTGGGAGTGGGAGTATTGACCACAAAGGGGGTTTACGCGCCAGTCTACATACCAAGTTCTTTCCTATCCTTGATAAATGAACTATCTGCAACAAAAGAACAAAAACGGTTTTGTTCCAGTTAGCATAAGACCTAACTGAGCTCATACGTTCTATTCTAGTTTTAGAGGAGTGGTGTGTGATGCAAGAACATCCAAGGTCCAGAGCAATCCGGCACAATTTTGGCTAAGTGTGGGTGTGCATGAGGAGGGGGAGTGCAAGGAATGAAGAGATGAAGCACAATAGTGAAGAGGCAATTGCGTGGAAGTGTGCAAAGGCTTTGCTTGATAATGGCGAGCAAGGAAGGGTGTAGTGCGCATGGATTTGCAAAGTAGTGCACAGAGTAGAGTTGTACGCGAAAGTTTGAGGAGAAGAAAAGGAAAGAAGCGGCATATGGGAGAATAATGCATAGTGTTCGTGTGTAGGAATTTTGGGAGTGCAATAGAGTTTTTGCCCAACCTAGGTGATTGGAGGCGCGTGAGAATCTCGGAAGAGTGTGGAGGAGTTTTGTGCAATCGCAAGGAGTTCGAAGGATACACGAAGTGATAAAAAGGGATTACACAATGACTCAGATTGCAAAGGAGGCACGCAAATGTTTTGAGGAGGCCTAGAAGCCCAACAAAGGTGCACGAAAGAATGAGGTGAAGTTCGGTGGAAGAATATGAGTGCACGAGAGAATGAAGAAGATGCGACAAAGGTTTGCACGAAAAGGAGTGTGTAGATGACTTGGCGGTTGGCGGGACATGTCGAAGGCGTCGACAAAGGAGGTTGACGAGGACTCAACAGTTAGTGATCCCAACTACTAGATTGGCGTGGCACAATGCATGAAAATGTCCAGATGGCAAGGTAGCTTAGAGCATTAATGACTCGGTTTGAATTTGAATACGAGCAGGATGAGCAATAAGCATCTAGAAGGAACCGACCGCCTAAGGAGATTTCAATTGAGGAGAGAGAAGCGGGAACGCGTGGTTATAAGAGGACGAGTTCACCATTTTAGGGTTAGCCAAGAGGTGATGAGGAGGCCATTAGAGGTGGTCAAGAAGAAGCGAGTTGTTGGTCGAGTAGAGAGTCAAGCCAAAGAGAGTAGGACAAGTCTAGGTTAGGTCCTTAAGAAAATACACCAAGTTTGCAAAAGCTCCAAGAGAGAGTTGTAAGCTCCATAGATGAGCATGTGTATGTAGATGCCGTGAAGGCCTTAGAGTTAATAGACAAACCTTTGAGTTTCAATTCCGATATATGAACTCTGCCAGAAATGGTGCCGTGCCATCTCGGTCGACCGTCATTTGTCAGGTTGGTAGCTTAGGCTTTGGTATTGTGCTTATTCATTGTGTTCAACTTACAAAAACAACTCCTATCGAAAGGGAGAGAGGAAGAAACACGGAAAAATGGTGCAAGGATAGAAAGATATTTTTTTGCGAGAGAATCGGAACTAAAATAACTAACCCAAAGATGAGAGGAGGAGACAAAGATCGCAAAGGAGGAACACCAAGTAGTTGAGGAGCCTTACAAAGATTGTTGAAATCCTCCTTGCAACTCGCTTGTTCGAAGAAATTCAGTGCTCATGAACCAATTGAGAGAGAGCATCACAAAGCGATTCCACACCCAAAACTTGGACACTTAGAGAAAGCCATAGCAAAATAAACCTAGGGAAATGCAGAGAGAGAGAAAGCACAAGCGGATTTATCATTATGATGTAGGTCTCGAGGCAACCAAACCCAATGCATATCCCTTCATAATTGTAGGATAATACTTGGCATGAGGTGTACTCCCCATCACTCTAGCTTCGCCTCCTTGAGATATGAAGCGTGTGATTGAGGCCAAAAACATTAAGATAGGGGAAATAATTAATGATGCCAATTTACAACATTCACCAAGGATAAAGGGAGTGTGGGATAGTCCATGGTGGAGCGGGGTGGCTTAATCCCTATATAATACCCCATCCCCAATAAGGTTTTCATTGTAAATTATAGTCTAGAGGCTTTCTCTAATTTTGTCGCAAGAGAGAGCATTAGAATCCCCACATCACTCTCCATTTGACCTCATTCGGGAGGAATTCTTAGCGAGAAGGTCAGCAACCGCATTTTACTCTCTAGAGATATCTTTCATAATTTGGTGGATGTGCCAATTCCCCATATTCTTTCTAGCTTTGAGAGGGTTTCCATGAATCTGACAACCCATTTCAACCTGAATATAGTTAATTACTTAATCCTATTATCCATAGCAAGTCTAAGGCCATGCTAGATAGCCAAAGCCTCCGCTTGGTCATTGGTCATAGAGGCTAAACACAAGTTTAAACCAAAAAGGATAGTAAAACTATTTGCTTTATTCCAACTTCTATAATTGAATTTCTCAACCCCAATATACATCTATCTACTATTTATTTTCATTATTAATTACACTTACTCGAGGGGCATTTGTTCCATCTTACAAGCATCACGTATATTTACTCAACCTTATCATTTTTAAGAATATACGTTTTGGGAAATTAGATCATACCACGGGCCTTTGATTGTAAAGCACTCCACTTACTGATTTGAGTACAAGATGGTTTCCTCAAGGAGTCAAGACTACCTTCTCATTGCTGTACTCTTGTCAGCTTTGGACACATACAAAATATTCAGTGCAAACTACACACTATGCAGCTCAGAAGACAACAATGCTCCTTCATTCCTAATGGGGGAGATGCTCTATAAGACAAGGGGTTCCTTTTTTGCGGTCAAGGGGCAGTGCCGCCGTGGGGAGTGGGGAAATTCTCACTGGGCCAGGTTTTGATCAGCAATCTCGACTTTGTTTGGCAACACAACTTTTTGCACAACTCGACATACAATGCAGCGCTATGCAACTTCTTTGCACTCTATGCATCCTGCACAATACTGCAACAACATGCAACATCATAGTTAGTTGTCCTCACTCAAAGCTCCACTTGATCGGCACACCCCTATTTAGCGTAAGACACGAGGACATACAATGGTTGATCTTCACACCCCACTTCGCACCATCATCCCAATATACTGTTGCTTTCGTAGGCATTGCTCAACTCGATTGGCACACCTCAAGTTGAGGTCGAGCACTAAAGAACATGTTGCAATGCCATGCAACCTTGTGTATGCTCGCACATTTCTTGCAACTTGTGCATCACTGCGGTATCTTGAAGTATGTGTGAAGACTTTACACACCCTCGCGCACTTGAGCAATGCCAAGAGGCATATCTCGCAACACTCTTAACTCAAAGCACACAACACCAAGGACATACATAGGTTGATCTTCACACCCCCTTCACACCATCCCAAACTGCTGGTGCTTTCCTAGGCATCGCTTAACTCGACGGACACACCTCAAGTTGAGGTCGAGCACTAAGGAATATTTCACAATGCCGTGCAACCTTGTGTATGCTCACACATTTCTTGCAATCTATGCATCTCTAAGGTATCTTGAAGTATCCATGGAGACTTTACATGCCGTTGCGCACTTGCACTATACCAAGAGGTATATCTCGCAACACCTGAACTCTGAGCATGACTCAATGGTCACATGGACAGTCTGCACCACGTTGTGCCATACTAGGTGGCACTCCCAGAGCTCATGCCATGGCAACACAACTGTTAGCATAGTGTACGCTTAGGAGACCAACTGTCACACCTGCAAGAAGGCAAACTGTTATTCGCTACAAGAGATGGACTATTTTGCAATGTCCTTTTTGCGTCTCCTTTCTTGTAATGATATATTGTAAGTCCTTCAATAGCAATGCACTAGAATGCATGGATGCAGGATGCTGAATGGAAATTTTGTAAGAAACATCTCCCAAACTATGCAAAACAACTAGGAAGTGTTTCCCCCTTTTTAATCACGGGAATTCTCATTCTCAGCCTTGTTACATATTGTACATATATGTATCATACCCTGTTCTTTCGCATTGATATAAGTAGCATTATTTTGCTAATGTCATGCATTTGAATGTGTAATGATTTACAACTTTTAGTGTTTCTTGTTATATATTCTATAACTACGTCATTTAAAAGCTACATGATTGGGTTGTCCAATGTGTCACCATCCTGGGCCCCATGGTGCAGATCAGTGGTATCAGAGTGGGATTCAAACCATTTGGATAGTTGGCTTTTTCATATGTTTATAGAAATGGTATTCGAGTAAAGCAGTCTATAATACCATCCTATCATTAGGCGCACTAAGTTAGAGAGTTGTTATCAGACCGAGTCCTTATCTGACTTCCCAATTCACACAATGTTTCAACAAACATGCACAGCCATCTTCTTTGTTGCAGTCATTGGAAAAGTGAGCAAGAAGGAAAACAATCCCTAGATGAAAGCATCTCTTTCAAAATCTTTAAGCAGTCTATAACACCATCCTATCATTAGGTGCACTAAGTTAGAGAGTTGGTATCAGACCAAGTCCTTATCTGACTTCCCAATTCACGCAATGTTTCAACAAACATGCACAGCCATCTTCTTTGTTGCAGTCATTGGAAAAGTGAGCAAGAAGGAAAACAATCCCTAGATGAAAGCATCTCTTTCAAAATCTTTGGATGAGAAAAAACACATGCTCAAAGATATTCAACACCTGCAGCACCAAAAATAACAGTTGCAAGTTGCTCTCCAGTCGAAGGAGAAAAGGTTTAGTATTATCATGGAGCAACTAGCATATCTCATAGCTCAAAGCGTTCGTTTCGTCGAACCAGTCTTCAATGGTCTTATTCAACCTGAGGATAGATTTGCTCAAGTCATGTAGAAGCTACAGCAAGAGCTTCCCGCCAAAGAAGAGGAACTAGCATGCCTTGAAGCTGAGGGCACACTATTACACGTGCCTGATCAGCCGGTTATTAACGCGCAGGCATGACCAATGGAGGCATGCAATGCTCATACCTTGACAGATGTGAATCTGGCGAGTCCTTGTTATTCCTTATAGTCTAATTCAACATAATTGTTTGACAGTTTCGAGAAACACACTAAAGGCATTGGCTCCAAGTTGCTGAAGCAAATGGGCTACGAAGGTCAAGGCCTAGGAAAAAAATGTCCTAGTCATCATCAATCCCCTCCACACAAAGATGAGACCATTCAACATTTGTCTTGGTTACACTGGTTGTGGTGCAAGCATAGAAACTTTTATACACTTCTATAGCAGTCAAGTACAAATGATGCTCCCACATGGTGCCTTATGTCACATGGTTCAAGTGTTTCTACTTGTGTGCTAAACACTCTACCTTAGCATCTCTTAGAAAAAGTTGAAGAAGTGACACAAGCATCTCAACAATGCTCCGCACAGTCACCAATGCAACGGGTGCAAGCCTCTTAGCAATGCTCTGCACAACAACATCCTCAGGTAAGGGTGTACACGCTCTAGTGATACCGTGTGCAACACCGATGCCAAACACGGGTACACCTCGATAGAAACTTCTGAAACAAGAGTTCTAGGAATATCAAATGGGTCGACCGCACTGGTCACGAAGATGTTCCCAACAAAGACACACACAACACTTCAGTTATATGCAGCCATTGCCAACGCAAAGGTCATACAACTGAATAGTGTTGGGATATTCATCCTTGTGGTCTTTATGGAAGAAGAAACCATTCGCAATCCACTTGTTCGTTCTCTGACTTTCCTGTTCAAAGAATTGGCCATTCTATGAAACTATATTGTGGGTGGATGGATCTTGACAGTTGGGGAGGAATCAACTCCTCCCTGAAACATACAAGCACAAACATTTCAATATTAGTGATGCATTGGATTACAAAACATCGTGTTATATGTTTGCACATGCACTGGTATTTGCATAATGCACCTTGTTTCCACGGGGCATTGTGTACCAACACCTCTATAGTTTTGCACCGTAGCAAGGTCAGATTTTGATGCAACAACATGTCTTGCACGTACACAAGAAGCTTCATAGTTTTTCTCAGAGTTACAGAACACAAGGTTCCTCAACTTAACTCTTGTTTTGTAGAGTTTTGATATTGGACACTAGACTTATGTCATCCTTGATGGATTCTCCTACTCTAGACAACATTGATATCAAGCACCACCGTGTTTGGATTACCCGAGATCATCGACATTGGTATCACTCGTGCTATTTTTTTGGCCCACCCTAGAATCAGTTGCACTACGATGTTGGTGTTAGGCTCATAAAATTCTTATTGCTTTACCCTAAAATTAGCGCCACTACAACACTCGTATCAGACTTCTGCACAAATCTTCAGCTAGGCTACTCTCTTACACAAAGTTTGCCACGTTTTTGAGCATGCAACATCCATTTGACATGGATATAACCCATCAACAATTTGCTCTCACAGTAGGGAGTCTTCACACATCCCTAGAGAAGGCAACATGTGTACACCTACATTGTTCTCAGCATTAGAGAACAAGGATATCACATACATCTGTTGGCGTTCGCAAACATCTGTAGTAGGTTCTACACCTGGCTACCAGGAGTTAATAGTACACTCTCAACCACCTCTAGATTGAGTTTTTGCAACCACAGGGTTATGCAAGAAGCTGCACTATTGCTCGAACACCGTGCCACATCAAGGAACAATGAGGATTGGAGTCAATGTTAACACGCCACTAGCTTTTCTGATTCGAACATTGGTTTAATACCATCACACTTAGCACCCAAAAACTCAAATTTGTGAGCAATGGGAACCATTACTTTCAAGGGGTGACGGATGATCCGAGCACAAAAGAGGTCCCTTAAGACCACCTTCTCATTGTGGTACTCTTGTGAGATTTGGACACATACAAAGTATTTAAATATGGACTACGTATTGCACAACTTGACAAAAACAATTCTCTCTTCATTTCTAATCGGATGAGCCCCAATATGAGTTAAGGGGTTCTCCTTATGAGGTTGAGGGGCAATGTCCCCAGGCCAGGTTTTGATTACTAATCTTGGCACTGATTGACAACATGATGTTTAGCACAAGTCAATGTACATCGTAGCACATCTGTGCACTCTATGCATCCTGCAAATACTGCACCAGTTTTCCTGAAATATTCATCGGACTTCTGTGCAAGAGATACTCGAGGACATGGTGTGTGTGGACTTCTCATGCAATGCCCCACACATTCTTAGATAGCACAAATGGAAAAATCGTCTGATTAACATCATCGAGATCACAAACGAGAGCTAACAATGACTAATCTACTTTCAAATTGTGTTTGTTGGGCTGGCTTGTTTGCATTGAGTTGTGCTATGTTATGGGTTATTTGGCCCTTATTCTTCATTTAATATTTGTAACGCAGTTAATATGTTTATTGTTATGATGTAGTTGAGGCTAATATTTACACGTAGCTGATTGTGTATCTATATAAACATCTCACTACACTAGAGAATGGCATTCTGAGATCTTGCAAGGAAATAGTCTACAATGCATTTGTAAGGTTTACTGCAATTAGAAATCTGTGTTCATGTATAGGAAGGGCTAGTGGGATTGAATCATTGGGGGCAACATTGCGTTGTTAAGTTGTTTGTAACCCTGTGGGCATTGCATGTGTAGTAAGACAAATTTGGTAGAGTGTGTGAGGTTTTCTGTAATCTCCATTGTTGATAAATAACATATATAGTTGTTGCTTTAAATTTTGTTGTGTAAGTGTGTTATTTGTTAAGGTTGTATGATCTAAGGCATCCTTTCATTGGGACCTCCTAACCGTGTTTGCATCATTTAGTGTTAGAGCAAGGTAAGACTTTGGGTTGAGAGAGCAAAGATTTGAAGTTCTCCATCTTTGTGAGGTGGGTAGAGAACACGGTGAAGCAAGCAAGTTGTGTGACGTGCGTAGTTTTGCAAGGAGGTACATCAATAGGTCCGTGCTTGGGAAGAAGACAAGATGCTACCAAGAAGAGTAGGGCAGGGGGCATTAGTCAATAATGTGGTTGGAATACTTGATAAGATCGTGGAAATGTTGCGGATTATGCAAACCAAATTGACTGCAATAGAAGAGGATAGAAGAAGAGGAAACGTATCGAGGAGTGATGTAAGTGATGCGGAAGAGGAAACATAAGAAGTGATTGAAGGTGGAGGGGAATTTGCAGGTGGAACGCCTAAGCGTTTGGATGATAAGGAATACATGTTTCTCAAATCCATGTTAAATGTTCGGAGAGGAGTGCAATGGAGGTTCCTTATTTTTGGGACTAAATGCATAAGAGCTAAGTGATTGGCTCATGAACATGGAAGAATATTTCGAGTTTGATGAGGTTGTAGACGAGTGCAAGGTGAAGATTGTACATACCAAGTTGAAAGTTCATGCGGCATTGTGGTGAGCAGGATGAGTGCAATAGGAAGGGTAAAGTCAAGATCACCCATTGGGAGCGGATGGTTGTGAAGGTGGAAGAGATTTTTTTGCGTGGTGATTACCAATTGAATCTATTGAAGAGGTTGCAAAATTTGGGACAAAATGAGTTATTTGCGAAAAATACGCAGAAGAGTTATACAATATCACAATTCGAGCTGGTTATAGTGAAATAGATCAAGAAAATGTAGTGCATTAAATCAATGGATTGTGGTTGATCCAAGATGAGATCAACATCTTGAAAAGGTAGACGATAAAAGAGGTGTACCAATATGCCTTGAGAGTAGAGGAAAAGTTGGTGTGTAGATGAAATGGTGTGAAGGCCAAAGGGCTTGATGATGGTAAGGAACAAGTGAGACTCGAGCAAGAAAGTGATGAAGGCATAAGAAATATGCAAGGACAACAAGCTTGTGGAAGAACTACTTACAGTAGGATGGAGAGGTCGAGGTGGAAGATTCAATGGTACATGCTTTAGATTCGGAGAAGTTGGGCATCACACATATGAGTGTCCTCATGCCCATGGTGATGGTGAGAGAAGAGGGAGTGGTGGAAGCACACAAGTTGTTCAAGCGGAAGAAGAGCCAATGAAAATCAATTTAATTGACCTAGAGGAAGGAGAGATGTTACTCACGTTAAGGACAGTCTTGAAGGTTGCATGAAAGAAAGAGTATTGCAGCAAGATAAGTGACATATTTTCCGAACAAAATGCAAAACAAGAGGTATATGTTGTGTGGTGGTGGTTGATAGTGGAAGCACAAACAATTTGGTGTCTATAGAGATGGTCCAAAAGTTGGGATTGGAACACAAACCGCATCCAGATCCTTACAGGTAACTTGGTTTATAGAAGGATAAACTAGTGTTTGTGAGAGCAATGCGAAGTGGAGATGACGATTGACCGGTTCATGGACAAACTTTTGTGTTATATCTTATTGATGGATGCATGTCATTTTTTGTTGGGAAGCTCATGGTAATTTGACTAAGAGATGTTGTATGATGGGACAACCAATATAGTGAGAGTGTGGAAGGATGGATAGAGTCACATTTTGAAACTGCTAAGGGAAGAAGATAGAATGACACACCAAAGTCATTTGGTTGTGCATGAAAGGGAATAGGTCATGTGGGATGAAAGGAGTGGAGTGTGTGCACATCGCAAGGAAGCATCGTGTAAAGAAGAGCAAGTGAAGTATGCATCGTAATGTGAGAGGAAGTAGCACAAATAAGAGTGCACATAAGAGGATGAGTAGTGAATATTCTAGTAAGAAGGTGGTCCATAAATACGCACGGAAGGAGAAGAGATGGAGAGGAGTTCAACTTGAGGAGAGCAAGAATAGGGGTGTGGAGTACAAAGTTGGCTTTGATGGAGGAGGTCAGGTCCATACCTAATGCCACCTACTGATTGGAAGATAGGGAGCGCCTTTTGGCGCGCGGGCATGTCGAGACCTTATCGAGAAAGTCGGAAGGATGGTTCTACCACTCATCTTGTGTGTGTGAGTGTGTAGCTCACATATTTACTTAACCAAGGGATGTATGATGTAGGAACATTCGGATTCACGTACAATCTTGCATCAACCCAAAAAAAGTAAAGTTAAGAGTAGATTTTGTGTTTGTAGATATTCTTGTGTTCGAAATTGGAAAATTGCTTTAGAAAGGTATCTGATATTGTTTTGAATTTAGACAACTCTTCAAAAGTTGGCGCACGTCTATATCATATTGCGCAAAGCAGAAATGGTGATTTCATGGTTGGAAGGTCTTGCGCAAACAACACACTCAACATGCATCGCAACACCTCTATGTTATGCATGCACACTCCTTAGGGTGGCACAAAGCTTGTAAGCCTCAAGAGGGAATCAAGACATTTTACAAATGACTAAAAGTTGGTGTAAAACAAAGGAACCTTCAAAATGTGCACGACAATGCATAATGCACTTTTAGAAATTTGCATTAGAATGAGAAACTCATCTTGATACCACACATCTACTTACAAAACCACGAGGTCATTGGACTGTCGTGCAAGAGATACTTGAAGACATGGTTTGCGTGGACTTCTCGCGCAATAGTACACAAGGTTCTTATATAGTGCAAATGGCGGAATCTGCTGATTGACAACATTGAGATCACAAATGAGAGGCAACGACAACTTACCTACTTCTAAATTGTGCTTGTTGGGGCGATTTAGTGTTTACACCAACTCCTGCTATGTTGGTCTCCTTTGGGCCTTATTCCTCATTTAATATTTGTAACACAATTAATATGTTTATGGGTAGGATGTAACTGAGCTTAATATTGTAAGTAGCTGATTGTGTATCTATATAAACACATCACTACACTAGAGAAAGGCTCCCAAATATCCCGTGAGGAAATAGTCTAGAGTGTAGTTGTAAGGAGTACTGCAATTAGAGATTTGTGCGCTGGTCTGGGAAGGACTAGTGGGATTGAATCACTTGGGGCAACATTGCAGTGCTAAGTTGTTTGTAAGCATGCAGGCATTGTGTGTGTAATAAGCCGATTTGGTTGCGTGTGCTAATTGGTAAGGCTGCATGGTCTAAGGCATCCTTTCACCTGGGACCCCTATATCGTGATTGCACTAGCTATGACTTGGAAGTTCAAGATAATTTTAAGGATGAGGTCCTTAATTGGTATGTTTTCTCCTCTTCTTTTGACGTGTTTGATAAAAAGACTAGTGATGACCACTACATAGAGTTGAGGAATTTACATCAGAACATGCAAAAGCTTGTTGATGATTCTAGTAGAAATCTTGGAGGACTTCGCATTGGGGTTCATGGTTTCCCAACCTCTTGACAAGCCTACATGTTTATTGATGATTCTAGTAGAAATTTTAGAATGCTTTCCATTGGCGTTCGTGGTATCCCAACATCTAGACAAGCCTGCATGTTTGTTGATGTTTTGAGTGACAAATTAAAGGGATACATTGATGCTCTTAAACATGTTGACTTGGATGAAACCATTGCACAAGCAAGTTCGTATGAAAAATTGCATAAAGACTTAAAGCAAGCGAAGTTATATTCCTAAGAACCATCCTAGCTCAAATAGAACAACACCCAATATCGATACAAAGTGGCTACCTAATGCTGGAATGAATGCTACTAAAGCAGCTAGGGAAGATTTACGGAAGCAAGACCATTGTTTCTCATGTAAGAAGTGGGATCTAGGGCATGGGTGTATGACAAAGGGACAAAGTCATTTGGTTAAAATGTTGTATGGGTTGGGTAGCAGTGGGGATGAACAAGTTTTGGTCGATGCAAGAGCGCCACCTTTAGAGGATGCATCATCAAGAAAGCCATGTTGGCTATTGTTTGGATATTGCTAGTGAGAGTAACCAAACAACCATGCATTTAGCAAATACTTGGAAGCACAATTGTGTCGCCTTTTTAGGAAGACACTATGCTTTGCAGGATATCTCACCCAAAGTGCTTCGAGAGCTGGGTCAGTCTCATTGCATGATGGTAGATAATTCAATGAAGAAAGATAACTCATAACTACTCTATTACTCTCTTATAACCATTTAACATACATACTAACATGTAAAAGAAACACACATAAACATCTACTTATAACCATTGAAACAATACAACCATATTTAATCCACAAGAACTCATATGTTGCAATGTAAAAATACATCTTGCTCAATGACATACATTCAAACGCTATACAATAGTTCTCTTCCTATAGTTCGAACCTATTCTGATCTTCCAAGAAGAGGATGCCATCACGTTTTCCGCTCATCAAAAATTTGGTTAACTTCTTTGGCTTACCAAAGCACGATAAGTTCAACTCCTTCATGATGCTGTGCTTGTCCAGCTCATTTCGCATTTTTGGTACTTGGGCACTTTTCAATGGTTTCACATCTGCGTAAGTTAGGGAGCTGTGGAGGTCCTTTCTTTGGCTCAGCACATCAATCTTGACAAAATCCACCTGCGTATGTGTGGTCGCCTCTTCAGTCACTTAGTTGAGGACTCTCATCAAGTATAAGGAATCTCTTTTGTGACGTCTCATTGGTTTTTACCTTTCTTCTCGGCCATCATGCTATCTGATTATCCCTGCAGCAAAGAGGCCGGTTCTTCTCCGTTAACTTGTATATTTTGTGGGTTTTCGGCTCTTCAAGCCTTTGTTGGATTTTCCTCTCCAATATCTCCTAAGCTTTATCTCTATTAATGGTGGCAAAACCAGTTGTAAAACATTTTCTCACTGTTTTTGTTGGAAGCAACTATAAAAATATGCCGCCCCTTGCCTTCGTGTATAGATTTTACAACATTTAATGACCTATCTACCTACCTTGTGATGTGTACCAGGGGCACATGTCATCAACTGAGAAGTCACCATGTCACTCTTCATGCATGTTAACTCTACCATCCAGTGCTGGTCTACTTCAATGCTCTTTCAGCTACTCAGCCCTCCTTATGCAAGTGCATGTCTTCCTCTAGTGGCTCGCTCATGCTCGTCTTCTTAGCCAAACATACTATTACCAACTCCAACTGTTCTCAATGCCTTACGATTCATGTGTACATACTTTTGTGCTAGGCCACCTCAATTGCTCCGAGGCCTAGCATCCCTTGTCACATCAACTGACATCCTTTTGTCCTATTCCCTTTCATCTTCTGGCATCCTTGGATAGTTGTTCTCTTCCTCTCTGCACAAACCTTGTTTGTTACTTAAACATTTTTGAACTTCGGTATCTTTTTTCTCTTTCAGCCCGGCGTTCAACTGTAGTGCTATGCCCAACAAATTGTTAGAGTTCATATTTATTTGTTCTACCTATCTACCTCCTACTCCATGGTCTTCTGAACTTATTTTTGGGGATCACTTTTGTTGTGCATAAACCACCCACTTATAAAGCCTGGCTTTATTTTGTATAATATGGAAGCTTGCTTTCAAATGAAGCCTTCATGATTATAATGGTACCCTCTGTCTTGAAAGTTGAAGACCGCCCTTTTGAATGCCTTCCCACCCTTGAACTTGTGGATGCTCAACTCTTGAGTTCAACATACATCCAAAGAAAAAACAAAGCATCATCATTACAAGAGCCTTTTACTTTGTCTGATCGAGAGCCACCTTGCAGAATGGAAGACGATTGAAAGACTAGAGACTAACAGAAGTTCAACGTCTTCTTGAAGTTCCCCACGCCATCGATGAGCCTTGATCAAATGACGCCTGTATAAAGGCGATGCCTTGCTGTCATAAATACAATAAGATAAGGCGACATCCTTAAATGAAGCATTTTGGTGGGACCGACCCTCTTTAAGCAATGTGAAAGATTAAATAAAAGGGGATTACATCATGCAGCCTTCCCCACGATTCGATTTAATGCCATGTTGCAAAATGAATGGAGATTGAAATGTTTAGAACTAACAGATTGCAAGAGTTCCCCTTGCTATTAATCTATTTAGTTTAAATGCCAGGGAAATGAAAAGAGATATCCGCTCAATAAAATAAGGTGATATCCTTAATTTGAGATTTGGTGGGCTTGTGCGCCTCAAACGATACAAAAGAATACCATGGCTATCTAATTGACTGCCACTTTGAAATGGCGGTCGCTGTTGGACAAAAAAACACACATCAAAGGATCATTGACTGATCAGTATGAAGGATGATCATCTCAGAGATAGAATAGTGTCCACCTATTCTTAAGCGGCTATTTGGCAACAAATTTGGATAAGGCGTGCGCCTAAATGATTATGATGGATATTGGCCTCCAAAGATATGCACACCCCTGCAAAAAGGTTATAGGACGTTGATCAAGATAATGTAGATGATCCAACATGTATTGACAAATCTTACTCTGCCCTCGCCGTTTGTTCCAGTGTTGTGGCATTTGTATTGTTCAGATGAGTGCATGTGGCACATTTTTTATCCACTGCCTTTGTTCTGCATATTTTAGATAGAGAAGCTATGCTCTAAATGAAGTGTTTTTGGACTTAGAAATTTTATGTTCATCTCTTCTAGAGATTTCATTGAGAATTTTAGCCCTGGCCATTATAATCTGAAATACAATATATTGTTGAGTGTTTGAGATAATATACAACTGTGTATCTTTTGAAACATTTAATTAAGATATCGTGGTTGATTTTCTTGTCTTCATCTGAAGTGATATGTGGATTGGTTGATCTAGAGATGCATGTGTACTGTGTTAAATCTATTAACTTCTCCATTTTACAAACTGTGCTCATGGATATTGGATCAAGGGTTATGGTAGTTTTACATTGTTTATGTTGTTTGTACTCCAAATAAGGTGAAGATCATACTATCTTGGCTTATCGTATATGTATTTATTTGTACTCTTTTCCCCACCAAACAATTTAGTAGTGTTAGGATAGGGAGCTGGCATGATCCGGAGATTATCTGAGCTTAAAACTACCAAGATATTCCATTGCTATGTTTGATTGCGAGTGCATTTGTTTTATCCACAACTTGCTCAATTTGAAACACCAATAACTTCTTCCCCTAGTCTTCCCTTTCTATTGGTGGTATAACTTAAGCCTACTTCTGTTAAAATGCCTTGGAAGTTGCTTTCTATAAGTGCTTGTAATCTGCATGTCCCAGTTGGAAAAATGTCCACAATCCTACAAGGTTCCATCCAACAAATATTCGACGTCCTTGGATGTCTAGAGTAGCATGAATTGTAGAGTAAGACAAAGTCTCCTTCCTTAAGTGCTTTATTCTTTATACGCCTGTCGTGCGAGGGCTTATGTCTAGTGTGCTCTATTGCTTGACTCCATCTGGCTATTAGTATATGCTCATCCAGCCTAGTCAGGTCTTTATTCCGCGCTTTCAAGGACAACTCATTGTCTAAGTGTGCTATTTGTGCTATTCGCAAACTAGGTATCAAAAACTCTTAAGGGCATCACAACCTCTCACCTATATACTAAATTAAATTGTGTTTGCATGTTTAAGCGCTTATAAGGTGGTCCTGTAAGTCCAAAGTAGTGCATTTACCTTTGTTTTCCAATCTATTATTCCTATATCACAAATCATTATTAGCACATTCCCCAAAATCTTGTTAAAGGTTACAACTATTCCATTTGCCTGTGTGTTGTAAGGAGTACTCTTGTGGTGCACAACTATGAACTCTTTCAACTATATATCCACTGTTTTCCATGAAATATGTGCCCTGATCACTAGTCAAACTCAAGGGACAGCCAAACTAAGTTACTGTATTCCCTGATAAATTTGGCTATGGTCACCACTATACATTCCTTTGACGGCTTTGCCTCTGCCCAATGGGTTAACTAATCTATGGTGGTGATGATATACATGGCATTGCTCTTCCTTGTTGGTAGGTTGAAAGGACCCACAAAATCAATTGCCTATTTTTCAAGAAAGCTCCTGTGCTAGTACAAGAATCAAAAGCATTTTCTCTTTGATTTGGTCTCCTTATGTGCTGCATATATTGCACCTTCTTGCTGTCATTTCTCCAGCATAATGGCCTCCCACAATTCTTTGTCACATTTTTTTAGTATGTGCTTGTGCTCATGCTCTAGCACACATAGGCACAGGATATCATTGGCCCATTTTATACAATTTCTCTCCAAGGAGTTGGTAAAGCGTATGCAGACCAATAGTTTCTTTCTTTGTATTGTGGTGTAATCCTTTGACTCTTGCCATTGAGTCAAGAATGTGGCTATCTCTGCCAACCCTTAGGGATTTGCCTAGACTTGAAATAACTGCGCATTTAATAATTCATCCTCACTTAATTTTGCAGGCTCTTTGCTTTCAATTCTCGAAAGGTGATATGACCCCACAATCTCCTTTCTGGGTTTCACTACCACCTTGAGTCAAATTCCTGGAATAGAATCAGCCATTGACAAATCTGTCCACACAATATTGGATTATTTACTAGGTACTTGAGTGCGGCATGGTCCGTGAAGAAAGTATAGGGCATTGCCAACAAATACGTTCTAGATTTTTGTTGGACATAGATCATGCCCAATGCTTCGCTTTTAGTTGTCTTGCAATTTTGCTTTGCTTGCTACAACTTCTAACTTGCGTGGAAAAACTCATGGATGAAGTTCTTGAAATCACGTACAACAATCCTTGAGAATATGGATGACACATTCTTTATCTGAAAAGGCATCACATTATTAACATAACACCCTGACCCTATCACGAAGGCAGTATTCAGCTTATTCTCCTCTTCAGTTTGCACTTGGTCATACCTTGAGAATCCATTTGTGAATGTGTAAGGCTTCCCTTTCGGAAACCCTTTCTAATATTTCTCTTGTGAATGGCATTGGAAAAGAGTCCATTAAATGTGCATCATTTAGAGTGTAGAACTCTACGTAAATGCGCTGCCTTCTGTCTTTTTAATTGAAACTACAATGAGAATCACCCTTTCTGACTCTTCTACAAAATAGATCATCCCACCCCTAAGCATATTGCCGATTTCTTCTTGCACTGGCATGTGTAAATTGGGATTCATCTTATACTGCCTTTCCTTTACTAGCTTGCATCCAATTTTAACTTAATTTTTAATCTTCATATCACGGCATCCTCTTAGGAAGAGGTCTGCGTATTCCATGGGCAAGTCTGCGATCTTATCCATTTCTGCATTGGTCCAGTAGTCTCCAATCATGGCCATCTTCGGTGCTTTGTCTGTTATGATGTTCACCTCTTTGGTTCTTATGGTCTGATTGTAATACTTTCTCTCCTTCCTATGAAACTTCAATTTATCTTTCACCTTTACTCAATTCTGTATATCTAGGCGGTCCAACTCGACACTATGTGGGCCATCTTCTGCATCCATCTTGCAAATCTGTTTGCTGCTATACATCCACATATCTCTATTTGGTGCTATTCATGGGGATCTTTCCTTATTATTCCAATGTTCTTCTCTAGTGACTAAATCTGCTTCATGCTTCTTGTGCGATACTCGGTCTTTTTTGGCTAGCTTTCCCGACTACAGGCTTTCCTTCATGAACACTCATGTTTCTTCTCCCTTGATGCTATTGCACTTGGTCTTTAAGTCTTCAAATATTTCCTTGATTCAATAATCTCTTGTACCATACATCTCCCTTATTCGGTCCTCCATCTTGGCATTCTGGATCACCACAGCTTCTTTGATGGTCTCTTGGGCTTTGACAAGGGTTAGCTTTGTGCTGTGTAACAAGAATATAACACAAGGTCATCTTCAATTGTTCCCATTCAATGGTCTTTCTCCTTTGCTCTTGGTGAAGATTCCATGCCTTGGGCTATGGTGCCAATGTCTCATACAACTTGTGGACCCACAAGTCAGCGGTCACCTCTTTGTTGCTTTTCTAGAGTGCCTCACAATCAGTTATGTGAGCCAACAATTTTAAATGTCCATCATATATGGGACCGGCATTCTTTATCATACCAAACCTTGCCACCATGGCTTCTTCCATTTTCTTTTGGGTGCCTAGTGTGATCCTATGTGTATCCCACCATCTTGTAGGTGTGGCCTTCATAGTGGATTTAACGCCAAGTGCATGTCACTTTATTTTGGCACTTCTCCTCAGATGGCTGCCACAAATGTTGTTACGTTTGTCAACCTAACAAACCTTGGTAACTTCTTTAAACATCCTTTGCTAAGCCTAAACACATGCTTGGTGTGCAATCTCACCTCCTCCTTGCACACCTATGTTGTGTATGATTTAACTTGAGATGAGACCGAGTGCCAATCCTTGCCCCATGGGTCAATAATACTTCCCTTTGGTGTGGGTGGGTGAGGCATTACGTTTCTACTTGGCCGCACTTCTACTTTGGCATTGGCCTTTTCTGACAGTTTGTAGCCTCCTGCCACCAATTGCTCTTACTATACTTTTGAGCCTCATGTTGAGGTGTAATTATCCCATGCCAGAGATGCCTCTTTATTTGGCTCTATAAACTTGGCAGCACTAGTAATCATGTTGTAGTTCATGGCTTTCGATTCGTCCTCTAGTTCGAATGTGTCGACATAAGGTGGTTGTGCTTTTCAGTCAGTGGGGTCTCAAAATTTTGCATGCCATTTTTGAAGCTCATTATGCGCTGCTTTTGTAGTTGTGTAGCACCACTATCTTTGTAGAAAGGCTAGATAGTCATCTATCTCTACGATTTCTATGACTTCAAAGTCCGGCATGAACTTCACACCCATTATGTCCACTTTGACACTCCTTAGTATCTCAAGCGGCTGTTCCTTAGTCTTGTTTTCCATTAATAACATATTTGGGGAGGAGTTAACTCCAGACACCCCATGGCCACCCAAGCTTGCTTGGTAAGAATGTTCACTTCAGCATTGGCATCTACCAATATATTGCATAAAACAAACCCATTGATTGCTGCATCAATTGTTAGATCTTTGTCATATGACAAGTTTCTTGCGATATTGATGCATTCGCAACTCAAGCCTTGGGTCAGCAATGCTTCTTCTTGAATTAAGTGCTCCAAGCAATCTTGAATTCTTGTCATTATGCCTTCCTTTTGTAGGAGCTTCGCAACCAACTCCTTTTGAAGTTCCTATATCATTTTGTCGTTGCCTCTAGCCAAAATTTCTTCCAATGCTTTCGCAATCATGTCTAAGCGTTGTATTGACGCCAATGGTGTAGTCTTCTCTCCAAGTATAGTGCCATATCTTGTGGTGATATTCATTGTGTGTTCATTGCAATGCGATGGGAACAATTCTTATAGCTGCATCCTCCAGTTCCTACCACACAATATGCATCATGCTCGTTCCTTTTTGGTGTTCTCGTTTCAATATTTTCCCAATTAAACTTGAGAAACCTTTTTTTGTGCCTCTCTTCGCAAGTGCCACAATGGGAAACCTTTGGGCACTACTACAATCTATTTATTGGGTCATTGCAATTGTAGCGTCCATTGCACCAACAATGGTTCTTCTTGCATGAGCTTTTTCTTTGCGATCTCTTGCCCTTCATTCCTCGATGTCGATTAGGCTTTGTGCATGCTCTCTACCTTCGCGTAGGCCAACAATGAACCAACAATCTTGAGGTGTTTCAATTTTGTCAACAGGAGAGAGAGTACACACACCATTCCCTATCGGTGCAACTTTCGGGTGACAACAAGACCACCCAACACTAGCTTCAATTCTCAATGCTGCATTGAATACCTTCCTCTAGGTAATATTGACACTTTGGCTTATTTGTAGCTTGATCTCCTTCAATAAACAGCCAATAAACCATTCTCTTCTTTGCTTTTGCCAATTTGAATGACAATTTGTATCTTGGATATTGATAGTGTGAGTCATAGTCCTTCACGCTCTTCACAAAATCCCGCTTAATTTCCTTTTAAGTTGATTGTGAAATGTCTTTCTACTCATTGAATACTCGAAGTCCCCAAGAAATGCCTTCTTAAGTACTATATAACCCACACAAGTTTGGTTAGGATCGAACTTGTAATACCATCTATGAGTGCAATCTTGTAATGATGTTGCAAATTGGATTTTGGTTCCTCATGGCATCACAATATCTCACATTTTTGGACATGCTCCTAGCGCTTCCTATCTGTATAGTTTGGTAATACAAACAAAATGTTTATTACAACTATTTGTATTGGAAATGGTAGAGGTGGGGGCAAAGGGGCAAGAACATTGAGTGCCTTGATTGATGCCACTCTTTGGATTACAAATGTCCTAGGAATTCCATCCGTCTTATGTTTGTTGCTACACAACTTTCCTCCTCACAAAAGCATGAGCATAGGGTGGCTCTCCGGCAAAGTGGACTTTGGTGCGCCACTTTCACACACTACCATTGGACACAGTCACATTGCATACTTCTCTTTATCTAGTTTGAATGCTCACCCAATCAACTCAGTTTCCCATGCACTCTTGTGTATGGGGCTCTCATGCCTTTTTGCCCTTTGTAAGGTTTCTCAACACTTTCTCAAATCACCTTCCTAAGCAACATAAGCTTCTCTTGACTACCATTCACTTATGTGCATAAGGACACGTAATCAACTACTCTAGTCCTCCATCGAGCGAGAATCCTCTCCACCCCGTTTGTGTGGACCACTCGATTTCACCTGTTCTACACTTTGGCTAAACTACCTTGCTTCAACACCACCCAATACGAGTTTTAGCATTCCATTGGCACAACTCTAGCTCTCTTTGTGATTCTCGTAGCCAACTCCATCGCACAAGTCCTCAATAAGTAGAAGAAATGGTCATGACGCAGAAGTACCAAATATGTATGCAATTATTCTACTCCTGCTGGCGGGCTTAACCAAACAACCATGAATTTAATAGATTCTTGGAAGCTTTGCAAGGTTCCTCAACTGAAGTGCGGTAGAGCATTCCTCGATGAAAGATAAATCATAGGTACTCTATTACTCTATTATCTACTTATAACCATTTAACATACAAACATGTAATAAAAACACATATACACATCTACTTATAACCATTGAAATAGACCAGCCATATATTAATCCACACAAACTTAGATATTACAATGTACCCAACGACATAATTCAGCTGCTATACAAGAGTTCTCTTCCTCTTTGTTCTAACCTAATATGCAACCTACATGCTTTGCACGAACAAAATGGCAGCATTTTCCTACCATACAATTTTTATATTCTCTAATGGAGGAGATATGTCCATCTATAAGAAGAGGGTATGAGAAGACCGACTTGTGGATTATGCAGATCACAATTGTTTTTATGCAGCTCAACACCCTTATCATGCATCTACCAAGTGGTAGTTCAACAGTCAATCCGCGTCTTTGTCTCTGCTCGTGATTACCTTTCGGTGCTCTTGCCCTTTGGCACTTGTTCACAATATCCGATTCCTCCTTTGCGCTCCCTCCCTATTCCCTTATCCATCCCTTCGCGCTCTTTGAAGGGTTTGGCGGTGCTTTGCCTTTTCCTTGCTATATTTTGGTGCTTTATACTAGGGCAAAATTTTCAAAATTTTGGGGCCATGACTAGCTCATTGTATCTTTGGCTGCTATTAGAGGGGTATCTTCGTGCCCTACCTAGAGGGTAGGAGGATGAATTGGTGAACTTTCCATCCAAAGTATGTAGCTAGAGAAAATATCATGTTGATAGTCTTGATCTTGGTCGTGGGAGCAAAAGTCTTCTCTTAGTCGATACTTTCTTTCTACGCATACCTCTTTGCTCATAGTCTTGCTTTGTGCTTTTCAATACTGCTTTCTTGTTTGTGCTTTGTCTTGAAGACCCATTTGCAACCAATAGGTTTCTTCCCTAGTGGAAGATTTACAAGCTGCCATGTATTATTTTTCATCAATGATTGATATTCTGCATTCATGGCATCTTTCCAAGGTTTTGAATCTAGGGCTTCTTGAACTATACATGGCTGTACTGTTTCTACAACTGTGCTCATTAGGGCCTAAATGACCTCTTCTCAAGCCATGTTGCAACTCCTTGGTTCATAGTGAGGTGTTCGGGACTCCATCCAATTTTGCATCTTGTATCATATTGGTATACCATTTAGGCATACATTCAACAATCCTTGTGGATTGTGGAGTTGGAGGACTTGATTGATCATCACCATTATCCCCATCATCACTATCACCATCATCTTTTGAAGTGTGGAGGGTGGATTGGATTGACCATTTGCATCAAACTCAACATTCCTGCTTACATATATTTTCCTAGTTTTTGGATCCATGAGTCGGTAACCCAATGTATCTTCACTATACCCTAAAAAGATGTATGTCATGGATTTTTTATCCAATTTCTTTCTCTTCTTTTTAGGGATGTGCATGTGAGCCTTACATCCAAAAACACGAAGATGAGCTATTGAGGGTTTATGCCCTAACCATGCTTCTTGTGGATTCACTCCATCAAAAGCTGTAATAGGTGACTTGGTCAATAGGTAGACTGCTATGTGTATTGCTTTTGCCTAGTATGTACGTTCCAAACTTGAATCTTCAATCATACAATGCACCATTTCCATGAGGGTGGTTCCACCTTTTCCAACACCATTTTGTTGTGGAGTATAGGGTGCAATCAATTGTCGGCAAATACCATGTTCTTTTAAAAAAGCGAGAACTCTTTTATGGTGTATTCCCCTCTCGATTTGAGTGGAGAATTTTGATTTTACAACCAGTTTTAGTTTCCATGGAGGCTTTGAATTCTTTGAAAGGTTAGAAGTCTTGGCCCTTTGTTTATAAACAATATATTCACATTTTGTATGGGTAATCATCAACAAATAGCTGAAAAATATTGAAACCCATCAGAATTAGGTCTTATGGCTCAACATAGATCGGTATGCACCAAATCTTATTTACTTGAAACTCTAAAGGTACTTGTGCCAAATGGTGCTCTATGTTGTTTTCCGCTAGACAATTGTCGTAGATATTTGTATTCTTCTTTAGTGTGGGTCATCCTCTAACCATATTATGATGACTTTACGCAACGACGAGATATCCAAAACTATCGTGCCTATATCTTCGGTGCCACAAATTGTTGAGTCCGAATCCTTAACAAGAAGTGCTTGATTGTTCTTCTGAACAAAATCAAGTTGGGACATCTTCTCAATTCCGGATGCTCGTGCAACTATCTTTGAGATCGTTGACTTATCTCTCGATGAGGCACATCTTTTTATTGCCTTTGTAGTCAAAATCAACCTTTGAGGTTGTGTTCCGATGAGTTGATTGACAAAGAAGATTTTTAATGAGCTCTAGGACAAAAGAGACATGGTTTTCATCGGGTGTATCATCCAAACTATATAACCAATCTTTTCTTCCGGTCATGTGCCCGGTTGTAGAATCAGTCGACATGTCAAATAGAATTTTGTGAAGTTGAATTTTCATGAGATTGTGCAACATTAGAAAGTCTTCGTTTGAGGTTTTTTCTTCTTGTTCGGCCATGTTGCCTCGTTGCTGTGGTTTCTTTTTCCAATTCCCCTTTTTTGTCCTTGCGACTTCTTTTGTTGTCCTTGTGATGACTGCCGTGTATTGGGATTTTTGTTGCTTGAAGAGCCCTGTTGGAATGCATTGTACCAACAATCTTTCAATTCATGGCCTTTCCTTCCACAAATTAAGCAGACCTTTTGCTGTTTGTTCCCTTGTTGATTTTTCTGCTTTGGGGCTTGTTTTGAAGGCTTCATAGGTCTCATCCCCTTTTGATCTAAAGCAACAACATGTTCTTCTTCTTCCTCTTTCTTTGTGTGCATGGATTCTTCTTGTTGCAACATATTAACCAACTTTTAAAATGTTCGTGTCGACTTGTGACGTTCAAAGTAGTCACAAAGATCTTGTAGGCGGGGTGCAATGCTCACAAGACTATTGGTATAAGGGAGTCATTTGTTACTTCCATTTCCAATGCTTGGAGTGAGGCCCGTAGTGCTACAACTCGCCATAAAAAGCCTTCAACTTTTTCCCTTGCCTTCAACTTGGAGATGGTGAAGTTGACTCTGTAGGTGGAGGATTGTATTTTGATTTTTGGCCTCATAAATAGTTTTGAGCTTGTCCCAAGCATCTTTAGCAATTTTAGCATCGTGGATATGGGGTTGTATATAACTCGATACCCCAAATATGATATCAACTTTGCCTTTTGGTTGGTTTTCTCAAACTTCCATTCTTGGTTAGCATTAGTAGCATGTTGGGTGTATGTGCCTTCAACAACACGCCATATCTTCTCAAATTTTAGGTGAATTTTCACCTCGATGTGAAGTCAGGTTCGGTAGAAAGAACTTTGGTCCAATTGTTGCCATTTGAAACAAATTTGTCTATGAGAGATGGATTGATTCCTTCCAAATAGGTTTCCTTTCTATATACCATCGATCCGATATACCAAACATCTTTATATACGCACCCTTTCTATATAATACCCAGTACGTGGAAGAAGCTTGTTCTTTCTATATACCGACATGACACGAAAGAGACATTAACACACGTGAAAATAGAGTGGTACGTAGACAATACATGAAAGATATTCATCCTATCTTGACATCTTGCTAAGAAGGAAATCCTTGTATGTAGTTGTAACTTTTGTATATACTTGAATTTTCTAATTGTTAGGATTTATGTCCTATGATAGTGGCGAATGGGTAATAGAGGGATGGTTTAGTGATTTTTTGAATTTTTTTCCTTATTTCTCCTTGATGATTTATAGGGATGATGCCACAGCACAACTTTGTTGCAACTATATTGTAATGTCCCCTTTTCCAACTTGAGAGCATGATTTTGGACTTCTTGCCATTCCCTTTTCCATGGCAACAAAGTGGAATGAGCTGGAAAAGGAAGTGAACTCTCATTGCACTTTTATTTTCTAATTTTTAATGTTTCTTTTTAGTATGTTCTTCTTTTTTAGCAGGTCGATGGCTTTGGTGCATTTTAAAAACAACTTAAAAGATTAAATAAGCTTTATAAGGGGTCGGCCTTGCCTTTTTGGCCTTTGGCGCCAAGTTGGGGATATAAAAGGAGTTGAAGGACTTCATTTGCAGCATCTACTTTTGGCGCATTTTATCTAAATTGGACTTTTGGGCTGTTGCTCATTGTTCTCTCCACTCTTGGGCGAAAATCCAAGTGTGTGGCTCTTTCCAAGAAGGAATGAAAACCCTTCTTGTGGCTGGTTGGGGGACGAAAACCCTCCATCCTTGATTGGTTTGAAGGCATATTGCAGATTTGGGCATTAAAGGAGAAGAGAAGTCATTTTCATATTTTTACATGCATTGTTGAGCCTCTCCTAGTTGGAGCGACTTGCACTAGTGTGTTATTTGGTGCCTTCTAGGGCACATATCTGATATTTTCTTTCATATTCAAATTTGTCATTATTTGTAAGGCCGGAATCAATAATTCTTTGTGGAGTTTGGGGTTTGTAAACCCTCATTTCATAATTTTTATTGGAGCTGTACTTCGCTGATTATAATTAATTTCCAGCAGTGTTTTTCTATCAAATTTCATATTGAAAAGTGGTTTGGTTGATGCCTAAAATACTTATTTATATTTTGGCAAAGTTATTTGAGGAGTTTCAAGTGTTTTTCATCCATTTTTGTACTGCTGTTCTGAAAATCTGATCGCTGATCTGAACTGGGTTTAATTTTCAGTTTGTTGGTCTGAAAATCAGATTTGATATTATTGGGATTTGTGCTAATTCCTTGTTCTTTAGTTTTTGTCCCAAAAAGGGACATTACATATATCAAGTGTTAGATGCAGTAGTTTAAGTGCTACGACATTACCCATAAACATGAATCGAGGCACCGTATGTACCAAATGTTGCTATTGTGCAAAATGCACGGTTTTAGAGATTCTGAACTTAGCTTATCTGCTTGTTTTATGCTTTATAAAACTCACAAAAATACTAAAAATATTTTTTTATGATGAATTAAAGTAAAAATATTTAGACAACTTGTTTAGACTATTGCAAAATTTGTGGCAAATTTTTAGCTCCTAGGCATGCACGGTTTTGTAAAAATGAATTAAATGAGGTTTCAAGGGTTTTTAAAGGCAACAATTTAAATTTTAACTATAGTTTTGTATTTTAAAAACTATAAGGGCTGTAAAAATTCCTAAAAGGGTTTTTAAGCCTTGAATTCAGGCATGCTCACAAAATTTCAAGGTCGAAGTCTTCGGCTTGTCCAATACGGAGTCAATTGTAATTTTAGGGTAAAATATGGAAAAATAAAAAACAGGAGTTCTTGGAGGTCTTTTTCAAAAAGTCTTTTTTATGTGGTAGAGGAACATGAAACAAACAATTTGGCCAAGTTTTAGTGTCCGAGTCCTCTTGGTTTGGTGGATAGGCAATTAATTGCGTTTTTCCGGGTAAGGCTGAAGCAAATTTTTAATTTTGCAAGTTTAATTGACTCAAAAATATGAAATCTGCCATAGTTTTGCATGGAAAATTAAAAACATTGATTTAAAATGTGATAACTAAATTTATCCAATGAGAAGTGACCCGTAGGTGCAAATTTGAAAGCTTTGCAATGATGCTTGCTCTCAGCTAGGCGCTCCTACTGAGGCGTGGATGACTGGTTTTTGCTTATTTGTTTTCTTTTGGACTGAATTTTTAGCACCTCCTTTCTCTAGATGGTTGGAATTCTACAAAGAGACAATGGCACTTCTATTTTGGACGCCAAATTTGAGTCATGCCTCCTTATCTCTCCTGATCAACCTCGCTCTAATCTTGCCTGCCCTGATACCAAATGATAACAAAATAAAATTATGCAAAAGCAAGGAACCACCTTCTCATTGATATCAAGATTTATTTTAACAAAATAATATGCTCATAATAGTTGTTAAATAGGAGAGCAATCTTAACAAATAATCTACCCAACTCCCTATTCCTATTCTATGCTCACGGGAGTTTCAACTTACTCCAACAATAGCCAACAACCCATAATCTACATGATTTGTTTGTCAAACAATATCACTTACATTATTAACAATGATGAATTAATAAACTAATTTTATTTATTCTAACAGATGCATTCAATGGAGACGAGTCATACTGCTGATCGACTCATGTAGCACACATAATTTCGTTCATTCTAAACTTGCTCCAGCAATGGGTTTACATATGTGTGCATGTCCTACTTTTCAGGTTAGCATTGCAGATGAGACTAATTATAATGTGGCTTGTAAGGAGTATGCTGAGGACGTGAATCCCAGGATGGGATCTTATTCAATGACATCTGATTTTTATAGGATACCTCTGGGTGTTGCTGACGTGATCATGGACTTGGTGAAATCTGCACGGAATTTCAAGAGTTGTACAAGAAGATAAAGAACATGAAATAAGAGGGTTTCAGCCACCTAAATACTTATCATATCAGCCGATAAAATGCAAAAGCAGATTAGTCAAAGCAACTCTGGCTATATTATCAATTGTAACAGTTTGAAGGGATAACATACTTTAGCTAGTTCATAAAAACTAGCATATATCCAGCCAGCACAACAGATATTACAGCAGTACCAAGTGTGTTTGGTGACCTTCCTACAGGTCTTCCACTTGGTAAGGGTCAAGAGCATGCCATATATCTGGAAAAGGGCGTAAAACCCATAATGATTTCCCTTTAGTGGCACCCTTAGTTGTTTGAGGATGAAATTGAAAAGATGGTACAAGAACTACTTGCCATGGGGCACTTTGTTCCAAGAAAGGGCCCATTTTCTGCACCAGTGGTATTGTTTAGGAAGAAATATGCGTCTTTTCACACATGCCTTGATTATCGTGCTATAAATAAGAATGTCATAAAAACCGATTTCCTATTCCTAGAGTGAAAAAGCCGATTGAAGAGTTGCTTGGAGACACTGTCTTCTTGAAAATTGATTCGAGATCAGGCTACCATCAGGTTAGGATGAGACCCAAGGATACAGAAAAACGGTGTTTAGGACACACCATGGCCACTATGAAACTCGGGTCATGTCTTTCAATCTCACAAATGCTCCAGCAACTTTCCAGATTACCATGAATAAGCTATTTCATTCTTACCTCAAGGAGTTTGTTTTTCGTATTTTTAATGATATCCTACTTTCTGGCAAGAATTTGCAGTACTTACCCACCTTGAGATTGTTCTGAATAGCATGAGGATTAATAGTGTATTTGCAAAAGGAAGCGTGTTTTTGCTGCACCTGAACTACTATATTTGGAACATATTATTTCTGAAGATGGAATCAAATTAGGTGAATCCAAGATTCAGGTAATTCTGGAATGGCTAGAACTAAAGACACTCCCTCAGCCAAGAAAATTTCTAGGATTATGAATTTATGCCATTATTATCGATGTTTTATCACTGGAATTTCTCAATTGGCTGCTCCTCCTACAGATTTGACCAAAAAACATAGACTTGAAAGGTCAAATTCAGCTACAAAATCTGCCATGAACATCAATGAAATACTGTGCACTAATCCCATCTTGGGGATTCCATATTTCTCGTTTCCATTCATTGTTGAATGCAATGTGCCTGGATGGAGACTTAGAGTAGTTTTGATGCAGCAGGGCAGGCCCATTGCTTTCTAGAGCCACAATCTAAAGGACAGCGAGAAGTGGTTATTATTTTTGATAGGGAGATGCTAGCAGTAATCCGTGTGCTGTCTAAGTTCAAACAACATCTAGTTTGTGGCAAATTCATTATTAAGACCGACTATAATACCCTGAAGTACTTTTTATCACAACATGATCTCAATGAGCAGAAATCGAAGTGGGTGAGCAAGTTGCCATCATATGATTTTGATATTCAGTATTGCAAAGGTAACAAAAATGTCGTACCCGACACGTTATCCGAAGTAATGAAATTCCTAGAATTCAGACTATTTCAGTAGCTGCTAAAACTTGAAAACATGATATTACAGTAGAGTATGCCTACGATGATGAGTTGGCAGCATAATTGGAAGATCGGCAGGCAGCTAGGGGCAAGGACAGCAATGGGCTCATTCATCACCAAGAACGAGTGGTTTTTGAGTCCCAAATCTAAAATTTCAATGAAGGTGCTTGAAAGTCATTCTTCTCCAGCATCTGGGTACACCTTCAAATGGAAACGGTTGAATAATGATATCTGCAACTCTGTAGTAGCTTGTGAGGAATGCCTAAGAAACAAGGTGGAAACATTTAAAAATCCAGGTCTACTTCATCCATTATCCATCCCCATTGAGAAATGAGAGTTTATCAGTATGGAATTTATCACCACTCTCCCTAAAGCAAGTAGTAAAGATGGCTCCTGGTGGTTGTTGATTGATTAACCGATTATACTCACTTCATTCCTATTTATAACACTTACAAATCCCTTCAAATTGTAGTGGTGTCTACGAAAAACATTTATAAACTGCACAGGCTTCTCAAAACAATATATAGTGACTGGGGTCCAAGTCTCACTCGCAAATTTTGGAAGGAACTTTTTGAGCTGATTGGTACCACTTTCTCTTTCAGTAGTTGCTACCACACTCATATTTATGTGAAAATAGAATTGTGACTAAGATCTTGTAGGATTATTTGCAGAACTACGCGACAGATTTACAGATGACATGGCTTAAGTGGTTGCACCTAGTAGAAATTTGTGATAATATCACTCATCACATGTCAATCACTCCATTCATGGCTATGCATGGGTATTATCCACCTTCATTGCTGAATTGGGGTATTCGGGACTGGGGACACCAAAGTACCAGCAGTTCGATGTTTCATTACAGATTGTCAACAATTCTTACACTTTCTAAAAGATAAATCTTAAAACAGCTTAAGATGGGATGGAATCACATGCAAATCAGCACCGGTTGGAAATGGAATTTGCTATTGGAGATCAAATTTTCCTTTGGTCGCAGCATTATAAACAAACCACTCTCAAGAAGGCAGCATCAGAAAAACTATCTCCCAGGTATTATGGTCCATTTTGTAATTGTCAGCAAGTTGGAGTGGTATTTTATAAGTACAGTTACTTGTGAGTACCAAGGTACATAACACCTTCCATGTCTCTAATTTAAAAAATACATTTGGTCAATATTTGAGAGTTTCAGACATTGGCTCCTCTTGACGAGGGAGGAGGTTGATTCTAATACTTCTAACAGATTTGGATATTTTGTTAAACCCTAGGGCAGCAGTATTAAAAATCTAACTTTTATAACAGCAGTGATAATCTGATTTTTTAATATAAAAACAGCAAACCATAATGCATAAAAATCAGTCTTTTATTTATTGAATATGAACCAACTACAATAAAAATACCAGTGTCTTAATACAATTGTTTGGAGCTGAATTGGCGGAACACTTGCACCTTGAATTGTCACTACAACCCCTGAAATGGAATTGCCCAGCTGAGAAGTGAGGGATTTTGTCCTCAAATTTGTGTGTAAAGGAGGGTTTTCGTCCTCTATTACGGAAGCAAAAGCGGAAGCTACTTGTAGACAAAGAAAATAATTGATGAATTTCAAGATGTCCCTAACAATAAACCCCAAATCTGCCTTTATAAGCTTCAATCCTTCTCCAAAGTGGGTGCCCCCTTCTGGAAATACATGCATGCTCCATAAACAATTAAAAATAATATAATTCCTCCCCCATGTTGGCGCCCCATCCTAAAAATAGGATTAAACAAATTTAAAAACACTTTATCCACCTCCCATCCTAAAATTAGGACTTGGTACTCATGCACCTTCTCTAACTTTGGCGCCCCCTTTATTTATTTATTTATTAATTCTAACTCTGGCGCCCAATAATAGAAGTCAACCTTCTATTATTATTTTATTCTATTAATGCTTTTGGATTAAAATATAATTCAAGTGTCCTTTTTCCAATTAAAATATAAAAATATCCTTGGACCACTTAAATTAATTTATTTTCTCTTTTAATTTCCCCTTAGCCTACGGAAAATAATAAAAATAGGCTTTAGGTATTCATAATTAATTAATTAATTGGAAAAGGGACATTACAATCTTCCACCCTTCCCAAAATTGCTTGCCCTCAAGCAATGCCATTCCAATTCTCTCATTTTGAACCGCCCTGCAAATACCGGGATCCCAAATCCATCTTGGGAATTTGCAATTCCCAAACCTTGAAGTTGTTGGCTTTGTTGCACCTCTCTGATATGATTAGGAAACCATGCACTAGGTGAAGCTCTTTCAATAACCTCAATAAAAGAGTCCAGAGTAGTGGAATCATGCATCAATTGGGATCTGGAAAGTGTGTTAGCAGCAATAGTAATACCCTCCATTCTGCTGGTTGAAACTGATGTTGTAACTGTTAGTGATCCCATGGATTACCACCTCTTTCCCATCTAACTTAAACTTCAGCTCCATATTATGAAAGTTTTGGATGAATTCCCCAACGAATGCAACCATTGCACTCCTAGCACTAGGTTAGTCTCTTTCAAACCAACAACATAAAAATCATCACTCATTGATGGTCATCCAATGTGAAGCTAAGTTGTTCAACCTTTTTCTGGCAAGGTATGGTAAAACCATCAACTACAATGACGTTGAAACTGTTACATCATTTGTCTCCAAACCTCTCCTATTCACCAATCCTTCATCTATAAAATTGTGGGTTGCCCCACTATCAATCAACACTATAATGTTTTGCCCAAGAAGGACTCCACTAACCCTAAAGGGTTGATATTGTAGTATACTGTAAGTGTGGCAAGAGTGCTTCCTACAACCTTTGGTTCTTCTTCTGAATCTTCATCGATATCACTTCTATGTAATGCACTGTCCCTTTGGAAGACACCTATGACCCGGTCCCCATGGATCCCTGCAAGTGAAGCATAGTTTCTTCCGCTTGAGTTCATTTCGAGTCTCATCCCCCTTTGTCCGTATCTACTCAATAGGTGCTGCCCTTGGCTGCCCCATAGAAGATGTTTTTGGCTGCTCGGAAGGTATTGTCCTTAGCTGCCCCAAAGGTGTTGTTTTTGCTGCTCAAAAAATGTAGTTCTTTGCTGTCCTATAGGCAGAAATTTCCCTTTAGGGCTGCTATTTCCAAATCCAAAGCCTTTTTGATGGCTCCTTGTAGAGAAGGTAGGGCTGAAAGCTTTCACTAAACCCCTAAGAGATTCAATTAACCCTTCCATGAACAAAACAACTAATCTCTCTCTGTCACATCAGGTACCATCATAAAAGCTTTGAAATTCAGCTACATAGTCACTTACTGAATGTAGTTGTTTGAGTTGAGCTAATTCCCGAGAAATGAATTTCTGGATCCACTCTGTCAAATCTCTCTATCAACTATGTCACTGAAATCGCCATATGAGTGGATGAGATTGTGTCCTTGTGTGATTAGCCCATGGTACCACCACTCATGTGCTATACCTTCTAGATGAAGGGTTGCAAATTTGATGGCTTCCTCTTCCATCATTGGCCTGAGTGATAAGAAGGTATCCAACTTTTGTATCCATGCACGAGTTGTACTCTTGCTAGAGCCGTCAAAAGTAGGAGTGACAACTTCCTAATACTGCTATTTAGGTCTCTCGATTAGCTTGTGGTCTAGGATCAGCTCTTGGTCCACTCTGCTTTTTTCTTCAGATTGATGAAATTAGTGAGCGATATAGCCTCTCTAATCTCACTGGAAGTACCTGTACTCCTCATAGTTGGCAGCAATATCATCTACTATAGATGGTTGAGTTTCTACCTCTAGAACCGCTCCTCCTCCATGAAGGAAATTAGGTTATAAGGGCCTAACAATAAATCCGTGGTGATTGTCCTTTGAGTGTGTTGGTTATTGTTCACCCCTGAAGAAGCTTCCCTCACCGTTTGGAGCCCTTTGCACATTCATGTTCTGCATAACTTGGATCAACTGACCCATCATATCAACTAATTGTTCTTGTCCTGCCCTTGAACAAGCCTATCGAAACATACATCTTCTGGGTCCCTGTTTCCATGACTTTTTGTTTGTTCTTTGTAGTTTTCTTTTCTCCCTTTGTTGGTACCTAACTTCTCTGTCACTACCCTACATGAAATTCAAAGCTACAATTTTTTTTTGTAGCTTTTTTTTTTTTTAATTCCCTTCCACAAGTTGGGAGGAAATTTGCTCGATACCACTATAATATCCCTGAAAATAATTTCTAACAGATCTAGATATTTTGTTAAACCCTAGGGCACTATATTAAAAATCTAACTTTTATAACAACGATAATTTGATTTTTAATATAAAAACAACGAACCATAATGCATAAAAATCAGTCTTTTATTTATTGAATATGAACCAACTACAATAAAAATACCAGTGTCTTAATACAATTGTTTGGAGCTGAACTGGCGGAACACTTGCACCTTGAATTGTCATTGCAACCCCTAAAATGGAATTGCCCAGCTGAGAAGTGAGGGATTCCATCCTCAAATCTGTATGTAAATGAGGGATTTTGTCCTCTATTTTGAAGTAGCAGAAGCTGAAGCTACTTGCAGACAAAGAAAATAATTGATGAATTTCCAAGATGTCCCCATAATAAACCCCAAATCTGCCTTTATAAGCTTCAATCCTTCTCCAAAGTGGGCGCCCCCTTTTAGAAATACATGCATGCTCCATAAACAATTAAAATAATATAATTCCTCCCCATGTTGGCACCTCCATCCTAAAAATAGATTAAACAAATTTAAAAACACTTTATCCACCTCCATCCTAAAATTAGGACTTTGGTACTCATGCAGCCTTCTTTAACTTTGGCACCCCTTTATTTATTTATTTATCAATTCTAACTTTGGCGCCCAATAATAGAAGTCAACCTTTTATTATTATTTTAATAATACTTTTTGATTAAAGTATAATTCCTTTTTATAAAATATAAAAATTTATTCTAAGAAAAGATAAAAAGAATAAAAGGATATTAGAGATAATATTCATGCAATTAAAGGGATAAAGATATAGTTTGTTCTAGTTTGGTTGGTTGCTTTGTTAAGAGATAAGGTAAAATCTATTTTACATAATTAGAACAAATAAAGGCATTCAAGGCTATAAGATGGTTTTGCTATAGGAATTTTCAGATTGATTTGTGAGTAAGCAAAGATTAGTTATTTTTAGATTACTTTGTGATAAAGCAAAGGTGAGTTTAAGAAAAAAAGTCCTTGCTTATAAATATGGTGGGACATATTGTAATAAGAACATAGTTATCTGGAATGAAATTATGGTTGTCTTTAAAATTGGAAGTGGCTCATTTGCAAGCTTGAACTGCTCTGTTTATTGGTTGTAATCAGAGCAGAGTTTTATTATTCATGTTAAGAAAAAGTTCCTGTTTGGATTCTCTCCCCTCCTTTTGGCTCTTCTTCTCTCTCTTCTACACTGTATTCCCCATGTCCCCCGGCTCTGGGGTCGTGGGTCGTGCACGCTTCTGTGGTGGCACTTCTTGGCCATTGGCCCTCGCTTCATTTCTCTCTTCTCTTTCTGTCTTTCTGTTCTTGTTTTCTTGTGGAAACCCGTCTTGGTTTCCCGGCTGGTTTCTGGTCCCTTTGTATGGTGCAGTCCCTTTGACCTACTTTTGTGGTCACCTGTTGGACATTTAATATGGATCTTATCTTATCTTATTACTTAAAACTGTTTCCATTCACATCTCATAAATTTCTGTTTTGAAATTTCCTAGGCAGATTTTTGTTCTTGAATTTTATTACTTTCAGTCCAGATTTTCTGGGTTCATAACATTTGCCCACCTGTTCTACATAGGATTGTTCAGTCTTTGCTTAAACTGATTTTGAGATTTTCAAAGATGGTAAATGTTTTGTCTTTAGCAAGGAACTTGTTTAGGCCTTTCAACAGCAATGTAATTGTAAACTACATTTAAAAATTTAAACATTAATCTTGAAAATAACAGTCATCAAATGAATTTTGTGCTTGTACCAGAAAAATTGTAATAGCCATGAAAATATCTATCTCTACACTGTCTTCATTACATCCGTGTAGTTTAACACAATACCCCCAAGGCTTAGTTCCTGTCAAGTATCATTAGACTGACAGTACTTATTATGGCTGAATTGGGCCAAAGTACTCATGATGGAAGTAGGTGTAGAAGCAACACAGGAATTTATCATCTAAATGTCTTGCTTGCCAAAGAAAAACTAAACTTTCAAGCCTAGTTTTCAGGAGCATTTTATTAGGGGTGTCTAGAATTACATTTGTTCTCTAGTAAGGGGAAAGAAGGAAAGAACCATGTGTGGATTGTGCAATTGATGGCAGTCCCTTAGGGGTGCAAGTTGCAGTCCCTGAGCTGGGATCACAACGGAGGAGTAAAGAAATATAAGTGTAAGAGGGGGCTCTCGTTTTAAGCCATCTAAATATGATATTTACATGGTAATACTGTTGGTTGCACATTTTTCTATGATTTGAACAACATTATCTCAACTATCTTCTTCAATTGTCTCTTTGAATAGGCCCATCAAATATTTATGATCCTTCATCCTCCTTGTAGTGCACATTTCAGAAATATAATCTGCTGATAACCAAGATATTATTGGGAGGTTTTTGGTTGATATCTCTCCAACCATCTGAAACAATGGACAACCCAGAATCACTTGAAGTTTCTCTAATCTTGAAGTCTAAATGTGATTTTTTCATATGTTAACAAAATTATTATTCTCATCTGCTCATAACTTGGGAGGGTGTATCCTTCTGCTGCATCGTTTACCAGATTATGCACAATCTTCTTTCTATCAGGTGACCTGCATGCATTAAATTCTATAGCATTGGAAAATAAAAAAATGGTCAATGGACGCATTAATACTTGTTCAGCTTTTAGCATCCTAAAGATGGTCAAGTGGGGTAAAACCCTGGTGTACATGTAGATATACATTCAGATTGAACCCTTGGTGAATTGGCTAGCAGCAAGAGTGGCTTCCTTTTCCCTACAAGTAGATGAACTCTCCAGTGTTTCTGTACATGCTTTTATCTGATCGGTAGTAATTCCATGTTTACAGATTACAAGAAAAATCTGATAGAATGTGCTCAGGATTCGGAACAATGAAATTTATAACCATTAATCAGCCACAGCAATTCCAAACTGAACGGCTGCACACTAGGGCTGAAAAATTGTAAAAAGTATCATTTCACAGTCTGCGTAGGCAGATATGTAGATTTTTAGGATTATAACAATGAAAATCACATTTAGGGAATCAAAAGTGCAAGCAGCTGGTTCTCAAAATCAGCTCCTACAGTCATCCATTGGAACTTATGCAGCGAAAAACAGGCAATCTATGATCTGGATATTCTTTTGAAACAGGGCTGCTATTGTATGTTGACATTTATGATGTTAAAGAAGAATTGCAATCCTACGTTTATGACCTAAATTCTGAGTATGATGAGGTATTTAGACAATAATATTATGTTTTGAGTCATTTAATAGGAATCCTTTGAGGCAGCCTGCTGGTCACTCACTTGATGCTGTCCAGCCACCATATGGCTTGTTGACACCATTCATACAGGTTGCTAACAGCATCCATATGACATGCTGATGCTATCAACAATGTTACATCACTCAAGGTCGTCAGTATTATGTTTTAAACCCATACATTTCCTCTGTTGTTTTCAAATGTCATTGTTGAAAAGCTCTCAACCTTTACTTACCAAAAATGCAAGCAATTTTAATCCCCTATGTGTCAATATGATCTCTTTTAACCAAGGTGGCCCTTTAATTCCTCCATATTGCTCATTACCGATATTAGGAGCTTCTATACATATGTAATTAAATTGTGTGTAAGACGATTCTAATCATAGTTACCATGTTCTTATGAACTTAGTGAAAATTCGGTTCGAACCGTACTTTTTGGTCTGACCGAACTTACTGAACAAGTTCAGTCAAACATTATTGTTATTATTATTATTTAATTAAAAATTAAAGCATGTAAATTAAAAGAACTTCAACACAAAACAAAAACAAAACAAGAAACACTAATACCTAAGCACGTAAAGGAAAAACTCCGTAGCTAATATATTTGTTGGTTTTTCTTTTCAAATATCATCATATATGTATAGTATTTATTATTTATATATATTTTATATTTGTAAATTTTTTAAACCGAACCGAACTTTGAAAATTTCGTACTTCCGAACATTTTTCCCCTCTCGAACTATCTGAACTTTTCGAACATGGTAACTATGCTTCTAATACACAGAATTCCAGGCTGTAACAACTCCACTCATTGATGGGTCTTGAGGACTATTGTTTGACATTTTCTGAAGTTGTCATCCTTTAACCTTCTGTGATATTTGTTTTGTATTTGCCTCATTAAAGCCACTATGTGCTTATTGGTCTAACCTTTGCCACATACGAAACTCTGGGATTGCTTGTCTGACCTTTGCCTCATATTAGGAAGTAAGCACACTGTTGGTTTTCTTCACCTTGTCAAGAGAGAAATAGTCCCAACTATAGCTGGAATATATGTTTTGAATTGCATTTACTTTGCGTGGTTTTGACCTTTTCCCATGTTCGCATGTTGGAATGCCTCTGTCAAGATTTACTAGCAGTTAAATTATCTTGTTAGGTATTTGTCTGTTGATATCAACATCTGTGTCAACGCTAACAACTGAATCATGAAACTCTTTTGATCGAATTCGGGCTGTAACAACTGAAATCATTGATTGGTCTTGAATTGTTTGACTTTTGCTGAAGTTGTCAGTTTCAACTTTCTGTGACATTTGTTTTGTATTTGCCTCATTAAAGACACTATGTGCTTGTTGGTCTGACCTTTGCCACATGCCAAACACTAGGATTGTTTGTCTGACCTTTGCCTTATTTAGGAAGTATGCTGAGTGTTGGTTTTCTTCACTTCGTCAAGATAGAAATAATCCCAAATGATAGTTGGCATTTATGCTTTGAATTGCATTTACTCTGAGTGATTTTGTCCTCTTATCATGTTGGCATGTTGGAATGCCTTCATCAAGATTTCCTACCAGTTACATTATCCTGTTAGGTATTGTCTGTTCATATTGACGTCTGTCTTAAGGCTAACAACTGAATCATGGAATTCTTTTGAGCATAAGTAGGACTACGTGCTGTTCCACAGAATGATATCCTTCTAGTTTATTTGTTTGCATGTAAATGTTCTTAGTACTATAGGCATAATCACCTCCAATTAGATGTGTTAACTTCATGATTTCATGGCAAACATTAGTGTTACACAACTTAGAATAACCTTTGCTTTGCTTATTTATGTTTAAATTAAACTTGTCATGATTGGATTCTTCTCGTTGTATTTGGTTCTTCACTAGTTGTATACATAGAATCCTGTGCTTGCCTCTTTCCAGGAGTAGCACAGTCTGGTTCCAAAAAGTTAAGCAAGTCAATTGTCTCTACAGACTGGTATGAAGAGGTTAGGAAAAGGATCCATCTTAACATGGATCTGCTATATACTGAGAGGGATCCAAAAGATTCAAAGTGGCAATCTGACCTTAAGTTTAAGAACATATTTCTTTTGGATACCTTTCGGCATTTATCAGATCCATGTTAAGATGGATCTGTGCTAGTATGTATATTTTGCATTTTTCCAAACTTTTTCTTCAACTTCTTCACACTTATTTGTATACATAACCATTCAAACTTATCCCCTGATTTAACCCACTGAACCTGTTAACTAGGCATGCTTCTGATTATTGCGCCTTAGGCACTCTTGGTAGGCTTGTACGCCATCTAATATTCTCATCAGAAAGTGTAAAATGACCATTACAATAGTATTGTGTTGTTCGTATTATTTTCTTTCTATTCTTGATTTCCTTGTTTTTCTTGGCATTTCCATTATTTTCCCAACTTTTTGTATATACATAACCATTCAAACTTATCCCCTGATTCAACCCACCGAACCTGTTAACTAGGCATGCTTCTGATTATTGTGCCTTAGGCACTCTTGGTAGGCTTGTACGCCATCTAATTTTCTCATCAGAAAGTGTAAAATGACCATTTCAATAGTATCGTGTTGCTGGTAATATTTGCTTTCTATTCTTCATTTCCTTGTTTTTCAGGGCATTTTCTTTGGTCTTACTAGAGTTGAGAATTTTGTTGGTACTTAATTTCATTTTATATCAGGGGTAAGAGAAAATCCACCGACTGACAAATGTGCAAATCAGTGAGTTACTTGCACAGTTCTTTGTATCTTCACCTGTAAGGTACATAAGCCGTGCTAAGCTATTACATTTACTGTTTCATCAAAACTTTTTTTCTTTGGTATGTCTTTCCTGCTCAAGGACTAATAATTTTCCTGTTAGTTTGAAATTTCATCCTTTGCTCTTCTGATCATTTTTATTATTTTGAATTTTCCCTTCCATTACATTTTTTTTATTTTATTCCTCGCTGTTCTGTAATTATATTTCACATTATATAATATGCTAGTTTGTTGCAAGTATCTTGACATGTTTGAACTTTGAATTATAATTATTCTTAGTCCATTGCTGGTATATGCCATGAATACATTCAACTAACATTGATTGATCGAGTAGAAAGTACTTACCATTTTTGGTCAGTGAAGGTCTCTTTTATGGAGTGGCATATACTGTTTCCTTTTGCCACTCATACTGAGACTTTTAGTTATTTTGTATGCAGGATGATGGAGCATGGCTTGTTGCCTCTGGATGCAGCAAAAAGGCATATGAAATGAGGCAAAAGAAGCAGCAGCAACAAAGAACTGGAACGCCAATCAAATCTCCATCTGTCCCAGAAAAGAAATATTCATCTGTCTCAGAAAAGAAGAGATCTTTTAATGGTGATTCAAAAGGGAATACAAGTTCTATGAAGAAAATTCTATCTTATGGACGACGATGACGACTTTATTACAAAACCTGCCAAGAAAAAGGTTTGTTAAAATCAAGTTTACTTTGTATTTTTATGGGGGATGGTAAATAAGGACTCATTGTTCAGGAGGTGGCCTCCCTCAGCTTGCATTGTCTTGTTGAAACAGCTGCATTAACATTGGGTTGCATCTGCCGGGTTGTAACCTAAAACATTATCGCAAGCATTTCTACTGGGCATGTTGATGCAAGTCTTTCTGTAACCAACAGACATTTATTCTCATGGGCCCTCTCCGTTCCACATTGAATTAGTTTGATTTGCAAGAAATGTTGCAAATCTCACGTCAGCATTATACTCTGGGCATGTATTCTGGTCATAATTGTTTGTAGGAGATAATATCTGAAAACCAAATAGTTGATTTATTTCCAAATAATTTATTAGCTGTAAAATATTTTAAATGCCGATATCAACATCATGAAAGGATATGATCCCTAGAATACAAGCCTTTATAGAGATTGTTTTCCTTGGGCAAACTTTTAAGTTTCAGAGGTTATTAATTATGATCTTTGCAATTAGCAAGAAAATTAAAATCAGAATCTGGAAGGCTCTGCATGTAAGGAAAATTGAAACACTAATTTACTAAGTTACCGAAACGTTTTGGATATGGGAGCGGGAGCGGGGTATCCGATACGCGGAAACGGCAAATTTTTTTGACCCCGGATACGGCGTAGGATACGGCAGTACAAAAACTATATAAAAATTAAAAAATATATAAATTTCAGCCTTCTAAATAGGAATTTAATTATTAACCACATATTATGCATATGAAAGACAAGATAAAAGACAAGTTATAAGCTAAATAAGTGAATAACCACAACAAACAAGCTAGGATACCGATAAAATTTAGAAACTTAAAAGCTTAAAAGTTAAATTAAAATTTAAAATACTTAAATCGAACACAATGTGAATGTCATGAATCTCATGATATATTAAATTCAATCATAGATCAATATTCAAAGCTCAAACTATCTTTCATTGTCAATATTCATCATATTCCTCTTCATCAAGAGGATCAAAACCAACTACATCATCATCATTATGTGGTTCATTAGAACCACATGGGCTCGAACCACTCGCACTAGGGCCACTGCCAGTTGCACCCCCTTGTGCATGTAGGTCTCGTGGTGCCACAGAACTCCTCTCATCATCATATGCTCCATGGTGGGAAATGGAAGCATCCAAGTCAACTATCTCTGGATCAATGTCCCAATGTTTTGTTGACCCTTCCTTGTACTCCGGTTGCTTGTGGGATAAAAGGCGCAAGTTGGAATGTATGTATACCAAATCTTCAGCCCTTTTAGCCCCCAACCTGTTGCGTTTCTGTGAGTGGATGAAATTATACGTACTCCAGTTGCGCTCAGAGGAAGATGAACTTGCAACCTATTAAGGCAACCCAAACTTCAAAGTCAATGCAAAGTTCAACTTCAGATTTAAACACTCAAACTTAAATTTTAAAAAACTAAAAGAAAAGAGAATAAAAAAATTAAAAACTTACTTGTGCCAAGACCTTGATTGCAAGAGGTTGCAAGTAAACCGATGAAGTACCATGGAGGTACCACCACATATGTAGCATCCATCTTGTATTTGCTCCGAAGAGCGAGAAGGCTATGACCCGTTTCTGCTATGAAATTGCCAAACTCTACCATAACCTGGTCTTGGGCCTCAGGATTAGGGAAGAGCCTAGCCAATGCCACCATATATCCCTCACTGACTTCCGCATCCTTATATGGTGCTACCCTCCCTGGCAAGGAAAGGATCTCTGTGCTATAAAATCTAGGAGTCAATGCAAAAGTTAGTAGATGTAATGGGGTGGTCATTTTGTTCCACCGCTCAATGAGGATTGACTTCACTTGTTTGAAAAATATTTCATCGGGATCTTGTTCTTTTGCATTTATGACGGCTTTTATCTTCTCAATCATTGAGTTGATGCCGTCATATATCTCTCCTAGACATGGTTGATCCGTGTCAGTAAACCGGATCATGCTCATAATGGGCTCCGTAAAACTCAACAGATAACCCACTCTATCCCACCAAGGGTCCTCTAAGATCAGGTTCTTCACTTTTTGAGCCCCTTGAGTGTTTGATTGCCTCCATACAGACCAAAGATTGGATGTTACCATCCTCATGAGTGCCTCTCGCACCTTCACTAGTCGTCTCAAGACGATTGTGTGTGATGCAAACCGAGTCTCAGCAACCTAATAAGAACGAGGAACAAAAATTAAAAATAAAATTTAAATTATAAAATTGAAAGCTAAAAGAATACTAAAAAACTTATATTAAATTTTAAATTAAAAAGAAAGAAAGAAATAAAGCTTTTCCTTACCTTCAGTAGCTCCAACTGCGAGAATGATCTAAAAATGCCCTGTGACATGTGGTGGTTGGTGACAAACATTTGGATTTCTTCAGCTTCTGCATACACTTGCTGGATCCACTCTATTTTGTTTGCCATTTTCTTTAGCATTAAATTCAATGAATGCACAACACAAGGTGTCCAAAAAATATGCCCATACCGTGCCTCAACTAGCATCCCCGCAGCTTTGCAATTTTTGGCGTTGTCCGTTATCACTTGGACAACATTTTCAGGCCCCACTGCCTCAATGGACTCAAAGAGAATGTTGGCTATGAATTGGGCATCCTTCACTTGCCCCTCACAATCAACCACTTTCAAAAACATTGCCCCTTTAGGGCATACTGCAATCACATTGATTAAAGGGCGGTTTCTTGCATCTTTCCATCCATCAGAAACAATGGACACACCAGTTTTGGTCCATGAGTCCCTAATTGGTTGCAAGGAGGTTTCCACATATTTTTTTTGTCTATCCAAAAGGGTGGTGCGGATCTTCTCAAATCCTGGTGGTTTATACCCTTTTGGTGCCTCATTGATGGCTTTCACCATCTCATGCCAATAAGGTGATCTCACAACATTAAAAGAAAGCCCATTAGCATATACACACCTTGCAATGCATTCATCTGCAATCTCCCTGTTCTCATTCTGAAAGGCCTTTTCCAATGGCCCTTTTGTCTTACTTTTCTTTCGTGCAAGGGAAACATCCTCATCTGTGGAGATAGGAGCCACAAATGGATGTGGCATGGCCACAATTGGGGATCCACTAGGTGATGGAGCAACTGGAGGCCTTGCTGAACGAGATGAACCTCCTCTTTTGGCCAATGGATGACCCGCTCTCATAGCCACTTTAGCCTCTGCATCCTCCTGCTCTTTGATATATGCCAAAACATTTGCTTTTGGCACCCCAACATTATTCCTCCCCCTGCATACTCTTATACCATTACCCGTTATGGCACACAAGTGGCTTTTCACCCTACTGTAAGAGCCTTTGAATAGTCCATCACACTCATTGCATTTCCATTCAAAACAACCACCACCTGCAAGTTGTCGAACTATTGTTACGTGCCTCCATAACGGTGAATTTGGGTCAAAGTCTTTGGCCAAAGATTGCCCAGAAGAAGCAGAACTTGTTGCCATTGTAGAAATACCTACAAGGTTTAAAAAAAAAATTAAGCAAAGAAAACAATGGCATGCAATTGCATTGTGATTGAACAATGAAAATTAAAAAAATTAAATGGAAAGAGCAAAATAAAAATGAACATAAGCAAAAAAATGTAATGTGTGAAAGATTAAATAATAAAAAAAAATAGAGGAACAAGGCTAGAAATTAAAAAAAAACTTACCTTCACTTAGTAAACCACAAATCAAATCCTTCACAAATCCTCCTTTGCAGCTCCTCACACTCCTACAAGCTTAGCAATAGCTCCTCAAACCCTAGACAAGCACAATGCAATTTTGGAGAGCCACAATGTGAGTTTGTTTGCTTTATGTTTTGTTTGTGTGTTGTTCTTTTGTTTTATTGTTTAGAGGTAGCTTTTAGGTTTTAGATTAGAAGAATTTATAATTTTTTATTGTTGTGTGGCTTTAAAAACATAAAAAAATAAAAATAAAATTAAAAAAAAGTTTTTTTAACGTGGGAGCGGCCAGGGAGCGGGCGGGGGCTGCTGAAGAAACGCCGGCACAGGCACAGTCGTGCCCGGCGTTTCGCAGCCCCGCCCGCTCCTCGCCTGCTCCCATCGCGCTCCGCTCCCGCCGCTCCCGCTCCCGAGGCCTTCTAAGGCGTTTCCGGTAACATAGCTAATTTATTTAGTGCAACCGAGGAAAATACATAAGCTATTAACATTTTCATTCTGAATCTTTACCTTTGTTGTCGTAGTATTTAGCGAGGGCACGACATAAGGATATGCTTGAGTGGTATACTTATGTATACAAGGAATGCATTTCTTAGTGCAATGTGGTTGTTTTGAACATATTATATATGTCATACAATACATTGTTTTAGCTATTTCAGGGCTTACGACATAAATTTCCCAACCTTTATGTATACAAGGAATGCAAACAATGTTGTTTTGAACATATTATATATGTGGATTTTGGGCTATATCATGCTTACAAATTTCCCAACCTTTGTGCCAAATAGTTTGGATTCTACTAATGCGGTTGAGTTGTAGATGTTCGCATAGAACCGATGCAATGAAATTTCATGCCAACGTAAGAGGGTTAGAGAAGCTAAAACCATATCCCAACCTAAACCTTAAAGTGGGTACATATCTTATCAGTATCCATGTCAAGCCATAATCAGATCATGAACATATTATATATCCACAAATACTATGAAATGTTACTTCATATTCTTTCCATTATTTTTAAGGTCTCGTACATATATATTTCAAATACAAAACAATACTTTCATAGGTATGGTGAGATCTATTTTGTCCTTCCAAATGTTATATAACAATGCATTCACACATATCAAGTTGGAGTTATTATCATTGCAGGTAAAAGTTTTGGCATATAAACAAATGCTTTATTCATGTTCAAGCAATTTTTTTCCATGATAGTTCATCCCCACCTACAAATAAATTCTTTTAACAAAACCAGCAACAAAAAAGTGGCTTATGCTAAAGTTTGAGAGGTCCTAAGATCCCCATTTCTTTGAGGAGATCATGGCCTCCTCACAAAGTGAAAAAGGGCATCCCAAAATTCATATTTCAAATCTGCAATTATCCAAAAACAATCTAACCCAAGAAAAGATGATCTAAACAATTTAATATATTATCTAGCTTGTAGGACCATCTACGGACCATTTTTCCCCATAAAAAAGGAAAATTTATATTATTTAAGAATGACAAATCTACCGAGCGTTACATTTATTGTGGAGGAAATGGAGAATTGATTGTGGCATCTAAAAGAGAAGCCGCTGATTTGAAGGTTCACGAGAGCCTTATTGGGACCAAAAACATTGCAGATCTATATCCAAGAAATTCGGAATCCAAATGGATTTGTTGAGGTTCTCATAATGCCGAACAAGAGAGAAACCATGCTTTCTAAGGAGGCCCTAGTTCATGCAAAAAGTAACATTCCATAGTAGTCATGAAGCAATGATCACTTGCATTCAACTCTACAAAAGATGTGCCCAGTATGGTCTTGGTATGAATAAGACTTCCCTTACTATGCCATGGATATTGGTAGAAATCAACATTAGGAAAGGTTGGAGATGCCATCATAGGATGCATAACAACATCAAAGTTCACAATGGCACAAAGTCGTCAACTATGCATGAATCTGTGTCAACATAAACCTATAACCTCTCCCGGATATGGTGCCAGATCTCATTAGAACAGAATGAGAGCAGTCCATAGATAATGAAAATCTCTCTTTCAGGTGTAGATCTTGGTCAAAGTCTTCTCTTTGAAGCAATACTCATCAAGTACATTAGGGCTTTCCATAGGGTGCTCAAAATACCAAAGCCACGAGCACCAAAGAGGAGATATTGAAACAAGATCAAATCCATAGATCATGAGGATAAATTGTAGATAGCATATACTAGAAAAGGAAGTTAAACAACATATTTTGAAAGATTTAATCCCAATACATATAAATATGGTAACCATACATTCCAAACAAATCAAACAACAAACATAAGACTTAGGTGTTGATTAGAAAATCAATCAACGAGTCTTCAAGGAAACAGCCCCCAAAAGAAAACCACAGATTTGGAGCCCAAAACTAACACTCAAAGGAGAAGGTTGAGGCAAGTATTTCAACACATGCAATTATAATTATGTGGATGCTCTCTTGGATCTCAAGGGGAATTGGTGCACCCAACGAAATCTTATTGGTTGTAAAAATGCTAGAAAAAATGGTCACGGAAGAATAGACATAGTCCTAATGCAAGAGACCACCAGAAAAACATCATGAGGAGCATCAAATACACAAGAATCTGGGGTCCAAAGAAAAATTACTTTTGGAATCAAACAAAAATTGCCATCCAATGGGATCCAACATGATATATGGCACATTTTCATTCTACCTAGCTATAGGTGGTAGCTGCTAGTTTAATGTATGAATTGTTCACTTTGGTCAATATATACATAGCTCCTATGGGAGCAAGTGGATCCAACATCTTGACCACCTCAAAGGATGGGTTCTAATCCGGAATCAAGAGAAGCTTATCCTAACAGAGGATTTTAATTCCATAAAAACACCGACCCAAAAGAAAGGAGAAAGATTCAACTTTCGAACAAACAATGATTAATTGACCTCATAGATGGGAATTGATTAATAGACATATACTTAGCTCCATGTCAATTCACAAGGCCAAACTGCAGAAAAAGGGAAATCCAACTAGTAGAAAAGCTTGATAGAGCTTTTTTATCTTGCAACTGTCTTTGTATCGTGTAGTAGATAAGTCCAAAGGCCAAAATTGGAGACCACATTCTTAAATCATTGGCCTATTTTTCTGGATATTCTTTATAATAAACCTCAAGACAACTCAAATTAAATTCGAAAGTACGTAGCTAATACATTCAAATTTCTATGCAAGTGTAAAAGAATGGTGTCACGAAGGGAACCAAATCAAAGGACACTACATGTATAGGTTGATCTCCAAATTCTCCATTCTAAAAAACAAAGTGAGGGATTGTAACAAAAAGTATTCGGAAATATCTTCCATCATTGAAAAAAGTCGCCAAAAAGCTGGCCAAGATGCAACACTCTATCACCCACAAGAACAAAATCTAATAGGGAGCAAACAAAGAATGGAAGAACATTATCAAAGATAGAGATCCAGGAAAACATGGATAAGTTTAGGTGTTTCAAACACCACATTTTTTTCGCAAAAATGTCATGAACATGGAACAATTGATCTCAGTGATATCTATTACAATGGCACAAAAGCCAACGCTTCAATAATCTCATTGAACTTCAGATTATGCATCACCATTCGTCAAAAGGTATGCACCAAATAAGATTCAACTCATCCCGACACTGAAGAAAAATCAACACTTTCTCATATTGGTTCAAGAAAGTGACTATATTGCTACCCTGACATTTAAGATAACATATACAAGAAACGGAAAGCCACAAGATGGATCAGGGAAATCCATAAACTTGGTTAGTCCTTTTCAATTTCTTGCAAATACGAAGGTCAGAAAGATTTAATTTGAAGGCACCACACCGACCCCAATGAATCCACACACAACTTGTTCAAACAACAGCAAATAAATATCCTGGATACCCAAAAAGAGACGAAAGCATAAGGAATCACCTTCCAATCAAAATTGAAAACTCATAACAAACAAGGAAGATTAGGAGAATGAAAGTTACACAACATGTTTAGAAAGGCTTAATCCCAATACATATATATATGGTAACAATGCATTCCAAACAAATCAAACAAAAAAACGTAAGTCTCAAGGAAACAATTCCCCAAAAGAAAAACACAGGTTTGGAGCCCGAAAAATAACACTTAATGGAGAACGTTGAGGCAAGTATTTCAACACGCAATTATTATTATGTGGACGCTCACTTGGAACTCGAGGGTAAATAGCACGCCCATCGGAATCTTATTACTTGGAAAAATTGCTGGAAAAAACGGACAAAGAAGAATAGATCTAGTTATAATGCAAGAAACTACCGAAACAAACATTACGAGGAACATCAAATGCATAGGAATCCGGGGTCCAAAGAAAAATCACTTTTGCATTGAAACAAAAATTTCCATCAATATGATATATGGGACATTTTCATTCCACCGAGCTATGGGTGGCAACTAATAGATTAAATTATGAATTGTTCACATTGGTTAAAATATACATAGCCCCTATGGGAGCAAGTGGGTCCAACATCTTGACAACTTCAAAGAATGGGTTCTAATCCGGAATCAAGAGAAGCATATCTTAAGATGATTTTAATTCCGTTAAAATCACCAACAAAAAAAAAAAGGAAAAAGATTCAATTTTATAACAATCCATGATTAATCGGCTTCATAGATGACAACTAATTAAATAGTGTAATGAAATTACTTAGATAAATATGAATATCAATAACAATAGAACACCAAATAACACCAAAATATAGAGAAATGATCACAATATGCAAGTAGAATGACTTAGCCACTTCAAGGGGGAAACCTCTAAACCATACAATAAGACTCAAGTGTTCAATATGATGACAAACTCCTATATACCCTACTATGCTATGAAAAGCACCAAGGCCGACCTACTAAACATATGAAAGCATAAATATATGTGATATGACATGATAAGAGATTATCTTAGCCACAAGTTGGCCATACATATCCCGATATCTAACCTAGGATTAAGGGCATAACAAATAGACATATAATTTTCTCAAGGTTGATTCACACAACAAAATTACAAAAAAAGGGGAAATCAGGATAGTAGAAAAGCTCGATAGAGCACTTTTATCTTCTTTGTTATATCTTTGTATCTTGTAGTAGATAAGTTCAAAGGCCAAAACTAGAGACCACAATCTTAAATTATTGGCCTATTTTTCTAGATATTCTTTAGAATAAACCTTAAAAATATTAATTTAGATTCAGAGTACGTGGCTAACACATTCAAACTTCTATCCAAGCATAAAACAACGGTGTTACAATGGGAACCAAATTGAATGACAATTGCATGTACGAGTTCATCTCTAAATTTTCCATTCTAATAAAAAAGTGAGGTATTGGTATAAAAATGTATTTGGAAATATCTACCATCATAGAAAAATAGTCGCAAAAAAAAGCTAGCCAAGATGCAACAACATAAGAGAGGTGGGATTCACCTATGAAATTGCAAAGTAAGAACATAATCTAATGGAGGAGCTAACAAAATTGCAAAGAACGACATAACATTATTGAAGATAGAGGTCTAGGAAAAATTGGATAAGTTTAGGTGATTCAAACACCACATTTTTAAACATGTCATAAACATGGAACAATTGAACTCAGTAATATCTATTACAATGGCGCAAAAGCCAACGATTCAAGATTCTCCCTCAAATTTTAGATTATGCATCACATTTCTTCAAAAGTTTAGGCATTGAATAAGATTCAACTCATTCCAACACTAAAGAAAAATTAACACTTAGTAATATTCTCAAATTGGTTAAAGAAAGAGACAATATTGCTATTTTGACATGTCTATCATCGGGAAGAACATGACATGTCTATTCTAGTATTTCGAGATAGTGTATACAAGAAAAGGAAATCCACAAGATGCATCACAAAAACCCATAAAATTGGTTAGCCCTTCTCAATTTCTTACAAATATGAAGGTGACAAGGATTGAATTTATAGGTACCCCATTGACCCCAGGTGAATCAACACAACTGTTCAAACAAGAGAAAATAAACATATTGGACACCAAAAAGAGAAAAGTGTTGGGGGGTGTAGTGAGATAACAAAACTAACTTTGATGTCTTTTGTATAATTTTATATATTGCGGAATCCCAAAAGTATATGCATAGTATAAATACGAAAAAATAGAAGATACGTAATGCTCTCTAAGCTTAAGGAGAATGCGAAGGGTCCCTCTTGTTAGAAAATAGAAGATGAAGGGACTAGAAAACCCATAATCACCTTGGAAGGTATAAAACTATGTAAGCGCATTGTCTTTGTGAGCTAATTTTGGATTCGATCTTATTTTGGTTCATGTTATTTGTTTATTATAGTAATACAATTCTAGTTTATATTTCATTTTCTCTCTCTCTAGCTTGAGTGTTTTCCTATGTACTTCCTAATATGCAACCATTGCACAAATTGTATGTTCTATTTATTCCACTCAATTGCACACTATTTTAGGAGTTAGAAATGAAATACTTTACAAATTCTCTAGACTACAACTTATAACATGTCACGATGAGTGATTCTAGGGACCACTACTAACAAAAATTCCATTGTCGGGTCCTAAAAATGTTAAGATGGCTACGAAGACAAAGGGATGTGGAGAGATGACTAGAAGAGAAGATGGTCCAATTTCCGAAAGATAAGGATATCGTAACAAGGGTTCTTCTGAAGAGGATTAGGACAAAGCATATATACAAAGACATTCTTGAAATATTTTGGTGTGAGCTTCCAGAGAAACTAGCCCCTTGGCTATATAGATTGGAGTAATCTTTTTTTATGCATGAGAACAACAAGGATACGCGTGGACAAAAAAGATAGAGAAATTGTGCAATCTAGATATTGAGTGGACTAGGGTTGTGGACCATTGGATGTGAACTACATTTGATAGGTATGTAACTCGAAATTGTTGTACAATTTTTTTGTTCTTTTGAATCTATGGAAGAATGTTTCATTAATAGATTACGAGGGAGATTTGTGAAACAACTCCCATTCTTGATAAACATGCTAGTTGTGGAAAAGACCATGGTGCTTTGATTCCACAAGACATGGAGTAGTTGAGTAGGCACCAAAGGGATGTAATCCTAGAAGAAGGGAGATGAAGGGGAAGGGGCTAGAATCAACGTGGGCACATAAAGGGTCTAATAAGGATTAGAAGGAAGAAAATAGAATATTAGAAAAACTACAAAGACTACAAAGAGAAGCAAGAAAAAGACGAGGAAGCTCGAGTGTTACAATGGGGAAGTCTAAACCAATTGCAAGTAGGAATAAAGTAGGTAGAGAAGATGAGGAAGGAGGAAATGAACCTCCTAAAAGAATAGAAGAGAAAAAAAGATGAAGAGGATAAAAGTGAACGAGAGGGTGCACAAGGATTCATGGACCCTTAGGGGAATTGGGAAGAGGATATAAGTGGACATGGAAAGAGAAGAGGAAGCAAATGATCAAGAATTGGAAATACTTAGGAGTAGGTTTATGATGCATTTGGAACTCAACCTGAAGAAGCCATCTTGGAGACCATGGTATTGCGCATACGGAAGAAACAATTTACAATAGATATTTTTATGGGATCCACACAGTCTCAGAAGATGACAATACCCCTCTTCTAGAATGTATGTCCTTGGAGCTAGATAGGGATTGATAACATGGGATTATTTGAACGATTGATAATAATTAGGAATTTTATAAGAGATAGAAACACAACAAGGAAGATTGATAGAAATAAGAAAAATATTGAGCCAACCATACATTATGCAAGCATCACTTCTAACAACACCTGTAATTACAAGCATAGGGGAGCTTGTAAGGAGCCAAACCATGATACGGGTAAACAATCATTACGCATATGCTTTCCTAGTAATAGTGAAGGAACAAGTGAAAATTATAGTGATAACAACTCAATAAACCCTAAGTATTGAGTAAGCTTTCCGAATTTGTGAAACCTAGTAGTGGGTCTCTGGAATCTAAAAATGTAAAGTGTGCATCCGAGAAACACAAGTGTGAGTACATGAGAAAGCACTAATTAGACAATTGTGCAAAATAACCCAAGCTCATATAATAGTTCAACTCAAATAGGAAGAAGACAATCAATTACAGGAAGGAATATGGCTCATATGAACAACCCATACATAAGTTTGCAACCCTATGATGGATCAAATGATTGCAAACACTACTTAATAACCTTAAAAATGAGACGAGGTGCACGAATTGAGTAACTAATGCGAACACAAATAAATGTGAACTCATAGGATATTTGTATAACAGGGGCCCTAGAGTTTATATACTCCATGAAATTGAGCAAAAGAACATTAAAGGAATGCATAAGAAGCTCTCACGCAAAATTCAAAAGGAAAAAGTGTGTAGGACAAACCATTCAAGATCTAAAGGAGATCAAACAAAAACTAGGAGCATGCGTAATGGAGTATGATATGTAGTTTTCTAATGTAATGAAAACGACACGTTTTAATTTTGATGATGTTAGTAAGGCTACTTGGTTCATAGAAGGATTACACAGTGTGGCTTGGTTTGTTGTTGTGCAAGCTAAAATTTCAACTAAATTAGATGCAATTGAGGATTTCATAAGGGTGGAAAATATTAAGAACTATGGAGAAAGTGTAGGAGTCGAGTCACAATAATGAAGCTAAGTTAGAGGATATGATGCACATGTTGGAGGAACTGCAAAGAAGGGATCGCAACCAAGGCTAAGCATATGGCGTGCAAAGTGCAGAGATGAAGGACATCACATAAATTATTTTCCAAGGTCTCGGATGAATGAACCCTATTTTTAGATGGAAGCATGAGGTATTGAAAGTTTTAGAGTGTGGGGACATCCTACCAGTAAATTCCTTTTGATGTAACCTTATGTGCATTAGCCCCAAAGATTAGTATGAAAATTATGCAAATCAATTGTACATGAATCTAAATATTTCAGAGTGCTAATGGACCTAAAAGAGGAAATAACAAGGAACAAGTTTGCAATAGAAATACAATTGGCTCCAAAGTCGTAACCTTCTTTACGTGAATTATAATTGGCTCGGTAGGAGGTTGGGATCCTTTGTCTCCTTAACATAATGCACAATGGACTCCATCATATCCACAACAAATCCCAAGTTGGGATTAGCCTTCTATGCACAATATAATGGGTTGGGCACCTCCTTTTCTGCAGAATCAACCACCATGAAGTGTGCCTCCTCCTCAAGGAAAATATGGGGGTACCCGAATCAAAATAAATGATGGAATGTTCACCAAAGATCGTATAATGCATCGTATGGAGGTTACGAAGGTGGTTATTAGCAAAGGAGGCAAAGACATCAACCACAAAGGCAAGTATTAGTGTGTTATCTTTTGTGGAGAACCAAACCATATTGCGTGAAATTTTCCATCTAACTTGATGCATGAGATGCATTGTGCATACTTATACGATATTTGTGCAACACAACACAAAAGACTCTGTCTTGCATTGGTGAAGTGAAGGAAGGAAAAAAGTAATGTTAAGATGATTAATGTAGTTCTAGAGAAATTTGATGAGGCTTCAAGTTGCTACTAGGATGCAAAGAAAAGAACAAGGCTTGGGTCATTTGGAGATTCTTGTTGAGACCTAGATATGACTTGCTCATAAAGAAATATATCCAGACCCTAAAAGGAGAAGGAATTGTTAGAAGAGGCTAAATGATTATTTCATTCTATCGAGCAGAGATCAAATAGTCAAAACAAAGGAGAAGTTGAAGCATGTGTATATGGGGCAAGTGGTGAGGATATTGAAACAAGGAGTGGTAGCCACACTTATATATTGCAAATAGTAAACATATTGTGTGATGAAGATATTTCCCATAAAATATTCAATATGCTGAAAACTCTTTTAGAAATTGCAACTAGTGGAGCAATGCAATCCAACAAGCCAATTTTGTATGTAAAGACTAAGAAACCATGGGATGTCGATACACAAACGAATATCATTCTTGGAGGTTATGAAATAAGAGATGCGGTGTTTGAATTTGATAACATGGTGAATATATGATGCCAAGGTATACATGTGAAGCTATGGTTGCACCAAATCTCACATATAACCTTGTAATCCTAAGCCTAGTAGATTATGAAAGGGTGGATCCAATTGGGAGATTGGAATATGTAGAGATCGAGTAGGAGACTTGAGTTTTAAGGGTGATTTTAAAGTCATCAACGTGAAGACAAAAAAACATACTACCTTGTTTTGATTGGGAAGAAATGGGAATATGATGGAAACATGTAAATGAACACGTTAACAAATAAAATGGAAATGCACTTAGATGATTCCATTATTGTCATCCCCATGAACATGACAGAGAAAAATCCTTACACCATCCCAACGGATCTCTTCTCCTTATACACATGATACAAAAATTTGGTTTGAGATAGATCATCATGTAATAACAAAATGAAAAAATGAAAGATAAGTTGAAACAAAACTAGAATATTGAAGTTTTGTGCAACCTTTAAAAGTTAATTTGGATATTCCATATAGTGCACGGTAAAATAATCCCTTCTAGATGATTTTTGCGATATAACATAGGGTTCCCTACCAAATCTGAAATAGGAAAATTTGTGCACACACATCGGGATTACATCAAACCAAATGCCGAAAGCATAATTCCTTGGGAAACCAATTAATCTATTAATGGGGAATCATACATGCACTTAAATCATTAGGTTCACATGAAACATGAAATTATGCCAATCACGATGGTTCATGTGGAGGAAAGGTAAATATTGCAATACTTTGGCACATCTAACTTGGACACCTTCTTGATCAAATTCTAGAAGCATGTACCCCAGGAAAATATGAGAGTAAGCACATTGGAATATGCAATGAAAGGAATGACAACTTCTTTGTGGGTAGTACATAAAAGGAAGAATCTTGGCTAGAATGAAGTAGTATGTATGATGCATGTAAGATTTATGGTATCTTCTATATTGAATAAATTATGGCCAATATTTTGTGTAAATAAATTTCCAAAAAAACATGTTATAGGATGAATTGATGCATAAAAAGTGCAAAAATTGAAGCGCAATGATAGATTCACATATTTTCCAAAATTTTCACTCATTGCCAACTCAATGGTACATGCACTAAGAGTGAAGAAGAGAAACACGTAATTGAAGGCGAGGTATATGAATAATTTTTTCAAACATTCAAATTTGAGGATAAAAATCCTATGGTGAATGTGACCTTACAAAAGATCAAAAATCCTTTTATATGAAACTCTATATCTTTGAAAGTGGAACAAAGATAAAGGACCTAGAAAACTTAAAGACTATGGAATGAAAAATCACAACCATCAAGGCTAGAAGAGGGGAAAAATACATTGACTAGGTAATAGAATTATGGCAAAAAGTAGGTGACATAAAGATGAAGGCACACATACAAATAATGAAGAAGACATGGAACTTAAGAGGCATGTTTGAACTAGAGTGCATTGTGTCATTTCTAGAAAAAGATATTTTGTAAAATACGAAAGAGGAACAATTGCACAATTTATACATAGAGGAAAAGGAAGGATTCATGATAATTGAAGACACCAGGAGCAAAGAAAAATATTTTTTTTATGATGAATTGGTGCGAAAAATAATGGTAGACGTTGGACCCCGGGAACTATTAAGTTAGCTACAAATGGGAATTATTTAACACAATAGGAAATGCTAGAGACTCTAAAATTATTATGCGACTATGAAGATGTATTCCCGACCAATTTCATTGAAATAAAAAAGAGTAGATCCATCCCTATAAGAAATGCACATTAAACTAAAGTAGGGTGTAATCCTATCAAGAAGTGTCCTTACAGATTGAATACCAATATGGAGGCTAAGGTCAAAGAGGACTTGGAACAAATGATAGAAGTAGGTTTGATATACCTCTTAGAGAAGTTTGATTGAGTAAGCCCAATAGTTACTCAACCAAAGAAAACATGAGAAATAAGAATTTGCGAGAGGCTATAGGGCATTAAATGATGCCTACGTAAATGATCCTTTTTCTACTCCATTTAAAAATGAGATTCTAGAGGCATTAACAAGAAACTAGGTATACTCCTTCATAGATGAATTCAATGGATATCACCTTATCTCAATTACACAAGAGTACCAGTCAAAAATGAATTTTGATACAAAATGGGGATGCTTTGCATATAGAGTAATTCCATTTGAATTAAATAATGCACTGCAGTCTTCTCCCAAGTTGTAGTGACTCCATTCAAGGATTTCATCCATGACTTCTTGGAAGTATACCTCAATGATTGGGCGAGTCTTCTTCCTATTCAAGGAGCATATTTTTAAGGAGAATACCTCAATGATAGGGTTACAAATGTAAATTATGGAAGAAAGGCTGACCCAGAGGGAGTAAAAGATCCAACAAAGAATATGAAACTAAAAGCAAAGATGGAGGATATGTTGGTTCAAAACCATACAAGTCGGTTAGGAATGGATAACACCTCTTGACCACTCTAGATAATTTTGTATAGGAATGAGAAACATGAAAAATGGAGTTTGCATCTTGTAAATTGGAGTTTGTCTATGGATTTTATGCATTTGAATCTCAAAATTTGTTGACATATTAGTGTGTATGACTAAACAAGCTAGACAAGAGACCTCAATATTTACTAAGTAGGGATAGAAACAATATGTTTATCTTAGAAAGAGTTCATTGTAAAAACTAATAGTGTCAAATGGTAAATTACCAAATTTGAGTGTCTACAATCTTAAATAATTTTCCTTGTGATAGGTATATGATCTACCAACACACTCGTGCGCTCTTTCACCTCTTTTGTCAATCAATTTCTTACATAATTCTCTATCAGCATTGGTAACAAAATTGATTATGCTTGAATGTCTAAAGTACGCCAAGGATCTAATGAACACATCAATGACTATGTTTTATGTTATAAGAATATGCTTACTAAAATTAATAACACCTTAGGTGGTAGAGAACTCAAGATATCTTCACACAAATCTTGCTTACTCCATTGCAATACTTAGTTATATTTGACAAGCTCCCCTCATTTGATCATCTATGTCATACTCTCAAGGAACATGAGCCCAAATTACTACACATGAATGAGCTCAAATATGTTTCTAGCTCATCTTATGCATCTAATGTGAAATTCCCAACTAAATCTACATTCAAAAGAAAAGATATTGATAATAGGCTAATCCTAAGGACACTATCAATACCATATCCTAACCTACTAAGCTACAATTGTAACCTACCCAAAGGAAATTCATGTATTTATGTTGTGCTCCCAACTTTATGCTAAAGAAATTACTTGAGTGCAATCTTGTGTCTCTCCCTCTACCGCTTGAGGTCAATGAAAGAAAGCCTCACATTAAGATTTTTGATCCTAATTCCTATTGTGATTATCATTGATGTATTGGTCATCTCACTAATTGATGTATCAAGTTAAAACATGTTATACAAGATCTTATTGATGTCAAAGTAATTAAATGGGATGATCCCATTGAATCTTCCAAGCCTACTAATGATCATGCAAAGTTGTAAATATTTAATGACCCATTTCCTCGCCACGAATATGCAAAATCTACATCTGAAGTGCATAACACCTATCATGTAGTACCGCCTTTTCCTTCCTATGACACATGCACTATTATTCCTATACTACTATCCACACTAGTTATTACTTTTTATGTCACTATGATCTAGATGATACTCTTATTTCATATACACTATACATTCATGCATTTATCAATCAAGTTTCTATTCGTAGTGTATTAGTTGATCCACATAACAAGGAAAATATGTGTATTTTCAATCTACTTCTTTCGCCTCAATTATTCTAAGAAACACGTTACAAGAAATGCTAACTCTACTTATGGTCATATTATTCTACCCATCACTATTGGTCTTATTCTTACTCATGTTCTATTTTTGTGGCTTCACTCTTAATTAAGGTGACATGTGTTTATGTATCCCTTGGTTATGTACTCTTAGGGATGTCCCATCTATTTTACACCAATGTGTTAAGTACATTCACAAAAAGAACATTTTACAATCACTTTGGTTTTATGTTTGAGGATCCTATTTTAAGATCATCTCATCATGTTTCTACAGTTCCTCTTCTAGGTCTCTTGAGTGGTCTTCTGATGCACATATTGTCTCTAGCCAATCTATCCCTTCTAAGTCTCTTAATAGGCCTTCTAGCACACATGTTATCTTTAACAACTCTCTCCCTCCTAGGTCTTCTCACACATCTCCTTGCACGCACGGTATCTCTAGAGGCTCTCACACTCCAATGTCTTCTCACACATATCCTCGCACACATGTTACAACTAGTGGATCTCACCATCCCAAGATTCCTCATAGGTATTCTAATGCACATATAATCTCTCATAGTTCTTTCTCTTTCATCCATCCTCATTAATCTATCCCATCACACAATTTTTCTCATGGATCTAGCTCACATTTTTCTCCTTCCATGGGTTTTTATGGCACATGATATGACACCTCTTGCATATGACCATTATTCATTAGCACACTTTAGGCTTGCACCTCTTGTTTCTCATGGCTCAACTCCACCTCCTCATGAGGCCCTCATTTGGTAGATCTTGTGGTCCTCTCTGTGTACACAACTATATTCCATAATAGAAAAAAATTTCCTTTATTTACAAAATATAAAACCAAGACGCATACACACAACTTGCCTAGTTATCACTTTACATTGCATACGTTTTTAGTCACTTTGATTGATAACATATCTTTTCTACTCTTTACATACATGCATTCACGAGGTATATTGAGTTTGATGTAGGACACACAAATTGTTACATGCTAATAGGATCTACCATGAGTTCCTTACATTCTTCTCTTGGGGTATCCCTCCACACTATACATGTGTTATTATTTTATTATAGTTCCTTTCTACTTCCTCATTATGCTTGATTACATATATTATTTATATGTTATTTTTCAAACTAACAATACTAACACACATGTCTTGTGCGGTCTTGACACATCTTGCTTCATATGATCTCTTATCTCTTATTGCTCTTATCAATGTTTGACACTATTAATTGTTAAACATCTTTTCTAGTTTCTTGTGTTACTACTTGTCTTCTTCATTGTATGCGGCGTAAGTTCCTTGATTGTTGTGTGACATCATGGGTGTCCATGTTTGTGGCCTTACACTTTCTTGTGTGATATTTCTTTCTCTTGTATGTAGCCTAAGTTCCTTAATTGTCTTGTGACACAATGTGTATCCCACTTTTATGGCTCTATGACTTGATATGAGTTTATTTTACATGCTCTTGTGTCTGTTTTCTCATTTGAGCGTTGTTTTTTTCTCTATTCTAGTTCTATTTGCATCTACATTGTTGTTATTACTATCATTCTACTTTCTGTCACTACTTTTATTTTTTCTTGTTCTTTGTGGTTTTTTGCTTCTTTGTGCGCCATGGTTACCACCATGCAAAACCATTTCTTGTAGGTATAATTTCTTTGAAGTATCCACCTATTCAACATCATACACTCTTCTACAACTTGTTAGATATATAGTGCATGAGCACACACTTATTATTTTGAGCCACATGCTAAAATGGTTTTTCACACACACCTCAAAAGAGCACACATTCATCAAGGTATATTCTACACTTGCAAAAATAATCATAGGCTCATAAACAGGTTTCCAAAAGGAAAAAGTACTTAGAAACAACTTCATACATCCACTTTTGGCAAAATACATATAGGGTCAAAACCATACATAAGGGTCAAGACTGTAGAGGACGGTTGTAATAACACCATACATTTTTACCCTAGGGAAAAAACACCATATTTTCCTACTGAGTTCAATATTTCTCAGCATAGATACATGTTTTTGGCACAATATCAAACTTAGATGACACAATTCAAATCAGATTATAGGGGGCATGAAATATTTCACTCCTTCTCTTCTTGAATACTCAATTTTAGTTGCAAAATACGGTATTTTTGGGGGCACAAGTCTCCTTACCCATTAATATTTTAGAAGATTACATACTCTTACTCATCATTACGGCATAGTAGAAGAACATAGGGGAACTCATTCTCTTTATACCTTGTGTCTATATACTCAAACATTAGGCCTAGATATCTACAAAAGTGTGGTCTACGGGGTTATGGAAAGTATCAAAGTGGATATGTTCTTCGTAGAAAGTCCTTCCTCTCATTATATTAAAGGGGAAGATATTAGAGTTACTAAAAAAATGAACACATAATTTTATTCCTTCACGGGGTGCATTAGTACCTCTCCTTTCTTCCATTCGGTTATGGGTTGCATGCACTCAATACTCTAGTTTCTTCTTTGAAACAATTAGGGACTAATTTCACCCCCAATATTTCAGCAAAGTTTAGCAACAACAATCATAATATCCAAATCTCCAACTGCATGTAAAGAATGGGAACGTCTCCCTTTACAAATCAAATAGGTATAATCTTTCCATGTTTTACATCTCTTTATTTCACTTTATGCAAGTTCAAATTCTATAGTTACTATTGAGTTACAATTCAATTTTATACTATGGACATTGATTACACTATGTTACATGTTTCATCATGGAGCATGCTAACACCAACACATATGGACATAAAAACTTCGAGAAAAGACAAAATGTTCTAGACACTCAGTATCTTTTCCTTTAAGCATGTAATTTTTATTTCATACTTAAAGGGGTAAATGTAGACACAAAAATTTGGTAATTTACCCTTTTAACACTGCTTATTGTAATTTTGCTTCTGGCTAATACAAACATCCACATCTTATTCTCACTCATTATATCTTGTTATTTCTTTCATAACTTGGTTTATTCCTACACACATATGTGTTAAAAATTATTGAATACAAGTCCTTAAAATCAATGCTTAAGATCGACCATCAATTTCTAAATTTTAGATATGATTCACCTTCTTTCTCGTCCAAAGTCATATAGTTCGGTTAGGTTGTATAATCCAATCTTGGCCAAATTGTACAATCTTGCATCAACACACTCTCCAAATATGATTTCAATGCAATATCATTTTTGGGTTTTTTTATCTGTTGGGTTGGCCTTATCATGATATTTTACCTGCGGAAGCCTATATAAGCAAGTTAACACTACCTCATTTACTCACCTGAAAATCATATGGCATTATATTGACATAATCACTTGCAACACTTACAAAAGGAATTCAAGGCTCCCCCAAATACAAGCACATCCATTAGGACAATCACTACTAAGCACTTAACGAGATCAAAGGAAATATAGCATCCCTCATATCCAAGAACACCAAGTTCATATTTCCAAGTCTTAACAATAACACAATATGATCAAACATGATCGAAGGGGTTCAAGTTTTCAACTAGTTGCATCCATATGGATTTTACATTTTATGTGGAGAACTATGTGTGGTTTGAGGCCTCTTCAAAGTAGTGCCAATGTAGGTAGTGCACGGGGTGCACCTGCAACCCAAACACTAACCTTCTTGCAGGGTATTCTAACCATGGTTAGGGTTTTGGAGTGATTCGACTAATTACATATGATATCGAGATTTTGCGACAACTAGGGTTTGACAATGAAGTGCATTTTGAGCCACTAAAGGACATAGAAAGTCACATATCCAACTTCTAAAGCCATCCAAGATTGTACAAAATGGGTAGGACAAAAATATACATCATGACCAGACCATATGGTCTTGCACCAAAAGATTTTCATATTACAATTCCAAAGAACGAAACTTTGTTAGGCTCCACACTTCTAGTTTTCGAGTATGTCTTCCCATATTCCTCCTATAATTTTATTTATAGTTAAGTCTTTGTTTCTCTGTCTCTCTTAAACACATTTTGAAATTATATTCATTTAATAAAATAACCAATATGTTATTATGATTTTGTATAATTAATGTTGGAAGTGAATTTATCAGAATAGCTCCTAGTCTCCAAACCTTACATTTCTTTTTAATCTTTTGTATTACATAACAAACCTAATTTACCTAAAAAGGGTGTAAACATTGATTGGTTGGTGAGTAGCCCAACACTCAATGTAAGTGAAAGTGGGAACTATTGAGCTCTCATATGTAGGCGATCGTTGGAAGTGTGGTTTGTCGGTGAAAAGCTTAACATTCAATAGAAGTGAAAGCATTGGAAATTGTGCTTGTGTATGTAGGTGAGCATACATGCATAAAATATATTAAGTAAGTGATTACAAACCTAAAACATGCATGGACATGCATTTTTGTTTCCATTTCTTGTGGCGTGATTACCTCTCATGTTGACATGTTAATGTGTTATTATGTGGTGTGATGAGTTGTAATAAAAATTCATATAGATATTATGTGTTGTAATAGTTAGTTGCTTAAAATAATGAGGATTGAAAGGGATTATTGGGTAAGTTACACTCTATAGCTAGAATGAAATGACTCTTGATATTATTATGTGTGAGTGGTTGAAGGTGATAATTGTCGATTCCTTCCTTATAAAAGATCAATACACTATATATGTACGAATATCTCTTTGTGAATATAATAATCATATCATTTTTATGAATAAAAATGGTTGTTTTCTATGCAATACTTTCCTAAAACTCTTAATATCAATTGATTCCACTATTGTTGTCTTTACATTACTTACACTTTGGCCCACACAAGAGGGTATTTACATATTACATGTGTGCTTACACAATGATATTTATAAATGATTACACCTAAGATTTATTTTCCTTATCGTTTATGTGGTGCATGTAATCCATTTTCTTTGAGATATGCGATTCACACACTCATTTCACAACTTAAAATGGTGTAGAGATTAAGATAATTTTATCTCTCATTTCCACTTTGTTAATCTCCATACATTTTCATACTCTCTCATCAATATAGTGGTTGAGATGGCTATATAAGATTCAAATACCTTGATCTCATTCATGAGAACTACATAGTTAGATTCATGTTCAATTACAAGAACCCCAAAGGAGTTCCTACAAGCTTCAACACAACCAAGTATAGTTGTTACTATCTTATCTTTTCTATATTTTAGCAGTTTTTATTTATTATGGATTTAAATATACATACATGTTTTTACTTGCACATGTTTCTATATGTTTGGTTTTAAATATACATACATGTTTTTACTTTCACATGTTTCTATATATTTTTAGTAGTATATGTTTCCATATAGAGGATCATAGATGCTTTTACGAGATTCTAACGAGCATGAAATTTCTTTTGGTTTGCATTTATGAGGAGTTAGACTCTATAGTAAGGTAACATCTTCACTCTTTTTAATTTTTAGATCATTATTATACGATGAATTTAAGAACTATCAAAAGATGGCAAGGCAAAAAAGGGTGTTCTTAGGAATTTTTTTCCTTTCTTTACTTTGATATGTATAAGCACACATCAAAGTAGGGTATTTTGTATACACTTGATTTTATCTTGAGACTAGATAATTTTATTCGATGCTAGCTCATTTATGCATGCTTATCAATCATTGGTTCCATTAGGCTATGATTGGTGCATGTTCTTTGTGTTATTAGACTCTTGACATGCTTCCCTTGTTTTGTGTGCAACTTTTTACTTTGTATTGTCATGTGACTCCATATTCATCTTGTTGACTCTTTGGTTGACCTTGTCTACTTCCATTTAATCTTGTTTCCATCATCATGCTAGTCTTATTTTAAAACCTTCCCTTTTGATTATCTTGGGCCCTTCACAATATCACCAATCAACACAAGATACAAAACATCTAAAATTTTATCATTTATTGTCCCTTGTATGATCTCATATGCTATCGAAAAGTTAATAACATTATTTTCCAATATTTTGATCACTCTGCTAATTTTGTTAGACATTGCCATTTTTTTACCCCTAGAATATGGTTACATCTCTATAAAAGTGGTTATTTGTTATTTTGTGCCCTTTTTGTTAGCCTTACTCACATGTTATGTTTGGACTTATATGTTATTACAACCCTTATTTGATTTCAAGAAGTATATACAAAATATACAAGTGCATTTCAAAAAATGAATGAGCAATAGAAAATCAATTGCAATAATGATATTGAAGGTGTAAGCGTAAAATATATTATATTAATAAAGAATACATGTACCAAAAGTTGAATAAGAACATTTAGTCATTCAATCTAACCCACACTAGTTACTAACTTGCATCAAATATTAATTGGGATTTTGTCAAATCACAAGAGACCTCATAATAATAGAGGGATAACATATAGCCCATTAACATCCTCCATTTTTTAATGGGTTTTGGAGTTCAGAGGACCAATTTCTTATTACATTGCAACAAATCCACTAAATGATCTAGAAGATTTGTAAAGTAGGGCTCAAAGAATGCATTGACAATTTCATATCCATAAGATTCCTGCATTTTCATAGCCTATGAAATTGATGCAATCTCCACGAAAGAAGTCAACAAGGTTTTATGGATCGAATTTACTAGGAGTTATTCTCGTCTTCTGGACCTATTTTCTTCAGAGTATCATTAACAACAACATCTACATCCCATATTTTTCAGTGTATTTATTCTAACCTTTACCTTTTCCTCAAGTACTTAAATCATTTTAAATTTCCTTATAACCTAGATAAGCTCTTTTATGCAATTGAAAATGTATTTGCTGATTAAGAGCTATGAGAAATGATGGTTATTTTGAGAGCTATGAGAAATAATGGTTATTTTAAGAGCTTTACGAATTGAATTGCAATATGAGCTGCGTTTTGGCATGCGAGGCCACCAAAGACAGAGGCCTCGTTGGTGTGAGAAGAGCCTCCAGCGAGATCAGAGAGCGCCCTTATTACTATGAATGGCAGCCCTTGTGAGAGAGAGACCAATCCCACCGCTGCACTTTCCATGTCGATGGCTGATATATTGAATCTGGAGTGAATGAAGCTCCTGTACGCCGCATTGTCTACAAATACATTGCCACTCGACCCTCTTTCTACTCGCACAACCTTGGGAGCGTGTGACAAGCAACTCGTTGCATTTAAACAAGATTCCAACCTCAATTTCTGTATGCATGCACACACCATTACATCAGGATCAACTCTCTTGGTTAATAAATTATTCAAATAATGATAATATGAATGGACACAATAATTCCCTACTTTCAAAATAAAACCTCAATTCTCTGAAGGTATTAAAAAATATTCAGTGGCGTAATCAGTTATTATTCTGCATGCAAGATTGATCTAAACATTACATATGTTAGTATGTTGAATTGTGGATCAACAAATGGAAAAATACGATTACAAAAATATTAAATAGGGTAATGATTGATCAACATATGCTAATTTATGCAATAAATAGATTATTTGACAATCTAAATTTTACATATATTAGTAAATTAAATTGTTGAATGATAATATAAAAGACCTTATTTTTTTATCCCTCAAAAATATAAATCTTATGACATTCTAATCCCAAATAAATTGGAAACAAACATTGTGACCACACGCACACGCACACGCACACGCACACGCACACGCACACGCACACGCACACGCACGCACACGCACACGCACACGCACACGCACACGCACACGCACACGCACACGTAGTATAGTAATTTTCCTACATTAAATGATCTTAAGTATATTAATTTCCCTACAATAATTGATCTCCAATTAAAAAATTCGCTAAAACATTAAAGTCTAATTAGTGTGCAAGTGTTATTCCCATGCATCCACAAATCTGGTTAAGGCTGGGAAATGAAGATATATATCTGGTTTAAGTTGTAAGAAGGATGGTAAATAAAGGTATGAATCTTGTTTTGATTTTAAGTCGTAGGGAGGATGGTAAATGAAGGTAGAAATCTGGTTCAAGTTGTAAGATGAATGAAGGTATAAATCTGGTTCTAGTCAGCATGAAAGATGGTATATGATTGAAACGTATGAATGTATATCTTTACATGCAAGGGTAATACTAACAATTGCACATGTGGACATGTGGATGCAATAATATTTTTAAGTTTCTTTATCAAAAGGAATATATGCATACCTCAAGGGACTTTGCAATTTGATAGTAGTGCTTATTCACAGGCACCCAAAACACGTGCTCTCGAACTTCTGGAGTTCCACTCAGTGGAAATACTTCCTCTGGTTGATACCACACATTATTGAGGAGGTTATTAGTGCTGTTTTCTGATGGGGTGTTGAAGTGTGCAAACCGGAGGTATCCAACTTTTCTTGTATAATCTCCATTCACTTCTAAAGCGAGTTCATCCCCGCTGCCATCCCCAAATCTCTGAACAAGTTCAAACCAAAATTACATTCATTTATATTACTGTTCTATTGTAGATCTGAGATAAATACATAGAGTTCTTATCCTTTCAAGGATAAACATCATATATATTTGCAAGATTAATCAGTTAACCAACCAATAATAAATTTTCCTAAAAATAGTAAACAACCCATTAATTGATTGACTAAATAAAATCTTCCGTTCTTACTTGCCAATTCCACAGGCCTGTATGCGCCCAATAACGAGGAATTGTGACATCTCCCACATGCAAAGAAGGGTTTGCATTTCCTGCCATCCCAAAGTGTATAATTCCTGTCACATTGAAGAAGCTCAGTAATAATTGGGTGGTCAATCCTGAGTTGAGCTGCACAAGAATACAAAATCCACAAAATTTAGCATGCCAGATCCTCTTGCATGGAAGAGGGTTTAGTTAGAGAAACAAGACTATCTGATGCCTAACAATGGAAAGTGACTTTTCAACTTCAAACCATAGTAAAACAAAATGTTTTCGTTACAGGTCTGGACCCTGTATCCATGGCAGACCAGTAAAGAGGAGGATTTAGAACCAACCATTGCCAGACCCGACATCACAACGATGACTCTGTGCTTATAAATCCTTCCTATGTGAAATCTTCGTCCTGCCCAACCAATTTTTCCTCAAAAAACCGAGAAATAAGACAACCCAGAAAAAAAAGAAAGAAGGCGGCCATGATTATGTACCTTGAATATCGAATACTTGGGAGGCAATGAAATGCTGAGATTGAAGAAGGGGATCCATTTCGAAGTTATTGGGAGCGACGAAGCCGAGATATGGCCCATCCTTATTGATTTCCTTAATTTTGTTCAGGGCATCATGCGATGGAAGTGCGACTGTTACTTCACTCGCTACTAACAACAAATAAAATACAGTGCAGACGATCTTCATACTCATCTTCATAATTCTTTGAGCTATGAACACCATCAATTATGAATCATCTCTATTTTTGTAGTGTCTCAGATAATTCAAGTTTAATGGGGAGTTCTCCCTACATTTGAGCAACAAGAATTTATAACAGACAAAATAGAAAGCGATTTTGCCGCTGAGAAATTGCATCCCACGGGGCTTTGGACGAATGACTAAAATACTTTAATAACTTCCAAGATACCGAGCTCGTGGAAACACAAGTGCCTATCATTTGTTAGTCTAATTTCTTTTTATTAAAAAAATTGTTGATTTATTTAGTCTTCTGTTTTCAAATAATTTTTGTGGAGTGCAAAGGTCTAACGCGTCTTCAAAAGAGATGAGGCTCGAATTAGAATGACATGTTGCACCTAAAATAATGGGTGACAGTCATTAATTAATACATTAACATTTTCACCATGTATGTCTTTTTGTTATGTTCTTTAAACTCTTTTTATAGTATATTTTTGTATTTTCTCATTATTATTTATTCTTATATTTTAATATCTCATTTACTTATTAAGTTTTATCTAGGTAGCCGGTATGTATGCTTTGCGAGTGCATGGGTGCAGTGCAGTGCGTGCACGGTGCACGTGGTACGAGATATGGTACTGTGCTGGGGATTACGCTTAGGGTACTCGTCGCAAGAAATTCGTCAAAAATCGCGATTTTAACAACCTCTACCAAAACCGCGTTAAAAACTCGAAAATATGTTGACAGTAAGTTCTTTTTGCCCTAGCCGCTGTGTTTGGAGTTGGAGGAAAGACTGGGAGCTATGTGCCCTAACACGACTGGTAGCTATGTGCCCTAGACTGCGGGGAGCTTTTGCAGAGGTTCTAGATGCAATCTCTGTCACGGGCTTCAACCTTCCATTGCCGTATGTTGCGCAAGGACAGCCCAGGTGTTACGATTTGTTTTATTTTTCCTAGCTTTAGAAGATGCAAGGAAAAATACGATTTGTTTTGTTGCATTACTTTTTAGAAAATAAGATTTGTTTTTTTATAATTACTTTTTTGTTTTTTATCATTACGTTTTAGTTTAGGTTTTATATAACAATTTTATTATATATTTATAGTTTACATCTTTACTATGACTTGCATATTTCATGGTGGACCCTTATTTAATGTTTTTATTAGATATATACCCTTTTCTCATCATCACTATTTTAGAGTTTTTAATTTTTTTCCCAATTCTTTAATTCTTTTGTTACTATTTTTGGACTATTCATGAATTTTTTTAATTCAATAATTTAACTTGTTATGTTTCATCTACGTTTTTGCTTATATTTAATCATTTTCTCATCATCGCTATTTTAGAGTTTTTAAAATAGTTTTTCCCCAATTCTTTGATTCTTTCGATCACTATTTTTGGATTATTGATGAATTTTTTAATTTAATAATTTAAAATCTTAATCATCAAATTTAATATATTAATCGAAGGGCCCTTGGTCTATTGGTGTTGATATATGGCTTTTAATGAACCCACAGGGGATCAAGTCTTCTTGAGTGCAAGCCACTGGAGACACCCGATTTTGACGGCGTGGATGCCCCTTACCTTACTCGTACCCGATCTTGACAAACTTAGATGCCCCTTACGTTACTTGTAGCTGCTTAGTTGAGCGTACTTACTGGCCTTGAACTTAGACAAAGATGCTATTAAACTATGTAATGAGTGGCCAATTGTAAGACACCCCTAGAGTTACTCAATAAAAAAAATTTAATATATTTTGAAAAAAAACTCCAAGTCCTAATTAAATTTTATATGGAACAAAAGTTATGACTTGTAATGCTACGCGTGAGTCGTGACCAAGTGTTTTTTCCGGCATGGAATCTTGGACGAATATAAAAAAGCGAAGGAATCTGAATACGTAATGTAGCAAGAATCGTAATTGACTATAATAAAAAGTCATAATAATTATATGTCAAATATAATTGAAGTACCGTGACATCTACAAAACTAGGTACTCCATGTCAAATATTCATTATTTCGCTTTACCAAGTACGACTTTTTCACTTAATTATTTCGCTCCGACTCCGAGTAAACTTATGTAATGTCATAAAAGAGAGTCATGTTCCCGTAACGTTTTCCTTGTATTAATTTATATTATATTGGGGTAAAGTGATAGATTCCCAATTATGTATAATTAATAAATCGAGTTGTATACGTTTCATATTAATAAGGTTGTGATATGACAAATCTCGTTGAAGTTGATGTTTAATGAGTTAATCAAACGTGAAAGTTTTGCATGATATGTGGAGTATATTCACAAGCAAATGACATATTATTTAATGTCATGGAGATAGTGATATACATTGTAGCAGATTAACCATTGATAGACTCATTCCCATTGAAATGAAAGGAAGACTCGGGACACTAATTTGCAACCGTAAAGCGATCAAAAGATAATTAAGGTAGCATGATGAACACAAAAGAATTATCATTGCGTTTAGAAGGATGTAGTGACTTTATTTCTATGTAAATGTGGTTGATATGAAGGTGTGTAACTCTTCGGGAATTTTATAGACAAACGTGTTGGAAAAGTCCATAGAACTTTATAGACAATAGTTTGCATAGAATTCATAGAGCTTCATAAACCAAATCTTGCATAAAAATTTGGAGACAAAAGCTTGCACATGAATTTGCAAGTCTAACTTAATACTAATTGAAATCATGAGGTTGTGTTTGAAATCATGAAACCTCATAGACTTATGAAGTTGTGTGGAACTTCATAGTCAAATCGACCAACACAAAAATTATACATACTTTGTACATTGATAAAAAAATAATGTTACACATATGTTTGTAGGGGCTTCTTAGATTTTTGCAAACAACAAGGAAACAATAAATGCACTCTTATGTGATTTGTATGCAAGAAGCCTATAAATCATATAAATAGAACAAAAACTTAGGTTTTGTAACAAAAATGTTCCATACAAAATATTAGTTTCAACCATTGATAAATACTCTAATAATTATTTTGTCACTTTAAAATAAATTACTACTCCAAATATGATCTATTAATCATTAATGTATATTATGTTTGCATAATATATTTATTGTGAAATGAAATAAAATAAAATATTTATATATTAAATTACAAATAATTAAATTTAAATTAAAACATAATTAATTTATGAAAATTGACACCGCTTAATATTAAAAAAAGAGAGTCAATAATACCAAATTTAAAACAATAATCAATGGATTAAAAAGTACCCTAAAAACATAGTAGTTAACTACACATTATTATGGACCTTTAACCAAATACTATGCCATAACCATGGCATCATATGTGGAGTAGGTGTTAAGGCAAAGAGGGGACCAAAAATGGCTTCCCATGAAACATAAATAAACCTTGTTCCTTTTTATACAAGGACGTGTTTATAAAAAATTGATTGTAATGTTTTTCAATAAAAAAAGTTGATTGTAATTGCATTTTACTAAAAGGTTCTACTTGATTTTCTTAATAATGATACAAAAATATTCTACAATAAACATATCGTAAGAAAAAGGAATCCAATGTGGTGCTCGTTAAATGTAAAAATACTTTATACCTCTTTCCCTATCAAAATTCAATGAAAGCCTTTGAAGGATTCTCGCCGATTTAAAAGATCAGTGCAAACATTGTAAGGCATAAAACCCTTTGAATGGAACTTGGGTGCATGACGGTTGTTGAAGAGATTGAGATACCCCATTTCAATTCAATAAGATCGCGTAAGAAAGGACTTCCCTTACAAAAAGTGATTTGATATGAAAGTTTGTGGTTGAGCGGCCTAATGAAAACGTATTGTGAGCTTAGGTCATGGAGTAAGCGGAAGCTAAAAGGATATTATATAGTTGTATTAGCACAAGAGCCTTCTTTATTGTTAATTTCACAAAGTATAGGAGGACCAAAGCTATTTTGTTTCAACACCGGCCTTAGGTTTTTAGGAGATCTAGGTTATTCATGATATTGTGGAACCCCAACATTGACTTCTCATTAGAGGATTTAAAGGTAACCCAATTTTGGGTAAGGAATTCAACCTCCTAATGCATTTGTGTGCTAATGTCATTCTTTTTGGAATTGGGAGCTCCCTTAGAGAGATGATTTGCACTTCTTCTAAAAGCCATAACAAGAAGCATATTACCTAGACAAGTGTGGTTAAAATTCTTAAAGGGTGAGATGGTGGAATAAATCTCAAACTATGGGAACCTTTCCTTTCGGTGTTTTATTGCCACAACTATGTGGTCATTTAGCCTAAGACCATCCCTAGTTATGCCCATTGAAAAGGATAAGGAAAAGGAGGATTTTCAAATAGTTGATAGAAAAGGTGGGCGGTGGAGGTGGCGGTGGCACCGGGAAGGAGTGGGGTTGGGAGCGGGGAAGGGGTGGTATGGGAACAAAAAACCCTAGTCATATTACAAAGAGAAGGATAAAGTTCACGAGGAATAAAAGTTCATTAGCTCTCATGTTCGGTTAAGTTCTAGCCCTTTCGCAATCCCAAGTATAAAAATTGGCCACCCACATGATATAGCAACTTTGGAAACATTAGAGTAGCCCAAACAGAAAATTGAAGAAAAACAATGACAACTAGTAGTCAACGAGTCAATCTAAGTTCTAGCTCATTTACATTTTAATCTCAAAGGTAGTTGACATCTTAGAAATAGAGGCATTGCAAATGATGGGGTGTTGAAACGGTCTTGTAGCTATGACTCGTAATGATTTGACTTGGGATCTACGCATGTGTCCATCCAATATCCCTATACGCATTAAGGACAAGTCTCCACTTACGAGAACACATACATTGCACTAGGAATAAACTCAACCTACGTGTAGATACCCTAAAAATACATATGTATATTTCTAGTTTATCCTCGATTATTCGCATCCCCTTTAGAATTAATTAATTAAATTATTTGATTCACTTTGAGTATTCATCCCTTTAAGCTTTAATTCAATTAAATCTATCACATTCCTTTAGAATTAATTAAATTAATTCTAATTATGCTTAAATTATACTCCTATGATCACGGGCTGATTTAATTAAATATTTATTTGATTAAATAGTTATTTACTCACTCACATCCCCTAACTAATTAAATTAGTTATTTAAATAGAAATAAATCTATTTACCTACTCAACTTCACTTCTAGAATCCTACAAAGGTGGAAGCAACAAAGTTGCACATACAACCACCTTCCCGGATGCAAACTTATTGTCAACCGAAAATTTACTACCCCTCAATGGATATTCAATCCATTCAATTATTATAACATCCTCTAATGCTATTTTAAGAATATGCATTCAAACTTCATTATGAGTTTTCAAACACTCCATGGCCTCTCTTGCAATTATAAATAACAAGCCATAACCTTTACAAAAATCCATGGAAGCTTTGCAACAAACCTCTGCTAATTTTCCATTTGATATCTGCATATTGAAAAGCTTTCCTTGTGTCCAAATTTTCTCGTAGCATTGCCATTTCTTCATTTGGAGATCAATTTAGAGCATCCAAAATCCAAAGACCATAAGAAATTTAACAAGTGTGTGTGCACTTCAAAAATTTCATCATCAAGGTTGCAAGAGGAGCTTGGAGAAAGGTTTGTTGCTGATTATTTTCTTATCTTTCACTTTTGTTCAAGTTTTTCTTGTATACATTTTTGGCATGCCGGTGGGACCGAACCACCTTTTCTATTATTTCTAGTTTTTTTTATTAAACTAACTTTATTGGTGTTTTATTTGTCTCATTTCAGACTTATTGTCCAAGTTTGAGGTCATTTGGTGGAGAAAACTGAGAAATATAACAAAAAAATAGTCAAAATTCTATCTCAACCAATTTTTACCACCTACAAGAAGTATGTGTTAGTTTACTATTGTGTATACTAACGTCTCTCGATAAGTGCACTAGTATAGCACTTCATGCACTAGTGTAGTGTAGCTTTGAATGTGCAAGCGTAGCTCTCTACGCGCTAGTGTAGTACTATGTTTTCCCTTCGCATTGTGCATACGCTAGTGTATCTACACATGCATCGGCGTAAGACTGTCTACTACGGCGTTAAACACATTTTGCCTCTCTGTTTTAACATTTTTTTTTACGTAGATGTGTTCACCTTCACGTGCTAACATCCCCTATCATGCTTTAGCGCACCCCATTGCACACTCTAGTGTCTCATTGCATGCGTTAGCAATATGTCGTTGTGTTTTTCTTACTTCAATATTTTTCTAGCAAGTTAATCTTGTTCTAACCACTGTTTCAGATCTATCTTAACCCCTTTCTTGTAGGTTTTTGACAACTAGTAAATTTAATTGTTTATTTTGTCAAAAGTTATCATTTTTACTCTAACTTACAAACCATCGCATATGCTCTTTTCTCACATGTTTCTAAGTAATCTTGAAAATTAGAAATGGTGTATTTAAATTTTTGTATTGCTTTGTGATTTTTACCTCGGGAAAAAAATTACTAATTCATGGTTTACAAGAACCATCTCTACGAAGGTTGCATGTAAGCTACTAATTGCAGGTTGCCTTGCTCGTGGAGTCAAGCAAACTTTATCACCCTCTTTTTAAACTTTATAAAAATTTCTTAATTAATTTTTCGAAGAAGGGTTTATTCCATGTCCGACTATAACTATGTAAATTGCATGGCCATAGGGCGAAACGCATTGTGAATACGCGAACCCAGCGAAATGGGATCCCCACCTACTTGACTAGTATACCTTTGTGAGGATTAGAGCCAAAACTATCCATAGTGGCGGCCCCGGTTTGATCCTTTGAGTAGAGTAAAATTTGGCTTATCGTATTAAGAGGGGTAAAGTAAAGTCGAAACTAGCAATAGTATACCTCGCTTGCTCAAATAATTCTTGGTACTTAGGGAGAGAACCATTTCTATAGGAATCCCCACTTGACCAAGCCAACTTAAGCTTAGAGGCCTTCCTTAAAAATATTACTTTCATATAATCTACATATCATTAAGTTTGTGTTTCACACTCATATCACACAAATCAATCTTATTTCTACACTCTACTTCACATTCACTTTGCTAAGAGTAGAGTATATAAATCTCATTTCTAAACTCTTCCATCTTAACATTCACTTTATTAGGGGTTGAGTAATTGATCTTTATTGTTAACCTCTTCCATCTTAGCATTCACTTTGCTAAGGGTTGAGTAATCCAATCTCATTTCTACAAGTCTCTTTCATCTTAGCATTCACTTTGTTAAGGGTTGAGAAAACAATCCCAAGTCTCTTCCATCTTAACATTCACTTTGTTAAGGGTTGAGAAATCAATCATACACCTCTTCCATCTTAGCATTCACTTTGCTAAGGGTTGAGTGATTGATCTTAATTGTAAAACTCTTCCATCTTAGCATTAACTTTTCTAAGGGTTAAGTAATCAAACTTTATTTTCCAAACTCTTCCATCTTGGAATTTATTTTACTAAGGGTCAAGTCATCGATGTTCATTATTAAACTCTTCCATCTTAACATTCACTTTGTTAAGGGTTAAGTAATAAATCGTATTTTTCCTAAACTCTTCTATCTTAGCATTCACTTTGTTAAGGGTTGAGAAAAAATCTCAATTCTCTTCCATCTTAGATTTCACTTTGCTAGGGGCAAGTAATTAGACTTTATTTTCCAAACTCTTCCATCTTAACATTCATTTTGTTAAGGGTTGAGTAATCAATCGTATTTTCCATGAACTCTTATATCTTATTATTCAATTTGTTAAGAGTTGATTAGTCAATCAATTCAGTTTCATAGTCTCATAATTTGGCATTCAATTTACCAAAATATAAGCACATCAAACAAATTTCACCATTCCCCCATCTTTTAGACAAAATGGTGGGAACAAGGCATCAAAATTATGACCCTTTTGGAAGAAAGGATCAAAATCCTTTTCACATTAGTTCCGATGAAGAGGATGAAGACCAACTAGAGGATCAATAAAATATTATTTCCTTAGAAGAACAAACACAATTTGAGGGGATCTTACGAAAGAATAAATACCATTTCTTCTTTGTCTCCTTGAAATAGGATCTAATTTTCCTTTGGATTTTTGTGAGTGTTTGAAGAATATAAGAAGCCAACCTAAAATAAATAAGGATACTCCACCGAATCAAATAAAACTAATGGATCTGAAATAGGTAACAACAATGTTGATAACAAAGGAAAATCTAGTGCTTTCACCTCCAACCCAAATCAAGCTTTGATAGATCAAATCAATGTGATGGGAAATAAACTAGCTCATATGTCCTCTAAAGTCACTAATAACACGAAAAATGATGAAAAAAAGACAAAAAGTGACAATGAATAAAAAACAAAGACTGAACCAAAAATAAGGCAACCAATCCACACATTGACAATATTCCCAACATTCCAAAAATTAACTCACCATTCTCTCAAGAATGGAAAACAATGAAAGATATAATCTCGGGAATGCAAAAACAAAGCAAACAATTCAACTTCGAGGAGATGTTACCTTATCTATTCGATAAGGACATATTAAGTTTACCTTTTCTTGGATCTTTCAAGGTTTCGAAGTTTGAAAAATATTAGGGAAAACATAACCCTTAGGAACATATCAAAGAGTTCTTTATGACTTGTCAAGAGGTAGCCTCTAATGATGCGTATCTTTTATGGTATTTCCGAATATATTTAGTGGACAAGCTTTGGATTGGTTCCTACATCTCCCAAAAGGTTCAATCACCACTTTCCAGACTTCTCAGAGAAATTTTTAATCATTTCTCCTTTAATCTTGATTTATAAATTACCATGATGGATTTGTGTAATGCAAAACAATGAAAAAATGAAAACTTTGCACAATTATTACAATGATGGAGAGGAATTTCTAGTTGATTCCCATGTTCAATTCCTGAGAAACAATTGGTAAGTATCTTTATACCAAACCTTAATAATGAATTGTCCTTTCATATGCAGATGCATTTCCTTAATAGTTTTGAGGAAGTTATCAAAAAGGGGACTCAAATAAAAAAATTCCCTCATTACAAAAGGCTTAATCAAACCTCCTTCCAAGGAAAAACACACACAACAATAGTCAAGATAAACCCAAGTACATCGAATGCAATCATAATGTCATCAATGATGGTGTAACATATTAGTAGAATGTACACAATGTATAGAATAATCAATCAAATCAAACTAAATTGAAGCAATCCATTGTTGATCCCAATAAAGAAGCCCCCTCCTCGTGATAATAAACGAATAAAATTTACACCGTTAGGGGAGAGTTTTTCAAGTTTTTACAACAACTGATAAATGACAACATGGTAGATTATCCTATTGCAAATCCTTGGGCCGAAGGGGAACAAAAACCATCTTGGTACAAGGTAAACAAGTATTGTGATTTTCATTGCATCGACGACCATCTATAGACACAAAATCTATACATCTGGGTACATTTCTAGGTCTTAAAGCATACTAATATATACATGATTCCTAAGCAATAACACTACTGGCTGACAACTCTTTTTGGCCTTTAGTTGCTTTATCTCTTAAGCTTAAGCTGTTTCTGAGCTTGATTGAGCATATTTTTGGCTTTACACATCTTATAGTTCTACCGGAATTATTTTTGACCGATTTACCTTTTGATGTCCTCGAGACTCTATCACCCGAGTGAGGAGAAGAGCACCCATGCGATCCTATCCCTCATGGGAGATCATGTACCTCTCTTTCTTATTCTTACTATTGTGGGTCCCTTTCGCTTCTTGGTCACCTTTTAATACTTTGGGTCGGACTTTCAGTTGTCAATTATGAAATTCAAACAAGGGAATCATATATATACTTAGTTACTTCTTTCAAATAAAGGGGCCAAGCACTAGAAGCATTATCTATCACCACCTAAGCTTTCAAAAAGGCACAAGATCTCTACAAAGTATATATCTAGAAAATTCATACAATGGACAATGTCTGCAATAGTCCGCATACATTGCATAGGAGCAGATTTCATTCTATTCCATCACACACATTTTGCATATTCGAGACAAATATAGATCTAGCCCGCTATCATTGTGCAACTTGCACAAAGGAAACCTAGGACATGGATACACACACATAGATAATTATATGGAGTCTGAGATGTAGTGCGGTGCTTGGGTCGTAAGGTCACTCTACCCGTGACCACTCGGATCATTATGACTCCACATTTTACATATTTTTTATTATATTTGATGTGATTTGTGGGCATGTGCAGCTTGTCATTTTTGTAGGTTACAGGTGTAACCGAGCGTCCTAACATTACAACTAGAGTGACAAAGAGCGAGTAACAACAAAGACCTTCCGACCCAAAAAATACCATATTTTAAGCATCTGAGTAGACACAAGCACCTAGATCAGTCATTAGCACCTGGGTGCTCCTTCCTCTCGTAGGTAGATCTGTCCTATACATTCCTAGGTTTATGAACCCTCGACAAGCCATTTTGACACTGTTTCCATCCTATTCCAGCATATACATAGCCCGATCACTTATAGGTTCAAAAAATAAACTAAGTCATCTTTCTCCCTTCATTTTCTTAGGGTTTTACATCCTTGAATGTTTATTGATTGCACGTTACTATGCTTAATTATCTAAATATCATTTGTTACAATAATTTACTTTGAAATAAGGTTTAATTCAATTAGATTAAATCAACATCCTATAGATCACTTTGCATGAGGCTTCACCACTATATTCAAGACCTCATTGATAGTGGAGACATCGTAGTCAAAATCCCATCATCTAATAAGACACCTAACAATAATTTAAAGGTGTTCTCAAACCCTTTTCCTAAGAATGATGGGAATGTACATTTGCTTGAAAAAGACCAATCATCCAATAATTTCAACTTTAATTCAATCATATCATTTGTTGAAGAACTACCTAATTCCATTACTACCATTAAGTTTCAAGCTCCTACCAACGCAGTGACCATGAGACAAAAGAAGTTTTGGGTTCCGATAGCGAAGCAACCATCAACCTCCTTTACGCCTCAAGCATTTGTAAATCCTATAGTTCCTAGCAATCCTAAATCAATAACCAGTATTAAAGCTTCCACATCAGGTTCCTACGACATTTTAAGACAATTGGAGAGAACACTAACACATATATATATCTCTCTCTCATGGAGTTACTCGGAGTCGTTGCTCGCTCTACAAAACATTCTTACTCATGCTTTGCAAGAAGCACATGTGCCTAAGGACATTAATTCTCAAGATTATAAGCATTACTTGCCAATTTTTTTCAAACAACCCTATATTGTCATTCGATCCTAAAGACCTACTAAACCTCGATCTTCAGAACAATAACTCTCGTATATTGAAGCCTATATCACATACCATAAGGTTACAAGAGTCGTTATTGACAATTGTACTACTCTAAACATTTATTCTACGAAGACGCTAAGATGTCTTAGTCATAGAGAAGAGAGTATGGGAGATAAAATTATAATTATTTGTGGTTATGACAACTACGAACGAAAATAATGCAATTATAATAATACAATGATGTATAACACTCAAAATTTAGTCACACCAAATAGTTTTCTCCCTAAGATTTGTTTAGATAGGTTTGAAACTGAATAGTGACAACACAATATCACCAGCTAGGTCAAGTTTGTAACAAACAAGTCCTAAATGATAAGAGAATGTTGACGTGATCTTCTAACAAGATATACTAAAATCCAGTTTCTAAATACTAACAAATTCTAAGCTTTGTAAAATGGACAATACATGTGTGAGCAGTGTAATAATGCTATTTGGACACGTAATCAAACTTTGCGAGAAAGCAAGATTTTAGTATCAAAATGGAATTATAGTGATGCTAGAAAAGTAACCTCAACCCTCACAAAAATCAAGACAAAGCTACGGTGTAAAAACTAAGTCAAATTATAACAAGAAATTACTATGTGTGCGAGCAACGTAACTCTACAATGTAGGGATTTAATCCTAATTTCACAATGGAAACAAGACGTAGATATCTTAATTGTATGGCTACAATGCGGGCAGCTTAACAACTCAAAATAAAACAAGGATGAAATCACCTAAATACGATGACAATAAGTCTCAAATATGTGTTTTTGAGACAAGGGGGCCTACTAGATTGTGAGTATGTACCATGCACACTTTCAACACTTACACTTCGGAATTACAACCTAGTCGCATGCAAGTAGAATACAAAAGTGGTGGGAACGTGATATCTAGTAGTATCTGTATATGTTGTTTCCTTTTGTCCAAAATGGGCAACAAGAAAACAAGGGTGTAGACTAAGTGGTGTTGAAATAAACTTGGTGTTATTTTGGCAGAGTTTCACCTTGTCTTAGGACAAGTGAAAAACTAGGACAAAATGACACTAAGTAGATTTCGTGATGAAATATCACGTGGTTTCAAATTTAAGAGATTATTTCCCTTGTTTGAAAAACAAGAGTTTGAATCTAACAAAGTTGTCACTTTGTGAGAGCTCTCAAGTATAACAACTAAGACAAAAACAATGGCTCCAAGCTGGCAAGCTTCCTAGGTGGTTCTCTCTCTATGTGTCACAAGTTTACTTCTGCGAGCTCGATTTACCAAGGTTTCCCAAGGAGTATCTCGGATTTACTTTACCCCCTTCTAATATAATGAGCAACTAGTGCATTCATTTGTATTATCATCACTAGGGTCACAATGGAAGTAACTTTGACTCTAATCTCACCAAGGTGTACTAATCAAGTCGGTAGTGTGGAGCACTTTCCTATTTCATTCACAAGGTTCCCTCTTGCGTGAACTACTTTAGGGTTCCTAGGACCACCCCCATTGTTGTAGCTTAAGGCTTATGCCAAAGGGGTTATGTCCTAGTTAAGTGGACGAGTCGTAGCTCTTAACTGAAACCTACAAATACAATGTGATGATTGTGGTGTATTTTTTATCTTTTAGACTTAATGTGGTTTTTGTTGTACTCCTTTTGGCAACCTACAATCACACGTGAATGTTAGATTTTGGTTTGAAGAGATCCCTTCTTTCTTTGAAAAGTGTTTTAGGTCCTTCACACAAATGGTTAGTAGTTCATAAAAAATACAATATCATCAAAAGAGGATTGAATGTCATTTTTGGTTCTCAAGATCGTCCAAGGATGCGAGAGAAGAGCATACACAACAAACAATCCAACTAGATAGCAATGAAAAAAATTTGTAAATCAATAACTACTATAAAACTTTGTAAAACAAGGTTTATTCCCAATTAATCCAAGTGCTTCTTAATGAAAGACTAAAATTTCTTTTGGTTCCCAAGATCACACTAGGTGCAAGGGAAGAGCATACACAAATTTTAGCCTTGGTTCTTTATCAAGTGAAAAATCTCTTAAACTAAAAGATCAAGCATATCAATGAATGATGATTTTTCTTACTTACTCTAAAATGGCAAAAGTGGTTTAGAAGTGCTTTTGATTCCCAAGATCACACTAAGTGCAAGGGAAGAGCATACACACCCTATTCCAAACTCAAATAAAGCATGAAAAATCACTTATCAAACCCTAAGCCAATTTTAACAAAGATTACTTATCAAGCCTTAAGTGAATTTTGTTAGGAACATTGCTCTAAAATCAGTAAATTGACAAAAACAACAACTAAAATCCTCTAAAAAATGACATAGATCCTACAAACTAGAAAGTAAAATCATGAATTTTGAAGGAAATTTACTTGAGTTCATAGCCACAAGTTTTAGTGCTGACGCGGGTTTTGAAGCATGGGCACACCCTTTGAAGCTGGGGAAAGTTTGAAAGCACAAGCGCTTTGTGTCAAACTTTCACGATCGATAGTGTATAGGTGCGGTCGGAGAGGCATGGGCATGAACCTTAATGCATAGGTGAAAGGAAGACTCGGAGGCCAAAGCTGCTGATGTTGCACAAGTGCATCCAAAGAGGCACATGCATACTTCTTGATGAGCAGTGCACTCTTTAATGCATAAGTGCGCAATTTCCTATAGGTGAACAAAATCGAGTTTTGAGAAGAATTTCTTCAAAAAGATCAAATATTTGGTATTTTGAGGCAATTTTGATAGGGCTTCGCCTCCTTATATCTTTGCAAAAGAACATGAAAACACAACTTCTACCACTAATCTAGTTGAAACAACTACCTAGCTACAAAATTGATCTACAAAACTTTGAAAACTACTCTAAAAAGCTTGAAAACTTTGAATTTAATCTAAGAAATTTGAAAGTAAGCTAGAAAGCTTTGAAGTTAATCTAGAAAAACTTGAATCTAATCTAAGAATTGGAAGTTAATCTAAGAAAACTTGAAATCTAAAACTTTTAAAACTATGTTAAAAATCTTGAGAATGAATGCAAATGGGGTTTGACTCCCACTGGGCGTGCCAAATGATAACACCCCAAACTTTTAACACAAATTAACTAGTTTAAAGCAAGATCAACACCATAATGATCTAAAGTTAAATGTAAAGCTAAGGAATGAAACATCAATGATAAAATATTAATAGCATAACAATGGAGATTAAATGAAACTAACATCTAACATCTAAACATGCCTACTAGTATGTTTGATTAACTAACATAGACCTAAATAGATCTAGGAGCAATCAAATTGGGAATGGTTGCTACTCCACAAATGGTGAGGAAATATCTCTAACAAAAACTAAAATGTCGTGTCGAGATACCCTCCTACTAACCATAATGAAGGCTTTAGGCAAAGATGAGCATGTGGATCCTTAAAGGAGTTTAGGCTCTTTAACATATATCTTATATGAGGCTACTAATAAAAGCATGGTGTAAAATTGGAAGGTAGTACTTAGTCTTATTTATAGTTTTTCCTTTGAGGAAAACTTGCATCTTGGTGCATGTGGGACTAAAAGTACAAAGAATATTTAGAATTGCTAATCATGATTAAGCTTTGCTAATCATAATTAGTGAATTACCAAGTGATTAAGAGGTGTGGAGCCTTAATCAACCACTTAGGGTCAACTAGGAGGCTAGGATAAGCTTTTGAAGCTTCTTTGAGACATTGTGGAGGAAAGTGGGGTGATTTTGAGTGGTCATAAGAGGGGTTTGAGCCAATATTAGGGCATATTGACCAAAACAAGGGCAAAATAGGCTTAATTAGCTAATAAATGCTAATTGTCTATTTTGAAGAGGATTTTGACTTACGATTATTGTCGTAAAGTGGCATCATGAATGTGAAAGGGGTAAAACAATCAACAAAGTGTTATTAATTGGTCAAAGTGGTAAGAAATGTTAGTTAATTAGCAGAAATCACTAATTATAATGGAATTGGTGAGAATGAGAGTGATTTGCATGCATTTTGGCAATGAGATTGCAAAAGAAGAATTTAGGTGTGTACAGATGGCAAAGAGTTTACTTTACTCGTAGATGCAAAACCCTTTGACTATTGTAAGCTTCTGGAAGCAAAGTACACTCATGTAAGTTATTGTCCTTCCATAGATAAATCTATTGAACCTCGTGTCATACCTATTAATGATAATCATATCGATCTCGACACGATTTTTCAATCCAAAGCCTATACATCTAATTCACAACCATCTGCATCCAACTCATCACCTGAACTCAAGTTTTCTCATAAATGTCTTGGTGAGTATACTCTAGATAATGCATTTCATATGGGCAGGCTTCAGTTGTCTCCATGTAGCTATGGATGACCCAATGTACCCCACCCGAAAGATGCTCATGTCTACCTACTTAGAAATACCCTCCATGATAAACTCCCTCTCTTTAAAAACTTCGTCATTAGTATTGATCCTTTCAATAGAAAAGTTTCTTAGCTTCTGTAGCTCCTTATCATTTCAAGAGGCACAACATGATGTTTGTTAAAAATACTATTAACATCCAAATCAACGATGATTTATCTCATGTAGTCATGCTAGGTGACTATTTTCACCATCTACATGATAAATAGCATGAATTCCTTCACAAAAATAAGTAGTTTTTCACTTGGAGATACTCTAACATGCCCAACATTTATCCAGACGTTGTTGCGCACACAATATTATTACCTATCCTAATGTTGCACTTGTTAGGAATAAAATTCACAAATTCCCTCCTAAAATCAATAAACATATGTATTCAAGAGCTTGTAAAGTTTCTTAGTTCCAAATCCATCATCTTGTAGACTATTATGAATGGGTATCCAACATCATCCCCATTCATAATAAATCTACATTAGCCATCCAAATCTATATCAAATTTTAAAACCTTAACCTCACTTTTCCTACGGATAAATTTCATTTCCCTTCCATTGATGCCATGGTCGATTCCACTATAGGCTATGACATGTTATCTCTCACGGACAACTTCTACGGATATAATTAAATCCAAATGGTAATTAAAAATCAACATAAGACCACATTCATTCATTTTGAATGGGGCACCTATTGATACATTAAGATGCCTTTTGTCCTTAAAAACTATGGGGAAACTTATCACTTTGAGCTATGAAGCACATATTTCATGACCTCATTCATAAGATAATGGAATTATATGTGGATGATATTTTCATAAAATAGTTACACATATAAAATCATGCCTATGACAAAAACATATTCCTTGATGGATTCGTAAATACAAGGTTCACCTTAACCTGGGAAAATGCATCTTTTGTGTCACACAAGGAAAAACCGTAGGATTCCTCATCTCAAAATGTGATATTGACATAGACGCTGCGAAGATCAAATTTGTTAAAAATATGCCTCATCCCACATCTATACGACATCTACACTTCGAGGAAGCTTCAACAAATATGATGGTTCGTCCCTATATTTGCATATTATACTCACTTGATTAAAATCCTCCTCAAATAGGGGTATCGATTGAATGGAACAAATATGTTTAATAATCCTTTGAAATTTTTAAAGAACTACTCCTACATTATAACCCTCGTCTTCCGATTGACCACTCATTCTCAATGCCTCATCCTCCCCATATCTATTGGGGTAATGTATGTCATGTCTCGTAACTATGCATGTATTATTTGAGAGATATTTTGAGAGTAAGTGGGTGTTTCCACATTTAATAGAACATATAATTTTATTCTTTTATTTTATTAGTAGGAATTATGACATGTTTTGGGAATTAAAAATCTAATATTGATGATTTGCTAGCGGTAGATGATGCTTTGATTCATATAACAATTTCATATTACTATTTACATATATGCTACTTACTATTCATTTACGTTGATTTGATTGTATAAATGGGTAATACATTTTGTAATCTTTTCTACTTTTGTGTAGGTGTTATTAGCTTTTGAGAAATGGTATCATCAAGGAGAGCTGGAAAGATGCGAGAAAATGGGTATGGTTAGAGAGATTTGACATGTTGAATTCAATGCATGAGAAAGCATGTCAAAACCATAAGTTGAGGTTATAGTTTCATGTTTGTTTGATTCAACTTTACATTTTACGTGTGACCTTGTACAATGGGTTAGGTCACATTATGAATATGAGACATTTTTTCTCTTATTGTGGCAAGGACTGCAATGTTGTATTGTGTGTTAGCTAAGCGGTGCATTGTCACTTTAGGAAAATGGATTCCTAGCATCATGTCATTTATATGGTTGTGATAACGTTACTTTTTGTCAATAAATTGGAAAAATACTAATAATGAATTTAATATTAAAAGATTTTAAAAATTATTATTGCAATAAAAAGGTGTTATTATTGCGGGGTCACTTATGTTATAGATCCTCAATGGCCTTGTGCTTCAGGTTTAATTTTTCTCCTCAAAGCCCTATGTTCCATTTATCTCTCTATCATGGGAAAAGAATTTAATATTTCCTATGCTCTTACCACCTCCCTTTTGGGCCAACCTTGGGTGGGCATGACCATATCCATGAATCTTCCATATTATGGAAGCACTTTTATAGTTATATAATAAGTGATCTTGTTCAAGACACGTATGGAATTATTTTCCACTAGTTCTAAATGGGGGTTGAGCTTGCTGATCTCATTGGCGAGCCAACCAAATGTTGTATTAAAACCAAGCTTATGCATTGAAATTTAGTACTTTGCATTCAATCAATGGAGTTCAATTTAACTTACTGATGTTTCTATCTTGAGCTCACATTTGAGTTGGGCTATATAAAAACTATGCATTGCATGCACTCAAATCTCAATGCATTGTAAATTTAACTTCAAACATTTCTCAACCATTGAGTTTTCACATTCTAAATTATCACACTATGCCAACCTCACCATACTACTCTAGCTCGCGAGCAAGTCACCCAATGTGCGTGACTAAGAAAAATGCCTTAGAGGAAATTTATCTATATGACGTGATTTGTTATAATAGAAAAAACCTCTCTTTTATCATACATTTGGGATTAAGTCATGGAGTTTTGAAATGAGATGAGGGAGCTCGTCAAGTGTAGAGTACCCCCATGTTTGAATCCGCCACCCCTGCTTTGCTACATTCCCAACCCTACCACAAAAATTATGAACCGATGCCATCGTAATCATGATAATCATGCATGAACATAAACAATAAGTTAGGAGGATAAAATTAACTATAAAATAAGATAGACCGGGGTGAGCGATTATTCAATTACGTGGATAATATAACAAAGTTAACTCTAGTTCTAAAGGGAATAAAAAAAAAAGTATTTAATCGATAAATAGAAAAGTAAAAGGAAATTATAAATAATGCATGTTCTAAACTGTGAGTTTGTAGCCGAACATAGACTTAGAAAACTGAAGCTTAAACTAGAAATAATAAAAGAAAGAAATATAAAAGTAAGAGGCGGATGAAAATAGATCTAGGGAAGAGCTAGTTACAATACAAAGGAGTTTATAAAATAATTAGGATGAGAACATTAAAGGATACACAAGTTTACATATTTTTTTGTACACGGGCATACATATAAGAGATTGTTAATTCAAACATATACATACTCAGGTTGTAGAGAGAAGTCAAAACTGCGAATGCCAAGATTTTACAGAAACAAAAAATAAAAAAGGGATTTAGCATCAAATTTCCAGGTTCTCTTCTTTTGTTTATTAGAGGTCCCAAGTTCAAAATTCATAGAATGTATCTTAGTTGTAATTTATGTAAAAGTAATAAGGTTTATATATATGTATGTATGTAAACTATCTTCAAACTGCGGCCTCATGGTTATAGTCAAGTTGTTAGGGGAAAGTGGTGGAGGTTTTGACTTTATCAAACTTATTCCCTCTTACTTTAATTAGAATAGTTCAACAACGTATTACGTTGTCACCCGTAATAAATGATGAGAAAACACGTTATTGTTACAGGATATAGTCATTATATTATATAAAACTACAACGCCAAATTTTTATGTGCCTACGAGATCTATATCAAAATAGGTTGTGGTTCCATGTAATACGTTGTTGCAACGACGACATGCATTTTTAATGTTTTTTTCACTGCACAGTGTTACGAATCTATTCAAATTTGTTTTATTCAATCATTTTTAATAATTTTCAATTCATCCCCTCCTACTTTAAGTATAATAGATCAACAACGTATTACGTTGTTACCCCTAATAACGACTATCCAACACATTAATCTTACAAAATATGCTTAGTGTACTGTATAAAACTATAATGTCAAATCAGAGTGTTTCTTTAATATCTTTATCGAAGTAGGTTTTCATTCCACCTAATACGTTGTTGCATCGACGATATGAATTTTTAATGTTTATTTTTCACTACACGGCGTTATGAATCTATTCAAAGATGTTTCACTCAATTATTTTTGAATAATTTCCTACTCATTCCCTCCCACTTTGAGTACAATAATTCAATAACATATTACGTTGTTACCCCTAATAATGATTATCCAACACATTACTCTTACAAAAGATACTTAGTGTACTATATAAAACTACAATGTAAAATCCTAGTGTGCCTACAATGTCTATATCAAAGTAGGTTGTTGTTCAATGTAATACGTTGTTTCCTCGATGACATGCATTTTTAATGTTTGTTGTATACTTTATAGTGTTATGAATCTATTCAAATTTGTTTCATTCAATTATTTTTGACTAATTTCCAACTCATCCCCTCCTACTTTGAAGTCAAACGAACTTATTATGCATCACGATTTACAAAAATGGGTAGAAAAGTTATTGAGTTATTAGGAATGTCTACTAATGTTGTGCAACAAAAGTAGATTACATAAAGAGTGTCAATCTGCAATGCATAATAGTAACGCCAATCAGCTCATAATGACATATATAGTAAGAGTAATGTCAATATGCAATGTAATGAAGTAAAATAGTTGTTAAAAGAATATATAATGAAGTACACAAGTCGATTAGGCTTGAGAAAATAGTTATGGCTGTATTAATTTATACTAAAATGTAATTATTACTTATATAGAATTTGAAAAAATATGATCAAAAGTTAAATAAACATGTCAAAATTATGGTGTGAACAAGGAAGGAGACATTACTACTACTATAAAATTCATTTGTTAATTTATGTATGAAAGTTAACCGCTTTCAAATATGAGTCCTAAAAACATATATTTTCCATGCTTGTTTTGTAAAACATAGTTTTATGACCTTACTCAATTGATTTCATTCAATTATTTTTGAATAATTTTTAAGTGATTGCCTCTTCCTTTGAATAGAACAATTCAACAACATAATTTGTTGTGACCCATAATAACGATGATCCAACACATTAAGTTTTCATAGAAGATACTCAATGGACAATATAAAATTACAATGTCAAATCTTAGTGCCTACAAGATTTATATCAAAGTACGTTTTATCCCCACGTAATACGTTGTTTCTTCCACTACCTTCATTTTTATGTATGTTTTGCAGTGCATAATCTATTCAAAGTTGTTTCATTCAAATATTTTGTAATAATATCAAACTTATTCCCTCTTACTTTAATTATAATAGTTCAACAACGTATTACGTTGTCACCCATAATAAATGATGAGAAAACACGTTATTGTTACACGATATAGTCATTATATTATATAAAACTACGACACCAAATTTTTATGTGCCTACGAGATCTATATCAAAATAGGTTGTGGTTCCATGTAATACGTTGTTGCAATGACGACATGCATTTTTAATGTTTTTTTCACTGCATAGTGTTACGAATCTATTCAAAGTTGTTTTATTCAATCATTTTTTAATAATTTTCAATTCATCCCCTCCTACTTTAAGTATAATAGATCAACAACGTATTACGTTGTTACCCCTAATAACGACTATCCAACACATTAATCTTACAAAATATGCTTAGTGTACTGTATAAAACTATAATGTCAAATCAGAGTGTTTCTTTAATATCTTTATTGAAGTAGGTTTTCATTCCACCTAATATGTTGTTGCATCGACGATATGAATTTTTAATGTTTATTTTTCACTACACGGCGTTATGAATCTATTCAAAGATGTTTCACTCAATTATTTTTGAATAATTTCCTACTCATTCCCTCCCACTTTGAGTACAATATTTCAATAATAGATTACGTTGTTACCCCTAATAATGATGATCCCATTAACACTATCTGAAGTAAATACTATTATAAAAAATGAAAGATTCCTTTCGAATAAGATATTAATAGTATTTTCCACATACGGTGTTTCATCAAGGATTTGTAATGAAAATGGATATGACACTCCTATGAAGAGAGACGTTCCTTACATTTTAAAAGTTAATTGCAATTATCGGTTTAAGGCTCTAATTGTATTCTACAATGCGAAAAAACATGAGAGTTGTTATTAGTTGAGAAAATAGAAAATAAAGTATATGATCTCAGTTTTAACATATTATTAAAATATACAATGAAATTTTCTCTTTAAATAAATCATGCATCTTCGAAACAACCAAGATATTTGAATTTGTATAGGTAGATTGATTTCAAGGAAATTATATGAGAGTTTTTGTTTGTTGAGAAAACAAGAAATAAAGTATATAATCTTGGGTTCAACATACTAGTACCAAAAGATACATAAAACTTGTCTCTTTAAAAGTACTCGTGCATCTCAAAAATAATCAAGCTCTATGAATTCATTGAGTTAGTTTTCTTGCAAGTGATGATATTTTGCTAAAACATGAGCTACATAGGATTTCGTGTCGGTTTTATTTTTATTATACATTTGTTTTCTTCAACACACTATTTCCAAACATATATCATAATTCCTTAATAATGTAAGTTCCTCAAAACATGATACCACAAATTTCACATTTTTACAAATCATTCTTGGAAATTTTGGGTCAATTGAAGTAAAAATGTTTTCTGTATATTCACCATATAATTTGTGTATCATAATTTATATCGTAAGATTTATAGACAAATAACTTCATCAATCAAATCTTCATTTTTTCCTATAACTGAAATATAATGTATTATAGTTCTAAGTTAATTTTAAAAATTCTATGTAGGTATTTTATCTACTTATGTTAAATTTTCCAGGTATTATTGACATTACTATTTTTGAAAACTATCCATAAAACTACATGATATAATATTAGATCCAAACCTACTCATTACTTTTTATATTCCTAAAATATAAAAAAATATTTTCATACAATAAAATCACCTTTACTGATATAAATGTTTTTTTAAAATCAAAATGTACATAATTATTGTTAATGCATTGTTAATGTAAAATATATATGCACACGAAGAGGTTCAAGATTAATAGTTTATTTATTTACTAAATAATAATTTCTAATTCACATAATCCGTATTTTAATTCACTATGGTGAAAATTCATAATATGGGTGAGCAGTAACAATGTGTGTAAGTTATCATGCCTCAATTCATGTTTTTTGCACATTAGTAATTATGGGGAAGATAACTAATATTTACGTTGAAGACATTGTCTAATTAGAATCACACACATTGCATCTAGCACATGACAACCAAATAGAGGGTTGAGTTGTATTTAAACCATTGAAATATATATTATTTTCTAAGGAAAACAAACTAAGAATAAATAGATAAATCCACGTTAATGAATGTTAAATAATGAATGTAAGTTGCATGGATGAAATATGGCACCCAACATCCATCATATTCCTTAATAAGCACAAGTAATTTTCCCTACATTTTATCACCCTTGATTATTAAACAAAAAAAGTTCACCATGTAACACATAATGTCACATAAAAAATGTGTTTGAGAGTTTAAATACCTCATTATCATATGAAGTTAGCCATCCTTTTCACTAGATCCAAGCCATGCAAGACGAGATCTAGAGGTTGTATGAAGTTGAGCAGATAAATAACATGTTCTATCACAAAAATTGAAAACCTCAAAGCCTAATCCTTGTACCCTATGTACATGAGCTAACTAATTTTGGTAAGTAATCTCCACTCTTTTACTAATAAGATGTTTTTCATATATAATAAAATAAAATACAGTACTAAATAGAAATACCATCACAATTACATCATCCCAATGAAATTACAAAAATAAGGGTAATCTTAAACAAATAAAAGCTTTGACATCTTCTAGAGTAGATAAAGAAATTTTTTGAACTAATATTGAGAAGCCTTCAATCTTAAGAAATATTTGCTTTCCCACTCACATAAATATCATCTAAAAATATCCAAATATCTTTGTTCTGCACATGACATTTCGAGTTTATCAAGGGAGACCTTTCTCTTATCCCACACTCTTCTTAACATGACACTCTTGTTCTGCACATGATATTTAGTTTTGTATGTTCATTAAGATCTAATATACTTATTTACTTTGGTGAATCTTGTCTTTTGTGCAAACTGATGTTTCTGATGTCTCCATGAACAAATTACAAGATGCCATAAGCTTTTGAAGTAGTAGGCCCTAGCTCGTAGCACTTTGGTTGTGCTCCTACAACAGCCCGTAGCCACTGGCTGGGTAATGATAAAAGAGAATCATGACATCCAACAACAATGAGGCATCATGAAGTATATGGAGCTGAGCATATGAAGTTGGAAAACGAGTTAACCAAGTGGCAGCATTGTTTGGACAAGTCTGAGAAGTCTTTGGGTGATTTATCTTACTCGTAGCAAGCTCCAGACCTGCCCGTAGCATCTTTTAGAACTACCTGCAGCAACAGAGCAGTATGCACCTCCAGCTGCCCATAGCCAAAGAGAACTTATCCAGCTCACACCGAAGTATAAGTACCAGTATGTTATGGTTACTTTGTTAAGTAGTTTTGTAATCAGTTCTTATCATGTAAATAAGATAAGAATTAGTTGTCTCCACTCAACAAATATGAAATAGAAAAACTATAATCTGTTTGAGTGGTTTTTGATCATATTCCTAGCATATAATAAGTTAGTGATCTGTCATATATATATATTCAGATAGAAATGTAATGGATAGAGAGTAATAGATTAAGGAATGAAGTGATAGTTGTATGAGAGAAGCAAAATTGTGAATGTGTGAAGACAAAATATATTAATGTGATTTTGTGCTCTTAAGTTCATTGTAATCTCTTTGTTGTAGAAATATTTAATTGCTACTGACTTAATAGATGAATCGTTTATCTTCTTGAGCAGTTATGTGAGTTTCTAGGGTAGGATCGGAACTCACTTCTGCATGAGGAAGGGCCCCCTCGGAAGGAATTGCAGGGAAGATCCTATTCCTCCATTTCCTATTTATGTTGTGTGGATTGATTATCAGTTATTCATTTCATTTCTAAAAGCTAATGATTGCATAGTGTGTATGTATTAAGTTGTACAATACCTATAAGTATTGCAGCTCATACAAATGTAATCTGGTTGATTGAGATTAATAAAGTTAATCAGGCTTCTGCCCCTGTTGCTCAGTTTACAGAAACAATGTTGATTTATAGAGAATTATATGCTTGAAAATATTTCATAATGAGGAAAGAACCTAGGGGCTAGTAATAATGCAGAGACAAGGATGAATTATCCCACATTTGAAATAATTTAGAGATAAGGGCGATCTATAAAGAACTATAGGCTACCAAATATTTTCTTAAGGGAAAAGTGATGCATGTGCACATTCAAATTTGGGCGCAATTTCCAAATGAACACACTCTTAAATATGACTTTATGTTCATCATCCTTACACTCTATCATGAAACACATATGGTTTGGTATTACTTCCTTGCATTAGTGCAATACCTCACAACTCCATCATGAATGACAACATGTCCTTCACCTTGTTCATTGCATGCACCCTCACCATACATGTGGGCATCACACATTGCACTTCAATATCCACCATTAAATGATTCATGATACTTTCCCACCATGTAGTCTTCTAGAGCTCAATGTCCATAATATTCCCATTGTCCGAAAACATGCCAAAAGACACCCTTGACATATTGCACACCTTGCAAAATCATATGTATGCATATCGCATGTTGGAATTTCAAACGCCAAACCTATAAGGATATTATGAAACATTGTAATCATTACATTTATAAAAATTATCTATTGTGACTACCTTTTTAGATTGATGTATGTACATATATGTAAACTATTCGACCCGAATGCGTGTATAAGGACCATATATAGGATAGTAGTGATTATTTGCATTCCCTTAATAACTTGTATATCTCATACACATTTGTATCTTATCCTAGTCTAAGAAAATAAATTAGGATATTTCCTCCCACTATACATTTGTATCGTATCCTAGTCTAAGGAAACAAATTAGGATATTTCGTACCCCTTTTTCATTCGTGGCCTCACTATGCATTGTACAATCTTGCATTATTCTCTCTTCATTGTCATTGAATAGAAATTGTCTTCTTTTGCAAAAGACTTGCACATTTGATGTATTTAGTTTAATTTTTTGTTTTTATCGAGTTGGGCAATTTATAATCTAGTAGCATATATATTGTGTGAATAAAAGAAAGTAGAGGGTGAGAAAACATAAACCTAGAAACAAATGATTTGGGTGCTTGTGTATTAAACAGGGGTCCTCTTACCTTGTGACTATTACTGTTTTTTTTAAAGAAATAAATTTAATTTCTTTAATAAGTATTTGTGGACGTAAATGTGTAATCGAATAAAATTGCTCAAAAAAGACTGAACATAAATACATTAATCCTACAATGATAATAATCATCAAAATAGGCTTCAAACACTTTGCAAAAAGCCGTGGATTACATTCAACGTTAACGACGACTACTAGTGACGGGAGTTGTGTTGACATGAGACAATGCCATTCATGGAGAAAGCTTAGAGGACATCATATTTTTGAACTCACAGAAATCTAAGACACCATTGGAGTCGGAATCAAATCTACATATCATTTTCTGGCACTGCTGTGAATCATGCCCCTGCGGAATCAATCCCATGGCGGATAGCACCTGTTGCAGCTCGGTAGAGGAGATGTAGCCATCTTTATTCTGATCAAAAACCTTGAATGCAGCTTCCATTAAATCCTCCGACTCGTTTTCTTCTTCTTTATTATCATCTTGATCATGGGCACTGAAGATGGATTGATATAAATACACAAATTCCTCAAATCGCAGGTAGCTGCAATTCTCTGAGGCGTACTGACGAGCATGCATCTGAGATCATCTTCGGAAATTGGCATTCCAAGTTTGTTTACAAACCCGATTATTTCATCCAAGCTCACCAATCCGTCTGCATTTTCATCCACCATGTCATAAACCCTTCGAATTTCACCCAAATCAGCCATTATGCCAATGCAAAAGAATTAAGAATGGGATTATGAATATAGGAGCGAAGGTAGTTCTGAATATATAATCCGAGTAATAATGGAGAAAATAGCGTTCCAACAATTTGGATCTTGGAGTAGCCGTGTAAGACTGAAAAATGTGGAAGGAGATGCCAGCCTCTAACGTTTTTATTGTGAGGGCTTCTTTTCCGTTTAGAGCTTTTGTTGACGCCGTTTCGTACCGTCTTCTGTTCCGTTGCCTCTGTTCCATTTTGCCTGCCTACGTGTCTGTGCCGGTTATTACGTGGTCTCTGGCTGCATGCGTGGCATGCCCTGGTTAAGCTGCTTGTTACCTAATTGAAAATATATGTTTTTAGATAACAATGTAGTAGGTGGAACAGTAAACTACATAATACATTAACATATTTTCAAGTTTAAAGTTTAGGCATAAAAAAATAGGGAGCAGTCCAGTCAAAGGAATGCAACAGTGAAGCCAACACAATGTGAACCATCTTATCAGCCAAATGAAGTCCCATGCAAATTCTTCTTCCCGCTCCAAACGGTAGCAAATCAAAATCTTATCCCTTATACTCAATCTTACATTTCTCACCCTCCAAAAATCTCTCTGGCATAAATTTGGAAGGATCCTTCCACACTGCGGGATCTCTTTTCCTTCATGTATATTATGAAATGATCCATTTTACCTACGCATGTATCCATCATGGAGGCAGCAATCATATATCAAAGTAAGCTATGTTGTTCAATATGTTGTTCAATACATGCGAGACCCTATCTTGCTCTTTGTGAATCCAACTTCCTATATTCGTTAGACGAATGGAAATGGAACACCAATTCGAGCACCCAACAAGCAAAACAAGAAAATGAAGTTAGGAACGACATACAAAGGAAATGGAATGAATGCGTGGGAAAATTTAAAATTTGAAATATAAATTTATTGCTTGAAATTATTGATTTGACAGAGATGATGGCTGGACAGAAAAGGACGCAGAGACAAACGGAGGCACAACTATTGATTTGTGAGAGATGATAGGCTGGACAGAAAAAACGCGAGAGACAAACGAGGCATAGACAAACGGAGGTGATAAACATTACTTCATTTCGAAAGAAAAATCATTCTAGAAATAAAATATGTCTATTGTAGTTCGACTCTATCCTATCTCAACCACTAAAAATTAAAAAACAAAAGGAAACACTTGTTTTTCCAATCTAGATTAAGTGTGGTCCCATGCGGGCGCGTAAGGAAATAAATTTTAGTAAGTGTTGCACATATTTTTTTGGAAAAATTAGTAGCTCTGTAGTCCCATGGTTTAAGGCTATTTTTGTAGAGTTAAAATGCCCAAAGAATGATTTGAAGGAAAGCAGATTTGAAGGTACACAAATTTATACAAGAAATAGTTTTGAACCATTGCTCGGTTGTGGTAGCGAAAAAAAAGGAATGTAGGAAAATTACAGCCCCCCACCCATTGCAATGATTCAAATTGACCCTCCTATGCAAATCGTTGCTCCACCTTTTCGGGAAAAGATTCTATTTTATGCACTAGGGAAATTTTTTTATATGAGACCACCCCACACTGCAATTATTTTGCGGTTGCCCCGTATGGGACCGTTGCCTTAAAAAATCATAAAAGCAAAAATAAAAAAGCCGCAACAAATTTGTAAGGTTTTTTGGAAAGCTTGATAGAGGTGTATTAAATTTTTAAACTTATTGTGTCCCCATTGAGAATAACCTCACACCCAATGAAATTTAAGATTTTTTTTTTTAATTTAATTTTTTAGAAGTTTAGTATCAAACTTTATAAGAAAAAATCAAATCTCATACGATAGTTTTGTTTGGTTCAAACAAAATTACATATTGTTATTGTTGAAGTCTAAATACCTACCTTGGGCAAGATAATAAAGATTGAAGTATTAAATAGATTCTAATAAAGTTAAATATGAGATTGAAAATCCTAAGTGTAAACCTAGAAGAAATAGGAACAATGTGAAAACCCTATCAAACATCATGATTTATTGATAGCATTAAAAATATCCTCTCTACAACATGATGAAGATAGAAGATATTAATTATAATCATCATAAAATTTGTTATGACATTATGAACACAACTCATGTGGATCGTGAAATAATATGCTTTTACACATTTAATATTGATGAGATATGAATGATGATTGTTTAATTGCTCATCATCGTTTATAAACTTATTTTCACCCTTTTTGAGTTTGATTTAAGTATTTTATGCCTATAATCAAACAAGGAATGAAATAATAGCTACATGGGGTTATTATGACTAATTAACTTACAACATTAACCATTGAATATCATAATAACACATTAATACTTATAACAAATTTACACAAAAATACAAACTTACAAATACATGGGATTAAGTGCACTTAACTAATTACATTTGTTTATGGGTAAATATGGGTGATTTGGATGTTGAAACAAGTGTTTCCAGGACTTAAGAATGCTTGAACTAAGACTATGACCTAAGAAACTCTCGGGAAGGACCATATAATACGGACATAAACATTTGTATGGTCTTAACCTCTTGGTATGGTTTTGTACCTACTCATAACTCTAGTCTATGATTTATAGGTTTTTCACTTATCGATTCTCTTTTTGTTCTCTATTGGTCACTATCAATCACACCTTTGTGAGGGTCTTTAAATACTCTGTTCAATATTTCAAAACCCTAACCATGGATGAAGTCTGAAAAATAAACATTTGTTGGGTTATGGGCACCCTCGTGCAGTGTTGACATTGGAATTACTCCAAAGAGGCCTCGGACCACACATTGTTATCTACCTAGCATGTATGTTGTGTCCACAATATCCACACCCAAATAGAATAGTAAAAATTACTGAAATAATTTTTTTCTTCTATTACTTGTTACACGACACCACTTGGGCTCAAATAGAATAAGTCAACATCACATGAGATGCTTACACAAATGTGAACCCACCTATACAATAGGATAACGCAAGATGCACTTCAATGCCACACTTTCCCAAACGAACAAATACAAACAATGACCTAACCACAAAAATAACCCAAGGATAGGCACGTTCCACAACACATCATTACCATGGTTACATCTTAGTTACAATTAAAATTCCAAGAGCATTTATTGCATGAGCATAAATTCTCATTCTCCACCTACATATTCTTAATTTCATTTAAGATTTAACTTATAATAAGTACACTTAATTTGGCTCTTTCTCCATCTGCAATAATTTCCATAACTCGGTTGTTATTTGACACATTCAAAACACATAGAAATTTCTTGATGCTCATTCTTATGCTAAAGTTTTGTTTCTCAAAATATGTTTATTTGACGTTTAAATTTTTACCCTCAACTAACATGAAGTCAAGGGGAAGAAATATCAAGATTTAAAGGAGATTAAGATTCAAGTTAACTCTTCTTATAAACTTTCCTCCATTAGAGTACCTTTATTTTTCGTTATAGGTGTTATAGTTCAATATCTAGTTTGAATCAATTCAACATTTTCACGTCATATATATATATAGATAAATAGATAGATAGATAGATAGATAGATACATACTCTTATATATTCGAGAGTTTATGTTTTCTCAAATGCTTGATCTCACCGGAAGAATTCGTATTCTTTCACTTACGTTGTTACTTTGGTCTCATTGTTGGTACCATTTTAGAGTAATTATAATTCATATAACACTTAGTTTACACTTAGGGATTCAAGACTACAAGGAGTGTGACCTTGCACAAGACAACTCATTTCATTTCTCTTAGACACTCAAGTATTAAATGCATATTACAAGTGAAACATTCAATACAATTTTATACATTTTAAATGCCTTCCAAGGAACTATTTTAATCATTTGGTAAATATGCATCATATTTTTTTCACCAATAACCTTAAAAGAGGTCCCACAATCTATTAATTTCAAAATCATTCAAGGGGGGAACTACACCCTACTACAAGACAATACAAGGAGTTTAAAAATATTTATCTCACAAAAACTTGAGTAACCCAAAGCAATCAACTGCTACTCAAAAAGGTAAAAATTTTATCTAAGAGGGATGAAAGTATTCAAATGCAAGAGATTAATGTTTTTTTGTGGAACAACCGATGTGAAGATAAAGGTAAGCGTGGGAAGTTCAATGCCCTCTAGACAAGCCCTTACTCAATAGAAATCAAAATTGGTGAGCACACCTTTTTCTTGTGAGACTTGGATGGTGAGATGTTGGAATTGTCTCTCAATGGCAAACATTTAGAGCATTTACTTAATTAAAAGGCGTGTCCTTGTTGGAAACTATGACATTGAGAGGGGGGGGGTGAATCAGTGTTTAACAATTTAAAAATTCACTCCTTCAAACAAACAAATTGAAATTGCAAATCAAGAAGAGTAATCAACACAACATAAACTCGGGAGATACCTTTATCCTTGCATCGGTTGTTCCAAAACAAAACAAGATCTCCTATACTAAATTCTCGAGGAGTAGCTCTTTTGTTAAATATTTTCTTGAGTCTTTCTCTGAGCTTAACATGTCTTTGATAATACTCTCTCCTGATTTCATCCAATTCAATAATTTGGTTTATCCTGGCCTCATAAGGGTCAACACCTTCTCCATCCTTCAGTTTCTGCATAAAATGATAAGTCAATAATTGTAAATGAAGGGACATGAGAGCTTGAATACCATAGACCAGTTCAAATGGGATTTCACACGTAGATATATTAGTTATAACCCTATCAGCCCACAATGCAAATTTGAGTTATTCTCCCCATTTTCTTTTGTTTATCTCTAGTGTTCTTCAGAGTATTTTGAGAAAATTTTATTGTCGGATTCTGCTTGGCCATTTCCTTGGGGATTATAGTTAAAAGCATAGGTAAGAGTTATATCAAATTCATGGCATATTTTCATCAAAGGATTTTCCCTAAAACTCACAAACATTATCAAGTAACCAACTTAGCAGGGACCCTAAACCTACAAATTATATGATTAAGGATAAAATCCATAACCACCTGATGAGTTTCTTTTCTAGTAGGAATTGCCTCAACCCATTTAGTCAAATAATCAGTAGCTACTAAAATCCATTTATGCCCAACACTCAAAGGTTATGACATTTCACTAATAAAATATGGCCCCCATTGATTAAAAAGATCGAAATCATAGAAATAGGATGTAATAGGAGCGCTGCAAATGTTTTCAATATTTTGGAAAAGTGCCAAAAATTTCACATATTTTGACCATTAATGCCACATCTTTGAACAAATATGGCCACCAAGTAACAACTTTGAGAATTTTGTGTGCAAAGTGACCTTTCAAAGAAAATGTCCCTGAAAATCTTGCATGAAATTTATGGACCATCTTGGGGATTCCTCCTAAGTAATGCATCTTAATAGGAATCCTTCCATAATTTTCCGAGCTAACCCGCAATATTTCAATATGTATTTCTAGGATACCAAATTGAGTGTCCTTCTCTCGGTTCTTATCAAGCCCCTCTAGGTAATTCAAATTCTTTAAATAATATACAATGTTTTTGTACTGGGTTAAAAGGCTCCTCTCTTGTGGGGATATTTCTCATCTCTTTCAATAGTATAAATTTCAACAATCTGTAAATTTGTCTCAGCCATAAATCTTGTAAGGCCTAGACCCCTCACCAACTTGGTAGTTTGTATCTCCATGTCATACTCTTGAAGCTTGTTAACCCATATGCACCTTTTATTAGATACTTCCATTTGAGATAAGATGTCTTTTACCATCATGTGAGGTACATATGCTACAATCCTTGAACTAAGAATATAAGACCTAAATATTTTGGTTACTTTGACAAGAGAAAAAGCTTACTTTTCCATGACAGAATATTTTAGCTCGGACCCTTGTGCAAGGCTTTCCTAAAAATGCAATAGGCTTCTCATGATCTTCTTCATTAATTTTTAATAAAAAAGAAGCAATAGTGAATTTGGAAGCCAATGAAAAATTTAAAAGTCCATCTATAATCAAGACCGAGCAACACAAGAGAAGTATTGAGTGCATATTTTACCCTTTAAAAGCTTGGGTTGCTTTGTCACCCCATTTGATCACCTGATCTTTCTTTAACATGTTGGTGATTGGTAAAGTGATTTCAACAAAATTGGATATGAACCTTCTTACAAAATTAATATGTCCAAAGAAATATTGAATACCTTTCTTTGACAAAGGGATAGAAACTTTATCAATAGCTTCTACACTCTCTAGATCAATAGTGACACCTTGATGAGATACTATGTGTCCAAGTAGTTTGGCCTTTTGCACACCAAAATGGAATTTCTTGGGATTCAACGAGATGTCATATTCCCTACATCGAATTAATATTTTCTCCAAATGTAGCAAGTGATCACCTCTATTTTTGTAAAAAACCATGATATCATCTTCGTATACCGGGGTTCATTTTAAGAAGCAGGTGGTAAAATGGAGGTGGAAAATCCCCAACGAATATAGGTGGATCCACTTTCACGTAAAGGTGAATTTTCCATGTTTTTGAGAACTGAAATTTCACCTACGAGACGTTGACACCTTCCTACGCACGACGAAGGCTTGGTGTCACTTGTCAACAAGTATTCTTGACGCCTTGATAGAAGGCTTGCTTTGTTCGGCGTCGGGAAGGATTCTTGATGTGTGATAGAAGGCTTGCTATAGTACATCAACAAGTATTCTTGACATGTGATAGCAAGCCTTTGTCATGCATCAAGAATCCTTCGACGACGTGCGATCAAGAAAGCAATCCTACTGTCATGCGTCAAGAACCCTTCATGACGCACGACAACAAGCCTTCTATCATGCATCAAGAATACTTGTTGACGTGTGAAAACAAGCATTCTATCACACATCAAGAATCCTTCCGATGCGCATGATAGCAAACCTTCATTGTGCGTCAAGAATACTTCTTGATGTGTGACAAAGAAGCCTTATGTTACATGTCAAGAATACTTGATGACGCTTGACAAACAAGCCTTCTATTGTGTGTCAATAAGTATTCTTAACACGTGATGAAGGCTTTTGTCGCTTACATTAGGAAGGAATCAAAACCCTATTTTGTCCTATAAATACCCTCCCGCCGGTCATTTTCATGTTTACACTCTCTCGGCTCCCGAAATTTTCTCATTTACAGGAATCAATTTTAGGTACAATCAAGCTCAAGGACAAGTACAATGGCGACTACAAGTGCAAGCCAAGGCCAAGCTCAAGATCAAAATCAATCGTAGAATCTAGTTAATCGAAAGATAATCTACAAGAATTAACTATGCCCCCACATTCAAATAGTTTTGTAAATGAATTCGAAATACAAGGATTTGGTCGATGCATGTGATTTTGATGGGCTTGTTAAAATGCCCCGGTTTGAAATAGATCATGATATTCTAAATTACCTACTCTCTCTTACAATACAAAGGAAAATTTGTTTACTATTGCTGTGGACAATGGTTGTATGTTTCAATTCGGTGTCGATCCAGCTGATATTCATCGCTTAACATGCCTTCATACAAAAATTTACCCGTTGTCACAATGAAAGCAACCCTGGTCGAAACCGATAAAAATTACCTTGAATCGACTTTCGGTTTCCATGTTGATTGTACATATAAACTGTTTTCAATTTTTATTTTATATTTTTAGTTTTCGATATTAATCTCTAATCTGTAATCTCTAACCTGTAATATTTTTTCGATATTAATTAAATTGTCTTTTTGGCTTTTTGCAGCTCATGTCAACAAATCAAGACGTGGTGTGGATACGCAAGGAATTGCACACCACTTTCTTGCTGCTATGATATCTTTCTTTCAAGCCAAAATTGTTTTGCAGGGATGGAAAACTGATATACCAAACTGGGCTATTGCATATATTCTTGCAACTATCGGAAAGCAAAAATTTGATTGGTGCATTTTTATCAAATAAAATAAAAAATGATATTACAAATGCATCACTTTCGAAAAACCAGTTATTCACTCCACAAACTATCTCCTTGGCCTTTATTACGAGGCTTTTTTTTAATTTAAAAGACAAACCAATTCCTACTTGCACATACAAGAAAATGAAGAATTTGTCGATTCCATTTCAAGAACAACAGTATAAGTTTATATTTTGACATAAGACTAACATTATGTTTATATATAATCGATTAATTATTGATTGTTTGCAAGAAAAATTTTTGGAGGCCCTTCCCGTAAAAAAAAAGATACATCAAGAGGAAGAGGCCAACAACATGCTGAGGCGTCGATAGATTCACAATCTGAAATGGAAGTTCACTCATCTCCGAACCGCCAAGCATTTGAATTTGTTAAATGCTAGAGATGTAATACCCTAACATTTACTATTTACAAATTCCCATTTTGTATTTTCAATTTACCATTTACCATATTGAATTGACATACAATCAACTATTGTTGACATTACAGGAACTTTGGACAATACCAAGGCTTCTCAAAGTCAATCGTCTTCACCAACTCACTCAGTTTAGTCGCATGCAATTGTCTCTTCTCAAACCCGCACAACAATCCCAATAACATACAACTCAAACACAACCAACTACTACTCCAACACGTCCATCTCAAGCTCCGTGAAACGTTACCCTCAACAAGGTATGATATAATTGCTTAAATACAAGACTCAAGTTTTTAATAGTTTGAAAATTTTTCATATGATTTTTCTTGCACTTTTCAGCACATTGCAGTCCTTCACATTCTTTACAAACAGTGGCACACCCTCCACCACTACGATTCAAAATGCCATCCAGAGGATCAGGGAAAAAGAACATTGGTAAACGCATGCCAATTCCTCCGGCCTCTAAGTGGGACACTAAACATTGCCTCCTCATTTCGAATTCCAATCCTCTCTCTCGGTGGCTTGCCCAACGCAACAATAGTATATTAGTTTTAAATAATATAAATTTAGATGAAGATTACTTGGGCATTGATATCAATGACCCATCAGGATTTTTTAATACACGTGAGATGATTCAAGGCCAACAAGTATACTTCAATTTCAAATTTCATTACTTTTCATTTTAGATTTATTTATTTGAATATTGATTTATTTTATCGCAAATAGGATCAAGCCACCCAAAGGTAGAAACAAGTAGTAGTTGATGATCAACCAGAAAGCCCCCATACCTCTCCAACTACATCATCTTCTTCAGATACAAATGGTGAACAATTGCTACCATTTTCTTTAGAGAACTTAATTGGTAATGATTGTCAATCCCATGTCACAGAGTTTATTGTACCTTATATCAATCAACTTATAGAATGGGAGAGATGGGCTAAAGTACTAATCAATGAAATAATAAGTTGTTATGAAAATTATTGGCAAAGAGAAAGTTTATACGCTGCAGTCCAGATACAACCTGTGAAGATCGATTCCTTACTTACCCAAGTAAGAGGTGGGACAATCACGTATAACAACAACTATAAAGATGATATTTTGGATAAAGCATTAAACAAATTAGAAAATATTAGTGTTGAAGCCCAAACATATTTTAACAAATGGTCTAAGGACAAGGATCTGGTAGCAATTGCAAATGCCGAAAGAGATAGAGCGGTTGTAAGTATTATCACTTTGAAACAATATTTTTTGTTAATTTGACCTTTTCTTATTTTAGTAATATGTTTAATTGAGATCACATTTTTTTGTGTAATTGAAATATGAAAATTTGAAGAGTCAAGCAAAGGTGTTCCAAGTTCACTTGGAAAGCACTAAGAATAGTTTATCCGCAACAAAGAATTTGAAAGAAAATATTGTTTTAGTTAATAAAAAAAAAATACACTAAAGTGGATAATTAAAGAGCATGGATTCAACCCTAAATTTTATTCAAAGCCAAGGCAATTGCAGATCCTAGTTTTCTATCCCATGGAGATGCGGCAAGGGAAGAAAAATGATCGTAAAGAGTTTAGATAGTCTGTGTAAAAGATCTAATTAGTTCTGGGATTATTCAAGCCATTGGGGAAAGGGGTACAAGAGGAGAAGCCATTGGGGAAAGGAGTACAACTATAGGAGTGGAAGCCATTATAGAAACATGGTACAAAAATTGAGGGTTGAAAAATTTCATGATTGAGGGTTAAAACTTGACAAATTGAAACTTTGAATTTAAAAGTTTGAAATACTTTATTATCTATATTTGAAAATTTGAAACTTGAGTTTGATGGTCATGATGTTTGAAAATTTGAAATAATTTATTATTTGGATTTGAAATTTGAAACTTGAATGTGATGGCATTTGAAAATTTGAAATACTTTAAAATCTGGAATTTTATATCTTCTTATATATTATGTATAGAATTTCTAGATACATTCATTTGAATGTGATGGCGTTATGATAATGGTTAATTATTTGTTTTAAGAAAATATGGAATGTGGTATGAAAAAGGCATCTTAGTACTTGTAATGATGATTGCATAGATGTTGATGATGACATTAGAATAGAATCATAGATATGGATTATCATTACTTGTATGTGGATGATGATGATGATGGATAATTGTTTTAAGAAAAATTGATGAATGGATATAGATAATGATGAATGATGATAATGGATAATTCTTTTAAGAAAAATTGGAATGTTAAAATAGATATGGATGATGATAAATTGTGATGATAATGGATAAATAAATTGATTTAAGAATAATTGAAGTGTGTCAAGAGTCTAGTACTTACATCTTCTTATCGATTTATCAAAATATTCTTCTCTCTACTTTTCAATTAAACTAGGACTTAAATCTTCTATGATGACATTAGATGTGGATGGAGACATTAAAAAGATGGATTATGATGTGTTAGGAAATAAGAGATAAAATATGCAGAATAATCTCTTATGTGGAATCGACAAAGAGAAACTAATATGCGAGAAAATATTACAGATCTCAAATAAAAGTGCAGAATAAATAACACAACATAGATAGACAAGATTTAATGTGGTTTACCCAATTTGGATAAATCCACCAAGAATGACTTGCTCATATTTTATTACAAGCCTCCACTCTCTCAATACAATAGAGATCCATTTGGAGCTATGCTCAACAAACTCTACAAAATTCACACTCGAATTCAAAGCACATCGGAATACATTTTTGATTAAATGTATCATATGCATAAGACCATATAAATAGACAATTGCTTAAGCAGTTTGATACAAAACCGTGGGTATCAAAACCATGGGAAAAAACCGTGGGTATCAAAACCATGGGCAAAAAACCGTGGGTATCAAAACAATGGGTATCGAAAAAAACCATGGGCCCAAAAATAGCCCATAATGGTTACCCATTACCCATGGGTTAATAAACCACCCATGAAAATTTGCTTCGGGGGCTTCACCCCCGAACCCCCCGACTTAGCTCACCGACGAGCGGGATTCAAGTAAAAATACCACGAGTGTAACACATAGAAGGTGTACCACACTCTAACATGAAAATAAGCTCTAGAAACATAACATGATGAATTAAGTGGACATAGATTTTTAGCTTCAAGCACGATCATGGAATTTGGTAGGATAGAGACATTTAAAACTTCTCAAAATCTTCTTCTCTCTATTTTTAATGAATCAATTATATGATGACATTAGATGTGGATGATGACATTAGTTTCAAGTACAATAGTGGATGATGAATTGTATAATGGATAATTGTTTTAAAAAATTGGAATTATGATGAAATGGAAACATCTTAATATGGAAAAATTGGAATGTGTTATGATAGAAACATTTTAATATGGAAAAATCTTATCCAACAAAGTTTAAACACTTTATCAAAGAATTTTGCAAATACAAAAATAAATTAAACATAATTGTAAAAACTCAAGCAATGTCATATGATAGGGTTTAAGTTACCTCTTGTCTTTTAGATGGTTGTGACAAAGCATATGGAAGGAAAGTGAGAAATCATCATTCGTAGTATGTTGCGTGATAGAAGACCTTCGATTTAAGAAAACTCAACATGAGAAATAGATTAGTATATAGATGGGTGAGTTGCCTGACATTGTCAGTCCCGAGAAGTGAGAGCTTCCTAGGATGGATGTCAACCCACATTTAAAAAAAAAAAATGAAACAATGATTGATCGGATTAATGAAGAAACAAAAGATTAAAGAAAAATACAAATGATAACATGTACATGTTTGGACAGAGAAGTCTGGAAGAGTATAACAATGGAAGAATATGCAGATCTGAACTCTGAATGTCTTGCAAATTAGTATGTGACAAATGCATGTAACAAATATATTTTTTAAACAAAATTTCGTATTCAAAAATCAAAATAGTAATTATATAAAACATATTTTTATAAATAATTGTATTTAAAAATATGTAAATATATATATATATATATATATACCTATAACATCTTTAATAATAACAAGAGTTGAAACAAAATTTTGTAAAAAGCCTCCTCTAATCAATATTTACATCTCAGTAGAGTTAATATGAAATTGAATAAATAACCACATTCAATATTTGCATTTGTAGAGTTAATAATTGAATAAATAATCACATTCAATATTTCATTTGTAGAGTTAATAATTGAATAAATAACCACAAGTCAAACAATAAAAGTAAGGTCAATGAGATACCTATTTAAAGTGAAACAATCCATTATCAATAGCTGATTCAAAGTCGATGTTCTCTTTTGTAGATTGTGATGACACATCAATTCCAGTCTCATCATTGGGAACAATTGTACTTGTAGATGTATTATTTACACCTCTTTTTTCAAAAAGGGAATTCCAATGTGCAATTTCTGTCGAAAGGAAATTTTTCCACGGAGTAGTGAGAAACATAACACCTCATGCAACTTCCATATTTTTATCCAACCTGTTTCTCAGTTTTGATTTTATAAATGATAAAGCACTGAAAACCCTTTCTTCCTCCATAGACCCCAAAATCATTGTTTTGCATAACTCATATAATCTGAAATATTCACTGATGTCTTCTTGTAAGATAATACTTTGATAGATTCTTGCGTTGAGCCTTGTAATAGCACCACTCTTAGAAGGTTCATCTAAATTTTTATATTGGTTCCTCATTGTTGTTGCAAAATTTTTTGATTGAGACTTTAATAAATGAACATTTAATATACCTTTGATTTCCATACCCTTGACCTCTAAAGTCTTTGTGAAATGTTCCATTATTGTACCCATGGATTTATGGAAATGCTTTCTTACAAAGTCTGCACGAGCACCTTCAATATTCCAAAAATTAGGATTCATCACACCCATTGCTTCAAGAATTTTATCTTTGGAGAAATGTTCTCTAATTTCTGATGATAAGGATTTTGATTTTTTTAAGCTTTATTCTTGTTTCAACTATAATAGACTCAAAGAGATTACATGTCACATGAACATCTTCTTGTTCCGATCCTGTAATATCTTGACGTTTTCACAAAATGTGTAGTGGTATGTCCCTCCCATTAACATTGATGCAAAGGTGATCATGGATATTAAATCTCAAATAGTTATTGGGGTTTTTAAGATCTAATAAAGATTTCCAATTCTCGAAAAAAAGTGTATCAAAACTATCTTGGGAATAATACAAGACATCAAGACTTTGACATACCATTTTTCTCATCCGTATAAAATCCACAATATAGATTAATCTCCCCTGTGCATGCTTCATGAGTGTATTGATCTCCTACAACATTGGAAGAATACCAACCAATGTAAGAATGTCTCAAAATTAGTTAAACGAAACAACAAGTCCCTCCTGTCAACTTCATGATGATATTTGTGCATGAAACCAACCAACGAAGGATACTCCTCACGAACTTTGCATGCAAGTTCATACAAAGAAATCCATCTCGTCTCAACATCCTTCAGAAGTTTTTTTCCATATGTAATTCCAATTGTGAATTTCTAGAACTCAAGAAATCACTTTGGGGCTTGCCATATAGGCATGAAGTTCTCTTATAAGGTCTTCTACTTTAGCAACATTTTCGTAGTTGCTTACCATTTTATACACTAAATTCATTTTTGTGCCATACAAAGTGAATTGCTAGCATATAAGGGCCACTTTGTTGTTTGCAATCTAACACACAACCATGTATGGTGACCATGCATGATGATGCACCATCTCGCTTGACACATACCAACTTTATAACAATTTCATAATTAGTCATTCCAGCAATATCTTTCAAATGAGAAACACTATTTTATGTAGGTTTTCGGCATTACAGTTTTCAACCATTTTCATAACACCCAATAGATGAGGTGTCCTTATATGATTTTCTAATGTATAGACGTGGATACATACCCATGCAAGTTGTTGACTCCTCTTGTTGTCACTTCATCAATTGAAAGAGAGATAAACTTAGCTTTTTTTACATTCTCTTTCAAATCTTCCTTCTCTATCATCGAAAGGCATTTTTCCATTTCCCATGCACTACTTTGTAGTCGGACCAATGAGCCCGAGGTACGTTGGGAATTCCATTATATTGATACAAAATTTGAAATCGAGGAAATTGAAATCGGTCTTCCTTTCTTTAGTATGTGAAATAAAGTAGAGAGTCTGTATGAGTTTTGCATGCATGAATTTGTTTGATTCATCTTACCAATTTGACCATGCATGATGTGATCGTTCCTCCTTTTCTATGAGATGTCTGCATTTTTCTATACTTTTCTACTACCTAATACATATTTAACACATTAAGTGTTCTTGATCTACATTACTTCATCTATTGAAAGAGAGATAAACTTATCTTTTTTACATGCATTCTTTTTAGTTTTCCACCTGTGTTTTGATTTTATATTGCCATCCTCCCGAAATAAAGTCAAATATTGTTTTTCCTTATGCGTGTTTTTCTATAGTGTTTCCAACTTCATACTTTGCATTTTTTTTTTTGCTTTCCCAATTTCCACGTACATATTGTACATGTACATTCACATTAGATGGGATCTCTTCAATTTAGATTAGATGACTTGTACATGGGTTTAGATAAAAAAATTTGGCAGCCCAATCGAACTTGTAAGTCCTCCCAATTGTCCACATATTCTTGTTCATTTTCAATGTTTTACTTTTTTGAGTAGAATTCTGAGCAATATCACAATCACTGGTTTCCTCTTTCGTGAACCAAAATTTGAATTTGATTTTTGTGTTCCATTTTGTTGAGTATTTGTATGTGTGATATCTTGATGCACTCCTGGTTGCACCCCAACAGGAAGAATATCTTCTGGATCTGGCATCTCAATAGGTATATCTTCAAGATCGACATGGTATCATCATAGGTGTCATTTGGTTGATATTGTGCAGAATGCATGTCCACCTCGATATTACCTTCCACATAGTCAGTACTTTGATTCTTTCGGTGGCAGCTATATGGGTGCTAGTGGTTGCGGTATCTGTAGTAGCAGAGTTTCCAAAATACTTGAATAGGGACTTTTGAGATTTCTTACATACTTTTTGGGTTTTCCCATTCTAAGCACTAACACCTTCCATTATTTTGAGTCACATGTCGAGAAAATTGAGTCACACGTAGAGAATATTGAGTCACGCGTCAGCAAACACAATGAGTTGTGCATCAAATAAACCTATGTCACATGTTAATACAAAAAAACTAAGTCGCACGTCAACAAACTTAGTCTTGTCATGCGTCACCAAATGCAATGAGTTGCGTGTCAATGAATATCCTTTCGCACGCCAACAATAAACCCTTTGTCACCTATCAACAAATATTATTGTCACACGTCAAAGAACACACAAAGTGAGCACACATCGATAAACCGATGTCGAAAGCGTCGCAAAAAAAAACTAAGTCGCGTGTCACCAAACTTAGTCCTGTCACGCGAAAAAATGCAATGAGTCACGCGTCAACGAATATATTTGTCATCGTCAACAAAAAAACTCAAGTAATCAAATGATAAATTTGTACTATGCTCTGGTGCTTAGAGTATGCAAGTTCACAACTTCACAATATTGGTAAGGTACTGGTAGTTTGGTGGTAGTATACTACCCGACAAATCACCTAGGTTTTTATAGGAGATGTTTTCAAATGTAGGTGAAGCCGACCCCAAAAAATATATATATTGTAAATTTTAGGCGAACATGACACTGACTTGCTCCGAAAAAATCACCTTTTCAAATTTTCCTAAAATGAAATTTTTTCCATATTACGAATATGTTAGTCTCACTCGCCCAAGTATGGCAGGGTTCACAAAGTATAGTCATTGCCTCACACAAAACACTTAAGGGAATGGTATTTTCTAAGACTTGTCTTAGGTGTAGGATAAGAAGAAAAATTGGGGGGATTAAAGAATTTCTCATGATGTTAGGGTGTTGAAAAATGGGCATGGGTTGCTTGAGAGGGAGGTTACGACAAAGGTTAAATACTTGCTTCATTTATACGGTGTAAATATGATAAGTTTTCTACCAAACATTATGAGTTTATGAATGAACCACAACAATTACCTAGCAAGTGATTGTTTCAAATGTCTAAACCATAAGTACCACATTTAAATCCAAATAGTCATGAAACCCACGAAATAAATGGTACACTTTTTCTCAATTTACATTGTCAACTATCTGCTTTATTAATCAAATTAACATGGTTTCTACATAGTTGGTCCTATATTCATTAGGTGTCACTCTTACTAGTGTTGAAAGGTTAGTTTAAAACAAATCATATTCAAACCACATAGTTTTTCCATGTGTAGTGTTTAATACATATGAATTTAAGAAAACAATGGTTTTCAATACACAAATTTAAATAATGTATTCTCTTTAATTCACATTTCATTTAACATTTGCAATCTATGTCAATGTATAATATTTCAATGTCATCTCACTAATTACAACATATCACACTCTTAATCCTTCTTATGTCGGAGTACTTGCAACCATCACAAGGTCAATCCTAGGACTGGTATGGAAAATCCTTACACTCAAGCACAAACCAACACATTCATCGTTTCAAGTAATCCAAAAATTAGAGAGATATAGAGATAGGAGAGAGAGAAAGAGAGATCATTTCCTCACACATTCACACTTCCACATTCATTTACACTTTCCTTTTTTGATTCAAGAGAGGTGAGTAGGGAAGAGAGAGAAAGTATAGACAACATTTTCTTTTCTATTCAGAATATCATAACCATTTACATTTCACATCCATTTTCATTTTATTTCAAACCCCATTCAAACCATCTACGTTTTCAAGGCCAACTAAAATTTCATAGTTATTTCTAGAGAGAGAAGAGGGAGGAGAGAGAAAACATTATAAATTACAAAATCCATTCATAAAAATTAATTGATTAAATCATACTCTACACAACATTGTAACAATATGAAAAACATTCACGAGTAATTACAAGTCCAATGGGAGCCTCAGAAGGAATTTCTAGCTCAAGTTGCAAGTTTTGAAAATTGGCCAAAAAAGCTAAAGTGCTTACAATTTGGGTCTAAAAATAGTTGTTTTAAGTTCAAAACATAAATTTATCAATTCATACTTACTCTCATATATACAAGGAACTCATCGGATTCGACGGAAGTCAATTATGATGAATAGGGCTCAAATTACAAAGGTGACTCTAGGACCAATTATTGTAAACACATCAAACACTACTATTGTATAACGACTAGTGGTCCCTAAAACCCACTTGAAACTCTAACTTATGAAATCATTTTTGTGAAATTGAAAGTTGGTTTCAATTCTCCCATTGGAGGTCTAGGGGTAGGTGGAGGTGGTTTTTCAGTTTCACCCACTCGACACGACAACTATAAGCCAAAATTGATCGCATTTTCTTAAAACATGAACGTCACCACAAGTGGCTCAAATGCTAAATGGGATTCAAGACTCATCTCATCAAGGCATCTAATCAAGTTTTTAAGCTTGGTTAAGGAAATTCTTGGTGCCACGGGTTCAATAGGGATCATACTAGAGATTTTAGTTTGCGGTACAACTTGGTTTTAGCACTCCATGCATGCGGTGTTCGAGGTCAAAAATTTATATTTCTTAAAATATTTCCTAACAAGGTAAAGTTTAATCGCACAATCTATTTGCATTTCATGTTATTCAAACATATTGAAATTGAAATCAAGGACGATGAAGTGTGTAATTTATTATGAGAGAAAGGAGATCCATACCCATTTCCGACGCTTTCTAGAGACATCCGCTTGGGCATTTTCATCATGGATATTGACTTGTGAATTGTATTTTCTAGAAAGTTTCCAATGCCTTTTCCACAAATTCATTTCATGTAAATCCAATAATCATGGCATTCAATGAAACCATTTTTTCATTCCCGCGAATTCTGTTAAACAGTTCACGTGCTTTACTTATGCTTCCACTTTTTAATATTTGTTTTTACTGATTATCTCCCAAATATTAGTTAAACTTTAACATTTCATCTACATTTGAGATAAACATCCCTTATGGCTTGTATATGATTTTCTCCCATACATATTGTCACCTCCCTATAATAAGTTGTGACAAGAGCAACAACTAATGTCCCCATAGTGGCCACAACATGCCAACGAAATGTGGTACAAGATTAAATAACCATGCACATTTCCAAAGCTACAATTATAATCATACCATACCAATGTCGTCCACTTCAAATCTCAAACTCATAACATTATGTAACACGGGTCAGTAGGAGGAGGTATTATAGATTATGCCTACAACATACAAACTCCCTGTGCCATATATATATATCCCTGAAATGATTCGAAGATCCTATTTTCCAAGAGGTAAGGAGGAAGGGATTTTGGAGTTGACACCCTCCCGTCACATTTTCTTTAGATTTTTTCAATTTATTTTTTACAACTTGTACTATGTATATCCTGAAACCATGGTATTCCATGAAACTGCATTTCTTTCAGGCATTAAGGAAAATAGTTCACGACCTATTGTATGCGCTCACGCTAAGAAAAATACAACCCTCCTCCCCTTCTCTGTGCAACAAAAGATGGTATGATAAAAAAATTAAAGCGTACATGGTCAATATCTATTCCATGAGGTCGAATCTCCTTGAGGTGCCTCCATTTTCACACAGATTTACCCAGCACTGCAACTACGAAATTTAACAAAATATACCACTTCATTTAATTTGATAGATGTCAAAACTTTGGTCCAACACTCCTATTCCATTACAGACACATGCTAGGAGGTCGCTGGTAAGGTGTGCAGTTCTGGTTAAACACCTGTGAATTGGATTGGCCTGAAGATTTTTCTTGGCCGCCAGAACCTCATAACAGACCAAAAGAGGGGAAGAAAAAAATAAAAAGAAGAAAAACTAAACCACATTTCCTTTCCCTAATTCACCCCTTGCATATTTTCTATATTTTAATATGTATTTATTTATAGACATGTTATAGCACACACACAAGCATATAACCATTTAAATATCATTTTCTATTTAATTTATTTTGATTGTGTATATATATATGAGAACATTATTATTATTTTAAAATTTATTTAACTACTACTTTTTAATTTTTTTTTAATTGTTTTTAATCATATTTTGTAAATGTGAGATGAAGGCAATCAAGGAATAGAAACTTAGAATCGTTAACTTGCAAAAAAACTCATATTATCGCAATGAGGGTGTTGGGCGAGGCAAATACAATTTGAATTAATGAAGCCTCTCAAACTCTATGTGTGGAGACACATCGACATGTGACACGAGCTCACCTTGGCTTGTCAAGGGAACATAGGTAGGATAAAGGAACGTAGAAAAAAAAGTGAAAGCGAGAGGGAACTACATCTCCCTCTCCTTATAAGAGCATCGTCCTCGATTCAACCCAATGCTTAGATAGAGAAGAGATAGGTAAACAAGTAAAGGTTAAAAATGAATAATGTCATTTAGAAAAATAACTTTTCGCTACAATGTGACTACTGAAGAGTAGTATTTTTTTAAATTTTATTCACTTGTTTATGTTCTTGTGAAGAATGGCAGTTCTCTCTACCATGGTTAATTAATCCTTATATAACGACTCATTTCCATTATTCTCATGAAATTACTCTAAATTATTGGTTTCCTCATCAACACAAGTTGGTTGGTTTGATGTTTCATAATAATTTTCATTATTTATCTCATTCTATCTCATTACTTCTATTTTTAACAAGTCAAATTCATTATTGTTATAGGGTTTTCAACAATGTAAGACATCATGAGGTCATCCAAGACCTATAACCATAACATAGGCCACTTCACATTTATCACATTTTACACAACAATCACAACATAGCCAACTTCACATTACACCCCTTTAACACATTTTCATGAATGCAACTCAAAAAGGTAACCCACCCATCTATGGGATGGAAAGTACAACCCATGCTACAAAGAACTCAATACACATTCCCTAATCACAAATCATGTACCTAACATGTGCCTAACATGACAATAAAGTGTCACAATAATACATATGTAGAAGGGTTTTCACACGACTCAAATAACGAATGTATCCACATAATACCAAGACAAGACCAATGTATCACATACATTAATGAGGAACATCAAAGCCTGAAACATAATGGTACATAAAAATGTACTCACATGAGTGACTCATCAATCAATATAAACACCACAATATGACATATCAACATCAATCACTCCCAAATAGGATCCACGATCCAAGAAATATTAAGTAATATTATCTCCCAAAGTACCAAACATGAACCACCACCTCCCAACATCATGAACAACAAATCCATCATCATCCACAAAAGTAACCAAATACCATAAGTCAACAAGTTTTCATTGTTTAAGCACATAGTTTGATGGGACATCCAAAGTTAGAAAGTGGCTTTCAAGGAATTTTTATGTAGCACAATGACAACTAATGTGACGGTTTAGATAAATTTCTAGGTTTAAGGTTGTTCAACCACTAGTTTTCATATTTTCAATTGGTTGAAGGGTTAGAGGTGGTAGTTAAATTTGTACATGTGGAAATACATAGAGGAGTTAAATGATACATACAAGATCCAAAATGCAAAGAGTATGATATACAGTCATGTTCATTTGTTTTATCATGAAAATATTCTTTTCATTGTAAGAATTGATAAGTGGTTTTCAATTATAGGAGGTTATTTTTGTCTTGCAAGACATGGTAAGAATGATTGGCTATAAGCATTTCCTTAAGGATTGTTTTACACAAGGTCATCTTCATACCTTAGCTCATGGTGGGTATGGTCTAGTATGAATTTTTTTACAAGATAAGTCATGTTTTCACAATACATAACAAGACTCACATGAGTAACTCATGAATCATATATATCAACTTCATATGCCTCCCAAATCTCCATAAGCCTCCCAAAACAAATCCATATGCCTCCCAATAGAGAAAAAATCGATAGTACCCAAATTTTGTCGGGTCACTCACCATATAGCCCCATCACCGAATATAAGAATCATAGATATAATACCAAGCCGAGTCATTCATCATAGAGTTGCGTCACTTGAATATAATAATCATATTACCAAAAATCAATCACTCAACAAAGAGCCCCATCACCTTATTTCTCCATTCAATGAGGTCGGGTCACCCTATGGCCCTAGGCACATAAAGCCTCGTCACCTCCATCTAAGTGGCATAGTAACCTATAGCTCTAAAGATGTAAAACCCCATGACCCCCTTAGGGCGTACCCCCATACAACGAAGTGGGTCCATAGGTCCAACCACTCCATGGTGAATCCAATGACCTTATTCCATCACATCACAACATCATAACCACCATATCAATCAGCTTCAATCATCAAGTGGCATCAAATACCAAACCTTGGACTTGGCTAGAAAACTTTAAAATCCAAAAGTAATTTTCAAACTAACAAAAATAAGTGGCTAAATAGCCACAAGTAATGTAAAAGCCTCTTATTAGCAAAAAATCAAATTAAATGTCCAAAATTTAGGAAAACATCAATCAAGAAAATTGTTGGTTCTTAAAAGAAAGAGAAAATGATCAATTTACGAATAAAATACGAACATAGAAAAATCACATTACAATCACTACGTGGTGTTTCCACATCCACCAAAGGGGTACTCATTGAGTTTCTAGAGCTTGGATATCGAGCCTTAACTCACAAAATACATATAACCAAAATAAGCATATCTCCATATATCTCTGAATCACACATACGAGGATCCACATAGTTGGTATCACATAGGATTGTTCGATGGAAAACTCAAATAGGAGAGAGCAGAGACTCTAGTTTGCATAAGTTGAGCCTAAGGTGGTGCACATCCACAATATAATGAGCAAGCTCAAAGTATACCAAACAGATAGAAATGGGTTTCAATCTACATGAGACTCCACTTCCAAACTCATACTTAGCTCAAGGTTATGGGCACCTAGTTCACACCTTCTCTCTCCACACATACACTTTGATGCTACCTGTAGGGATCACTAGTGTAGGGTACACAACATAACACATAACCACATCACTAACACAAAGAGTATTTATGCACAACAACGACCACAATGTGTTATGCATGGTATTCTTACTAGTTATAATAGAACAATCATTCCACGGCTTATAACATGTAACATTTTTACACAATGCATAAAGAGTGCAAGTATAATATAATAGGGCCATAAGATCACCATATGCCCCTAATTCACAACACAAAATTTTATCACATAACATGAATTACATATGTATGAAAAATATATTGATTAAAGTTACTACATATACACAAATACAATTCAACATGGTGACATGCATCATGTTGCATCACCAAATGGTGGAAATAATAGGATATGACACAATTTATTAGTAATTGCATTTTGGCATGCAATACATTGATACACATATACAACATCACGAGAAGACAAAATGTCACCACACTTTTGTAGTTCACAATAACATTATTTTTCACAACACAAGGTGGTAACAAATGTGTAATACATGTTGAATTCACGAGGGAGAGAGAGAGTGTACTCTTGTCATGAGACAAATCTATGACACAACATTTCACACTAAGTGGTAAGCATGGCCAATAAATTCATAAAATTACAAGTACAACATTTGTCACATCACAACATTATATCATATTATTATTCCCACTCCTCCACCACCATGCATAATCATCACATCACCCAATTGTCAGAAAGGTTTGAGAGCATGAACCTCTTCTATGATACTATATGTCATACCCACAATTTCCACACCCAAATAGAAATTTAAAATTACGAATATTTTTTTTTCTTTTATTACTTGTTACACAATACCACTTGGGATGAAATAGAATAAGTCAACATCACATGAGATTCTTACACAAATGTGAACCCACCTATACAATAGGATAACACAAGATGCACATCAATGCCACACTTTCCCAAACAAACAAATACAAACAATGACCCAACCAAAAAAGAACCCAAGGATAGGCACATTCCACAACACATCATTACCATGGTTACATCTTAGTTACAATTAAAATTCCAAGAGCAATTATCATGTGAGCATAAATTCTCATTCTCCACCTACATATTCTTAATTTAATTTAAGATTTAACTTATAATAAGTACACTTAATTTGGCTCTTTCTCCATTACAATAATTTCCATAACTCAATTGTTATTTGACACATTTTAAACACATACAAAACTCCTGATGCTCATTCTTATGCTAAAGTTTTGTTTCTCAAAATATGTTTATTTGATGTTTAAATTTTACTCTCATTATGCAAGGGAAACTAACATGAAGTCAAGGGGGAAGAAATCTTAAGATTTAAAGGAGATTAAGATTCAAGTTACCTCTTCCTATAAAATTCCCTCCATTAGAGTACTTTATTTTCCTATTATAGTTGTTATAGTTCAATAGTTGGTTTGAGTCAATTCAACATTTTAATGTCATGAATATATATATATATATATATATATATATATATATAATATTATATGTTTGTTTCATTGTTTGATCTCACCAAGAGAAATTCATATTCATTTTTAACAACATGATAATGCCTAATTAAGTTATAAGGACTTAAAGTATAAGCTTATTCCTAAACCATTATCACATTTACTCTTTTATTCATTTAAAGTTTACGTTGTCACTTTGGTCTCATTGTTGGCATCATTTTCAAATAATTATAATTCATATAACACTTACTTTACTCTTAGGGGTTCAAGACTACAAGGAGTGTGACCTCGCACAAGACAACTCATTTCATTTCTATCAGGCACTCAATTATTAAATGCATATTACAAGTAAGGCATTTAATATAATTTTATGCATTTTAAATGCCTTCCAATGAACTATTTCAATCATTGGGTAAATATGCATCAAAGTTTCTTTCACCAATTACCTTAAGAGAGGTCTTATTGATCTATTAATTTCAAAAGAATTCAAGTGGGTAGAACTACACCCTACTACAATAAAATATAAGAGAGGTCAAAAAAATTATTGCATAAATCCTTGAGCAACCCGAGATAATCTGCTACTCCTCACCAAGGTAACACTTTTATCTAAGAGGTACAAAAGGGTTCAAATACAATAGTTTAATGCGTAGCTACTTTGACACATAGACTCCACTCGCGTCATTTAAATCTCTCAACGAGATCAATCATAGGTGAAACCACCCAACTATCTTCACAAGGATTTGGTCACCCATTAGGGTACCAAGGGCAATTATTCACATGAGGAATAAACTTATCCATGATGTGATCAAACCGACAACACCTAGAAATGTTGGTCTCACTCGCCCAAGTATGACAAGGTTCACATAATATAATCACCGCCTCACATAAAATACTTAAGGGAATGGTATTTTGTAAGACTTGTCTTAGGTGTAGGATAAAAATACAGATTGGGAGGATTAAATAATTTCTTATGACGTTAGGGTTTTGAAAATTTGGGTGTGGCTTGCTTGAGAGGGAGGGTACGAAAAGTTAAATACTCGCTTCATTTCTATGGTCTAAATATGATAAGTTTTCTACCAAACATTACAAGTTTATGAATGAACCACAATTATTACTTGGGTACCACATTTAAATCTAAATAGTCATGAAACCCACGAAGTAAACGATGCACTTTTTCCCAATTTACATTGTCAACTATCGATTTATTAATAAAATTAACATGATTTCTACATAGTTGTTCCTATATTCATTAGGTGACACTCTACTAGTGTTGAAAGGTTAGTTTAAACTAAAGCATATTCAAACCACATAGTTTTTAAGCACACTAATCACTCTCATTCTTACCATTTCCATTATAATTAGTGATTTTTGCATTAATTAACTAATGTTTCTTACCATTTTGGTTAATTAACAATGCTTTTTTTGATTACCTATCCTCTTTCACATTCAGGATGCCAATTTATGACACATCGTAAGTCAAAATCCTCTTCCAAAATAGAAATAATTAGTGATTATTAGCTAATTAAGCCTATTTTACCCTTGTTTTGGTCAATAAACCCTATTATTGGCTTAAACCCCTCTTCCAACCATTCAAAATCACCCCACTTCCCTCCACAACATCTCAGAAGGCTTCAAAAGCTTATCCTAGCCTCTAATTGACCCTAAGTGGTTGATTAAGGCTCCTCACATCCTAATCACTTGTTAATTCACTAATCATGATTAGCAAGCCTTAATCAAGATTAGAAAACCTTAATCTACTTTGTGCTTTTAGTCCCACATGCACCAAGATGCAAGTTTTCCTCAAAGGAAAACTATAAAAAGGACTAACCACATACCTTTAAACTTTACACCATGCTTTGAATTACATATCATATAAGAAATATGATTAAGAGCCAAGCTCAATCTTTTGCCTCCAATCTTCAATGGGGTTAGTAGATGGGTATCCAATATGACCTTGTATTCATTGTTGGAGAGACCATCTCACCTCTCTTGAAGTAGCAACAAACCCAATTTGATTTCCCTCTTAGATCTATTTAGGTCTATGTTAGTTAGCAATTCATATTAAGTAGGCATGCTTTAGCTAGGATTGATTTATATCATGTTAGTTGTTTCAAGCATTCCATTAAGATTTTATCATTGATGTAACTATTGTTAGATTCATAAAGCATTTGTTAATAGACTATGTGGTGTTAGTCTTGTTAGTTTAGCTTTTCTTGAACTTTTAGTAGTCTTCATTTGGCATGCCCGGTGGGAGCATACCCCATTGCATTCATTTTTAAAGATTTTTAACTTAGTTTCAAAGTTTTTAGTTTTTCTAGATTTTTCAAGTTTTCTAGATTAGTTTCAAGTTTTCTAGATTAGTTTCAAGTTTTCTAGATTAGTTTCAAGTTTTCTAGATTAGTTTCAAGCTTTCTAGATTAGTTTCAATTTTTAGATTAGTTTTCAAGATTTTTAGAGTAAATTTCAAAGTTTTGTAGATCAATTTTCAATTTTGATAGTTGTTTCAACTAGATTAGTAGTAGATGTTGCATTTTGATGTTCTTTGTAGGATCTAAGGAGGTAAAGTGTTGTCAAAATTCCATTAGAAGAAGTCAAAGATTTGATCTTTTTCAAGTTTTTCTTGTCAAAACCCATGTTTTGACCACCTATAGGAAGATACGTGCCCACACTCAAAGGGGGGCTCACAGCACTGCTCTAAACATGCCTATGCTTCAGAGATGCACATGCTCACCTTCATTGGATGCATGCCTGCGCTTCATTGGATGCCTGCCTCATGACATTCATGCCTCATTGAATTTTTGACCCTCTATGTATAAGTCATGTTGGTGCTTCAAAGTGTGTGTTGATGCCTCTTTGGCATGCCTATGTAAATTGATTGTGTGATTTTTTGAGAGAGGCATGCTTTTACCATTAAAAAGACACATGTTTGCTAAAAAGTGCACGTGACATGCTTCTTGAGGGCACTATGTACACTACTATGAGTGTGCTAAGAGGCTAGCACTACGAGGTAAAGTTGGCTTTTCAAAATTTCAACTTTTTTTTTTGTGCTTTTGTCATTTTCTAGGGGTTTTTTAGTTGTTGTTACTATAGATTTTCTGATTTAGAGTAGGTTTTCTAACATATTTTCTTAGGGTTTGATGAATTAATTTTTTTTTCATGCTTTGTATGAGTTTGGAATAGGGTTGTGTATGCTCTTCTCTTGCACTTTGTGTGATCTTGAGAATCAAAAAAAGCAACCTTAAACCTTCTTTTGCTAATTTTAGAGTAAGTAGGAAAATTCATTATTCATTTTTATGCTTAAGGGAATAAACTTTCATTTTGGGCATGTATATGATCTTTTAGTTTAAGAGCTTTTCATTTGATAAATAACTAAGGCTAAAGCTTGTGTATGCTCTTCTCTTGCACCTTGTGTGATCTTGAGAACCAAAAAAACTTTAGTTTTTCACTAAAAATCACTTGGATTAATTGGGAATGAATCTAGATTTACAAAGCATTATGGTGGTTATTTGATTTACAATATTTTCATTATTATCTAGTTGGATTGATTGTTGTGTATGCTCTTCTCTCATGTCCTTGGATGATCTTGAGAACCAAAAACAACATTGAATCCTTTTTATGATATTGTAGATATTTTTTGGATAACTACTAACCATTTGTATGTAGAACCTAATGCTTTCCAAAGAAAGGAGAACTCTCTTCAAACCAAATTCTAACATTCATGTGTGTTGTAGGTTTCAATGGTGGTCTAAACCAAATTTCCTAATCCAAAAGATAAGAAAATACACACACATCATACATCACATTATATTGCAGGTTTTGGTTAAGAGCTATGGCTCATCCACTTAACTAGGAGAAACTTCCTTTGGCATAAGCCTTAAGATAACAAGAGGAATGCTCCTAGGAACCCCAAAGTAGTTCACATAAGAGGGAACCTTGTGAATGAAATGGGAAAGTGCTCCACTACCCAATTGATTAGTATGCCTTGGTGAGATTAGAGTCAAAGTTATTTCCATTATGACCCCAGTGAAAAAATACAACTAAACACATTTTTTTCTCATTGTATTGAAGGGGGTAAAGTAAATTGAGATACTCCAAGATTAGTAGTGTGACTTTCTTGGAAAATCAAGCTTGTAGAGGTAATTTGTGACACCTAGAGAGAGAACCACTAGGAAGCTTGTGGCTTGGAGCCAATTTGACTTAGACATCATGTTCTATAGAGCTCTCACAATGTGAAAAATTTTTTTGGAGTCTAAACCTTGTTATTCAAACAAGGGAAGAGTCCTTAAAGTTGAAACCACATGTTATTCATCATGAGACCTATGTGTTACTTTGTCCTAGTTTTTCACTTGTCCTAAGACAAGGTGAAAACTTCCAAAGTTACACTTAGTTTGTTTCATCACCACTTGGTTTACACCTTTGTTTTCTTGTTTCCCATTTGGGAAAAATAAGAACAACATACATGGATACCACTAGAAATAATCATGTCCACCACTTTTGTAGTCTACTTGCATGACTAGGTTGTAATGGAATGCAAGTGTTGAAAGTGTGAATGGTACGTCTTCATGTTCTAGTAGGCCCTTTGTCTCAAACCCATATTGAGACTAATTATCATTGTAGTTAGGTGATATCATCATTATCTTCCTTTGATTTGTTAGGTTTCCCACATTATAGCCATACAATTGTGATACTTATGTCTTGTTTCCATTGTGAAACTTGGTCTAAGTCTCTAAATTGTATTGTTACATTGCTCGCACACATAGTAACTTCTTGATATACTTAGGCTTAGTTTTTGATCTTAAACATTTGCCTTGAGTTTTTTGTGAGTGTTGAGGTTACGTTGTTTGCATCATATAACATCATTTTGATACTAAAAATATTTCTTTCATCGTAAATCTTGGTTTACGTGTCCAAATAGTGTTGTTATTGCTTGCTCGCATTGCTAACTTCCATTTTCAAAAACTTAGACTTTGTTTGTGTCCAAAACTAGTTTTAGTATACCTTGTTGGAGGATCGTCGTCAACACTTTCTTAGCATTTAGGTCTTGTTTATTTCAAACTTGGCCTAAGTGGTGATATTGTGTTGTCACTATTTGATTTAAACCTACTTTGGAAACCATAGGGAGTAAAATTTTGTTGTGACTAGATTTGAGTTTTGTACATCATTGTATTGTCCTAGACATTTCTCATCACATATTACCTTGTTAGGGTAGATCATTCTTTATTCTTTAGTATCCTTGGGTTCATATTGACCTATTGGATTCATGACTATTTGATAGTCACCATTCTTTATAGTGACTTAGTGTCGTTATGCTGCAAAATTTACCTAGGGTCCCTTTTAATAAACCTTAGTAAAATCTTTCACGTTATGCCCCTATTACAAGAATGGGGTATCACAAGTTAGGAAATGAGCCCTTTGGAAGTGACAACCCACTTTTGGAGGATAATGTCATGATTGATCATAGTGGTGAGGATAATTCTCCTCATGTGGACATGGAACATCATCCACCCCACTTTGATGATTACTTGTTTCAAAACAAGCATGAGGTCCTTTTACGTGTCATAGAACTAGGAGCCCGATTACCTTCTACAGTAGACCCTTCTCTCATTTTGGCATGGTTCATAGAGAAGAAGAAAAAGACCATCCTCATCACCATATCAATGAAATATTAAACCTAGGTCATGCCTCTACTTCTGGATGATAGAATGATGAGGAGATACCTTTTGAAAATGATGAGAGACTATCATATACCTATTGTTAGAGTACATTGTGAAGACCATGAGGAACATGCTCATCATGAGAAACCTCCTCCACATGAAGATCGTAACAAAGTACCCACTCAGAGAAGTAACCTTAAAAATAGGTGCAAGCCCTTACTCACCAATTGGAAAGTTTGGCTTCACACGTAAACAAGGAACAACCAAAACCATTAAAACAAGCTATACCAAAGGCTAAACCTAAAGCTTCGTATCATGAGTTCCCAAACAAATACTCCTCATCGAGAGACACAAAAATACCCCTATGAGGATTTTTTTATAGAGAATAAGGGTGGGAATACACCTAGATTTAACCCTTCGTATAGGCCTATGCCACCCACACAAGACCAACTCTTCAATCAAGAGTGGTCCACCATGAAGAATGCCCTTCTAGCGTTGCAAGAAGGAAAAACTAGTAATAACAAAAAATACTAGTTTGATGAATTGTGCCCTTATCCATTTGATAGAGCCATGTTACAAGTACCTTTCCCATGACATTTTGATTTTCCAAAGTTTGATAAATATAAGGGAAAAGGTGACCCCGAGATCATATCAAATACTTTTATATGGCATGTCAAGAGGTCACGTGTATAGTGACAACTATCTTATTCACCTCTTCCCATGGAGTTTAGGAGGACACAGTGCTAGAGTGGTTTTTACACATCCCCAAGGGATCCATATCTACATGGCGAAACTAGTGGAACATTTTGTACATCACTTCTCTTTTAATATAGAGAGTGATGTCACCATGCTAGAGATCTATGCAATGAAAAAACAATGAAACAATGAGAATTTTTTTCATTGCTTTCCTACAATGATGGAGAGGGTTAGCTAGTCACTTCCCTTGCTCCATACCTAAAAAAAAAGCTAATAAGTATATTTGTACCCAACCTTCACCCTGACATTATGTTCCACTTGCAAATGCATTGTGGTAACACATTCGAAGAGGTGATTGAAAAAGGGAGTCAAATCAAAAAAGTGTTGTTAGCTAGAGGGACCCTAAAACCCTTTTCACGTGATCATAATGATTCCAAAACTAATGAAAAGACAAATTTTTTTTCCTAATAAAAAAAATTTTTTGGTGATGGAATAGTAGACTCTAAATGAGTACAAGCCATTCAAAACCATGCTCCTTTGAAGCTTACAAAAGGAACTCCACCTATAGAGTACAAACGTCATGCTTTCACCCTCTATTGACTCAATATCATCAATACTAAAGTAGTTAGAGGCCATCAACATGGTTTGATACCCTAAAACAACACTATGGGGATGATGCACCTAAGCCATCATGGTTTAGGGAAAATGTTTTTCATGGATTTCACCGTGTCAAGGGTCACAAAACCGACAAGTGCTTGAAATTAAAGCATTACATTCAGGACTTAATCGACAGTGGTGATGTAGAAATAGATTTTCCACCCCTACCAAATCTCCAAACACAAACATGGGGATTTTTAAAGAACCTTTCCCCAAGCACAAAGGAAAGGAAAATCAAGGATAGGGACAATCATCTCAAAATAAGAGTACCAATTATGTATCAAAGACAGACCATTTTGATGCCTTAATAGGTTGTGTTGATTCACTTGTTGAGCATATCAACATGATCAAGATCAGATCAAGGAGTGTGCCATGGAAATGTGATGAGCTCACCTTGTTATCTCAGAACCTCCTCCCCCTCCTCCTCAAGAGAGATTCATTATGATGTATTAGATCAATTAGAGAAAACCACAACTAAGATTTCAATCTTAGACCTTCTTAAAATTTCTAACATTCATAAGGACATCCTTTGCAAAACCTTATACAGGATCAAGAGTGTCTGTTGATATAGACCCAACACTTACAAGAAATGGTAGCAAAAATCACTCCTTTAAACACATAACCTTTAGCCCCATGGAAATCCTAGAAGAAAATCCCTCCCATAACCTTGCCCTTACATATTGAAGTAATAATCAAAATGTAAGAAGGTAAAAAGAGTGCTTGTGGATGGTGGATCGGGTCTAAATATTTGTACTCTTAAACTAGTTTTCAAAAACTAGGGTGCACAAAAGCTGATTTGGAGACAAAGGTCATCACCATAAAGGCGTATGACAATGAAGAATGAAAATCAGCTGGTATGATCACTTTCTCACTAGAAGTGGGTCCTATAAACCATGATACAAAGTTCCATGTCTTAGACTTGGAGCTCCCTTATAACATATTATTTTCAGCCACCCATGGATTCATGCCATGAAAGTCATACCTTCAATGCATATCATCAATGTTTAAAGTTACACCATGAAGGAAAAACTTACTATACAAGGGGATCCCCAACCATTTTCTCATTGACAGAGCATTGTTGGGCTATTTTCCCACCATCTATGAGTGTCCTTCTATGGAGATCATTGTTCTATTCAATCGAAGGCCCTCACTTCACATGAGTGGATCTAGATACCTTGTCTCCCAATGAAAATGGTGCTTCCACATCAGAAACTCCTTTCACTGCATGGGAGATGAAGGTTAGACCAAGTGGTTATGGAGAATATGATCTCTGCAGTAAGCCCTTCTAGTTCACAACATTCCCTATCTACCAAAGCACATGGTAGGCCATGTTACAAGTTTCAAAGATCAAAGGAGAACTTCCTTTTGACACTTTCACTCTGGTGGATTATTAGAAGATGAAAGGATACTCAAAGATATTGTATTTCATCCTGAAGATGATGAAATGGCTCTATGCTACCAATCACCTAGGTATGTTATCCCCAATCGAATGATGCTTACTATGGGATATAAAGGATGTGGCTGTGGATGCACAATGAACAAGGTATACTGGAAGCCCTTCCAATACCTCATCATATAATGGGTAAGTATGGTATTGGCATCCATCTATATGAGTCTCACCCCTCAGAGATGAGGATACCTCTTTTGAGTGTGAAGATAGTTTTTGAAGGTGAAAGTGAAACAAATTCCTGGTGTAGTCTTTATGAAGACCTTGCCTCCATGAACCTATTTTCTGATGTGGCTATCCTAACCATAACCCCCATGTCATATCCCCTATAACTCAGACACTAAACCTCATTTACCCATCACTCATGAATTGGGACCAACAAAACAACATGTGTCAATCATGTATTTCAAAATGATGAGGCTATTGGTGAGTTCCTTGGTATTCGTGACAATATTCCTAGAAATGACCACAAGAAAGGATTCTCCATTCATCTCAATGCATGCATGTACTTTGGGGAGGAGGAAGAGTTGTGTGGTCACTTAAGTAAAAAAAAAAGTAAGCAAGGGAAAAATTTCCTAGAAAATCCTTGTGGAAAGAAAAATTCCAAGTCCTATAGTGAAAACCTCTTTGAGGTGCTTGTGGACAAACAAACAAAAAAACCCATGGACAAGATAGTTGCCCACTTAAAGATGAGGATCTCTTTGAGCCACCTTTGGTAGAAGAGGATCTTAATCTCCTCCCCTGATCCTATGTGCATGGAAGATGAGTCCAAGTTACTAGTGGAGGAGACAATAGATGTCAACATTGGCATGGAGGAGCTTGCCTAGAATGGTTAAGTTGGGAGCTTCACTCTCAGCTCAAGAACAAAAATTTTATAGGATTTTGAGAGAATTTGTAGATATCTTCACTTGGTCTTACACAGACATGCCAAGACTTGATCCTGCATTAGTGGTGCACAATCTTGTTGTACACCCAGATGCCAAGCCCATAAAACAAAAGCTCTTTGAAAGATGCATCCTCGCATCACCTTGTTGGTTAAAGAAGAGCTAGAAATATTATTAGAAGTAGGCTTCATCAGGCCTATCGACTATTTAGAGTGGATTTCTAATGTGGTCCTAGTTCAAAAAAATCCTTGTCGGTATAGAGTGTGTACCGATTTTTGAGATATTAATAAAGCTTGTCCTAAGGATGAATTTCCTCTTCCCAACATCGACATGATTGTTGATTCGATACAAGTTGGTTATGAGATGCTTATCACTCATGGATGGATTCTTAGGATATAATTAGATAAATATTGTTGAGGAAGACCAACATAAGACAATTTTACTACCCCATGGGGGACATTTTGTTATCAAGTCATGCCCTTTGGCCTCAAGAATGCAGGTGCACTACCTATCAATGGGAAATGATTATTATTTTTCATGATATGATTAGTGACATCATGGAAGATTATGTGGATGACATATTGGAAAAATCTAGGACTCAAGAAGAGCACCTAGAAATTTTGTGATGCATCTTTCAGCATCTAAGGGACTATAAGGTCCGACTAAACCCGAAGAAGTGTGTCTTTGGCATGTTATCTGGAAACTACTAGGATTCATTGTTTCAAGGAGAGGAATAGAAGTAGATCTCGAGAAAAGGTTTTGCATTATAACAAAAATGCCTCCTCCTACCAATATCAACAAACTACAAAGCTTACAAGGAAATATCCAAGCCATTAGAAGGTTTATCTCTCTCTCTTTACAAAAGACAAGTGTCATACCTTTACGCATCTACTCAAGAAAGATGTCAGTTTTCACTGGGGACTAGAGTAAGCAAAACAAGCATTTTCTTTTCTCAAAGACTATTTGGCTAAACCCCCTATTCTAATGCCACCCACATAGGTGAACCCTTATTACTCTACATCTCTTCCACACACTTTGCAATTGGGGCATTATTAGCCCAATATGACAAGGAGAGAGAAAAAGTTGTGTACTACTTAAGCCGAATGTTGATAGCTTATGAGCTCAACTATCCACAGATAGAAAAGGCTTGCTTGGCCATAGTTTTTCCTTTCAAAAACTACATCATTATCTGCTAAATAATAAGGTCAAGCTTATTTCAAAAGTAGATCCATTAAAATACTTGTTGTCAAAGCCCACACTCACAGGAAAGATGGCTAATTGGATCATCTTACTCAAGTGAGTTTGACATTGAGTATGTACATCAAAAGTTAGTGAAAGGAAAGGATAGTTTTAGTAGATCAACTAGTTGAAGCCCCACTACCAGTACTGAACCTTTGAGTCTAGAACTCCTAGATGCATCCACAATGTACCTTGAGGAATCTATTATATGGAAACTATACTTTGATGGCTCCTTTACCTTTACCTTTCATGGTTCAAGTGTCGAGTTGTGTTGATCACTCCTATAGGAGACTTGATCCCTCAGCATTTGACTTGGGATTCCCATGCACAAATAATATAGTAGAGTATGAGGCCCTTATATAGGGATGAAGCTAGCTATTAAGTGGGATATCAGACAAGTAAATGTAATTGGTGATTCCATGCTGATTATAAAATAGGTGACAAATGAATATAAAGTTAAAGAGATGAGAAAATTCTTCCATATAAAAGAATGGTTGATTATTTGAAGGAGTTCTTTGAGAAGATAACATTTGAACAAATACCAAGAGCAAAAAAAGAGAAGTGGATGTTATGGCCATAGTAGGGTCCATGTTGAGCATCCCACCTGGGAACAATGATATGTCATTCTTTTTTTGAACATCTATGAATGCCAACATATGACATGCCAGAATCTTGTTTGGTATGCAAAGTTGTTGGTCCCTTTTCCCCATGGTATTGTGACATCTTTAATTACCTTCATGATGGAACCTTTCCCTGAAAAACATTTCCCATACCAATAAATGAAACCTCATCCAAGTGTATAGCCCGTTATACCCTACTTGGGGCACCCTCTTCCACCGAGGCTATGATGGGAATCTATTACGCTATTTAAATTTAGATGAATCCATCCTAGCAATCAAAGAGGTGCATGAAGGCATCTGTGGGGCTCATACTAATGGGATCATCTTAGCAAAGAAGATACTTAGAGGCTACTATTGGCCTACCATGGAAAATGATTGTTACAAACATGTGAAGAAATGTTTGGATTGTCAGAAGTATGGAAATTTGATACATGCGTTAGTGTGCAATCCTTGCAACCTATCATGACACCTTGGCCATTCTCAAAGTGGGGTCTCGATCTTATAGGTAAGCTTAACCATGTCTCCTCAGATGGCCATAAGTTCATTATCACTACTATTGAATACTTTCACAAAATGGGTAGAGGTTGTTCCTCTTACCTATGTTGAAGGTGCCCAGATATCTAAATTTATAATGAACCATATCATCTATCGATATGGTATCCCCTCTGCCATTATAATTGACAATGGTAAGCCATTTAAAACAAAATTGTGAAAGTGTTATGCAAACATTTTCAAATATCTCTCAAATTCTCAACCCCTATTACCCTCAAGGTAATGGGAAAGCCAAAGCTTCAATAAAACCCTCATCCATATTATGGAGAAGATGGTGAATACAAACAGGTCGTAACTAGCATTTACAGATTCACCCTACCCTCTGGGAATTTAGAACATCTATCCACACTCCTACAAGTGCCACTCCATACTCCTTAGTATTGGCACATAAAGAAGTCATGCTACCTCTAGAGATCGAGATCCCCTCTTTGTGTATCGAGCTCAAGAGATTACCTAAATGAAGAAGAGGACTACAAAGTAGCTCGACTAGAAGAGTTGGAGCTATTAGATGAGAAATGACTTCACACCCTCAATCACCTTAAAGTGTATCAGGATCGAGAGTGTGAAAAAGCTACAATAAAAGAGTGATACCTCATCAATTTGAGGTAGGAGACTTGGTGTTAAAATAAAATCAATTCAACACCACAAAAGATTGAGAAAAGAAGGAAAATTTGAGCCTAATTGGCTAGGGCCATATGTTGTGGTTTCCAAGTTTGGTTCAGGTGCCTATAAGCTTTCCTATTCAGATGGTCAAGAGCTTTGGGAACCCATGAATGCAATGCATCTTAAGCATTTCTATGCTTAGGTGTGGGGTCCCTAAAATAAATAGAAAATGAAAAAAAGTATAAAAATAGAAAAAGAAAAAGAGAAATAAACAAGTGTGTCCAATAGTGAAAACCATGCAATGGTGGCACTTTGGACAAGTCCTTTGGTGAAAACTAGTTTTCAATGCCATTGGAGGGTCCATTTTTCACAAGCATTTCAGGTCTAGGAGTATGATAGCTTTTTCCTAAGCTGGTCTTTGCCTTTGTCTGAGTCCCTTGTGAGCTATGTCCCTCTTTTCCCTGATCCGGTTGATCCTACTTTTGAATGCAAAGAGTTTGACTTTGAATATTCCCATCTCACATTTGGGGGAAACTTCACATCATCACTTCTTACACATAACACATGGCATTCTACCCTTGTACATCCCATCTAGCATTGGGGGCATCCATTTTCTTTCATTTCCTTGCATGTTCACTTTGGAAAATTTCTTAGAAAACATCAAAAACATTTATATAATTTTTGAAAATCCCAAAACATTAGATATGTTAGTTGAGAAAATAAAAACATTCAAATATACTTTTCAGAAAACTCCAAAACAATAGAACATTGTTTCGAGATAAAACCCAAAATAGTGAAAAATGTCCCAAAACTGTCCCACAAAAACAAAGTAGTAGTTTGCTTACTTTAGTTGTTGGTTTGTATGGTTTTAGTTGCATTTATTTTTCATCTTGTGTGAGTTAAGTTGGATTCATTTTCTTATTTAGATTGAGTGTTACTTTAATCTATTAGGCATTTACATTGAGTTCATTTTATCTTGCATACTTGTAGATAGTTGTGTTGTCTTGATTAGATTTGATTAATTTTGTGCTTGTTGTTTACTTGTTCATTTGTTGTCATTTCATCATCATATCATCTATCATCACATCTATACATCATATATCAATAAAGGCTAAGCTACATAATCATGAACATGAAATTAAACATGTATGCTAAGCTAACATCATATAATATCACCAAGAGGGGAAAGAGGGACCACTTTTGTCCCCCCTCGAACATAGACCATAATAAAAATGTGGATTAAACATGTTATCTCATACACAAAATGTGATAGGTAAAACACAAAGTATCTCATCAACATGCAAAGTGATATCATGCTATATCATAATCTAACAACATGTGATACAAACATAAACCACATAAACATATAGATTAAGCATGATATCTCATAAATAAAAATGTGATACATCAGTAATCCATCAATCATCATACATCATCATAAATATCAAATGTCCATGTACAAAATCAATGTGTCTCGATACATATCAGATACAAAAATCCATCATGGGCATGGGTAAAAAAATGCCTTCATCACGAGGCATAATAAAAATAATACATAATGTGCATAAAAATGTGCCTTCATCATGAGGCATGATAAAAATAGTACATATACATCATACAAAAGTATGCCTTCATATCGAGGTGATACACCAAAAAATATACATCTAATACATCAATAAGAGAGTCAACCATGACTCTCACCCTCTCTCGGGACTACTGGCTCTAGGTTGGCCACTAGGTGGGGGCATGTATTGTGATGATGGATGCATGGAAGGTGTTACACCATGTTGTGTTAACCCATGCTACTCTGAGGCTTGATGTGCCGAAGGACCCTGTATCGATCATCAAATTGATCGTGATGGCCTCTATGATCTAGATTGTGACATATATCCTGGCTATCTAACTATAATAGGAGCTCTCTCTCTCGGTGATGGCCACATGATACTGCATCCTGTAATATGTGCCTCACCTACTAGGGAGGCACTTATGGCTAATCAAAATTTATACTCTAAAGTAGTACTCTGCTGAAGCATATCATGCACTCCACTCTCACTGCTAGCTAGCTCTATCCTGAGCTGGGCTCTATCTCGATAAAGCTTGATCCCTCTCGACTACAATTGGCCCTCTCTTGACCCTCGATCTCTCTATCTGAGATGATCTCTCTGGTAGTAGCTAATCTCTCTCTCTCTCTATGTAATCTTGATCCTCTCTCAATTTAATCTCTCTAACTGAAGAATTTGTAGGATATATAACTTGTTGTAACTATTTCTACAAGGAAGCCACCTTACCCACAACCTGTATATATCCTCCTCCATATCCTCTCCACCCCCACCATCTCCTCCACCTCTGGTGGACTATGTGGTGGACTCATGTGGGGGTGATGGAGGTTGCCTGTAATGGTTCCCATAATGGAACTTGAAGGGGAATCCGTGGTGCCAATACTTGTGGTTACACCACTACCTCATGTTACACTAACACCTATTGTTGAACCAACACTTGCTATTGTACATGTATCCTATCTGTACACCCTCCATGTGGTCCTACCTATGGATCCTATCCTGTGCATGCATGTGCCCTAGGATTTGGGCCCCCTGTGTAACCCCATGTGTTTTTACATCTATACCTCATGTGGTATGGTCAATATCCATGGCAGCATTGTCTCATACCACCCTACATAATCTGAGGTCATCCTGGATCCACTATTTATGCTCGTTACACCCAAGGCTATGGAACCACCTATAAGAAGTTGGTGTGAGCTCATCCTAGCTTGATCTGAGGCCCTATATGAAAGTATCTTTGTTTTGTCTACACCATACCACATCTCATCACAAGAATCCCTGAATGAGACCAAACTATGTCATTGGAACTTGTCCACTTTGTACCACTCAAGGATATAACTCTGCTCCCAAGAATAAAGTGATCAATATTTTAGTACTCAACTCTGCCACATCTTGAGGCCACTGATATAACCTGTATGGCCACCATGTAATCATATGAGGTTGTACCTCATCAAAATATTTCCTATAATAATATGTCTCCTATGTGGCCATGAATATCATCTCCATCTGGAACCCAACCCATGATAGATAGATCACTGACAACTCGAGCATGCAATGCTCTTGTGGGGCGTCCAATGGTGATATAGTCCCATGCCCATAGATGTAATAAAGTCAAATACCCTACGGTCTTGTGAACGTGGTAAGATATCAAGTGAAGATCTGCATATAAGTGAGCTAGTATACACTGTCCCCAATAGTAAACCTCTCCTGGAGGAGGCCGTGTATCACTCTCAATGAGGCCCAAAGGAAACCAAGCACCAATCTTGTTAGGAAGCAATATTCCTTGACATGAGCTAACTAAAATATGGGAAACCATCTACCCCTGATATGACATACACCTAGTAATGTCAATGGACATACCCCGACATGATATGTCTACCACTCCAAACATCTCGGCTATGCTCTGCCAAATATGGTCCTGATGAACATCATAAGTAATCATCTAACCTTGGATAGGAACTCGTAGAATCCACCACACATCCTCTAAAGTAATGCTCATCTCACGGTCGGAAGGTGAAATGTCTAACTCTCACTACGCCATCTCTCAGCTAAGGTTGTGAGCAGGATGTGATCTAAAGTAATTTGTGGCATGTGAGCCATGTGTGATAAACTAGTCACCTCAGTGTGATCTCCAAGAAAATTTGGTCACGTCATCTAAATGTCACCTCATAGGCCTAAAGCTGCCTATGTCACTCCCGCATCTTTAATCGCTCTAGGTCCATCTGCAAGGTTAGCCAAGTCATTTGTTATGATCTTATTCAAAAATGAAACAAATGAAAGGGTTCTATCTTTTAAGTAAGACTACCGCACGCCTGTGCAAGGGGCATTAACTCTACCCCACCGGGTGCAATGGCAAAGGTCCTAGGCCCCCCGACCGTATCGCCACAGCCAGGGTGGTCCCGCCATTACGCCATTATGGATAGCCAAAATAAAATTGAAATGAACAACCTTTGAATTTGAAAGGATGTTCATTTCTCTTCTCCTTCATGACCTTTCCCATTCTCCAGTGCATGGGAGGACATGAGAAAGGCTATAAATACATGATTGTAGAAGTGTAGAAGATCATCGAAGCATGGGAGCAAGTGAGCAAGAAGTCTTAGTGCTGGAAATGTTTTTTTTGTAGAAGAAAGGAGTGTTGAGATAGAGCAAAGCAAGTAACTGAAAGGAAGTGTTGAGATATTATCTACTTCTCTTTCTTACTTATTGTAAATTTTGTACCTGTTGATTTGAATTGGCCAATAGAAGTGGGAAGAAAGAGCAATTGCCCTTCCCGACTGGTTTTTCCTCCATTGGAGGTTTTCCAGGATAAAATTGTTGGTGTTATGAGCTTATATTCTTTCCTTTACTACAATTGTTGATTCTAAGCACAATAGTAATTCATTCACTAGCTATCTCTGTTATTTTCTAATAGAAAGTAAACAACAATGATTAATTTGTGATTTTGTGAATAATTCCAAAGTTGAAGAGTTTACAGATCATTTTGGTATCAGAGCTAACAAGTATCCAGGACTGTGGTATTTCATTCTTGAATTTGTATGACAGTGACAAGATCTAAAGGTGAAGAAGCTTTACCTTGTGATCCAGAGATTTCTACAAAGAAGTGGAAACAGAGAATTTGGGGAGAAATGGAGGAAGAGAACTTGGTCCGTAGAATCGAGATGCTGGAGACCATGATGGATAGGATGTTTAGAAGGCAAGAGGAACTTGCAGATTTGTAGAAGACAACTTCCGTCAAGCAAGACTCCATGGACTCGGTGGTTCGAGGCTTAGCCAAAAAGTTTGGTATAGGCAAGAGTCACCATGAGGAAGATTATGGGGAAGAGCATGAAGAAGAGACTTCTAACACAAGAGAAAAGGTAAAATCTGAACATACTCCTTTTAAAGTTGAGACTAAAGTCGAAATCAAAAGCTTTGAAGGACAAGTAGATGCAGAATTACTTGGATAAATGGTTGAAATAGTTAGAAGTCTATTTTAGCATCCATAATGTCACTGAGGCACAAAGGATCACCTTTGCACGTCTCAAAATGGAGGGACATGCTCTAGTTTGGTGGGAAACTCATCTAACTACTTGTGAAAAGAAGAAACGTCCTATTGTGAAATCTTGGCAAGAATTTAAGGAATTACTTAGAGCTAACTTCTATCCTATTGGCCATAAAACTGACCAAATGATTAAATGGCAGTATTTTAGACAAGGCAGTGGTCAAAGTGTGTAGGACTATACTATGGAGTTTTGGAGGCAAGCCATGTTGCTAAACATGGATTTGGAGGATGAGGATATTCTGACCAAATACTTGGGAGGACTTCACACTCACCTTCGAAGAAAAGTCATCTCCACAAAGCCCAAGGATCTCAATGAAGCATGTGTACAGGCATACTACATAGATGATGAGAAAAAGCAAGGAGAAGCAGAGCCGAGGGTAAAGCAGTCAACAAATCAGCAGAAAAAGGATTATGGGAAAACAAGTAACAAGAGTAAGTGGAAAGGGAAAGGTAAACAAGCTGCCACTACTTTAAATACTTGTAAAGATCCCAAGAATTTTTGCAAGAATTGTGATATCAATGGTCATACTGACGCTACATGTTGGAAGTTGCATCCGGAGTTACATCCAAAGAACCAAACCAAGGACTCCAAGAAGTCCATGACAAGCTGTAAAGATAGAAGGGGAGGTGGAAATCAAAGATGACTCTGATGTAGATGAAAGGCTTGGATGCATGGCCACCAACATGGACAACGAAGAGGAGATGAGTAGACTATTCCAGATCAAAATCCAGATCAAGAGGACTAAGGTAAATGCTTTGGTTGATACCGGTTCTCAATCTAACTTGATTTCTGAGGTAGTTGTAAAGAAGCTTGGTCTTGAGACTTACGAGCATCCGCACCCATATCCTTTGGGTTGGGTGAAGAAGGGTGTTGAAATTTAGGTAACAAGAAGATGTAAGGTCAAGTTTGGGATAAATTCCCAATATATAGATGTTTTTGAAGCTGACGTTATTCCACTTGATGCTTTTGATGTGGTATTCGGGAGTCCTTACTTGTATGTTAGGGATGCTATCTTTATGAGAAGGGAAAACCGATATAGATGGGTCAAGGATGGGATCAACTACAACATCCGGGCACACCAACGTAAGACACAAGTTACTATGGTAAGTGCTAACCAAGCAAAATGACTTATTCAATCAAATCATAATCAGTTTTGTTTACTTTTGTTAAAGGATAAACAAGATGGGGTAGAAGTTTCAGAGATTTCTAACCAAGGAAAACAAGATTTGGATAGTATTATTTAGTCTTTTCAGGAAGTATTTCAGGCTCCTAGTGGATTACCACCAAAATGGGAAGTAGAGCATGAGATTCAGCTATTGCCAGAGTCACCTCTACCGAACATCGGGTTGTATAGGAAATCCTTGCTTGAGAGTACTGAGGTAAAGAAACAACTCCAAGAACTAATAGACCAAGGGGTGATACGTCCGAGCACCTCACCATGTGGTTCACCTATTGTGATGGTGCCAAAGAAGGATGGTTCTTGGAGAATGTGCATCGACTACCGCGCTTTGAACAAGATCACCATAAAGAACCGATATCCACTTCCCCGTATAGATGATCTCTTGGACCAGCTTCAACATGCCAAATTTTTCATGAAGTTGGATCTCAAGTCAAGTTATCACCAAGTCAGGATGAAGGAGGAGGATATATGGAAGACTGCCTTCAAAACAAAACAGGTTTGTATGAATGGTTAGTACTTCCTTTTGGATTATGCAATGCACCCGCTACATTTATGAGATTGATGAATGATGTATTGGGATTTCATAGATTCATGTGTCATTGTATATCTAGATGATATCTTGATTTTTAGTGCCACATGGGAAGAACATCTAACGCATTTGCAAAGCAAGTCTTGCAAGTTCTCAGGGAGAAACAATTGCTTTGTAATATGAAGAAATGTGAATTTTCCAAACAATCACTTGTCTATCTTGGGCACGTGGTTGGAGGAGGAGAGCTACGAGTGGATCCAAAGAAGGTGGAAGCCATCACAAATTGGCCAACACCAACAGGAGCCACAGAGACTAGAAGTTTTGTGGGAGCAGTACAATACATGTGGAAGTTCATTCCGGGTTCTCGGTGATTGCAACACCTCTACACACAGTGGCCACAAAGAGTAAGGGTTTTGACTGGGGTAAGGAACAAGACAAATCCTTTGAGTTATTGAAATACAAGATTAGTCATGCTCCAAGTACTTGCTCTTCCTAGTTTGCAAGCAGCCTTTTGAAGTAGAGACAGATGCCAATGATTATGCTATGGGCGCAATGTTGCTTCAAGGAGGTAAACCCGTATGTTATCATTCTAAAACCTTCACTTCAGCAAGTTAAAGGATATTCAGTATATGATAAAGAAATGTATGCACTAGTTCAAGCAATTAAAAAATGGAAACATTATTTGTTGGGTAAAGAAACTATTGTGCACACTGACCACAAACCTCTCCAAGTATTTGCAAGCACAATCTAAATTGCAGCAGGCAAGGCACTACAAATGGATGGGGTTTCTTTCAAAGTAGTTCCATCTAGTGATCAAATACAAGAAAGGTAGTACAAATTTGGTGGCAGACATGTTGTCTAGGCCACCCACACAGGAAAATTTCTCCTGTTTGGCCACTATCTCAGATCGAGCCCTTCACGAAGGAAGCTTATGAGAGAAGCATATGCCCAAGACAAAGACTTTGGGGTAACATTTCAGAAGTTGCAGTCCCAAGGGGCTGAAAAGATGGGGATTGAAGATTGTTATCTCAAGGATGGGCTGCTCTACCGATGGGGGAAACTTTGTGTGCCTAAAGAAGAAAGACTTCTATTGATGAGGGAAGCACATACCTCAAAAGTAGTGGGACATTTTGGTGTTGGTAAGACCCTAGCCCACTTGCAAAGGTATGTATATTGGCCCAACATGCAAGAAGAAGTATCAAAATTTATTCGTGGATGTAAACTTTGTTGTACTAGCAAGCCTAAAACTAGGAAGGAAGGTTTGTATATGCCTTTACCAGTACCTACTCATCCGTGGGAGGACATTTCTATGGATTTTGTAGGAGGATTACCTATGTCTAAACATGGCCATGACTATCTCTATGTTGTTGTGGATAGATTCAGTAAAATGTGTATTCTTATGGCATGTAAAAAGACAAGTAAAAGCACATGAGGCAAGCAAGATCTTTTCTTTGCTAATGTATGGGTGCATTTTGGTTTTCCAAAGTCTATTGTCTCTGACAGGGATTCCAGGTTCTTGGGGAAGTTTTGGACTACTTTGTGGGACAAGATGGATACCAAGTTACAGAGGAGCACAACTTTCCATCCACAGATAGATGGAAAATAGAGGTGGTAAACAAGACTTTGGTACAATTGATCAGAGGGTATAACAGTAAGTACCCAAGGACTTGGGATGAGTCCTTAGCCTACATTCAACATTCCTATAACCGGGCAGTACACACATCCACTATGAAGTCACCATTTGAAGCATGCTTGGGATATCTACCTACAAATCCACTGGACATAGTAGTTGGACAACAGGATGAGGAGGATACACGAGACACAAGAGGTGACTAGAGCCAACAAGTTCATTGAGAGGATCAAAATCCATCTCAAGGTCAAAGAACAACTAGAAAATCTCAAGCAAAGTACAAAGCTAGGCATGATCAGCATAGGAGGGAACACAAGCTTCATGTTGGAGACAAAGTTTGGCTTTACTTGAGCAAGGAGAGACTACAAGGTCAAGCACGGAAGCTCAAGCCACTACGATATGGACCCTTCACCATATTGGAGCAAGTTGGGGAAAATGCTTTTTGACTTGATTTACCATCATTCATGAGGATGTACTCTGTAGTAAATTGAGAACTTGCACCTATATGAGCCATCCATGCTAGATGAAGATGAAGAACTACAATTTGCTACCTTCCATTGAGGATTGCATCTTGGACTCACGAGGTGAATTGGAGGAGGATGTAGTGCTACAAAGAAGGTCAGAGAGACTAGAAGAGGTCCACAGGAGTCTTGGCAGATTGGACTGAAAGGAAAGACACCAAGGCAGGCCCGGTGGTACTCGAAGGAGCAAGCGAGGGAATTGTTCCCTCATCTACTCCCCCACTAAGCTTTTGTGGGACCAAAAGCCTCCTAAGAAGGGGAGGTGTGATCCATAGGGATCCAAAATAACTCTACTTCATCAAAAATAGTCAAAGCACAAAGAAGGAAAACAATGAAATGGAGGTTCTCTTTTTTTAACAGACCGCCACCCCTAGTGCAGGGGTGGTTAAGGTAAGTAACCACCACCAGCCAGCCCAGGGGGGTGGTCCCGGAGACCACCCGGTCCACAGGTAGGTGGTCCTAGCCATTATGGATATAAAACTAAAATCAAAATGAACAACCTCTGAATTTGAAAGGATGTTCATTTTCTCTTCTCCTTCATGACCTTTCCCATTCTCCAGTGCATGGGAGGACATGAGAAAGGCTATAAATACATGATTGTAGAAGTGTAGAAGATCATCGAAGCATGGGAGCAAGTGAGCAAGAAGTCTTAGTGCTGGAAATTGTATTTTTGTAGAAGAAAGGAGTGTTGAGACAGAGCAAGCAAGTAATTGAAAGGAAGTGTTGAGATATTATCTACTTCTCTTTCTTACTTATTGTAAATTTTGTACTTGTTGATTTGAATTGGCCAATAGAAGTGGGAAGAAAGAGCAATTGCCCTTCCCGACTGGTTTTTCCTCCATTGGAGGTTTTCCAGGATAAAATTGTTGGTGTTATGAGCTTATATTCTTTCCTTTACTACAATTGTTGATTCTAAGCACAATAGTAATTCATTCACTAGCTATCTCTGTTATTTTCTAAAGGTGCCCCGAGACCATCGTGATTCTTCTAAATTCTTCTAGCACTCATTGCGATGATTATTTTTAATAAATAATTATTTTTCGCCCATAGAGTATGTTTTTACTTCTCGCGACCCTTTACGATACATGGGGCTTATTTTTACCTTTTAGCATCTTTCAACGATGTCTCATGACTTCGTTATTTATTCTACAATATTTTCTTCCCAAAAATTTGAAAATTAAAACAATATAAAAATTTAAAAAATCTAAAAAATTGGTAAAAATCCAAAAACTTTCAAAAATTTAAAAATTTTCAAAAAATTGGTAAATGGTATGCACGTAATTGAAGCATGTATCAAATGCATTATCCTCAAACATCAAAATTTGTCCTACAAAAAAATATTTCTTAGGTTCTTGCTTGTTTCTTGTCTCAAACGACTTGTGGATCATCGTGATCTACCTCCATTAACAAATTTGGTTTGCTTACTATGTTGGTACTCCCATGCAATAGTGAGTTGTCAGAGATTATGTCATAGCGCACGAATGATTTCCATGGGACTACTTGTGTCCTCCGTTATTCCCCTTGCATGTATCCTTGCTTGGGGCACCATTTTTAACCCTTGTCGTTACAACATGAACATTCGAGAACTAAAGCTTGATAACAAAAACATTGGTGCAACTGTCTTGAATGTTGTTTGTTTGAGTATGTGTGATTGTACTTGTTTCTCTGTTAGGTTAGCTGGTTTACTTTCTCATATTGCATTGCATTATGTATGTTGCATGGAGTTACGCATTTTTAGCAATGAACAAATGTTAGTAATATAGCTTTTCATGTTATTTTACACTTTTGTTTATTTTAATAAGGGTCGATGATGTAGATCATAGGGGAAACATGATGAAACAAAGTTTCTTATTGAATATTGGATGCATTATTCCTATATTCTCCACTATCATGTCATTTCACTATTAATTTTTCTTCCAAAACACTTGGGGTAATAAACAATCATGTTTATCCCTATCCTATTTCTTCTATCCGTTTTGATCATATTTTCGATCGTCGATTGACTTCTTCTATCACCCCATCGAAACTCAAGGGGGCATCCTTCATTCTACTAATTTTTCTTCAAAATTTTACTTGCTTATGCTTGTCTACTATGTTTGAAGTGACATCACTTACTTCACTTCAAATGGGGCAAATGTAGACACCTAAATTCTGATTTTTTAAATCTTATTGCTAAAAACACACAAATCACTCTCATTCTTACCATTTCCATTATAATTAGTGATTTATGCTAATTAACTAATGTTTCTTACCATTTTGGTTAATTAACAACGCTTTGTTGATTATCTAGCCTCTTTTACATTCAGGATGCCAATTTACGACACATCGTAAGTCAAAATCCTCTTCCGAATAGACAATTAGCGATTATTAGCTAATTAAGCCTATTTTACCCTTGTTCTTGTCAATAAACCTTATTATTGGCTTAAACCCCTCCTCCAATTATTCAAAATAACCCCACTCTCCTCCACAACATCTCAAAAGGCTTCAAAAGCTTATCCTAGCCTCCTAATTAACCCTAAGTGGTTGATTAAGGCTCCTCACGTCCTAATCACTTGTTAATTCACTAATCATGATTAACAAGCCTTAATCAAGATTAGAAAACCTCAATCTACCTTGTGCTTTTAGTCCCACATGCACCAAGATGTAAATTTTCCTCAAAGGAAAAACTATAAAAAGACTAACCACATACCTTTAAACTTGACACCATGCTTTGAATTACATATCATATAACAAATATGATTAAGAGCCAAGATCAATATTTGCCTCCAATCTTCAATGGGGTTAGTAGATGGGTATCTAATATGGCCTTGTAGTCATTTTTGGAGAGACCATCTCACCTCTCTTGAAGTAGCAACAAACCCAATTTGATTTCCCTCCTAGATCTATTTAGGTCTATGTTAGTTGTTTCAAGCATTCCATTAAGCTTTTATCATGGATGTAACTATTGTTAGATTCATCAAGCATTGTTAATAGATTATGTTGTGTTAGTTTGTTAGTTTATCTTTGTTTGAACTTTTAGTAGTCTTGACATGTAATCCAAAACAAAGTAGAGAGATATGGAGAGAGAGAATGAGAGATCATTTCCTCACACATTCACACTTCCACATTCATTTACATTTTTCCTTTTTGATTCAGAGAGAGAGAGATATAGGGAAGAGAGATAAAATCTAGAAGACATTTTATTTTCTATTCACAATATCATAACCATTTTAAATTTTATATCCATTTTCATTTTATTTCAAACCCATCTACATTTTCAAACCATTTATGTTTTCAAGGCCAACCAAAATTTCATAGTTATTATTAGAGAGAGAAGAGGGAGGAGAGAGAAAATTTATAAATTACAAAACCCATTCATAAAACGTAATTAACTAAATTATACTATACAAAACTTTGTAAAGATACAAAAAGGGTTCATAAGTAATTACAAGTCCAATGGGAGCCTCAGAAGGAATTTCTAGCTCAAGTTGCGAGTTTGTGAAAATTGGCCAAAACAACTAAAGTGCATATAATTTGGGTCTCGAAAACACTTGTTTTAAGTTCAAACATAAATTTCATCGATTCATACTTACTCCCTATATACAAGGAACTCATCGGATTCGATGAATGTCAATTACGACGAACAAGGCTCAAATTACAAAGGTGACTCTGGGACCAATTATCGTAAACCCGTAAAACACTACTATTGTATAATGATCGGTGGTCCCCAAAGCCTGCTTGAAACTCTAACTTATGAAACCATTTTTTTGAAATTGATATTTGGGTTTAATTATATTGTTGGAGGTATATGGGTAGGTGGAAGTGGTTTTCAGTTTCACCCAATCGATATAACAACCACAAGCCAAAATTGATTGCATTTTCTTAAAATGGGAATGTCACCGTAAATGGTTGAAATGCTAAATGGGCTTTGAGAATTGTCTCGTCAAGGAATCTGATAGATTTTTTCAACTTGGTTAAGGAACTTTATGGTTCTCTGGGTCAACATGGATCATGCTAGAGATTTTATTTTGTGGTATACCTTGGTTTAGTGCTCCATGTGTGAGGCTTTTGATGTCAAAAATTTTTGTTTTAAAATTTTTCTAGATAGGGTAAAGTTTAATCACACAATCCAATTGCATTTCTTGTTATTCAAACATATTGAAATCCAAAATCAAGAACAATGAAGTGTGTAATTTAGTACAAGAGGAAGGGAGATCCATACCCATTTCTAACACTTGCCTGAGGCATCCACTTGGGGATTTTTGTTATGGATTCTAACTTAAAAATTGCATTTGCTCAATGTTTTCTAGCGCATTTTACACGAATCCATTTTGTGCATATCAAAAAAATCATGGAATTCCATGAAACCATTTTTTCTTTCTCATGCATTCTGTCAAACAGTTCATGTACTTTGTTTATGCTTCCACGTTTTAATATTTGTTTTTATTGATTGTCTCCGCAAATATTAGTTAAAATTTAACATTGCATCTACATTTGAGATAGTCTTCCCTTGCGACTTGTAGATTATACGATCCTATTCAAATTTCCACCTATTCGAAATAAGCCACGACAAGAGCAGTAGTTGATGTCCCATAGTAACCACAACAGGCCAACAAAATGTGTGGTAGAAGATTAAATAACGATGCTCATTTTCAAAGCTGTAATTACAATCATACAATGCTAATGCCATCCACTACCAATCTCAATCTCACAACATTATGTAGTGTGGCTCGGTAGGAGGAGGTGTCATATATTCTACCTAGAACATATAAACCCCATGCACCATCATATATATAAGCCCCGATCTAATTCCAAGCTCTTGTTTTCACAGAGGTTGAGAGGATGTTGAAAAATAAGTTGTGGGATTTTGGGATAGACACCCTCTCGTCGCATTTACATTATTTTTTTCAATTTATTTTCTACAACACATACTGTGTATATCCTGAAACCATTATATTCCATGAAACTATATTTCTTTCAAGCATTAAGAAAAATAGTTCACGGCCTATTGTATGCGCTCACCCCAAGAAAAACTACAACCCTCCTCCCCTACTATGTGTAACAAATTCATGGTATAATAAAACAAAAATAAAGATTACATGGTCAAGATTTATTCCATGAGGTCGAATCTCCTCTGAGGTTCCTCCATTTTCACACACATTTATCCAACACTGCAACTACAACGTTTGACAAAAGATACATCTTCATTTTCTTTGATAGACGTCAAAACTCTGGTCCAACACTCCTATTCCATTACATACGCAAGCCACTAGGAAGGAGGTCACTAGCCACCCCAACCTCATAACAGACCAAAAGGGGAAGAAAAAAATAAAAGAAGAAACCCTAAACCACATTTCTTTTCCCTAATTTACCCTTACGATATATATAATTTAACGATATATATAATTTAATTTAATTGGTTATATATATATATATATATATATAATATATATATTTTGATAGTATATACATATATTTATTTAACTACTATTTTTTATTGTTTTTTTATTGTTTTTATTGATTTTAATCATATTTTGTAAATGTGACATGAAGACGATCAAGGAATAACAACCTTGAATGTCAATTGTTAACTTGTAAAAAAATTCATATTATCACCAACGAGGGTGTGTAGTGACGCAAATACAATTTGACTTAATGAAGCCTCTGGAACACCTACGTGTGAAGACACATCGACATGTGACACGAGATCACCTTGGCTTGCTAAGGGAACATAGGTAGGATAAAGTAACATTGCAAAAAAGGTGAAAGTGAGAGGGAACTACAATGTGACATCTAGTTGTAGTACAATCATATTTGACATCCTTCCTTTGACAATGCTTGACTTGAGTTGCTCTCTTTCCAATCTACTTGAGTGAGCGAATAATAGTTCTTGCAAATGTGGGAAGAAGTCCCCTATACCTAGTGAGAAGTTTCATACTTTTATATGGTGTTTCTTTAATGAATGTGTAGGGGTATTTTTGAGTGTGGGGAGCTTTGGTGTCTTTTTTGCTAGCTTTTGCAATGGGAGTGTTTAAGAGTTATTCAAAGTGATAGGTCACAAATGAGGTGAGTTTCACTTGTTTATGTATGATTTTGAAGGCGGATTTAACTTAGAAAGGACAACTAAGAGGAATTAAATGACCCAAAGTATAATGAGCAATGATAAGTTAGGTACTAAAGTAAGTTTGGTCAAGATTGCAAAATAGGCCAGTGTCAATACAAAATGTTTATGCCCCTAGTGTATTTTTTGACCTAAGAGTGGAAATTTGCAATGTTAAATTTGTAAGATGATGAGTGGAGTTTCTTACTATGTTTTATGCATTCAATTCTCAGAAACTATCAACAAATGAGTGTGTAACAACAAGCAAGCTAGAAAAGGGACCTAGGGTGTAATGAATGAGAATGTGTAAAGTGCACTTATTTGAGAAAGAGAGAAATGTCAAGAATAGTAGTGTTTAAGAGATTAATTACCAAATTTGAGTTTCTAAATTCCCCCTTCAAGTATGAAATGAAATTACATGCTTAAAGGAAAAGATATATGAGTTTTTAGACACATTTTGTCTTCACTCGATGTTTTTTTTTTCAATATCACAATGTATTGGTGTTGACATACTCCACAATGAAACCTATGATGACAGAGTGTATTCAATGTTTATGATAAATAATTAAAATTTAACTCAAATGTAAATATTTTACATAATGAAATTTAAAATTGTATAAGTAAAATAAAGAGATGAAAAATGTGTAAGGAATGCACATGTTTTTTTTATGAAGGGAAGGGTTTCCCATTATTTACTTATGCTCGGATATTTGGATTGCTAAAATTTACAAATTATTAGTCCCTAATTGTGTTGAGGAGATGTTGGAATATTAGTCTATGGAACCCAACACACAAATGATGAACAAAAATAAGAAGAATGAGGATATGAATAACCTCGTGAAGGAAGAAGACCGTGTATCAACGTCATTCAAAAAATCATATATCTTCCCCCTTAGGTATAAGATGAGAGGAAGGAATGCCTATAAAGAGCTTATCCATTTTTCTACCTTTAATGACCTCATGAACCACACCGTTGTAGAAATATCTAGGCCCAATTTTGCAAATTAAGACATATAGTATAAAAGAGAATAAATTTCCCCATACTCTCCCCATCTACCACATAAGCCGAGTAGAAACCTGAATAGAACTAAAATGTAGCTTGGAAAAGGGAGACCCATATCCCCAATATCCCTAAAACTAAAACTAATTGCTATGGAGAAGAAGGAATAAAACCTTTCTTTCTCCTAAAATTGATATGAATAAGTCATCTAAGTTTGAAACTATGCCAAAAACTTATGCATGTAGGTAAAAATATGAACTTATTAAGAAAATTGTTGCAACTTTCCTAGGGAAATATGTATGAATGGGTTAGGAACATCTATACGGTCCTGACCCTATTATATGATTTTTATCTTGTGCTCTCTTTTATAATTTTATATGTCCGATGTTGTTTTTAATTCCAAAAACATGTATATGTCCGATATAGGTGTAGAAAAATATGGATGAATGCCCCCTCTTTTAAGGTATGTGTGATTAAGAGTTTAGGTGTGTGGCTCAAAAGAATATATGTGTAACCATGTGCAGTAATTTTGATTATCTACATAGAAAATGCAAGAAAGGATGATGTGGTGGCCACTAAGAAGAACCTATACCTACAAAGAGGATGCACATGGTGGAGACCATGACAAACAATCAAGAAAAATAATAACAAAAAGAATACTATAAAACATAATGCCAACAAAAGAGCTAGCAAGTAATCATCCATAGTAATGCATATGTAATTGAAAGGATAATAGTGCAAATAGTGTCGTGCAAAAGTCTTAATGGTTGTAATCATGGGACACCCATAGTGGGTGAAAGGAGAAATAAGGCCATAATAAAACTAGCAAATAAGTAACTACACACACACACACACACATCTATCAAACATGTATAGAAAACTTTAGTATAATAATAATTAAATGACATAGCAAGTGATATAGAAGAGCATATGAAACCAAAAACTATCAACACTACATAAGACACGTGTGTTATTATAACATCCCAAAATTTCTTGTAAGTTAAATTAGCTACAGTTAAGTCTAAACAAGATTAGACAAATCATCATTGGGTATAAAATTCATTTGGTTCTTTGTATCATGACCCATGACTTTTTATTTGCGGGGCATGACATTATGAAACAAATAACTCCGCACCCACCTTGATGATCCTTCCTAAAACATGATTAGGCCTTAATCATAGGTAAAATGATTCATTAATAATAGTGAATCTTTCGGTTATTTTATTTTAATCGGTTTGGTCATCTTATGTTTTGTTCCACTTTTGCAATAACTGTGATAAATATTGCCTCTGTTTTATTTGACAATGCTATATCAAACCAACTTTATGAGAATATTCGAATAATTATTACGATAACATATTGTTGGCAATATGTGGACTTATATTATGATGATTAATTTTACCATTAAAGTTAGGTATCAATTAATTTTTTTTTAAAAATGCATTATTAATTTGTGAAATTATATATTTAAATCCTAAAAGGATTTGGCATGTAAATCAAAAGTTAAAAAGAATAATAATAATAATATTTTAATATTTAAAATCTGAGAGTTTTGAAAGGGACATGCCTTCATCTGACACCAAGTATGTGGCATGCATTGACACATGAAGCAACATTGAGAAGCCCAAAAATTCTCCATTATAGTATAGTTTCTTCATTATATTTTCTTTTATTTCTCCTTTGTTTGTTTTCATTCCTCTCTTTTGGGATACCTGCGTGAGTTTTGGGAGGAAGGAAGGATTCAACTTGTTGGAGCTGGAAGAGTAAGAGGTTGCTGATTTTGGGTTTACTTTAGGCATGAATATCTTCTCCTTTCTCTGCAACATTATTTGTAAATAATGAGGAAATATACACTCGATTTAAATAACAATTAAATGAATTTGTGGATAGCTTCGATTTTTTAAAGCAAACACATTAAATTTTCAGTTTTAACATGTAATGCATAACTAGATAACTATAACTACTTGCAGATTTCTACAAGAGAGTTATTCCAACAAACATTATTTCTTTTGTAACACAATGTTTCCAATAAACAACTTTTATTCCAAAATAGAGTTGCAACAATTTCTTTATGAAGAGATCTTTCATATCTATTTTACAAGCTTACTTTTCCAAGGCAAGGGTTCACATTTGTAAAAATATGTTCAACTACATAGCTATTCAAGACAACCATTTTTTTACAAGATCCTTGCACTATTGAAGGAAACTTTCTTAAGCAATATGGCTTAAGTTTACAAGTAACATCACATACAAAGTGGATGTTTTACAAGAAAAAGAAAGCTTCACATAATCACATTTATAAATATACAATAAGAACCAAGATGAATAGGGAACTCCAACTATCTCCAACTTGAGCTCCAAACTCCAAGAGAACATGGCTTGTTTACCACCCAACCAATAGGCATCATCACATGCCTTTCCATGGTTGGAAGTCATGCTAGCCTCCCCCAAGCCCATGGGAGAGAGGAACTAGCTTCCACAATGTGCACAAGTATAATGGGGATTAAACTCACAACAAGAAAAACATAAGACCATTCAACCACTTAGACCTACTATACAATGAAAACAACAACATGAGGAGAACAATGTCAACCTCACAAGGGGGAAGAGAGGAAGTAGGATGCCCAAATCAAGGTGTCCAACCATAGGAGCACCAACAAAACATATATACAAAACTCCTTATACCTCCTAATCATTCATCCTCCTTATTCCTCCTTTATGCTATAGAAATCCTTCTTGGGAGGATTTTCAAACCCAAAAGGGTTTCCTCACCAAGAATGGGGAAAGGTTCAAGCCATATGAACCTTTCTCCCACCTCAAACCATATGAGGGGATGAGAAGGGACCTTCATGGCTTGACCAACAACCATGAGGTTTGAGAGGGAAATCCCTCTCTCTTCCCCTACATTCTCCAAAACCATCATTCCAAATGATGGTGGAGAGAAAACAAAGAAAAAACAAGAACAAAAAACTACATTCACCATACAACTCACAACACATCATTTCACACACATTTCCATTGATCAAACATAGTTAACAAGATAAACAACTAAGAAGAAAAAGGTTAAGAACCCTACCTCTATAATGCTTTCCAAGACTCTAAGCTTTTCCCTTTGTCCAAGCTCCCCTCCAAGCTCCCAAAATTCTCCAAGTGCTCCAAAAAAATGAACCAAGAAGACCCATTCCTTCCACATGAGGAAGAATAAAAAGAGGAACCCAAAAGTTTCCTCACCAATGAGAAAGTGACAAGTGTCACCTCCTCTCCTCTCAAGAGTCAAAGATTCCAAAAACCAAATAAGTAAGAGTAAACTCACCTTTTAGCCCTTATCACCCAAAATACTAAAAACTAAAATAAAACAAAGTGGAGCAACTTTTAACAATTTCACACAACCCAACCATCTTACATGGATGGTGACTAAAGAGGGAAAAATGGGAGGGAAACTCCCTCCAAACCTTGGAAATAGGCCCCCCTACCTATTAGGTAGGGTCCAAGGGCCCATTTTCATGCTAAGGAACCCCAAACTCAAAAGGGGTCCCTAAAATTGCCCAAAATAACCCAATTTCGGGTTTGGCATGCTTGGGCACAAGGGTAGAGGGTGTGGGGTCCACCCAAGGTTCACATGTGGTCCCCAATCCCTTCTACCAACACACACACACTTCCCAAAACCAACACTTAACTTAAGATAAGATCATTAACCCCTAAGCTAGTTTACTTAATAAAACACACCCTAAACATAATTAATTTTACAAGACATAATTACATTACAAATTGAGGGTTCACCCATGGTGCCCAATTAAATACATCTAATCTAAGGCCTCAAACATTTAGCATGGTTAGGACTCAGCCCGTGGGCCGCTTGTGCACAATTGCGTAGCTGCCCTGAAACCCATGCTCTCCTATACCTGTCACCTGCACACTCATTGCACACATTAACCGCATCTGTCCAATATAATAAACATCATCTATACATCACAATCTCAATCTAACTTATAATGTCCTAACATTATTAAACAATTGATAGTGCAATGCATACAATTATTCACATAGTTTGCCATGAATCACCACAAATAAAATTGCAACGACATACACTTAGGTTAGCATGAAAATTACCATCATTAAATCCAGAACACTATATCATTAATCAAATCAACCACAAGAGACTAACATCTAATCAATAAATATACCATATAACCCTGTTAGTGTCATCAACATCATAAGAGATATATCAGTATACGAATCTAGTCCAATTGGCGCTACACGCCCAAAATGCCATAATGTCCATGAGGATAAAATATCATAGTAAAATGTCCAAAGTCTATCAGAGTCTCAATCAAAACATGTCTAGGAATAAAGGAACCAACAGATAACTGGAGCTATAAAAATGTGGGCACTACATCCCCCTCTCCTAGAATTAGACTTCCTCCTGGAAGTCATTGGAAGAGATAGGGATATCTAGCCCTCAGTGGTGTAGCATCCTCCCAGGTAGCTGATGACTCGTCATATCGGTCCCACTGCACTCTAACCTGGTCCAAATCTCGACCCGAAGGGCCAACCTCTCGGTGCTCCAGTATGCGTACGGGCTCCAATCTCCACTGCCCTCCGTCCTCTACCTGTAATGCCGACCAATCCAAAACATGAGAAACATCTGGTACATATCTACGTAGTACAGAAACATGAAAAACGTCATGGGCCCGTGCAAGGCGTGGTGGCAAAGCTAGGCGATAGGCAACTGGACCGATGACCTCAAGAATATCAAAAGGCCCCACAAAACGAGGCGATAGCTTAGAACCCTTTCCATAATGGATCGGACTCTTATGAGGACGAACCCTCAAGAAGACTTTGTCACCCACTGAGAAGTGACGATCGATCCTCTTGGTGTCCGCATACGCCTTCTGGCGTGCTCTAGCCTGCTCAAGACGCTGCCGAATCAGAACAACCTGCTGCTCTAAATCCTGAAGATAAGCTGGCCCCAAAATAATCCTGTCATCTAGTCTATCCCAGCTCAAAGGTGTCCTGCAAGGTCGTCCATACAAAGCCTGATAGGGAGCCATGCCAATGGAGCTATGATAACTGTTATTGTAGGCAAACTCAACTAAATGCAAATAATCCTCCCACTTCTTCTGCTGGTCCATCACATACATCCTCAACATGTCCTCAAGAACCTGATTAACCCTCTCTGTCTACCCATCTGTCTCTGGATGATATGCCGAACTGAAATTAATCTGTGTACCCAAGGCCTCCTGAAAAGAAGTCTAGAAAACTGATGTGTAGATAGTGTCTCTGTCATTGATGATCGTCTTTGGAATCCCATGCAATCTAACAATGTCCTCCATGAACACTTTGGCGATGGCCTGTGCATTATAGGTGACCTTGGTTGGTGAGAAATGTGCAACCTTGGTCAACTTATCCACTGTGACCATAATGGCATCATGACGATAAGAGGACATAGGAAGTCCTACTATGAAATCCATGGAGATCACATCCCATTTCCACTCGGGAATGTCATGAGGGTATAAGAGTCCTGCGGGATGAGAATGCTCTGCCTTGACTCTCTGACACTCAAGACACCGTGCTACAAAATCTGCTATGTCTCGACGAAGACCCGGCCAATAATATAACTCTCTCAAATCGGCATGCATCTTCTTCACTCCTGGATGTGCTGCGTATGGGGCTCGATGAGCCTCAGTAAGGATGAAACTACGCAGATCACCTGCCTTAGGCACATAAATGTGCCTATGGAACCGAAGTAACCATCTGACTCTAACATGCATCCTGAATATCTGCCCTCAAAAGAACCCTGAGAATCCAACATCTGCCTAGCACCCTCATAAAACCTATCCTCTGGAAGATGCTCAAGTATCCTGCCTCTCAAATCTGACTGCAGTGTCAAAGAAGCAAGCACATGCCGTCGTCTACTAAGTGCATCTGCAACAACATTTTCCTTTCCCTTGATATACTGCACCTCCATGTCATACTCACATAGGAACTCCATCCAACGCCGTTGATGAGCGTTGAGGTTTGGCTGAGAGAAGATATGCTGCAAGCTACAATGATCTGTCCTCAAGATGAAAGGTCTACCCAAAAGGAAATGTCGCCAACGCACAAGTGCATGAACAACTGCTGCAAGCTCTAAGTCATGAGTAGGATAGTTAAGCTCGTAGTCCTTGAGCTTACGAGACTCAAAAGCAATAACCCGATGCTCCTGCATAAGAACTGCTCCCAAACCCTCTAGTGATGCATCGGTCTGCAAAACAAAAAATCCTCTGTTGGGTCCGGAAGGCGCTAAGATGGGTGCCGTGGTTAGCCTTTCCTTAAGCAACTGAAAGGCCTGCTCACATTTTTCTGACCAATCAAACTTCTTCCCTTTCCTCTGAAGAGAAGTAATAGGGTGAGCAATCCTAGAAAAGTCCTGCACAAACCTGCGGTAATACCCTGCTAAACCCATGAAGCTCCTCACCTCAGTGACTGATGTGGGTGCTGGCCAATCCAAGATAGCCTGAATCTTAGAGGGATCTACGGAGATACCCTCACCTGATATGATATGACCCAAGTACTGAATCTCTTGTCGAAAGAAGATGCATTTTCTAAGTTCCCATACAACTTCTGCTCTCTCAAAACCTGAAGTACCTGCCTCAAATGCTCCTCATGTTCCTCCTCGGAACGAGAATAAATCAATATGTCATCAAGGAACACTAAAACAAAGTGATCCAGAAATGTCCTGAATACTCCATTCATGAGGCTCATGAAGATAGCTGGGGCATTGGTCAAACCAAATGGAACCACTGTGAACTCATAATGCCCGTAACGTGTGTGAAACGCTGTCTTATGAATGTCTGCATCTGAAATGCACAACTGATGATATCCTGACTTGAGATCGATTTTGGAGAACACTCTAGCTCCCCGCATCTGATCAAACAAGTCATCAATCCTAGGGAGTGGATAACGGTTCTTTATTGTGACCTTATTGAGCTGTCTGAAATCTACACAAAGCCTGAGAGAACCATCCTTCTTCTTCACAAATATGACTGGCGCTCCCCAAGGAGATACACTAGGGTGAATGAGACCCTTCTCTAACAACTCCTCTAACTGAATCTTGAGCTCATGAAGCTCTGAAGTCGTCATCCGATAGGGTGCCCTAGAAACTGGTGCAGATCCAGGCACTAAGTCAATGGTGAAATCCACCTCTCTACTAGGTGGTAAACCTGGAAGCTCTCCTGGAAACACATCTGCATACTCCCTCAAAACTGCGTGATCATCAAGGGGTGAATGCTCTGGAGTACTGTCTCGAACGATCACTGATAGTGATAGAAAACAACTGGCAACCCTTACGCATGCTCCGCTTGAGTTGCTTAGCCGAGATCATGTGCAAGGAAATGGGTCTCTGCATCCCTGAAATCACAACTGCACTACCCAAATCATCCTGACACTCAATGACCTTCTCTCTACAATCCACCTTGGCTCGATGAGCCTCGAGCCAATCCATACCCAACACTACCTGATAGGATCCTAAAGGAATAACTCGGAGGTCAAGCATAGTGGAGAAGACTCCCAAATCGAGTACACAACTCTCCACATATGAGTCCACGGTGAGTTTAGCCCCAGAGGCCAACTCAACCCGCCAACTATCCTCATTTGCCTAGCCACCACTAGCCCACATTGGTCCACTATAGAAGGTGATATAAAGAATCTGAAGCACCTGAATCAAAAAGTACTGAGATAGAAATACCCCGATAGTACTGTTGTCTCAATGATGTGGCTCGATGCTCACTCGCTGGTGGTTGTCAACTCACGCATACACACGATGGGCGCGTCCCACATCACCCACCATCTGCTCGGATCTAGGAGCTCTCTGCATATCCGTAGTAGTGGGCTTTGTGGACACATACGCACATAATGGTCTAGAGCCCCACAAATAAAACATCCTCCTGTACCCCCGAGATGGGGTCCCTCCCGTGCTCTGCTGGCGAACCGAACTCGCCGGTCCAACCCTAGTAGAATCTGAGCGGCTGGGCCGAGTGAGTGATGAGTACCTGGCCTCCTATCTCTAGACCCACCAAAACCACCTCTAGACCCACCTCGCTGAAAACTCGAGTCTGTCTACCCTCCGATGTTGGTGTCCCCGATGTGTGTGTCTTCTGTGATGGGTGTGGAGGAGCTCTCGATCTTCTTTGGAGAAGACCAAGAATCCTCCTCAGGGGTGGTACCGCTCCCGTGCTCTCGACTCTGGAATGCCCGAATCCTGTCCGGAACTTGCTCTTGTTTCTTCTCTATGTGCTCCCGAGCCTTGGTCCTATTCTCCTCAAAGCCAAGTAGGCCTTCTCAACGGCCTTCTCGAGCGTGGGAGGAGATAACATCCTAACAGCTCCTGCTATATCTGCATTCAGGCCCCGAATGAACCTGTTTACCTGCAACTTCTCATCTTGCAGGTAGTCTACATACTGCAAGAGATCCAAGAACCTGCTCTCATACTGCGCCACTGAGCCAGAACCCTGTCGTAAGTCGTGAAACTCATCGATCCTCTTCTACACAAAATGCTCTGACATATACCGGGCCCTGAATCGCTCCTCGAACAACTCCCAGTGTCACTATATCCCGAGTCAAATGGAGCTTCCGCTCCTCATTCCTCCACCAAACACCTGCTGCATCTCGGAGGAGGTGTATGGCGAACCTGGCTTTGACGTTGCTCTCATGAGAGTGCAAGCCAAAGCAAGCTATCCAAGCTAAGGAGCCAGGACTCCACCCCAAAGCCGTCTGTCGAACCAGTAAACGTAGGCGGCTGCAGGTGAAGAAGGTCTCGAATCACACTGCCTGTGTCTCGATCCTGACGATGTGGTCTAACAGGTGAGAGGGGTCGCATATCTCCAAAAGGTCCCTCGAAGCTGTGTGACGGCTGTGACGAAATGAGGCCACCCTCTCGCCAAGGATGGAAGGGCTGCGTGACCTCTCTCGTCTCGGAATGTCGTGCTCAGGTGGCTCTGGATGTGCATCCTCACCAATCAACTCCTCATCTCCCAACTGAATGTCCTCCTCTCTCGGCACCTGCGGTGGTGGAAGACGCTCTGTACGACACCTATCAGCTGTTGTAGGGTCTCCAATATCTGAGGCCCAAAATCGGGGGCCGGCGGCTCTCGCGTAGGTGCACTACGTCCCGAACCTCGAGCCGATCGTCCCCTCTTGGGTGCCATCCTGAACCCGAGATAAAAAAAAATTAAAAAAGAATGGTTTATAAACTTTTTAAGAGTTACGGAAAACATTTTTTTTTATTATTATTATTATTATTATTATTATTATTGTATAATGTAACATGAGATGTAATGCCCCTTCCCATTAATAATTAATTTATAATAATAATTAATTTTCCCAAAATAAATTAACACTATCCTAATAATAATTTAATTTATTTCACCCTATCAAGCTTCCTAGTGTCATGATTAAAAATCTACACCCCATAAAGAAAATAAATAATCCTTCTCCCTTTCATAAATTTTTATTTTACACACCCTTTTAAATTTAATTTGTTTCCCCCCTTTTAATTTTATCTACCCACACACCCTCTCTTACTTTATTTTCCAAACCCATTACAAATGTCATGTTTTAAAGAAAAAAATAGGATTGAAGGAGAGCCCTAGGATCAAATCTAATCTTGGCCTTGATTTCAAACTTACCCTAAATTTGCCCTAGATTTCTCTATGTTGTTTTTATTTTCTTTTCATTCCTTTGTTCATTCATTTTGTTTATTCTTCTTTCCTATTTCTCTTATTTTGTTTTCCTTGTTTTCTCTTTGTGCAGGTGGAGGGACTAGGGGAGATTGGCTTCATGGAGTCTTTTTTTTTTTTTGTGAAATCCATGTATTGTTTTTTTTTTTTTTTTTTAAACTTATGAAGGAAAAAAACTCGGATTTTAATGGTGGAATATAATATATATATATATATATATATATATATATATATATTATTTATTATTTTTTATATATATATATATATAACATTATTATTTTTTTGTGTTGAAGGTGAGGGGTCGGCGTGCACAAGGGGTGGGGTCGCGGGGCGGCATGATGGTATAGGGGCGCGGGGATGTGCGTGGCGGGGCGAGTTGGTGGTTTGGGGATCCGTGGGGCTGGGGGGGGGGGGGGCAGGGTGCGCGGGGGTCGTGGGGAGGGATAGGGTATGGAGGGGGGGGGATAGGGTCCAGGGGGGGTCTGGGGGGGTTGGGCATGGGGGGGGTGGGGGTCCAGGCAGGTCAGGGGGTCTGTTGGAGGCTGGGGGGGGGGTTCGGGGGTTACAGGGGGTTCCGGGAGGGCATGGTGGCTGCGGGGTGGGGCTAAAAAGGTTTTTTTTGTTTTCGGGGTAGGTTAGGGGGTTGGGTTGGGGGCTTCGCCCCCAAACACAGTTATTTTTTTTTTTTTAATTTTTTTTTATTTCGTTTTATTATTTATATTTTATATATATATATATATATATATATATATATTATATATATATCTATATATTATTTAGTATATATATAAAAATATATATATATATATATATATATATATATATATATATATATATATATATATATAATAATACATAATAATTTTTTATATATATATAATATATATATATTATAATATATATATTATAGGCCATGCCATGTAAAGGGATATATATATATATATATGTTAATATATATATGTATATGTATATATATATATGTATTTAAAAATATATATATATATATATATACATTATATTATTATCATGTATATTTGTGTGTGTATTATATATTATCTATATGTATTTTTATGCAAAAATTTGTAGGCCAAAACCTATTTCATAAAAAAATGAAAATATAACCTATATACAATTCATAAAACTCATTTCTTGTTTAATACTAATTTTCCTCAAGAAAATGAACTAAAAATGATAATATAACCATTTTAATGCTAACTCTAAAACTATGAACACTAGTTTTCCTTTTTTCAATGAACTAAATAAGGAAATATTTTAAATTAAGGACATCTAACTAAATAATATATTTATATTATATATAATATATATATATATATATATATATATTTAAATGCAAGACTAAAACATTTACTAGTTACCCAAGAGTCCACGTGTTTGAACCACGGCTCTGATACCAAAATGTAGTGCCATCAATTTTTTTCCATTTTTAAAGCAAACACATTAAATTTTCAGTTTTAACATGTAATGCATAACTAGATAACTATTGCAGATTTCTACAAGAGAGTTATTCCAACAAACATTATTTCTTTTGTAACACAATGTTTCCAATAAACAACTTTTATTCCAAAATAGAGTTGCAACAATTTCTTTATGAAGAGATCTTTCATATCTATTTTACAAGCTTACTTTTCCAAGGCAAGGGTTCACATTTGTAAAAATATGTTCAACTACATAGCTATTCAAGACAACCATTTTTTTACAAGATCCTTGCACTATTGAAGGAAACTTTCTTAAGCAATATGGCTTAAGTTTACAAGTAACATCACATACAAAGTGGATGTTTTACAAGAAAAGAAAGCTTCACATAATCACATTTATAAATATACAATAAGAACCAAGATGAATAGGGAACTCCAACTATCTCCAACTTGAGCTCCAAACTCCAAGAGAACATGGCTTGTTTACCACCCAACCAATAGGCATCATCACATGCCTTTCCATGGTTGGAAGTCATGCTAGCCTCCCCCAAGCCCATGGGAGAGAGGAACTAGCTTCCACAATGTGCACAAGTATAATGGGGATTAAACTCACAACAAGAAAAACATAAGACCATTCAACCACTTAGACCTACTATACAATGAAAACAACAACATGAGGAGAACAATGTCAACCTCACAAGGGGGAAGAGAGGAAGTAGGATGCCCAAATCAAGGTGTCCAACCATAGGAGCACCAACAAAACATATATACAAAACTCCTTATACCTCCTAATCATTCATCCTCCTTATTCCTCCTTTATGCTATAGAAATCCTTCTTGGGAGATTTTCAAACCCAAAAGGGTTTCCTCACAAGAATGGGGAAAGGTTCAAGCCATATGAACCTTTCTCCCACCTCAAACCATATGAGGGGATGAGAAGGGACCTTCATGGCTTGACCAACAACCATGAGGTTTGAGAGGGAAATCCCTCTCTCTTCCCCTACATTCTCCAAAAACCATCATTCCAAATGATGGTGGAGAGAAAACAAAGAAAAAACAAGAACAAACAAACAACTACATTTACCATACAACTCACAACACATCATTTCACACACACCAATCCATTGATTAAACATAGTTAACAAGATAGGCACAACTAAGAAGAAAAAGGTTAAGAACCCTACCTCTATAATGCTTTCCAAGACTCTAAGCTTTTCCCTTTTGTCCAAGCTCCCCTCCAAGCTCCCAAAATTCTCCAAGTGCTCCAAAAAAATGAACCAAGAAGACCCATTCCTTCCACATGAGGAAGAATAAAAAGAGGAACCCAAAAGTTTCCTCACCAATGAGAAAGTGACAAGTGTCACCTCCTCTCCTCTCAAGAGTCAAAGATTCCAAAAACCAAATAAGTAAGAGTAAACTCACCTTTTATCCCTTATCACCCAAAATACTAAAAACTAAAATAAAACAAAGTGGAGCAACTTTTAACAATTTCACACAACCCAACCATCTTACATGGATGGTGACTAAAGAGGGCAAAATGGGAGGGAAACTCCCTCCAAACCTTGGAAATAGGCCCCCTACCTATTAGGTAGGGTCCAAGGGCCCATTTTCATGCTAAGGGAACCCCCAAACTCAAAAGGGGTCCCTAAAATTGCCCAAAATAACCCAATTTCGGGTTTGGCATGCTTGGGCACAAGGGTAGAGGGTGTGGGGTCCACCCAAGGTTCACATGTGGTCCCCAATCCCTTCTACCAACACACACACACTTCCCAAAACCAACACTTAACTTAAGATAAGATCATTAACCCCTAAGCTAGTTTACTTAATAAAACACACCCTAAACATAATTAATTTTACAAGACACAATTACATTACAACTTGAGGGTTCACCCATGGTGCCCAATTAAATACATCTAATCTAAGGCCTCAAACATTTAGCATGGTTAGGACTCAGCCCATGGGCCACTTGTGCACAATTGCGTAGCTGCCCTGAAACCCATGCTCTCCTATACCTGTCACCTGCACACTCATTGCACACATTAACCGCATCTGTCCAATATAATAAACATCATCTATACATCACAATCTCAATCTAACTTATAATGTCCTAACATTATTAAACAATTGATAGTGCAATGCATACAATTATTCACATAGTTTGCCATGAATCACCACCAAATAAAATTGCAACGACATACACTTAGGTTAGCATGAAAATTACCATCATTAAATCCAGAACACTATATCATTAATCAAATCAACCACAAGAGACTAACATCTAATCAATAAATATACCATATAACCCTGTTAGTGTCATCAACATCATAAGAGATATATCAATATACGAATCTAGTCCAATTGGCGCTACGCGCCCAAAATGCCATAATGTCCATGAGGATAAAATATCATATCATATTTAATAATATCTCAATATGAGTATATGATAAATACTAGAAGTAAGAAATCTTACTTATCATAAATTGTTAAATTTATTTATTTGATATTTGTCAATGTATGAAGCCGATAATTGGACAATTATTGTAACAATCAATTGTCTTTAATTTCTAAATTAAATAAGCTATTTAGTGGCGTAGCTAATCGAAGGAATAATTAAATATACATGTTTTAATATATATTTAATTCGGCCTTTCGTAAACTTGGTATTAATATGATAAGATTGTAAATCTTGTTGTATAGAGAATGGAAGAGTATTGTTGAAAAAGGTAATTTAAGGTTAAAAAACCAAGCATCAGGAAAAGAGAGACTAAATGGGATGGTAAATAGATGAAAAAATCCATTAGAATTATCTTATAATGATCCTAGTTGGCCTTTGGCATTTATCTCGATATAAACCCTTGCAAGATAGGTTAAAATTGGTAATGAAGTTAATACAAACCGTAAGATCTAGATAATTGTGAAAGGGATAGTTGTGAGGTGGCGAGAAGACTTAAACTCATAAGACTAGTGTGTTGTCTTGAGTTTAGCCGTAACCTGCATGACGGAAAACTTTGGCCAAAGTAATGCATTGATGGTTGTGCATTGTCTGATCACCTAGTCCTCTAATTAAATTAAAATTGCTAGTAACCTAATCATGGGAAGTTGAACACTGAACATGAGGTAGGCAATGGTTGGATACCAGAATACGAAGTCAGAAAACTAGCTTCGTGGTAGACCCAAGGACTTTCACATGGTTCCCATGACCTGAAAAAGGTTGAGCCAAAATGCTAATAAGCATTGTCACTCGAAGTAGTGGTGAAGGGAGATTGTGGAGATCTGGATTCACCCTTCTTAGCCACACATGGCTTACACGGATGTTATCAGATAGATCAAAAGAACAAATTTGATTTAAAGAATTTGATTAAATAAATTTGTATGATTGCAGTTGTGTAATCTATTTTTATGTATGTTTAAAAAATCCTCATTTTCCAGTTCTAGTAATTTTGAGCGTTACATTTTGGTATCAGAGCCAGAGGCTCAGACACTTGGACATTAATGGGACACACATTCTAATAAAAAGTATCCTCTTTTATAAAATAGGAAACTATGGCTAGGCCGACAACAAGAGCTAATATGGTGAGTGACAAGTGGGGTAAATAATGATGACGTGCCGAAATAATACAATTGCTAAGTTAGAAGAAATCCTCAACCTTTTGAATGACACCAAACCGAGTTGCTGCCATAGAACAACAAGGTCAGGGTGGTGAAGAAGATGAGGATCATAGGGATGATGAGCAACATGATGATCAACCCGAGCACCTGAATGAAAGGGAAAATAAGAAAGCAAGGTTGGCTACTGAGTTAGCAAGGGACATTAAAAGAATATCCCCACCTAAATTTGATGGTACAACTCTTGGGGATGGGTGCTGAAAACTCGGCTCTCTTAAGTGCAAAAGTATTTTGAGATTAGGGACTTTTCAGAGGAGACAAAAGTAGTATGGGGAGCCTACCAATTGTCCCGTGAAGCATATTCCTGGTGGGATAACCGGAAAATGGAACTAGGAATTGATTCTTGTATGATCACGTGGGAGTAGTTTAAGGCCTACTTTCGTCAAAGATGGCTACCTCAGCTATACTTTGACTAAAAGATGGTAGAATTCCAAAATATGACTTAAGGAAGGTACTCGATTCATGAAAATATTGGGAATGTTTCATGCGATTGCTAAAATATGTTCCTATGTATCAAAAGGATGAGAAGTTTAGTGTGAGAAAATTTATAATGGGAATGAATCCTAGCATTGGTGGTGAGGTAGATGTTCATGGACTGTCTCAATGGAAACATTATTTGAAAAAGGTATCAAGCAAGAACAAAAGCTGCAAAGTATTTATGCCTCTAAAGAGGAAAATAGAAGGAAAAATAGCAGTTTTCAAACACCAACCACAAGTAAACCAACATGGAAAAAGGGAAACAACAAGTTTAGGCCTGTCAATAAAAGAGGAATAGTGGGTAGAACTGTTGTGAATAATAATAAAAATGGGTAACAAGGAACAAGTAGGGATTTATTGTAGTAAATAAAGAGGGGCAACAACATAAGATTTATGTTGCAGTCCATAATAAGCAAGTGGAAAAGTAAGTGACTCCAATAGAAACTTCAGGTAAGCTTTTTGGAGAACTTGTTTCTATTTTATTTGATTTCGGTTTAAACAGAATGTTTTATTTCATCTAAAGTTGCTAATAAACTCAAAATAAGAGCTGGGTACATGGAACACACTTGGACTGTACAATATGGAAATAATGTTGTACACAGAGTGAATCAGTGTTTGTTTGAGGCACCACTAGAATTACCTGAGTTCATGACAAGATTAAACCTGTATGTGGCACCTCTTGGATCCTATGATGTTGTCATAGGTATAAATTGGTTAAGTCAACATAATGCAACCTTGGATTGCTTAGGGAAAAGTGTAACCTGTTGCGATGATCAACAGAAAATAGCAAGTGTTCAGGGTGTTAAAAGAGAGTTTGTCACTAGGTAGATTTTTGCCATGCAGCTAAAAAAGGAAAAATGAAAGGGCTGCCATCTATATGCTATAAAAATAACAAATTCGGGACAGGAAATTGAGCCTAAAATTGAAGCATTTCCCATCCTAAGGGAATTTAGAGATGTGTTTCCAAATGATTTTCTTGGACTTCCACCTAAGTGTGAATTTGACTTCACAATAGAGGTCAAACTAGTAATGGAACCAATTTCCAAGGCACCGTATAGAATGAAAACAACCGAATTAGTTGAATTGAAATCTCAATTACATGAGTTGTTGTCCTTGGGTTTGATTAGACCAAGTATATCACCATGGGGTGCACCGGTAATCTTCATGAAAAAGAAGGATGGGACCCTCAGACTTTGTATTGATTACCGAATGCTCAACAAGGTAATAGTGAAGAATCGGTACCTGCTTGAGAATTGATGATCTATTTGATCAAATGGGGGGTACAAAAGTGTTTTCCAAGATTGATCTTAGATCCGGTTATCATCAACTGCGAATCAAGGATGAAGATATCCATAAAACTACTTTTAGAACAAGGTATGGGCATTACGAGTTTACAATTTTTCCCTTTGGACTAACAAATGCACCTGCTGCTTTCATGAACTTGATGAACATCATGTTTAGGGAATACTTAGACCAATTTGTACTTATCTTTCTTGATGATATATTAATATACTCCAAGAATGAGGAAGAACATGATGAACATTTAAAGATTGTGCTAGGAATTCTCAGAAAACATAAATTATATGGAAAATTATCTAAGTGTGCTTTCTATCAATATGAAGTACAATACTTAGGCCACATAATAAATAAAGAGGGAATCTTGGTGGACCCTTCAAAGATCAGTGCCATCATGGAATGGCCAACACCAAAGGATGTGCATGAAGTGAGAAGTTTTATGGGTCTAGTAGGCTACTATTAGAAGTTTGTAAAGGAATTTTCTAAGTTAGTGGGACCTATCACTTCTTTGCAAAAGAAGGGTAAGAAATTTGTTTGGGACATCAAGTGTGAAGAAGCCTTTAAGGAGTTAAAAGGTAGACTCATAAGTGCTCCAAGTGTTGAAGATTTCGGATCCAAATGGGAACTTCTTAGTGGTAATCGATGCTTTAGGGGAAGGTTTGGGTGGAGTACTACTACAAGATGGGCACGTGGTAGCTTTTGAAAGTAGGAAGTTGAGGGTGCATGAAGTAAATTATGCACCACATGATCTTGAGCTTTTTGTGATTGTTCATGCGCTATAGGTATGGAGGCACTATTTGCTTGGGAAACCTTTTGAACTCAAAAAAAGATCATCTTGGGCTTAAGTACATCTTTACACAGCTGAATCTAAATGCAAGGCAATGAAGATGGCTGGAGTTCCTAGAAAATTATGACTTTGATATAAATTACATTAAAGGAAAAGAGAATAGGGTGGTGATGCCTTAAGTCGTAGAAAGTATATTGCTGCTATAATTACATTAAGAACCCAATTCAAAGATGAAGTCAAAAATGAGTTAACCAATGACCCCTACTACAATCATGTTAAAACAACTTTAGAAAAAGATTTGAGAGAAAAAAGGTATGATGGTTTCAAGTTGGAAACAAATGGGATTCTGTGTTATAACAACAAAATATATGTACCAGAGGGTAAAGAGCTCAGAAATAAAGTTATGAGAGAATTTCATGATGTTCCCTACTCGGGACATCCAGGAGTAACAAAAATGATGGCGGACATCAAAAAGCAATACTTTTGGAAAAGATGAAAAGTGATGTGATTCTTTACGTCTCACAATGCCTGGAATGTCAGCAAGTAAAGGCTGAACATTTACATCCAGCAGGACTATTATATCCTCACAACGTGCCAGAATATAAGTGGCAAGTTATAAGTATGGATTTTATCCAAGGTCTACCTATGTCCCAAAATAAACATGATGTTATACTTGTAGTTGTAGACAAGTTAACTAAAGTGGCACATTTTATAGCAGGTAATTTAACGGATAATTCACCCATACTGGCAAAAAGGTTTGTACAAGAAGTTTTCGATTACATGGAGTTCCAAGAAGTAATAATTTCAGACAGGGACTCAAGGATAACTTCCAAATTTTGGCAGACTTTATATGCTTTCTTAGGGACATAATCGAACATAACTTCCGCCTACCATCCGAAAACTAATGGTCAAACCGAAAGAGTAAATCAATTATTAGAAGATTTACTAAGAATGTATTACATGGATCAACAATACAAATGGGAAGAGTATCTTCCTTGGTTGAATTTTCCTATAATAAACCTATCATTCTTCCATTCGGATGGCTCATTTTGAGGCCTTATATGGTCGTAGGTGTAGAACACCAATAAGTTGGGATAATCCTAAAGATAGAGTACTAATTGGACTTGAAATGTCATTTCGAAAATGGAAAAATAGTTCAAATTAATCCAAGAAAGATTGAAAGAGGCCGCAAATAGACAAAAAAGTTATGCAGATTTAAAAAGAATTGACAGAAAATTTAATGTGGGAGATAAAGTTTTTCTTAGGGTCAAACCTAAAAAGAGTTCCATTTCGTTTGGTAGGTCAGCCAAACTATCTCCTAGGTTTGTAGGACCATTTGAAGTCCTAGAGGTTGTTGGACAGTAGCCTACAAGCTAGCACTGCCTCCGCTCTATCCAGGATGCACAATGTATTTCATGTTTCCTTGCTTAAGAAATATGTACCTAATTTAACACATGTACTTAATTGGGATTCATTGCAGGTTCTGGATCCAGGGGTAATCACAGTTGAGCCTATAAGGATACTAGAAACCCACAAGTTGCACTTGAAAACCATGAGGTTTCACAATGTAAGGTCCAGTGGGACCAATATTCTAAAGAAAGTGCCACTTGGGAGAATCTGGAAGATATCCAAACTACTTTTCCACATCTGTTTGACTGATTTTTAAGAATATATTTTTGTTATAGTGCTAAATTCAATTTTTCTGTAAAGAGGTAGATAAGAAAATCCTATAGATAAGCTTGCAACTGAATATTGGAACTAAGGTACTTTTTGATGAGTAGTTATTGTTGAAGATTTTGTAATGAACCCGGAAAATATGTCATTTAAGAAGTAATGTGTTATGTCCACAAATTATGTGATTGATTTTCTAGATATATAAGGAATGTTGTGACCTTTATGATTCAGCTGAAATGATATTGATACAAATTTTAAGCTGATTTGAAATATATTAATGCAACAAATGAATGATGGGTTTAGTTTATCTATTTATCTTGAAATCATCGAGATGATGATTATTCTAAGGGGTGGAGTATGTAACATCCCAAAATTTCTTGTAAGTTAAATTAGCTACAGTTAAGTCTAAATAAGATTAGACGAGATCATCATTGGGTATAAAATTCATTTGGTTCATCGTATCATGACCCACAACTTGGCTGGGGGCATGACATCAGAAAGCAAACAACTCCGCACCCACCTTGATGATCCTTCCTAAAACATGATTAGGCCTTAATCATAGGTAAAACGATTCATTAATGATAGTGAATCTTTAGTTATTTATTCCAGTTATTTTATTTTAATCGGTTTGGTCGTTTATGTTTTATTCGACTTTTGCAATAATCGTGATAAATACTGCCTCTATTTTATTTGACAATGTTATATCAAACCAACTTGATGAGAATACTCGAATAATTATGCGATAACATATTGTTGTCAATATGTGGACTTATATTATGATGATTAATTTTACCATGAATTTAGGTATGAATTAAAATAAAAATTTAAAAAAATGCATTATTAATTTGTGAAATTATATATTTAAATCCTAAAAGGATTTGGCATGTAAATCAAAAGTTAAAAAGAAGAATAATAATAATATTTTAATATTTAAAATCTCGAGAGTTTTGAAAGGGACACACCCTTCATCTCGACACAAGTATGTGTCATGCATCGACACATGAAGCAACATTGAGAAACCCAAAAATTCTCCATTATAGTATAATTTCTTTTCTTTTATTTCTCCTTTGTCTGTTTTCATTCCTCACTTCTGGGATACCTACGTGAGTTTTGGGAGGAAGGAAGGATTCAACTTGTTGGAGCTGGAAGAGTAAGAGGTTGCATTGATTCTAGGTTTACTTCAGGCATGAATATCTTCTCCTTTGTCTGCATAATTATTTGTAAATAATGAGGAAATACACATTCTGATTTAAATAGCAATTAAATGAATTTGTGGACAACTTCTAATTTAATTGCTTGGAAATGAAATTTAAAAGGAAATTGATGGATTATGTATTCTCTTAAGCTTCCTTTGTGTGGTTTTAGCTAAACCTAGAAAAAATGCAGATGGGTGTTCCTAATCAATTTTTATTTTATTTTATTTTCTATTTAAATTTGATTTCTAGAAACCCAAATCGATTTCTGCCTCTAGGTTTTATTACAGTCAAACAATAATTTATTTGTATGAGCAAAGCGATTTTTGGGTAGTGTGAAAAATGTTTTTACAGGTATTTCATCATTTTTCCTGATATATTTGCTTCCGGATTCTAATAATTTCTAAATAGAAAAGAAATTAATGCTAGAACGAATTGAATTGGATATGTACAAGTCAATTTTGCCTATAGGTATAATTTTATTCTTTGGATTGAAAAAATAATGTTATGATCTGTGTAAGATGACTTAGTTTTTCTTAAAGGATTTCGTTACTAGAAGTGTTAAAACTTATTGTTGTTATTCTATGCAAATAGACTTCAAAATTATCATCTTGTGGTATGTGGGTTAATTTGTTTTGTTGATCTGTCGGTTACCTGAAAGAACATGTTAAAATGATTTAATAGAGGTGTTTTTACACTATTTAGTTGGACTATTTCTATAAATATATATAAATGTATTTTTATTGTTTGAAATAAAGTTATTGTGTGTTTTATAGAGCTGCTCATTACCTAGAGGGAATATGGCTAATTGGTATTTGGAAATGATGATTTCAGATAATTTTGTTAAGATGCTTGTTGATTGGAAGGTAAGAAAAATAATAGTTGAATCTGTACCATGTGAAGCATGATTTTCTTGTGGTTTAATCAGAATTCGGATGTTGAATGATTATGGTTTGATTATGTCTTGATCCTGGTAATTAGAGTGAAACATGATTGCTGAAATAGAAATTGGTTATTCTATTGGTGTGCATTCATAGTTGTATCTTGATGTAGAACATGTAATAATACATTCACCATTGTATTACCATGCATTTGTTGATAAAATAACTTGTATATCATTTTATATTTTATTAAATAATTGCATCAGAAAATGGAGGCAATATTCATGTCAGTTCATTTTGAACTGACAACATACCACTACTCCAATCTTGCAAGACAATTAGCCGTCACGTTCGGATATGCGAAACTCATGTCTTGTGAAGTTTTATCATAGCATGGATCTAAATGAGATACTTGGATTTCAATTTGTAGAAGGATGATATCCCATAATTTTGACTAAATTTATTGGGATCTTGGACCCATTATTAATATTCAAACCTCACTATGTGAGAGTTACCGTAATAGTTATATATTTCACCTTAACGACATATGTAATTTATGATTTTAATAAAGAGATGATTACCTTGTATGTAATAATATCTCAATATGAGTAAATGATAAATACTAGAAGTAAGAAATCTTACTTATCATAAATTGTTAAATTTATTTATTTGATATTTGTCAATGTATGAAGTCGATAATTGGGCAATTATTGTAACAATCAATTGTCTTTAATTTCTAAATTAAATAAGCTATTTAGTGGCGTAGTTAATCAAAGGAATAATTAAATATACATGTTTTAATATATATTTAATTCAGCCTTTCGGTAAACTTGGTATTAATATGATAAGATTGTAAATCTTGTTGTATAGAGAATGGAAGAGTATTGTTGTAAAAGGTAATTTAAGGTTAAAAAACAAAGCATCAGGAAAAGAGAGACTAAATGGGATGGTAAATAGATGAAAAGATCCATTAGACTTATCTCATGATGATCCTAGTTGGCCTTTGGCATTTATCTGATATAAACCCTTGCATGATAGGTTAAAATTGGAAATAAAGTTAATACAAACTATAAGACCTAGATAATGTGAAAGGGATAGTTGTGAGGTGGCGGAAGACTTAAAATCATAAGACTAGTGTGTTGTCTTGAGTTTAGTTGTAACTTGCACGGTGGAAAACTTTGGCCAAAGTAATGCATTGATGGTTGTGAATTGTCTGATCACCTAGTCCTCTAATTAAATTAAAATTGCTAGTAACCTGATCATGGGAATTTTAACACTAAACATGAGGTAGGCAATGGTCGGATACTGGAATAGGAAGTTGGAAAACTAGCTTCGTGGTAGACCCAAGGACTTTCACATGGTTCCCATGACTTGAAAAAGGTTGAGCCAAAATTCTAGTAAGCATTGTCACTCGAAGTAGTGGTGAAGGGAGATCATGGAGATCTGGATTCACCCTTCTCAGCCACACATGGCTTACACGGATGTTATCAGATAGATCAAAAGAACAAATTTGATTTAAATAATTTGATTAAATAAATATGTATGATTACAGTTGTGTAATCTATTTTTATGTATGTTTAAAAATAAATCCTCATTTTCCAATTCTAGTAATTTTGAGCGTTGGGTTATTCATGTTAATTCAAAAGATAGAAAATACACTATGTATGTAATTAAATATAATAAGGAAGGAAAAAGCAATTATAATGAAATAACAATACCTAGTTTGTGTGGAGGGATGCCCCTAGAGAAAATATGTAAGGAAGAATGATAAACGCCTCAAACATGCATCATTTTGTATTGTAGAAATCTAAAATGTCGACTTAATTAATTATGATTAATTTGTCCTGTAAATAACCTAACATCATCACTATCTAAATCCCTATAATAATTAATCACAATATTAATTATTATCAATCCATTTTATCACATATACCCTTCATCATCTAATATCATATAATTTCATCATTAATCCTATAATTCATTAATATATCCTATTATCCTACTTTAATATTTATTAACATTTTCTAGGAATTTAATATTCCTACACCCACCTGCCCACCTACTCTACACCTAGCCTTTCCATGTAATCTCTCCCTAATCATCTTTTACTAACCTAACCTAATCTTAAACTAATCACATCCTCCACCTCTAAATCTAGAGGCTTCTATTTCTAGAAGCCTCTCTAAACTTCTCCTTCCATTGAATTTTAAATTCAATGGAAGCTTCTTCCCTCCATTGAATTTTGAATTCAAATTCTATAATTCTCCATTCTAGAATCCTCCAATCCTCTCCTCAATTTCCAACCATTGATCCTCATCCTACTTGGATGGATCTTCACCCTCCATTTTCTCTCCCACAAGCTATAAATTGATCTCTCCTCCTCCATGAGAAACAACACATAGAATCCATAACAAATATTTGCCATTTTATTTCATCAATCATCCACAATATTCAATCCATCTCCAATCCAATCTATCAATCCATCATCCTTCATCAAGCAATCCAAGGAAATCAAGGGGAGGTGTTGCCCATGTGTCTCCACCAAAATCTGAAGCAAATCAACACCAATCCAAGAGAAAATCCAACACAAAAAAGGAGGAGTATTGCATCTTCTTGGTAAGTGTAGGTATTGATTCCCTCCCCCTTTCCATCCCTTGTTCAATCGAGGTATTGTTGGAAGGATTAGCATAGAAGACAATTTTGTTTGTTTTCTTACACTCACACTAATATTTTCTAACATATACATTTCTGGCACCCACCGTCGAGGATTACCCCTTGTTTTTCATCATTTCTAATCTTATTTTATCCCTAGAATAGGTTGTCAAAGTTTCAAGAATTTTCATTTTCGTTTACACCTTCAAATTTTGAAATTTCAAGCTCAAATTTCATTTCCAAAGCATGAAACAATGCCTATGACCTATGTTTTGGCACTTGGCACACAAAATGGCTCCTTTTTCCTAAATTGGTGCATATGCCCTATTTTGGCACCTATGTTATACTTTGGTGCCTATGTTGCATACTTCAATGCCTGTTTTGACCTAGAATCTCTGTGATTGCATTTTTTTCCAAATTTTTTACTTGTTTCAGGATTTTATCACAAATCAACACCTTTTTGACCTACTTTGTCACCTTTTCCCTATATTGGCACCTTTACACTATTTTGATGCCTATGACCGATAATCAACACCTTTGTTGAATCATAGCTTTTACTTACAACTAACAGTCTAACTTTGTTTTCAAGTTTTTTGGTGACTTTTGCAAGTTCCAACAATTTGTTTTCACAAGATTATTACAGAGGCAAGGATAGATTCAATCCATTTTATATTTATCTTGTTCCATCTAACCTTTTTGTGATTTTAGGATTGAAAACTACTAATCCTTTTGTTTTGTAGCATGATCACCCAAGATATTTGAGGTTATAATAAAACTACTAACCTTTGTTTGTAGGCCTCCTCTTTAAGACACAATTATAAAACTACTAATATTTATCATCTAACATTTATTTTCTTGCGTGTTTTCCTTTTTTGGTTGTTCATCCTGAAGGAAAAACCATGTATGCTCTTCTCTCACATCCTAGGATGATCTTGAGGATCAAAAGTGGCTAGCCTTCTTATTTTTCCTTTTTTAGGGGCAACGTGATGCGAAGTGACATCCACACACTTTCCATAGTCTTAGGGGTATCGTGACTCGGGGTCTTCATCTCCCACACGTAGACACACCCCATATTTCGGTGGGGTATACAAATTATTGGAAAAATATCGTTATTGGCTAAGCACTTGATTGTTTTAAGAGCATCATGAAGTGAGGGAATGCCACATCCCAATACGCAAGCCTTAGATCCTTGTAAATCATACTTGGGCCCCATGTACCACAAAGTATATTGGGGAATCCTTAGTGAGCTCATACATCCTAGTCTAGGCAGCCTTTTGGCCAAAATCAAACTATTGTGCAAGGAAGCCACACTCCCCAAGATCACTCATTAGCCGACCCCACATTGACACATAGGTGGAGAGACAATTATGGCACCATCATTAGTGTGTGGTATTAAAAGTTTCCTATAGTTTGATTATAATACCACTTGATTAATTAGGGTATGTGTTGTGTGTTTGTTGCTTTCTTTTGAACACCTTTAACCATCCTATCACCTTGAAATTTTAATCAATCAAACATCATCATAATCATCCATCCTTAATCAAAAAATATTAATCCTAATCCCATCACCATCCTTAATTAACCAACCTAGTCTAAATATAATCAACCACACATATTATCAAACCATGGCCTATGATCCTCAATCCCCATCCTCTATAAACCAACATCCAAACCCCTATCTCTTTTCTAACTCCATCAAATAAGCTATTCCATCATCCCCCACCCATCAAACTCAACCATCTCACTTTGATCATGAAATACCACACACTATCCAACACCTTAATAAATAAATCTCAAATATCACATCCTAACTTAATCAATCCCATCCCTCCATCCAAATCAACCATTCCATGTTGATCCTAACATCCTAAAAACCATCCAACAAATCAATCAAAAATATCCAATCATAAATGATGTATCAACCAATCACCTCTTAAACCATCATCTCCCAATCAACCCCATCCAAAATTTCCCTTCCTAAGATCCCTATCCCTCACCCCATTGACTTCCTCTTTGAGGAACCTAATCATCTCTATTCCTCACCTTGATCTAATCAACATAAACCACTATCCCTACAAGCCAATTACATCGACTTTGATTACCTCTCTAACTTTGACCTATACCAATAGGACCTCCTTTATGTCCTTGGTAATCTAGTCACCAATCCCAAGCCCACACAACCATCCCAAATTACCATCTCCAAATCCCTATCGATCATCATGACCTACACCTTCCTCCCATTAAAACTTAAATGGATAATCCACCACCATCAAAAATCTTAACTCTTAAATCCAATCATCGTAAAACCTATAATCGAGTCCAATTCACATATCCACAACAATCCCAATAACTTTATGGAAAAAAATATTATCCCCCACATCTCATCTTAGTCCTTCATCCTCATTATCTTCATCATCCCAATCCAATCCTATAGAATTTCTCCTAGATAGTCCCACATCCCCTAATCCACCATCAAATTCATCCTCTAAGCCTATTTCATCCCCTCCATCACCTACACCCAATCCTGTCAAAACTATTTTATCCACCGTAACTCCTAAGTCACCCTCATCACCTTATACCCCAATCCTAAACCATCTAATGTGGATCATATACCACCCTCATCCTCTTCATCTATACTTAATTCTATCTTACCCCCTTCATCACCTAAACCTAACATTATCCTATCCTCTAATCCTATTTCAAATCCACCATCTGCCAATCCTTAGACATCTAACATGACTCCTAAGTCACTAAATCCTAAACTTAGAAAATCCAATACCAATCCTTTCCCCACCCCATCTCCTACCCAATATAATAAGTCTCATATGCCACATTCATCTACTTCATCCCCTAAATCGGCCAAATATAATGTGGTTCCTACACCACACCCATCTCCCAAATCTCCTTCATCCCCAACATCACCCAAATCTAATGTGACCCTCATATCACACCCATCCATTTCATCTAAATCTATCAATCCCAAATAATCTAATTCTAAGACAAAACCATCTACCTTAAAACCACATGCTCTAACCAATATGAAATCAACCAAATCTACTTGAGCCTCTAAGCCTAAACCATCCACTTCAGCCCCACAGCTTAATTCATCCCCTTAATATTCTAAGCCACAACAATATAATTTAACTCATAAATCCAAATCTACCAAAACATCTCATAATCCACCCAATCCTTCACCTTTATTTCCTACTCCCTAAAACCATTTAACCCAAACCACTTCACTCCTTTAGGAGAATCCTTGACCACCATCTTCCATTGTCTAAAACCTTCAACATAATCATCCATCCCCCAATAAAATCACATGATCAAAACTTTCCCAAACCATCTTGGCATCAGGAACACTATTATTGTGACTTCCATCACACCCATGGACATTCGACCAATCATTGTGTAGATTTAAAATCATGCACTTTTGGTAATTATTTAGTCTTGGTTACATACTACTATTCATATGATTCATAAGAAAGAACAATACTAATTAACCCATGTCTTTGGTCACCTTTCACTACTTTTTATTGTTATTTTCAATCTTACACCCTTATTTTCTAGTCTTCCTTTTTAGTCTTCGATATTGGTCATCCTAAACACCAAAGACCTAGCCGGGATGCCAATGCCAAGTGCCCGTAGTCCAATTTGGGGTCCATGTTCTCTTTTACTTTACTCACACTTTTTGGGTCCTTTCTAGCCGTTTGAGCATATTATCTTTTTGGTAGTTGTCCTTTTCAGGGTAAATTACAAAATTTTAGTAAAGGAATCATATAAATAAAGTTATGTGATCATAATAAAAGACCAAGCACTAAACATTAGTTATCACCACCTAACATTGCATCCATAAAGGTATTTAAGATCTCCATTGCATCTATCTAGCTCCATCACAAGGGACATAAGGGTTGTTTTTCTCGCATCACACTTCATAAGAGGGAAGTTCATTTTGTTCCATGCACACATTTATTACATCCTACTTCTAGCTACTTACTTATTATCCAAGTACGAATGACATAAGAGCAACCTAGTGCACAATTCCACACACACATACAAATAACTACATTGGGTCATAGATGTAGTGCAACACTCATTTGTAAGTCCATCATTGTGGTAGTTTGAGGAAAGTATAACCCTTAGTTTGCATCTTTATTTTTTAGGATTTGATGTCTATTTTATGGTTCTACAAGTCTATGTTTCATTGTAGGTTTCTGGTAACTCCACGAATCATTGTGTGAATCTATAGCGAACAAAAGGTGAGCATCAACAAACATCTTGTGACCTTGAGAATTCAGGTTTTTGAGCTTTTCGACATATCCAGGAGCCTAGAAATAAGACTAGAGAGCCTACATGTGCCCTTATCTCTCTCCATGCACCCCAGTGCCAGCCTCTTTCTCCATATCTACAATTTTTTGAGCTCCAATGCGAGGTTAAGTGCTTCACATTTGTCATTTTTCCATCTCTATGCACTTTCTAGAAATCAAATGAGTCACTAAGGCCTTTTACCCTCTCTTTGTAATTAGGGTTTCATTATTTATTATTTGGTTTACTTTAGTGTATTTTGGTATTTCATAGCATCATTTATTTATTTCTACTATAACATCATATTAGGCACAATATTCCATATTTTTCATAATCATGTGCATGCATGCAATTTAGGTCTTATGTCCAAAATTCATTAACCAAGGGATTTTTGTCCTTGTACCTCTTTATCCACCACATTTCCATCCCAATCCTTTCCTTAACCATTGTCCACCATCCAAATCCCACTTGACATCCAAACATGTAAGCCATCCAAAATCTCATTGTACCTCTAAAAATCCCTCACTAACCAAAAACCAAAACAACTCTCACATCCTATCCTTTGTTAAGTCCAACCTCTTAGCGGATGACAAAACCACAACCCCCAGTCTCATGATGACCACATTGCATCATCTTCCCCATCCAATTCATATCATATAGCCAAAAATATGTTCACTAATATGAAACCTTATGGCAAAGGCTTAAGCATCCATGAACAAGGAATTCATGAAACCCATCTCCCTTCATCAAAATCTAGGTCATTTAAGCCTAGGATATAAACCTAACACTAACAACATCCCTCTCACTACTCTATCATAACCCATTTCTACCACTCCTCTTGTTGATCCTACCATCCCAACCACTCAACCCAATCACAAATCATTTAATCCCCCTACAAATATCAAACACCTAAAAATGGATTGAGCACATAATTCATCCTATGCGCATGAATGTTCTTTCCTTCCCACTCCTCCCCTTTCATCTAACATCCAAATACATTTGCATCTAATCCATTCTTATCATCACATCCATTCATATCCACTTCCAATCCATTCATTTGAACACTTTATCAGTGTGCTCACACATTTGTAATATAATAGTACCTACTACAACCATGTGACCTAGGTCTATCATTACCTCCATCATTAAAACACAATTGTCTCCTCCTAGAGATCCACACACTTTAACATAATTAACTTGTGTTGAATACCCTTGGGTGTCTTTTGACACTCTAGCCAATGTCATCTCCACACTCATTTCCATCCCCCCATCAAACCACTAGTGATTCTTAACCCCTTGATATTTCTCAAGAGAGTGGAACCTATTTATGTAAAAAAATCCAAATATCAAAAAGTAAAAAAAAAAATCATATCAAAATTTTAAAAAATATCAAATAAAATCCACCTCAAGACTTCCTCTAGGGGTGTTTTGCAGATCATCTCTACAGGGGCTATGGACACGGCTCATAGTAGATCAATGTTTTGAAAAGAATCAAATCCATCTTTGTCTGGAATATGGATGTCCTGGATGATAGCGAGAGAGAAATGCATGACTTAGCCTTCCATTTACCCTCCATCCACCTATTTGACTTAATCACTCCCCATACATTGGATATTTTGTCTTCACATACTACCCATTAATTCTTCACTTCAAGAGATAATTAACCCTCACAATCACACACACTTAGATCTCACAAATACATAGGGCTTACATGTTGTCAGGTATTGTTTAGACATTGGTCACACTTCTATTTTAGTCTAACTCTTTGCCTTACAACATGTGTCGTTAGGCTCATCTTTTTTCATCACTAATGTTATTTTCCTTCCATACATCATATCCACATCCTTTTTCCCTTGGATCAAACATCCGTGAGAAGACAATGATCCTTTCTTTTATCCAATCCTCCTCATGTCCCTTTTCAACTGTCATCATCATGACTGGGGAAACCTTACTACCATCCACTGGGGGCATCATCCATTTTAGATACCCCTCACTTCCCATCCTACCCTACACTTGGGGAAAATAAAACCCATTCATCCATCCACACAAGACACCCTACTTCACACTTGGGGGCACACCACATCTATCCCTCAATCCATCCCCTCTATACTTGGGGGCATATCTTATCATCTTCCATATCCCCCATCTTATCTTATACCACATCCCTCATTCTATCTATCTCCATCCCACATTACATCTAATCCTAACTAATCAACTTATCCAAATCCAACATCCTATACCCTATCTTCCTATCCAACCTATCCAATTTCCTTCCAATCCTTCGTATCCTTTTATCCTACCCAAACATGTTTTAGAACTTATAGGAGAAAGTTTCATCCCACCTTACATCCCTTCCCATCCCCCTATGAGCTCTCCCATCATGAATCCTTTCATCTTACCTAATCTCAACCATTCATCCTCCCCCATCCCAAATCCAAATACATCAACATCCAACATCTAAACATCCAAAATTAAAACATTCAATAAATCCATAAAAAAAAAAGATCACAAATTTACACCAAAAATCACAAAAAAAATACAAAAATGAAATGTGTGTGTTTGATTGTTTTTCTAAATTTACATTTTTGTTGATGATATGAGGAGGCCCTAGTTTACTTCTTTTTCTTTTACAGTCTAATGATATGAGGACTATTTTTTTCTAATGATATGAGGACAAGGGAATTTGGAAATTCAATCATCATGGTCTTTATATCTTGATACATTTTTTGTTGTGCCACATTAATAACATTGTTAATGATGATAAAAGTGGGCAATTTATGGTAGCACATCCCCTTCTATCATCATCTTTTATTATTATCATCATCCATAATATCTAACCTCCTCTTCCTCCTATCCAAGCAATCCTTTATCAATCAATCAATCAATATCCACATCTAAATCCTATCATCACACATCCAACATCTAAAAGCCTCACCCCTTTAATTCAGGCATCTCTAACATCCTCTTATCAATCAAACTCAAAATTCTTTCTCATCACTTCATCAATCACTATAATCCTCGTCATCAATTTCATATATTCCACATCGATCCAAAACCAATTCTTATCCTCTTATCCAAACATCCTCAATCTTCTAATATGCCAAATATAACATCATATACCCTAACTTCCTTTCCAATCAATCAAACCTCAAATGTAACATCTTAAAATCTAAATCCCAAATCTTATGAACCTCCCCCTTGAGTGGGGCATTTATAATCCACCAATCCTAAAATCTTCACCATTGTCATACATCATTGACTGGGGCATCCTCTACTCCAAAATCCAAAATCCCAATATCTCATAATCCTCTAATCTTCTCTCTCCTCTAATTCTCTCTCCTATCTTACAATCCTCTCATCCTACCTTCTCATCCACAATCTTTTAATCCTCAAATCCAATATCATTAATCTCAACCCCTTGGTTAGGGAATTTTCTAATCAAACCCTTCAATCAATATTCTAATCCTTTAATCCTCCCTCCTCTCCTATAATCCTCAAATCTTCTCATCCTCTAATTCTCTCTCATCTACTAACTTGGGCCTCTCCTCTTTTTGAGTGGTTACCCACTCATTCCTCCCCACCTAACCCCTTGAGGGGCATCATATAACCATCCTAACATCTCATCTTCTTTTTTTTCTTTGAACGGTCATTGTTATGTAATAACCATTCAAAGGGGAAAATGTATACATCTAAAATGTCGACATAATTAATTATGATTAATTTGTCCCGCAAATAACCTAACATCATCACTATCTAAATCCCTATAATAATTAATCACAAGATTAATTATTATTAATCATTTATCACATATACCCATTTCATCATCTAATATCATATTATTTCATCATTAATCCCTTTCAAGTGATTATTATATCATATTATCCTACTTTAATCTTTATTAAAAATTTATAGGAATTTAATATTCTCACCTACCACCTACTCTACACCTCCCTACACCTACATTTCCATGTAATCTCTCCCTAATCATCTTTATTAACCTAATCTAAATCTTAAACTAATCACATTCTCCACCTCCAAATATAAATGCTTATATTTCTAGAATCCTCTCTAAACTTTTCCTTCCATTGAATTTTAAATTTAATGGAAGCTTCATCCCTCCATGGAATTTTGAACTCAAATTATAAAATTCTCCATTCTAGAATCCTGCAATCCTCTCCCCAATTTCTAACCATTGATCCTCTTTCTACTTGGATGGATATTCACTCTCATTTCTCTCCTACAAGTTATAAATTTAGCTCTCCTCCTCCATGAGAAACAACACAAGAATCCATAACAAATCTCTACCATTTATTTCATCAATCATCCACAATATTTAATCCATCTCCAATCCAATATATCAATCCATCATCCTTCATCAAGAAATAAAATCAAAGGGGGTGTTGCCCTTGTGTCTCCATTAAAAGATGAAGAAAATCAACACCAATCCAAGAGAAAATCCAACATAACAAAGGAGGAGCATTGCATCTTCTTGGTAAGTGTAGGTATTGATTCCTTCCCCTTTCCATCTCTTTCTCAATTTGAGGTATTGTTGGAAGGATTAGCATAGGAAGACAGTTTTTTTTCTTATACTCATTTGCATTAATCTTTTCTAACATATACATGTATGTCATGCATCAAGCTCAATATACACCATGAACATGTGTAAAAAACATTTTTTTATATATTTGTATGCCTATATTTATGCATCACTTGTAATATGTTTTAATTGATATATAAATATCCAAATAAATGGTACCATATAAATGTTGCCATACACGACCCTTGAAAAGAGAAGGAAAATAATGGGTTCTTTCAATGAATAAAGTGGGTAAACCTCCTTATCTGAATCTATAACCTACACACAAATGCACTTTGTCAAAAATATTAATTATTTTTAGAGGTTAAGGGCTACATTTCTCATATATTTAACCATTTGAGGAGATAAAATACATTTTATTATAGAAAAATGAAAAAACAATGCATAAAAAAGAATGGTATACTTGACTGGTTGCAAACCAAACCGTGGTTTCGACTCGCTAAAAATCACATAGAAGTTGTAGGCTAGTTGTGGGAATGACTAGAACCCATGCTAAAATATTGCCAAAAACAAAATGTCACAAGTCACACTTGTCCTTTTTATCCACCTTTTCCTCTCCAAAACCTACAATACCGAAATATGCAAAAAAAAAAAGAATCAAAACTCAAGTATGGGCTTAAGTGCACAAAGAGTCAAGGTTTGGAATGATGGGGATGAGTGGTGTTTTATATTTTTGCATGCATATAATATTGTGACACATATGGGTGCAATTTTCATGGATGGGTGAGATGATAATGGTCCATAGTGCATTGGGCATGCAAATGGGTAGGTGAGATGAATGAAATTAAATATGAGTGGAAGTGAGGGTTACTAAATAATTGATGAGGTGTCTTTTATCACCATTTTTGGGGTTTCATATTTTTAGTTAGTTTTATGGGATTATTATTTTTTGCGATTATTGTGTTTTTATAATGCTATTTGAATTTTTGAATATGAGACCTTATGCGTAAGGTCCATTTAAGGAAATGTCTACATTTTCCCCCTTTTTGGGCTACGTGTTATCTTTGGTAGCATACTGTGAATGATGAAATGTAAAAACTAAATATAATATGGGTTCATTAAACTATATGACAATGGTTGTCATATTTTTAGGCTTAAATAGTTGACTAGATAGACAAGAACATGAAAATGCGATCGATGGGCCATTCACCTTAGAGTTTATGAAGGGATCGATAGGTTGATTTCACAAGGTAGAGACTATGGAGTCAATTAACTAAGATGATTTAATGATTGGGTTTGATAAAGATTTAAGAGATGTATTTTTATGATATCCCCCTCAAGTGACATTTTTGGATGTAGGTTGCCCAAACATAATAAAAGACAAAAAGTGGTAATTGAAAATGATAAAAATGAACCTTGGCAAAGACATGATGAGTGAAAGAAAGGAAATTGTTTCCTAACCATGTGTAGTTGAAAAAGTGATGATAAATGTGTACAAGAATGGATGTAAGTTAGAGAGCATGAGAGTGGTGTTGGCCTAACCTAAAGCGATGAGAAATGATAATGATAAATGTGTACAAGAATGGATGCAAGTTAGAGACCATGAGAGTGGTGTTGGCCCAGCCTAAAGCGATGAGAAATGATTGCAAGGTAATTTCCATAAAATTTGTGGTTATGTAAAAGTGTAGAAAAAAGTGAATTCCCATAGATGTTCATTCCAAATGAGGTGGAATGTAAGTATGAAAGTGACATGGTTGCAATAATGGAGTGCAAGAGGTGTGTAGGTGTATGAACATGGTTTACAATAAGAGTGTTGGTGAACACATGATGAGTGAGAAGGAATGAGTCATGAGACAATAAGTAATCTAAAACAAGATATTGAACAACGTATAAAAATCATTTGGAGACATACTATCCATGTGTCTCATTGAGATCCTATGTACATGCGTGAAAGTTAATTATTGCTTGAAGTGAAGACCCATTAGATCGTGAGTGAAAACATAAGTCATTGGGTAGGTGTGAGAGATACATGTCATTAGTAATAGATGTACCATAGTGGAAGGCAATTTAGGTTGTGCATTTCCCACCTGCCATCCATACATCTATAGCCCTAACAAAAATACATTTAATTCTAGTCATAACATTTCTCTAATGCCATTTATGCTTCCATATCCTTGATAGAGATATTGGAAAACCCCGAGAAGGAGACATGTGATATTCTTTTTTTTGTTTTTGTTTTATTTTTGAATTACAACTTTTACTTTTTGTTTTTGACGTGATATTCACCTCTCTATCATGTTGTAAGGGGTTTTAAACCACTATTGGTTTGATCTAGGAGTGGAAGTGATTATGGAGATGACATTGATAAAGTGTCAACAAATAATTCCCTAGGGCATTCAAGAAAAAAATTGTAAGTGTGTAAGAGTGCATGAATCTCAGAAGGACAATCATTCTTAATTCACCAAGTAAGGAGAGACCAAGTTCAAGCAATTGTACTAGAGACTATTGGCTCACAAAACGTGGTACCAAGATAATCAAGAGTTCACCAAAAGATGAGAAAAAAACCAAGACGTGGAAATGCGAATGATTGTAAGTGATGTATTAGTGAACCAAGAATTGAAAGGGAATATAAATGAATGGAGTAAATGTGGAAGAACATCAATGAGAAAGCCCTATTTAATGCCAATTTTTGGATATGTAGATTTTTAATGGATTTTGAAATATGTTTAGTAAGTTTTGGAGTGTGTGTTTAAAAGGTGTGATGTTAATGATGATAATGATTTAATTTAATTTGAATTAAATCTAAATATTATAGAGTCTCTACTAAGACAAATATTGTATAAATGCTAAAATATAGAAATGACACAAACAAGTAAGCAAAAAGTACAAAACCCTAAGTAAGAGATGAATTAACTAATTTAGCATTAATGGAGCTGATATGAGCAAGGAAAAGTGTTGAACAGGTTCATAAGACTATCATAACTACTCACTCGTAAATTCGGGAATGCAAGAATAAGGTCAAACACAAGCACCCACTTTGTAGGACATGGGTTCTGGGAAGTGAAGACCACTTGGGTGTCGATGACTATGTAGATACTCAATATCTGATTTTTACTAGTGTCGCAAGATCTTTGTTGTTCCTTATTGATCAGTGGTATTCGGTCCTTAAATGTCGAAGGTACATATAACCTTGTAAAAAAGATATGTTCACCGCACAAGCCCACAAACCACATCAAACCTAATAAGAAAGATGCAATATGGGGATTCAGAATAAACCTCAGATAGTCACCCCAAGAGTGAACTTATGACCGATAACTGCACTACATCTCAGACTCCATGTAGTTCTTGTGAGTGTGTGTAGAAATTATGCCTAGGATTCCCTTGTGCAAGTTATACTTGATAGTGGGTTGTAGCTAGAATGTAGAAATGTATAACATGTGTGGATGGAATAGAATGAACTTCCCCTTCCTATGTAGTGTAGGGTTGATGAAACCCTTGTCCCTTGAATGATGCTAGATGGATGCTTTAGAGTTCTTTAGGTGCCTTTTTAATGCAAACTTAGGTGATGATAGTAATGCTTAGTGTTTGGTCCTTTATTTTGAGCACATAGCTATGTATTTATATGATTACCTTGTTTGAATTTCATAATTGAAACTGGAAGGCCGACCCATAAGTGAAACAGATGCCCAAAATATAAAAGAGATCAAAAAGATCTAGTAAGTTGAAAAAGGGTCGGGGCGCCTGAGGAAAGGGGACATGAGCACCTGGGCACTATTTTCCTAATTGGGCATTGGTGTGCTGAAGCCATAAAAGATAAATAATTAAAATCCTAAGACCTGAGTTGTAGGGTGTGGAAGAATAAATAGAAAACAAGAAACAAATAAAAGAGGCCAAAGATAATTGTCAACCACTAGTTTTCTTTCTTAGGAATCATATAAATTATAGTATGCTTTTAGGACCTATAAATATACCCAAGTGTGTGATTTTGTATCTACATTTCCCCCACTTTATGTTTTTGAGTGAATACTCGATAAAATAAAGTAGATAAGAGATGCGTACCTGATAACTATGTAGAGTGTGTGGTGAAATGTGTGTCAAGTGGACAAGTGAAGCATGGAATAATGCAAAGTGAAGCATGAAAACTATGAAATGAAAGTGACCCTAGGGGTGAAGTGTTTGAATTGTGATGTATATCTGTTGTTGTAGCTTGTGGTTGTTGATTCTTGTTTCATGTTAAGGATGGACCTGCAAAAGAAGAGCGAAAGAGTAGTCAAAGTCTCCTATATGATAAATATGAGAAAAGTGTGCATAAGTATGTAAAAGTGTGTAAAGGAAAGTGTGCACCTGATGTAAAAGAGAGTAAAGGATAGAAATGTGTCCTGAAATGTTTGTGAAGAGTGAGTTTTTGGGTGATCTCATGCCAAGTACAAGTATTTTGGGAAATCTCACACCAAGTGAGAGCTTTTAGAAGATCCCACGCTAAAGAGCAAGTGTTGGGGAGAGAGGTCTAGTATTACTCTCCATCCATGACTCTTCCCGATAAGCACCACTACATATGGTACGTCCCTAATTTATTCTTATTGTCCCGATTGTTCCAAGTTAGCTTTGAATTGTATTGATTTCTCTAATTAAAATGTTTTGTAGGAGATTGCATGCATGTTTAATTGAAGGATTATGCCTATAACTATGAAAATATTCTTAAGGCTTATGTGAACTATGTTGATATGATAAGTTGGTTATATTTGCCCCTAGGAAATTAGTGCCCAAGGGAGGACACATGCACTCAGGTGCTACTATTTGATGTTGGGAATTGGTTTCTGTATTGTGTTGAGGACCCAACTTAGATTCTAGGCCATTATGTGGCTATGTTTCTATTCTATTTTTGTACTGTGTAGATTTGTATTGTAGCTATGAGCTGTTGTAAGGGTGATTTGTTCACCCAATGTATGCCCCATCATTTGTGGTGCATGCAATGAATGTAGGAGTGTGCATCCCAAAAGAGAGGACATGATGCTTATCTAAAACCGATACATGTAGGGGTGGGGGGTGCATGGTAGAAACCAAGGCACATGCAAACAAGATGGCTAGTAACAAGTGTTAGTAATAAAAAGTATCAAGCATGTAATATAAGACAATGTAATAAAACAAGTGTAAAAACAAATTGGACCATAAAAAGAGGGTTTCAAACATGGGACATCACTCATAATGTCACAAAACAATCATGGCCAAAGTGTCCAAAAGTATACAAATAGTGATCAAACAAGACATAGGGCAAACCCGAAAACAATGGCATACAATAACAAACAATGTCAAACAAAGTGTATCAGATAACCATGGTGGCATATAGTCCTATAAATAAAATGCTACACATGAAGCACCTGTTAGCATATTAGAAAGATAAAAAGTATGTTAAGGTATGTATATATCAGTGAAAAGTAATGTGCTAGAAAGTAGTAGTAAATAATGAAACAATAACACCTATAATGTGTGAGAGTAGTAATGGTAGATGCCCCCAAGATCCTCGGTGGGATTGGAAAAGGATACATTGTCGAGCATCATTGTAGTGTGTAAATACTTGTAAGAGATTTGTATTCACTCTAAAAGACCAAGTGAACATGCATGTGTGTATATAGAAAGATAATGACATACTTGAGTATCTGACTAGCATAGTAAGCAAAGTGTTTCATGTAAATAGTATAAGAAAGTAAGAGTAAGTGTAACCAAGATATGTAATATGTAGTGTATGAGTGTGATATAATGGTATGTAGAAGTGTTCCCCCAACATATGTTTATGAAATGAGGTTCATTTATTCAACAATCAAGAATGAACCATAAAACAAAAGTGTGTCATTGGAAAATGGTTTGAGAATATGTGCTAGAAAGATAGATCCTAAATTTTAGAGCTTAAAAGTGAATGTGGTGAGGTTCGTTTCAAATTTAGACTCTAAATCGAGTATGAACCATGGAACTAGATTGCTTCATATGGTAAGTAACGACACAAGGTGTGTATCAAAATGTGTAAGAGTATTGAAATATATTAAGTTTGAAGCATAGAGCATGATAGGAGATTTGATAGACAACTTATAATGTTAGAGGGGGAAGAAAAGCATGATACCCCCAAGTTTGAGAAGGATAGAAGGTTATCCAATGATAGTGAAGGAAAAGTTCCCTCTACCCAATATCCGAGGAGATAAAGTCATCGACGATGCTCTAAGATTGGAAGAGTATGAGAGTAATGATTTATATGTGAAGGAGACATATGTGGTGAAGGAGGTGGTCAACACCTATGTGAAGGGGTTTCTGAGTAATGGGTTTATGCCAACAAGATGGGCCAAGATAGGATGACAACGTCATGGAGTAGGACATTTGCAAATAGGAGAACTAGGTGTTGAATGTGCCTTAGATTTGAGAGGCCCTGGAGGCCTAGATGTTGTATCGGTGGAATTAAATAAATATAAAAATGATTCATATGGGAAATGTGAGTGAGTGATGTGGAGCCAAGGAAGACCTAAGATCATGTCACAACCTTTGATTTAAGATGCCACAACAAATGAAACAAGCATAGTAAGAGGCCCAAATTATAACAAGAAGCTTTGATGTAGCCAAAAGAATTAGGAATGGGATATATGATATTAGATATTGGACATTTGATAGCCATAAGAAGTGTAATTGAGCACACACTAATAGGAGCCTATGGATAGATCATGGTATTATTGATAGTGTATGAACCGATAGAAGTGTTGATGTGTAATGAATCCAAAGTGAATAACATGATAATTGTGATCTGAAAATGAAATAGCTAGTGGTGATGCATCAATAGAAGTGACAAGGAAATCAAGGGCCCCGATGAAGGAGAGGGCACATCTCGATATGTGTGATTAGCCAAAGAAGTTAAAGCTCGTGTATCATGCTTAGCAAAAGGTCATTGAAGACTTTGAGATTTTTATTATTGTTGATCGACTTAGAAGTAGATGGCACAAGGAGCTCAAGTGAATTATTTTTAATAAGATCTGAGTGAGATGCCTAAGTTTGAAACAATGATCGAGTAGAATGCCGATTCATTGATGATAGTCACATTTAGCATTTTCATCATAATTATAGCCATGGGGGTGAGATGGATAGAGATTGAGTGGTGGTGGAATAGTGATTAGAGTGGTTTCGAGAAGTTGAGGTAATAGAAACCGAGGTGCATAGGGTAATTTGGTAAAATTGCACTTTTTAGGTTGTCATTGAATCTTTTCAAGAGAAGAGAAATTAACGGTTTCCTTTGTTTCAAGTGGGCTTAGAAGATGGCTTGAATGTTGATTTATCTTGAAATCTAGTATAAGAAGATGAAGTATCTTGATATTTAAGTTTTCCCATAGATAGAAATTTGACTTCACAAATTTTAATCATATGGAATAATTGATCAAATGAAGGAAACATCTCAAAGATAACACTCTCTTGAAGTGGTGGTCATACGATTTAAACAAAAATATCTTACAATTTAGAATCGAAAGCACGTTGGTCATCTTAGCTAGGTTATCATCGTAATGCAAAACATAGTCAATTAGATGTTCATTAGATCATTGTTTGATTTGAGTAAGTTTGGCATAAGAGATATTTTGTTGATGTTGATAGAAAAGTGAGTGAGAAAATTATCGGCTAGATACATACAAGAAGTTACCGAATGAACAAGTAGATCATAAAACTAACATATGGTATAATCTTAAAGACTCTTAGGAAATAACTTAGCTAACAATGTATGATCATATGCATAATCAAAAATGCCAAATGAAAATCTCAGAGATGCTCTTAAGGGTCACCATGGCCATTGAAGGTGGGAAACTTAGGGGTGATAAAGTTTAGAGGAAGTGAATAAGAAAAATGGTGGGTGCAAAAGGAGTGTGAAGAAGTAAGGAGGAATCAAGAGATGGAGAGGAGCGTGAAGTAGCATATTGTAATTGATGGATTTGAATTTTTAGATCTTGATATAAGGAAGCTAAGTCTTGGGTGCTAGAAGAAGAGACTTGTCGAGTGTGAGAAATAAGAGGTAGAGTGAAATGGTTGGTAGGAGTAGGAACAAACATGAGAACAATAGAAGTAGGTGGAAGGGTAGAAGAAGGAGGTTGTGTTGTAATAGGAATGGAATAAATATTAGAGGTGGGAGGGTTAAGCTTAGCTAGATTGGTGGCCTCCTCACGAGAAGTGAATAAAAGAATATCTAGGTCTTGCAGATGTTCAACAAGATGAGCTTGGAGATCATGAAGGTCTTCATCAATAAAGGGTGGATAAGTTTCAGCCATGTTAAAAAGATGATAAAATTCCTAGAAGCTAGGTGGGTTCACCAAATGATTTAATTTAATTTGAATTAAATCTAAATATTTTAGATTCATTAGTGAGCTAAATTATGTATAAATGTTGAAATATAGAAATGACACAATAAGTAAAGTATAAAACCCTAAGCAAGAGATTTAGAAAAGATGACTTAGCTGATTTATGCATAATATGGAATTGGTATGAGCAAGGAGAAGTGTTGAACAAGTTGAGAATATTTTGTAACTACTCACCGTAAATTTTGGAATGTATTAATAAGGCCAAACAAGGGGCACACACAAGAGACACGCAGTGCCTAGGCACTTTGAAGACCGCTTCTAGGCACCGGTGTGATCAACAAATGCTCAAAACCTAATTTTATAGTGTCATAAGATCTTCGATGTTGTTCCCTATTGATCACGTGGTAGTCTCTCCTTGAATGTCGAAGGTAATGTAACTCCGCAAAAAGATATGTTCACCTACACAAGCCCACAAACCGCATCAAAACTAAAAAGAAAGATGCAATATGTGGATTCGAGACTAACCCTAATGGTCACTATGAGAGTGATTTTATGACCTAGCACTCTACTACATCTCAAAATCCATGTAGTTTTTCTGAGTGTGTGTAGAAATTGTGCCCTAAGATGCCCTTGTGCAAGTTGCACTTGATAGTGGGTTGTAGCTAGAATGTAGAAATGTATAACATGTGTGGATGAAATAGAATGAAATTCCCCTTCCTATGTAGTGTATGCAAAGTTGATGCAACCCTTGTCCCTTGAATGGATGTTAGATGGATGATTTAAAGTGCTTTAGGTGCATTTTGGATGCAAGCTTAGGTGATGATAGTAATGCTTAGTGTTTGGTCCTTTATTTTGAGCACATAACTATGTATTTATATGATTCCCTTGTTTGAATTTTTAATTGACAACTAGAAGGCCGACCCATAAGTGAAAAAGATTCCCAAAAGATAAAAGAGATAAAAAAGGATTGAGTAAGTTGAAAAAGGGTCAGGGGTGCTTAGAGGGGACAAGCACCTAAGCTCTATTGTCCTGGATGGGCGTTGGTGTTTGAAGCCATAAAAGATAAATCAAGTAAAATATTGACTGGGTTGTAGGGTGTGGAAGACCAAATAGAAAACAATAAACAAAGCAAAGAGGTCAAATATAGTTGTCAACCACTAGTTTTATTGCTTAGGAATCATAAATGCTAGTTTTAGGACCTATAAATGTACCCATGTGCATGATTTTGTGGCTACGAGATAATTTAGGATGTGTGGAGAATTAGGGAATTTTTGAATGTAGGATAGATGAAGATAAGTGGAATGTAAGGATCATGAAGAATGCAGTAGGGAAGACAAATGAGATCCCTCGCTCCATGTAGGGACTATATGAGTGAGAGACATGATGTATAGAAGAAGATGATAAATGAGGTAGATAATGGGATTAGATTGGAGGATGTGGATGATGAGTGAAGCAATGATGGAAAATAAAATCCATATAATGGTGGTGAGTGGAGGACATGAGTGTGAGGATGAAGAAAATAATAAATATGTTGAGTTTGGTGAATGTGTGATAATGTCGAGTGGACGAGGACATGAAAATAGATCAATGGTAGAAGATAAAGTGATATGAATCATGGTACTAGTGTTGATGTTAGGTGGGTGAGGAAATGAGAACCTAATGATGCATAAAGGAAGCATGAGAAATAAGGGTGTGGGATTGTGATGTGGGGGTTCTATGAGAGGATGAAAACATGGAATAAGAAGGGGTATGTAAGAGTGGATGTCAAATAAATGAGAATGTGGGAGAAAATCAAAATGATGTGAAAGTGTAATTGGATGTGGAGGAGGATTGTGAGGAAAATGTGTAAGAAAAAATGGTTGTGTGGTCATGATAGATGATGTAAATGCACGAGGATCCAATAAAAATAAGTGTTCCTAAATGAGTGGTGATGGAGAAAAGAAGGTGCATGTGGAATAATTCTCTAAAAGAGGTGAAGCAATGAGAGTAAGTGTAGGTGACTTGCAAGGAAAATATGGAGGAACAAGTGGATAAAAATGATGGACAATAGATAGAGGAGTGTTGATGAGTGTGGTAGATGGTATATGATGAAATGGTGGTTTTGGTAGCAAGAATGGTGCCTAAACGAGTGATGATGAAGGAAATAAGATGCCTATGGAATAGGGATCTAAAATAGATGAAGAAATGAGTGAATTGAGATTTGATGAAGAGTGCAATGTAGGTGTGGTAATTGGTTTTTTCTAAGTGGGTATATATGATCAAATTAAGTGATCAATTAGATGACGCCGTGCTAAAGATAGAATTGCATTATTATATGTATGGTGGAAATCTTAATAGATGTGGTAAAAAAATGTGGAGGACTTCGAGAAAGGATGAGGATGAGACCACATCCAAAGTGGAAGAACATGATGGTGGACATGGAGAAGGGGATGACATACATGAAGAGACACTAGGGAGCATGATGCTATGGAATCTAAGGTGGAAACATGTGATGATGTGGATTATGAAGTGGATGACATAAATTTGGAGACACTAGGTGAAAATGAATATTGAGAGGTAGTGGGAAATGATGACTTGGATGATGGAGGCTAAAAAATAATGCCCCCCTTGTCAAGAAGTTATTGAATGATGTTGAGAAGTTGTGGACATGAGTTGATGGAATGAGTATCGAGTATGATGATGGGAACATGTTTAATGGGAGGCATGTCACAATTGTGTGGTTGGTATAAGAGGTAGATTCATGATATGTGTGTCAAGCAACTTGTGGAGAATAGAAGAAAGTGACTCGGTCAAAGGGGAAATTTTATGAGTAGGTTAGATGAAGCAATGAGCCTTATTAGAATGTGATGAATGCAAATATGGGGGTGTATAAGGTGATGAAATGTGAGGATTATCTAGTTGGATTGCATTGTGAACATGGAAGTATGATGGCAGAATAGGTGGAGGAGAAACAAAAATACGTGACAAGGTAGTAGGACACCCAAGATGGACATCCTCGAGGTATTGTGTCGATACACAACCTTGTAAAATGTGATTAGTGGATGAATTTGTAAGTGGTGGGATATTTGAGGGAAGAAATTTTAGAAGTATTAAATAATACTTTATGACTAAAACTTAAGTAAACAACAAGTAGTGGGAGTCACGATGAAATAATTACAAGATGTAAGATGGTTTCGGTATTAAACTTGAAATACGACATAGATTAGATATAATCTCACATCATCATACAACTACCTTGACATAATACTAACTAGGGGTAGTTACGGAAGAGGGAAAGAGGATGTAATGGAATTAATTCCATTACGTGGTCTCTCCCTATTCTGTAAGAACCTAGAGTAAGTTGTGAATCTTTTATTTATGGAGATGGTCCTGTAAAGAACACACTTCCTCTTTCTTAACATGTTCACCTTCATAAACAAAAAGATCTAGATAACTATGTTGAGATAAATGTTTGGTGATGGAAGACTATATCTCTAGGATTTTGTGTGGTCTCGAGATACGTTGTTTATGCACGATGGAAAACTTTGGAAAAAGTAATGCAAGTAGCTAATTGCATTGTTTGTTCATTATATCCTTATATTATATATGTCAGATACCGAATACGAAGATTGAATTTCATGGTAGACATTTAAGGATGGAAAATATAGTTGTCTTAACCTTGAAAAAGGTAAACCTGAACATACTAAAGATTGTATGATTACTTGTGTAGAGTGGACTAAAGGGAGAAAATAATAAACCCTTCTCAGTTACACAAGGTTTATACATGAAAGATTTATCGAGATGGATTCAAACCAAACTAATAACTAGTTTTTAATTTTATTAACTGGTTGTTTTGAGTTAACTCTATTTCACACTTGTGATTGAACATGAAGATTGTTTAAAAATATCTTCAGTTTTAAGGGAAATCATTAAGGTGTTATAGTAGGTACTCCAATGTGGTAAACCTTCGATGCATGATTGGTCCAACAAGATAACTTTGCACTTTGATTTATATGGGAGGGAAATGATTTGAGAAATAAAATGGGATTATCAACTCATATGAGCATTATAAGGGCTCTAAAAGGGGAAGAAAAATGGGCATAATGGAAGCTTACTTACCTCATGGATTCCTCCTTAAAGGGGGTAAGGTTCTATTTATAGTTTTTTGGGATGATATTAATTAAGGTAACTTAATTAATCAATACCTTAATTAATCAAGATTTGAAAATAATGGATGGACTTTGAAAATGAGGATTAAATTAGAATTTTTAATTTGATAATGGGGACATGGAAAATGAACATGAAGACTTGGAAAATGGATAATAATATTTGATTAGATAATAGAAGACTTAGACAATATACAATAATATTTAATTCAAAAGTGAAATGGACATGGAAAATAGATAATAATATTGAATTAGATAGTGGAAGACCTATAAAATGGACAATAATATTTAATTCGGAAGTGGGAGACATGAAAAATACATATAAAGACTTGGAAAGTGGATAATAATATTTAATTAGATAGTGGAAGATTTAGAAAATGGATAATAATATTTCATTCGAAGTTAGTAGACATGGAAAATCAATACAAAGACTTGGAAAATGGATAATAATATTTAATTCGAAAGTGGGAGACATGGAAAATGAATACGAAGACTTGGAAAATGGATAATAATATTTAATTCAAAAGTGGGAGACATGGAAAATGAATACGAAGACTTGGAAAATGGATAATAATATTTAATTTCGTAATAAAAGACTTAGAAAATGGATAATAATATTTAATTCGGAAGTGGGGGACATGGAAAATGAATATGAATATTTAATTTGGTAATGGAAAATGATGTGGCATGTGATGTGGATGATGATATGGAGAGTGACGTGGATGGTGATGTGGAAAGGTGAGGTGTAGGATTTGATTAGGTGATAATGGAGGTTAATTAATTGATTAATATCAATTAATTTTTCATGGATTTTTGTGGGAATGATGTAAGGAATGGGATGAAAATAATTAGGTGTCTACATTTTCCCCTCTTTAGAAGGGTGCTATGATAGTGGTGCCCTTTCAAAAAAAGTATACAAAAGAGATAAATGAATGAAGATGCCCCGAATAGAAAATTTAATAAAAATAGGCAAGGGTTTGGGAATGATGATGATGGCCCATTTCAACAAGTTGTGAAGGGATCGATAGAATGATTTTACAAGATGGATATTTTCTTGGAAATGATGATCAATGGGCCACTTCAACAAATTGTGAAAGGATTGATAGATTGATTTCCCAAGATATGACTATTTCAAGATATTTTCCCCTAGTGGCATGGTTGGTGATTGATAAGTTATTGGATGAAGAAAAGAGTATTATCTAAGTAAAAAAGAAATATATATATATATATATATATATATATATATATATATTTGAGAATAGATGGTGATGGATGATGAGTGTTATGGTATCCTCTAAAACAAACCATCCTGGATGGAATGGTTAAAGGTGGATATGATGATGCCCCCTCGAGAGAGAAATATGCAGGAGCATCTTCAAAGCACATAAAAATTGTTAATCTGTCAATCAAATATTATTTATGAGGTCAATACAAGTATGTTGGGGTATGATGAGGTTTAGGAGAGATAATTAGGTGTTCAAGAGGTTCAAATTTAAAAATTCATTATTTCCCTCTAAAATTGTAATTCAAATGTGAAAAGCATGCAAAAGACCTAAGTAGGCTTGTCAAGGGTATGTGAGAGTTTAAAAACATGAAAAAGTGATTCTAGGCATGAGTGAGAGGTTATGAAATGTTCAAAAGTGTGTAAAATTCCCCATCATCTTGTAAGGGAATGTGATGAGTCATCAAGTCAGCTTAAGTTTCGAGAAGGAATAAATTATAAAGGAGATGGAATTCGAGTGAGAGGAGTTAGTTATAAGGAGATAGAGGAGAAAAACTTATGAGGGAGGTAGGAGAGTGAAATATATGGAAGAATCCATGAAGATCTATGGAGAGGAGGAAATTTTGTAAGAAATAGAGTGATATACATAAAGAAACTTAATTTTGGTGTCAAATAGTTCAAAATTTTGTGTGGGGAACAATGAATTTGTGCAAGTGTTTGTTTATCGTATTGAATTTACTTGTACTCAATATATTCTAGAGTTGATGTATGCTTGGTGAGAAGATATTTGAGCACCTTCTAAATGGTTTTAGTCATTAAAGATTTTTAAGTTAATGATACTCTATTTTGGCATTAAGAATGATTGTTTTGGCAAGGAATGCATGATTGTAATGGCTTTTGGAAAGACATGTTGATGAGTTAGATAATTGATTCATGTGAAGAAGTTTTCATGACAAGTTATTTCATAATATGGAAGGTTCTAGAGGTTGATTAATTCATTATTTTCCTTCGCATGTTTGAATAACCTCATAAAACTAGATGTGGTTATACCTCCCCGTATTGATCAATTTTTAAACTTATCTGTCATTATGTTATACTTATGAAATTCATGAAAGTTATAGGGGATGATGGCATAAGGTGAATATTAACCAAGAATGAGTATCCATGTTTAATTAAGCTCAGATCCTTTGACTTGAGTAAGTGATGGTTTCAAGATTACCATGTTTTAACGTAAAAATAGGTAGGTTTTTAGTGGTTTTGATATTTTACTCATGGTTTTAGATTAATATCAACACATAACCTTGGAGGAATATGATTCAGACTTACACATGAAATTTAAGACCTTGAATCCAAATAACAAGAAAGATATAAGCTTTTCAAGCTTCTCGGGTTCTTACAAAGATGTTAATAGTTAGGGTTTAGGATAAAATTGAGTTTGAAGCACCAAATTAACGAGTTTTATCCTAATAAAGGAAGAGACAAAGGTGAGGAGGTCATTGAATTTATGGATAAGGAATTTTCAAATTTCATTAAATGAATCTTGATATATTGATGATGAGCCTACTACCCTAGATCGTCACAGACCTAGAGACCTAGTGAAGCCTAGATTTTAGGAATTTAAACATATTTTCCAAAGAAACCTACATTAAAACTTTTCATAGATAAATTAATGCTAAATTGGTATCTAAAACACCATTTACTTGGTGTTGAAACTCAAAACATGAAATGTTATGAATGGAAAAGTGATTTAAGAGGCTAGAAGGAACGTTGTGAGCCAGGAAAGAGGAAAGGTGATAGGAAGAAGAGAATAAAGAGTTGGGTCTCAAAATTTTACACGACACTTTTTGGCCCTAATGGGTATTAGAAGGTGTTTTTACCTCTTGATGGGTAGTTTTAGATCATTCTTACCATGAAGCTAGCATGAGCTTTGGTCTTAAGGAGCTAAATGTCCTTTTTTAGCAAGATAAGTAAGTTTTGTGTTTTGATCATTTTTTATTCGACTAATCATTGTATTATCCTAGTTAAGAGATGTGAAATAGGTTACAAATATTGATAAGTAAGATGAAGGCTAAAAAGCAATAAGTTTTATTTGGAGAAGAAGAGGATAATGAGAAGGTGAAGGAGGTTTGGTCTAAAAGAGTAAGTTGAATGTTTCTTTTATTATGAATCATTGATGAAGGTGTACTTAGCATGGAATAAGGTGTTGAAATAGGGTATGATGTTTTGTGAATATATTTAAGGGTAAATTTGATCAAAATTTGCAATTTTAAGCCATTTTAGGCTTCTTGAGAAAGATCCTCATTTTGTAAAGGTTTGGAGTATAGGTTATTGTTGATTCCTCCTAACTAATTTAATACATGAAAATTGTTTATCTCTATGCATCATTTAATATCGAGCTTGAGGCTCTTATGAGGTTTATTATTCATGATATTTGAATGACATTTGTGGCTAACATTGTATTGTGTGAGTGTGTGGATGAAAGTGATAGGTTGAAGTGAAATTGGTGATGAAAAGTGAAGTGTAAGAGTGGAAGAAGAGTGAGAAGACACCAACAAATGAAGTTATAAATCTGAGGTGAGGTGTAGAGAGAATAAAGGTGAGATAACTTACTTGAGAAATAATAAAGAGAAGAGATGGATAGAGAAGAGATAGTAAGAGATTTGTTGAAGTTGTTTAACCATAAGAAGAGACAATAAAAGATAAAGAGAAAAAGAAAGATGAATCCAAGAAGAGAGAATCAAAAAAAAGAAAATAAAATGGATAAAGAGTTAAGGAATTTGAGAGAAGATATAGAGAGGTTAAGAGAGTTTATTATGAAAGCGAGCAAGAGTAGCATTGAGTTTATGATGAAGAAGAAAGCTAAGTGGCCTATAGAGCTGCTTGTGAGAAGAAATCAGAGGATAAAGCTAATAGAATCCATCAAGAAAGAGGAAAAGAAGATGAATCAAGATGAAAATATAGAGAAAGATGTTGAAAGGAATAATAAGGAAGAAAAGAGAAATGAAGAGCTCTCAAAACCAGTCAAGAACCATGGTTTCATAGTACGTATGTGGATGAAAAATCCAACAGAGAGAGAAAAGAAGACAAGCCAAAGTAAGTGATATAAAGCTCAAGTGAACCAAGACTAGACAAGAGAGAGAATTTAGACTTATTGAAGACAAAAGCCATGCACAAGCAACCAATAATATTTGGAAAAGAAAGGAAATCAATATGGTATAGAAAAGTGAAGATGAAATGATGAAAGAAGATTATGGAATCTTGGATCAAAGATCAAGGAGGTGAAGAAAGAAAATCATGCAAGTAAGGTAAGAAAAATGGATGTTTTGTTTCTTGATATTGATGTTTATGTGAGTGAATTCCTTGAAATTGTAAAAATAATTTTAATTGTGCATTTGAGAATGATGAGCATAAGGACAAGAAAAAAATGTGATGAGGTTTGTATGGATGAGGTAGATGATCTATTGCAAAGTTTGTTAGATGAGATGGATGGAAAAGAGAAAAGTGTAGGTACAACTAAGAAAGTGATGATTTATTGGGCATGTAATGATGAAAATGAGATCAAAGAAGAAGAAGGTACATGTTTGGAGCAGCTTAGCATGGTGATAAGTGAGATAAAGCAAGAAAATAGATAAGAAAGTGAATACTATGGAAATAAAAGAGATGAAAACATGATGGATATGGACTATACATGGATGAAGAAGGTGATAAAAGATTAAAAAAAAGAATATGTTTTTTTGTTGTGATGTTTGTGTATGCAGGTACAAAGAATGGAGGCATGAAGATGGAAATCAAGAAGAAAGGAAGCAAAGTGAAGGAAAATGGAAGGACAAATAATAATATATGGGATTCAGGTGGACATGAACTATACAAGGACAGTAGAGAGGAAGGAAGAAGATAAAAAGCATGTAAGAAAGATGAAGACTTAGCTATACAAACAAATGTCATGGTCTTTTTCTCCACCTTGGGAGTATGATGCAAGGGCATTTTCAAAGCACATCAAAAAATTTAATCTCTAAATAAAATCATGTTTATGAGGTCAACACAAGTATGCTGGGGTGTGGTGAGGTTCTAGGAGAGAGAATTAGGTGTTCAAGAAGTTCAAAATTTCAAATTCATTATTTCAAATGTTAAAAACCAAAAGACCCAAAATTGAGTCATGTAAAAGTGAGTCTAGGCATGAGTGAGAGGTTATGAAATGTTCAAAAGTGTGTAAAATTCTCCATCATGTTGTAAGGGCATGTGATGAGTCATCAAGTCAATTAAGTTTCACGAAGGAATGCATTAAAAAGGAGATGGAATTCAAGTGAGAGGAGTTAGTTAGAGGGAGAGAGATGAGAAAACCTTCTGAGGAAGGTAGGAGAGGGTAAAATATAGAAGACTCCATGAGGAGGAAATTTTGTAAGAAATAAAGTGATATAAATACAAGAAACTTTGTTTTGGTGTGAAATAGTTCAAACTTTTGTTTGGGAAACAATGAATTTGTGCAAGCTTTTCTTTATTATATCAAATTTAGTTGTACTAAATAGATTATAGAGTTGATGTATGTTTAGTGAGAATAACTTTGAGCACATTCTAAATGGTTTCGGTCATTAACGATTTGTTAGGTTAATGATACTGCTTTTGACACTATAAATGATTGTTTTGGCAAGGAATGCATAACTATAATGGATTTTGGAAAGACATATTGATGGGTTAGATAATTTATTAGCATGAAGAAGTGTGCATGACAAGTTATTACATGATATGTAAGGGTCTAGAGGTTGATTACTTCAGTATTTTCCTTTGCATGTTTGAATAACCTCATAAAATTGGATTGTGGTTATACCTCCAAAGTATTGATCAAGTTTTAAACTTATCTCATCATTATGATATTCTTATGAAACTCATGAAAGTTACAAGGTAATATGGCATAAATTAAATATCAACCAATAATGAGTTTCCATGTTTAATTAAGCTCAAATCCTTTGACTTGAGTAAGTGAGGGTTTCAAGATTACCATGTTCTAACGCATACAAACAACTAGGTTTTTAGTGGTTTGTGATATTTTACTCATGGTTTTAGACTCTTGTCAACACAAACCCTTGGAGGAGGATGAGTTAGACTTACACATTAAATTTGAGACCTTGAATCCAAATAACAAGAAAGATATAAGTTTTCAAGCTTTAGGGTCTTCTACAAAGTGTTGTGAGTTAGGGATTAGGAGAAAATTGAGTTTGAAGCACAAAATTAATGATTTTTGCCTAAAAATTGGAAAAGACAAAGGTGAGGAGGTCTTTAAATTGATGCAGAAGGAATTTTCAATTTTCATTGGATGAACCTTTATATATTGATGACAATCTACTGCCCTAGATTGTCATCAACCTAGAGACCTAGTGAAATCCTAGATTTGAGGATTTGAAACATACTTTCCAAAGTAACCTACATTGAAAGTTTACAAAAAGAACTTAAGGCCAAATGGGTATCTAAAACACCCATTACTTAGTGTTGTAACTCAAAACATGAAAATTTATGCATGGAAAAGTGATTGAGCGGAGGCTAGAAGGGAGGTTGTGAGCCAAGAGAGAGGAAAGGTGATAGGAAGATGAGGTCAATGATTTAGGTCTCAAAATTTACACCACACTTTTTGTCCCTAAAGGGTATTAGAAAGTGTTTTTACTTCTTGATGGGTATTTTAGATCATTCTAACCATGATGCTAGCATAAGCTTTGGTCTTAAGAGACTATAATGCCAATTTTTGGCAAGATAGGTAAGTTTGTTTTTTTATCATTTTGAGTCTGACTAATGGTTTTATTAGCCTGGTTAAGAGCTATTAAACAAGGTAAAAATATTTACAAGTGATATGAAGGCTAAAAATTAATAAGTTGTTAGTTTGAGAAGAAGTTAATGAGAAGGTAAAGGGAAGCTTGGTCTAAAAGAGTAAGTTAAATGTTTCTTTTGTTTATGAATCATGATGAAGAAGCATTAAGAAGTTAATGAGAAGGTAAAGGGAAGCTTGGTCTAAAAGAGTAAGTTAAATGTTTCTTTGTTTATGAATCATTGATGAAGGTGTACTTAGCATAGAATAAGGTGTTGAAATAGGGTATGATGTTTTGTGAATCCATTTAAGGGGAAATTTGATCAAAATTTACAATTTTAAGCCATTTTAGGATAATTGAGAAGATACACATTTTGAGAGGTTTGGAGTATAGCTTGTTGTTGATTTCTCCTTATTAATTGAATGCATGGAAATAATTTATCTCTCTACATCAAAGAATTAGAGGATGAAGTAAACAAATTGTATCTCAAAAATATTAGATAAAGACCTTAAGATGTTGGGGATTTAGGGCGTAATTGATTAGAAGAGAATAGAAAGGGAATGAGGGGTGAAATGTAGTGATTTTTGAGGATGTTTAGGTGAGAGATGGAGGGTTTGTATATAAGGACAAAAATTGGGTGGTGAGGAAAGGATCAACATGGATGAACAAAGGGGGAAAGAATTCAATCGACCTTGATGTAATGTGATAATTTTATGGGAGGAACAAGAAAAGTAATAGTGATGATGTGTTGAGGGACTTAAAGATAGGGGAATTGAGAGAAAATTGAATGGACAGAATGGTGGATGAAGGTTAAAAATGGAATGACCAGTTTCACAAAAATATGAGATAAATATTACCAATATTTGAGAGGTAAGTTTGTAGTTGAAAAGGAAGATAATGGAATGATGTATGATGTATGGGGTATGGGGATTAGGAAGGGAATGTACGCAATCATCCATGATGTGAGGAGAATGATGTGGGACTAAAAGTGAGGATGTGGTGAGGGAATGAAGCATGGTGGGAAAGGTGTGATCATCCTTGATGTTAAGATTGAAAGAGAGAGGAAAGTGGTTTGGAGAAGAGAAGATATGGTTTAATGTAAAAAGGACATGTCAAGGAAAAAAAAAAGTTAATAGAAGGGGGAGAGAATATGAAGGCAATGGAAAAAAATCACGATGATGAGAAGGATGATTGGGGATGGAAGTGATGTGGGTTGATGGTTTGAAAAGTAAATAATAGACCACATGAAGGAGGAAATAAGGTGGCAATGGGGGATGGCGAGAATTCTAAAGGATGGAACATCATTGGGAGAAGATGGTGAGAAAAGAGTTAGTTAAGAGGGGAAAGAGGATGGATATGAGAGGGTAAGAAGGAGAAAAGAAATGTGAAAAATATGAGACCATATAATATATAAAAACTGTAAGGGATAGGAATATGGAACAAACCATATGGATATGCTTATAGAGGAAGAGGGAAGGGATGAGGAAGATGCGAGAATGATCGGGTAAAAAGATGATAGAGCAAACAAAGGAGGATAATGGGATGAGAGATATAATTGACTGTGAAGTTGTGGAGGAGTTGTTTTCAATGGTAAGGATAAGGAAAAAATGTGGATAAAGGTGGTAGAGTGAGTGGGAAAGGAGGAAAAGGATTAAAATGGGAGAAATGAGAGGAAGAGAGGAGAAATTGTGCAAGAATAGGAGTTGAGACTAATAATATTTAGTTGAGAGTGGGAAGCATAAGGAATGTAAAAATAAGAAAGAAAGGAGGAGTGTGGGGTGCAAAAAGGGTGGATAAGCTCAATACAAGGATAAATATGAACATGAGGATGCAAAGATTGTGGAGGTGAAAAATAAAAATAATAGAGGATGAAGACAATAAAGATATTGGAAAGGAATGATGTAGGATGTGGAGGTGAGTAGGAAAGCAAAAAATTGGGTATAGGTGGGGAGAAAGTGGAGAAGGAAAAAGAGAGTGAAAGAGGAAACCGAAGATGATGATAAAATAATGTTAGGGGGAGATCAAAAATCATTATATGGGAGGATGAGAGAAGAATGAGACCGATGATTAAAGAAGAGGTGTAGAAAGGATGGAAGCCTGTGACTTATATTAAACTCAATCAACCAAATTACATATGTATGAGCTGCAATACTTATAGGTATTGTATAGTTGAATACAAACAAGAAACTAAGTTGCACATGTGCAACAATATTCCTAATTACATAAGCTTCCAAAATATCATATGGGAAGCACAAATGACATAATTGTTATAACTACATAACAATTATACCCGTGAAAATAATAAGCCAAATATGGTTGATAAAACCATATAAAAATATACAACAATAATTAATTAATAACAATAGTTAAATAATTAATTATACAATGCATAATTAATTATCCTAACATTCCCCCCTTAATTGTGCATTGTCTCAAGGGATGAGGAGAGGAACTCTCTGAACAACTTGAACTTGTCACGTGCAAGTGACTTTGTGAAGATATTTTCGTTGTTCAACTGTTGGACAAAATTGAAGCTGGATGTTGTGCTTCAACACATGCTCATGTATGAAATGAACCTATACCTCGATGTGCTTTGTTCTTTCATGAAAAAATGGATTACGAACAAGTTTGAGAACACCTTCATTGTCAACATACATGGTGGTCGGTTTTCTGTGGTATTCTAAGTCCTTATAGTATGCAACGTATCCAAATCGCTTCACAGAAAGCTTCACCTGCAAAACAATACTAGACTTCTATGGAAGAACAAGAAACAAAGTGTTGTTTCTTTCTTCCCCATGATATTGGTTCAGATCCCATAAAGAATAAAAATCCTGAAGTGGATTTTATGTCATCAATATTGCTGCATGATTTGAATCCGAATATCCTAATCAAGAAGAAGTTGTCATTCTTCTTGTATTCTAGACCAAGATCCACATATCCTTTGAGATATCTTAAGATGCACCTTGCTGATTTCAATGACAAACTTTGGGTTCTTGCATGAACTTGGATAGATAGCTACTGCAAAGCTGATATCCGGTCTAGTGTAGGTCAAGGTAAATGAGACTCCCAATCAACTACCGATAGAGAGTGGCACTTACCTCAGGAGATGGATCTGAATGAGATAACTGCAATCTATTCTCCATAGGTGTAGCAATTGGTGTGCAATCCATCATCCTGAATTTCTCGAGCGTTGTCTTGGTATATTTCATCTGAGAAACAAAAATGTGATTCTCTTTCTGCCATACTTCCAATCCAAGACAATAATGCATCAGCCCAAGATCGGTCATGTCAAATGATCGATTAAGATCTTTCTTTGTTGCATCGATCATCCTCACTAAATTGCTAGTGATGAATAGATTGTCGACATAGACAACAACAATCATAATCTCCCCCTTCTTTTTGAGGTAAATATTGGGATCGTATGGATTTCTAACAAATCCATGTTATACGAGATGCTCATCAATTTTGATGTACCATGCCCGGGGTGCCTGTTTGAGGCCATAAAATATTTCTTGAATCTACATACCTTTTCTTCTTGACTAGGTACTACATATCCCTCTAGGTTGAGTCATGTAGACTTCTTCTTGTAAATCTCCATTTAGGAAGGCACTTTTTATGTCCATCTGATGGAATTTCCAACCAAACTGTGCAGCTAGAGAAAAGATCATCCTGATCATTTTGATCTTAGTTGTGGGAGAAAATGTCTCCTCGTAGTCAATGCCTTATTTTTGTGCATACCCCTTGCTACTAGTCTTGCTTTATACTTGTCCATTGTCCCATCTGATTTTTACTTTGTTTTGAATATCCATCTGCATCAATGGGTTTCTTCCTGGTGGAAGATCGACAAGCTTCCAAGTGTTATTTTTCATTACTGACTGATATTGAGTCCATGGCATCTTTCCAAGATTTTGACTATAGGGCTTCCTAGATTGTAGAGGGCTCATCAGATTGATAACTCTACTCATCAAAGAAAAGTTAACTTCTTCTCTTGCTTTACTACGATTCCATGGTCTAGGGGTGGATGTATCAGTGGAGCATCCATTCTTGCATCTCGTAATGTGCTAGTACACCACTTGGGCATACGTTGAACTGTTCCCATGGGTCGTGGTTCTATCAAATCAACACCATCATCCCCATCATCACTTTCCTCATTGTAGGAACATCACTTCAATTTTTACAACTGGTAAAAATCTACATTAGGTGAGTCTGGAGGAGGAGACTCTACTTCCTTCTTCTCAAAAAAACTCAACATCTCTGCTGGTGTAGACTTTTCTAGTCTTTGGATCCATCAATCTGTACCCAAGAGTCTCTTCACTATACCCAATGAAGATGAGTTTTTGTGACTTCATGTCCAATTTATTTTTGTTCTACTTAGGTATGTGCATACTTGATTTGCACCCAAATACTCTAAGGTGTGCAATAGATGGTTTCCACTTTGACCATGCTTCTTGTGGTGTTACTCCTTCAAGAGAAAATGTGGGCACTCTATTCAACAAATACATTGTTGTCTTTACTACTTCTTCCCATAATGTCTTTGCAAGTCTAGAGTCATCAATCATGCATCGCACCATTTCCATGATAGTACAATTTCTTCTCTCAACAACACCATTTTGTTGTGGTGTGTGTGGAGGAGGCATTTGTCGATGAATCCCATGAGTTTGTAGGTAGTCTTTGAACTCATTACTTGGTGAATTACCCCCTCGATCTGAGTGGAGAGTTATGATGTGATGACCAATTTCATTCTCAACTACTACTTTGAACTTCTTGAAAGTTTCAAAAGCTTCATTTTTCTTGTGAAGAAAAAAATCCACATTTTCCTTGAATAGTCATCAACACATAGCATGAAGTATTGAAATCCATAATGACTCAGTTGCATCGGACCGCAAAGATCGGTATGAACTAGATCAAGCTGACCATGAGCTGATATGTACTCTTCTGGAATGAAGCTCTATGTTATTTTCCTGCTAGGCAGTGAGGACACTTGTATGTATCCTTCTGAAGAGATGGTAGCCCATGTACCATATTGTGTCGACGTAGTGTCTCGAGATACTTGAAACTAACATGACCAAGTCTCTGATGCCACAACTATGTTGAGGTAGAGTTCTTATCCATAAGTTCTGATCATCTATGGAAAAAATCAAGCTAGAACATGTGTCCCACATTGGAGGATTTTGTAACTATTTTTGAGCCTCATGATTTATCTCGAATCAAACATGTTTTCTTGCTAGAATGAGTATCAAATTCAATTTTAGGTTGTGATTTAGGAGTTGATTGACTGAAAATCATATTCTTTGTCAACCAGGACATATAAGACATCATGATAGTTGTGATTGTGAACCAAGGGGTAGAGAAATGTTCCCAATCCCTGAACTATATATGAAGAATCATCACCCAACGAAACATGGTTTTTCAAAGGCGTGTCCCTCATTGAGGTAAACCAGTCTCTGTGGCGGTCATGTGTGAGTGGCTCTCGAATCAACATACCAAACATCACTAGATGACATGGATGGTTCACTTGATCGAGAAGTGTACAAGAAGTCTTCATTATCTGAATGTTCTTCTTGCTCAACAATATTTCCTTGTTGATGGGGTCTTCTTTTCCAGTTCCCCTTTTTATGCCCTTGATTGTAGTTAGAATGTCCCTTGTAAGATTGTTGTTGTGGAGGTCCAGAGTTACTTGGATGAACCTTTCTTGTAAGTATTATACCAACAATCTTTTAAGTCATGTCCTCTTTTACAAATTGGACATTGTTTCTTCTGTTGTTTGTCCCGTGATATTGATTTTGATGTTGGGAATTTTGATAGGAATTAGGTTTTCCTTTACCTTTTCCTTTCCATTTTTGATGTGAAGAAAGTTCCTACTCCTCTTCATCATCCTTATTATGCATGGCTTCCTCTTGTTGCAGTAGGTTTACCAACTTGTCAAAACTAATTGTCATATCTGACACGTTTAGTGTTGTGACAAAAATGTGGTAAGAAGAGGGGAGTGCTCTCTAGAATAATGGGAATGAGAGCATCATCTATGACCACTTCTCCTAGGGCTAGAAGTGAAGCCCTCAACTCTATAACTCTTCTTAAGAAAGCTTTGATTTTCTCATTCTATTTGAACTTTAGTGTATGTAACTAACTCTGCAAATTTAGTATGACATTCTTGTTTTTGGCCTCATATATTGTGCACAATTTATCCCATGCTTCTTTGGCTGTTTTGGCATCTCGAATGTGGGGTTACACATCGTCGGAAACTCAAACAAGATGATGAGTTTGGCCTTCTGATCTACTTTATCAAACTGTTGTTGTTGTGTTGTATCAGTAGTTGATTTGGTTAGAGTACCATTCACAAGTAGTCCAGATCTCTTCAAACTCAAGTTGTGTCTTAATTTTAGTCTTCCATGCAACATAGTTGTTTCCTCTGAGTAGTTGTGAATCTGGAAGAAATAATTTGGGGGCATTGGTGCCCATTTTGCATAAATCACTGACAGGTTTGGATCTTATCACTCTAGGTATAAGGTCTCCCAATCTATATATCATTAGTTTGATATACCAAACCTTTCTATATACGATGCCCTTCCAATATACCCGGAGTACATGGAAGAAGCTCACCCTTTCTATATACCTAGTGGTATGTGAAAGAGGCATTAACGTACATGAAATAATTTAATACATGGTACCAAGATAGTATTAAAAGGGGTCTGTGTAATTATTGACACCGACTCAAAGAAATATCCTCATACGCACGCGTAACTTTGCTATATACTTGGATAATTTCTTAGTTTGGATTTATGTCATGCAATCATTCACGAGATGGGATGGATAGTGTGGGATGGCTTCGATTCAAAGTATGTGCATTTGCTATATTAAGCATTTGTAGTCCCGATGATTTACCCATAAGTGCGGTGACACTAAAATTTTCCTTCGTAATTTCTATTTCATTAATGTATGTATTAGGAATAGGATGTTGTTAAGTGTAATTAGTAGTAGCGTCTGATAGAAGATAACGGTGCCGTCAGTATGGTGCCGCCAATAATGTAAGTACAGTAATAGCCAAAGTACAATAGGAATGTTGTAAAAGTAAATATTTGTCGTAAGTGGTCGGTAATGTTAAAATGTCAAAGTTGGGATAAGTAGAGAAGTAGGGTCTACATGATTAGGAATTAGAAATATTATATTGGTAATAAGGACAAGGAGTGAGGTCATAAATATTTTGTGTATTTTATTTGTAAAAAGTCTAAAAATGTGGAACCCATGTGAAATGATAAGGTTTATCTTATCTTAAGAGATAAGCTTACATGTACAGATAAGAGTTAAGGTATGGAATATGATTTGTCAGAGTGGATTTCTTATCCTATCTTAGAGATAAGATGGATAAGCCTGGAAGTTCTATAAATAAAGAGGCCACCCCCCTCATTTAGCATAGAAGGAAGTAGTGAGAAATATTGTATGAAGTGTGTAAAGGAAGCCATCAGTTTAAAGGTGTGTTGAAGAAGCCATTAAGAGGTGTAATTGTAAAGTTTCTCCCATAGTATTGGTGGAAGGCAAGTGAAGTCAATAACACTTGAAGTACCTCATGGGTGAGATTGTAACAATTTCATGTTAATATTATAATTTACTTTGATATTTCAGATTTGTCATCATTCCGTCTTATCATAGTCGATGGTATTCTTGTGTTATGTTTGTTGTTTTGTTTCCAGATTACATCCACCAAACTAAAGGTTGTGCATTAGTAAATAATCATAGCACGAGGAGTTCCCGGTGAAGAATTATCATAGTGCCGGATTGGTGATGACATTTTGGTTCCGTTGCTGGGACCATTCCTCGTTGGTGGATTTTCTGGAGAGATATTCCCACTTAGTCAAAAATCAATTGGAGGGTAACCTTGTTTTTACTGTGCATAGTAGTTACCATGGTAAAGTCATTTTTGCCGTGAATAGTAGTTACCATGGTAAAGTCATTTTTGTTGTGAATAGTATTTACCACAGTAAAGTCACTTTTTACCGTGAATAGTATTTACCGCAGTAACTTCACTTTTTACTGTGAATAGTGTTTACCACAGTAAAGTCAGTTTTTACATCATAAGTCAAGTTTTACCATAGTTTACCGTGGTCATTTCTATTTTCTATTATAGTGATTTTAATTATTGGTGCACATAAGTCTTGTTGATTGTACTTTTGGGTTGGTATTTCATTGTGGTTACTTTTGAAAATGGGGAAGATTCTATTTTTCAGCCCAATCTAATGAAGATGCTTCCTCTTTCATTCAAGAGTTTAAACGATCTTGTATTTGTAATGGCCTTATAAGAGAGGAACAATGGACTGAATTTTTTCCTACCTTTTTGGATGGTTCAGCCCTTAGGTGGTTTGAAACACTAGGTGATAATGTGAAAAACTCATGGGATTTATTAACTGAAAGTTTTCTTGAAGAATTTGGTGAACAACAGAGATATGCAGATCTCATGATCGATATCACAAAGCTATCCCAAGGAGAGAAGGAGAAGATAAGGGATTATCATGCTCGTGTTCTAGAGCTAAGGAGGAAGCTCGATGCCAGATCGGAAGGAAGGATTAGCGGATGGGTTGATGAATGGCGTGGATAATCTCCTATGTAAGCACTTCATTCTTGGGATGAAGCCAGAGATCAGACAACGAGTGAAGTATGACCGCCCAGCTACCATTGAACAAGCAAAGGAGATTGCAAGAAGGCAAGAAGAAAGCATGGAAGAGGAGCCCAAAGAAATTGTTGCTAAAGTAGAGCCTACACCAGCACCTTTGGTCAGAATCCACAACCACTCTCGGTGAGCACAAATATTTCTCCTAGTACATCTATTGAGTATGAAGATCTGCTCAAAAAGATGGGTCAGTTAACTATTAATCTTCTTGAGGAAAAGAATTTAGTTAGTTCGGGGAGGAGATAGAGGTCAAAAAGAAATATTTCTGAAGTTGTATGTTATGGTTGTTATAAAAAGGGTCATTATAAGTATAATTGTCCAGATAGAGCTTCTACATCTGGTAAAGGAGATAATGATAAAGGAAAAGCACCTGTGAATTCTTTTGATGTAGTAGATAAGAGCAGAAATAATGAAGTAGATGTGTTTGTAACAAAAAGAAAGAAAGAAAAAGATAATCAAGATGGAAATGATCCTAAGAAGATGAAAGGAGAAACTAGTAAGAAACATAGGAGAAGAAAGTTGGGTGTGCGGGATTTTACGATTTCACGGGGCAAGGACCATACTCCATCTTGGAAGATCTGTCCAAAGGCTGCAAATATTACATATGGTCAACTCTTGGCTATGTCTTCGAGAAGAGGCGGGAGCTGCGAAGTGGACTCAATGCTCGCGAAGGAAGGAGGTTGAGGTCCCCTGTTTTGGAGGCAGAGGTGGATCCCTATGCTCCACAAGCTGAGGTATTATGTAATGGTATTTCAATTCATGATGTCTTAGTTGATGGAGGTGCTGCAGTTAATGTAATGACCGAGTCTGTAATGAATATGTTGGGTTTAAAAATTGATCGCCCTTCAACACTTATGTTAAGGTCATTAAATAAGGGAAAAACTAAACCAGAAGGTGTAGTTTCAAATGTGGCAATATCATTATGGGTGTTGTATGTGTGGTAGACTTTCCAGGTGATGAAAAATGGTGCTTGTTGCGTACCCAATGTTCTTTGGGAAGACCATGGCTAAGGAGAGTTCATGCGAAAACTTGGAATGAAGGCTTCATGACACTTGGACGTGGTAGAGAGAGGGTGAAGATAAACGTGATCCCTCGACATCATAAGGCGAGAACTTTGTGGATTCAAGTGATGGCGATGATTGGACATCCTCGATTACTCTAGTACCAGTGAAGTGGACACGAAGATGAAGAAAGTGAGGTTGATGTTTAGTCATGGATATCCTTCCGAGTCACACCGACTCATGACCCCATAAAATTATACGAAGAAGAAGTTGATGATCGTCTCCAACAAATAAAGATTGGTGATCTTTGTGATGGAGAGTGAGAAGGAATCCTACCTCCGGCTCTTTTGAAGGTACATACACATATTCACTTTTGATTACAAGGAACTCCATCAAGTAAGTTGGGTAGAACATTCTATTGAGTGGTAGATGGTCTTAAGCCTATAAAGCAAATGCCATATAGAATGAATCCTAATTTTTCCAAGGCTGTAAAAGAAGAAATAGATAAGTTCTTGATGCGGGATTCATATTTCTTTGTGGAGAATTGAGAATGGGTTTCTCCCATTGTGATCTCAATAAAAAAGAATGGGAAGCTACGCATTTGTGTTGATTACGGGAAGCTCAATAAGGCAACAAAGAAGGATCATTACCCTCTTCCATTCTCGAGATCAGATCTTGGATGAAGTAGTGGCGGGAGTGTTATAGTTTTTCTTTGATGGATATAGCGGATCTGACCAAGTCGTATAGCGGAGAAAGATCGGTGAAGACCACGTTCACCACTCCTTGGGAACGTTTGCTTATAGAGTTATGCCTTTTGGGTTGTGTAATGCTCGGCAACATTCAGCGTTTGATGAATAGGGTGTTGAACCCTACATTGGGACCTTCATCGAGTATTTACGGATGATTTTTGCATCTATGGGAGCAAGTTGGACCACTGCACTGCGAGATGGAGACAACATTTCAAAGGTTAGATGAAGCACAAGCCTCACTAAACCCTACAAAGTGTGTCTTTGGATGTTCTAAGGTGTTTTGTTAGGGCATGTTGTATCGAGAGATGGTATTAGTGCTTGATCGATAAAGTTTCAAAAATCAAAGATTTACCATTTCTATGAATAGAAGTAAGTTGAGATCATTTTTAGGCCATGTGGGTTCTTATAGAAGGTTCATCAAGAATTTCTCAAAGATTGCATGACCACTAACCTGAGTTCTTGAAGAAGGATGTTACTTATGAACCGGGAAATAAGGCACATGAAGCTTTTGGACAATTGAAGGAAGCCACTGGTGTCTTCACTGTTTTAAAGAATCAGTTGGAGCAAGCCATTCATTGTGTACACTGATGCCTCGGATGCAGCACTAGGAAGTACTTTGAGCCAAAAGGATGAAAATGGGAATGAACATCAATTTACTTTGGGAGAGCGAGACAAATGAGCAGTCTTTGAGGTAAATTATCTTTGTAAGCTGAAAAAGAGGCTCTAGCTATCATTTTTCTTTGTAAAGAAGTTTAGAAATTACTTGCTTTAGGGCAGAAATTTATAGTTGTAACAGATCATCGGGCTCTAAAATATATTGTAAATAAGCCTAACCCATCGGGGAGGATAGCAAGATGGATAATTTTGCTACAAGAATTTGAATTTGATATTATAGATAGGCGGGAAAGAAGCATGTCAATGCGGATGCACTCTCTCGAGCCTATGATGGTTTAGGATCATCTTGTGATGATGATGATTTCCCGATGTGAGCATTGTTATCCCTTGACACAATCCCTAGTGAATACATAGATATTTGGAATTATACGAATGAATTCAAGTTTCTGATGGTGCCAATGCAAAGACTAAGAGAAAGATTACTCAAGCCGAGTCGTCCATATTCTATTCTGCATGGAGTATTATTTGAATAGGACACGATGGACGATCTGAGAGGCGAGTTGGACGTGATCAAGGAAGGAAGCTGCTAGAAGAATTCCACAATGGTACATGTGGAGGGCACTTCTCTGGACAACTTACAGCAAGAAGGATCTTGGATGCAGGTTATCACTAGCCCACTCTTTTTAAAGATTGTTATAATTATTGTAAGACATGTGATATTTGTCAAACACATGGTAACCGTAAGACTTCATCAGCTCCATTATGTCCTATTCTTCCACTTGGTCCCTTTGAAAAGTGGGGAATAGACATTGTAGGTCCACTTCCAACTACCTCACGCCAAAATAAGTATATTGTAGTTGCCACAGATTATTTAACCAAGTGGGTTGAAGCTAGGCCATTGAAAACAACTTCCATGGATGAAGTGGCAAGGTTCATATATGAACGCATTGTCACCAGATTTGGTTGTCCATTAGAAATTGTAACAGATCAAGGAAGCCACTTCATTAATGAGGTAGTAGAAGCCCTAGTCAATAAATTTTCTATTAAGCACAGGAAGGCAACAACATACAAGCCAAGCACAAATGGACAGGTGGAACGAACAAATTTTGTGTTGTGTCAAATTCTAGCAAAAGATGCAGCCTTGCAGGTACATAAGTGGGATAAAAGGATTCATGCAGCATTGTGGGCATATAGGGCAACATCAAAGTCAGCAACAGGATACTCCCCATTTCAGTTGGCCTATGGCATTGATCGATTCTTCTATTGAGTTTGATATTCCCCTTTGTGAGAGTTATGAAAAATGAAAGGATGGATGAAAGTGATTCAGTAAAAGAAAGGTTGGTACATCTTCATTTGCTAGAGGAAATGAGGAAATAGCAAAGGATACAAGCCATAAGAAGAAAATGAAGCGAGAAGGAATACTTTGATCAAAAGATCCGTTGGTCTCCATTTCATGTGAATGACTTGGTTCTAGTATATGATTCGGATACAAAAAAAAAGAAGAGAGAAAATTTCTTCCAAAATGGATGGGGCCCTACAAAATAGCATTTGTGCATGAAAATGGTACGTCTGCATTTGGAGGAATTGGATGGCACTCCCATTCTGAAATGGGTCAACCACGACAAGTTGAAGATTTTCCAAGCACGAGAATAGTCTACTCAGGGACGGAGTAGAAGCTAGGAAGGGGAAGATGTCGACACTAAAATTTTCCTCCGTAATTTCTATTTCATTAATGTATGTATTAGGAATAGGATGTTGTTAAGTGTAATTAGTAGTAGCGTCTGATAGAAGATAATGGCGCCGTCGATCGGTGCATGCCTGCCATGATAATGTAGAGTACGGTAATGCAGTCAAAGTACAATAGGAATGTTGTAAAAGTAAATATTTGTCGTAAGTGGTCGGTAATGTTAAAATGTCAAAGTTGGGATAAGTAGAGAAGTAGGGTCTACATGATTAGGAATTAGAAATATTATATTGGTAATAAGGACAAGGAGTGAGGTCATAAATATTTTGTGTATTTTATTTGTAAAAAGTCTAAAAATGTGGAACCCATGTGAAATGATAAGGTTTATCTTATCTTAAAAGATAAGCTTACATGTACGAGATAAGAGTTAAGGTATGGAATATGATTGTCGAGTGGATTTCTTATCCTATCTTAGAGATAAGATGGATAAGCTGGAAGTTCTATAAATAAAGAGGCCACCCCCCTCATTTAGCATAGAAGGAAGTAGTGAGAAATATTGTATGAAGTGTGTAAAGGAAGCCATCAGTTTAAAGGTGTGTTGAAGAAGCCATTAAGAGGTGTAATTGTAAAGTTTCTCCCATAGTATTGGTGGAAGGCAAGTGAAGTCAATAACACTTGAAGTACCTCATGGGTGAGATTGTAACAATTTCATGTTAATATTATAATTTACTTTGATATTTCAGATTTGTCATCATTAGTCTTATCATAGTCGATGGTATTCTTGTGTTATGTTTGTTGTTTTGTTTCAGTTTTTGTTTCAATCCTTAGGCGGCGTGTCTCTCAAGACATCGATGTATCTAGATCACAGGTGGTTCAGTGGGCCACCTATATGGGAGATGCGGTCATTTCGACTGGTTTGAAGAAGGGGGTGAAAGTCTGTTTTATTCCTAGCTTTGCCCATCCCTCTGATCCACCAGGCCATTATGGGCATTCTTTCTTCGAGATTGATCGGGGAACAAGGGATGGGATACCTTGCTCTACTGTTGGGCCCCCATCATCATGCAGATTGAGGCACATGGTCATATTTATGCACTCTGGGAGCCAATATACTTGGGACCACCTATCATGACTTATACAGGGTGGTTCAATTACAAGGCCCGATCATTTGAGCCATCCGACCTTAGTTATGAGTTGGGTCTATGAGCACATTATCCCTTATGGGAGGGGCATACATGCAGCAGATCCTAGGGCCGTCAGGGCAGCTAGATGGGCGAGGGATAGCAGTGCTTAGGCACCGCATCGGCCCGATGGCTTCATTGACCACCACGGATATGGAGGCCACACCTTATCAGGCCATGACAGGGTTGTGGGGCGAGGAGGTACGCACCCTGATTTCTTGCTCTACTACGGGGGCAGCTTATGGACGAGCAGGGAAGGTAGAGATGCACCCCTTCAATCGAGTGCCTCAGTGATTCACCTTGCTTACATTGATATGCTTCCCCAAGTGGTGCCAAGTGTTTAGATCAGTTCGGGTGGCTAGGGTAGGTCCTAGAGGCCGAGGTTGGGTATTGTTACTCTTAGCGTCCCTATTGCAGCTAGGAGGGTGAGTACGCACTCGAGAGAGAGCCGATGCTCCTCGGGTACCTTTACTTGGATTTTGCCGGTCCTGCCCATGCAGCGCAGTGATGATCCCATTGATATAGACTCATTACGAGTCCGAGGAGTTCATAGGGGGAGAGCAGAGGAGGAGACCGAGGACACGGAGATCGGTGAGTTAGGTGGGGAGAGGATAGCGATCCCAAGTGGCATGACACTCGGGGAGATCCTACTGAGGTTGAGAGGGCGAGTAGAGTGCGAGAGAGGGTGACTCTAGCTTTAGAGGAGTTTCTTTCTCGGGACCTAGGTGGAGAGGACAAGTCTATGGCGGGACACCACGTTGCCCAGGATGTAGGAGGGAAACCGGTCGGCGGTGGCATCGGTGGTGGCGTGGATCCTAGATATTCCTTTTGGAGGCTGACAATCCTAGTGAGTTGTCACTCTTCTCCTAACATGTATTTTAGTTAGAATTTTCTTAGTTGTTGTTTCTTTTTGTTTTGCTTACTCTTGGTTTTATCATTGATCGTTTTCTAACTCATTTTCTCCTTTGTTTGCAGTGACTACTGATGAGTGGCGAGACTTGATTCGCCGAGTGTGTACCGATACCCTGCTTCTCCCCTTAGAGAAGACTTGTGCTTGAGCTTTCTGTGGACGTGGGGAGCCCTCAGCAGCTGGTAGGCACACTGATGTTTTTCTTCTGTTTGGCACGTGGCGAAGATCATGACTTCTCTCCGCATACGGAGGTAGCTAGATATAGGACATCGAGCACCTGATGAGGAGGATCCATTCTCATAGCGAGATGGAAGCTACCAAGCATGACTATGAGCCGTTAGTGCATAGTTATCAAGAGGACCTATTTACTTATGACCTTCAATTTTTATTATCAAGAGGACCCCCTACACCTTGCGCCCATGCTACTAGTAGGAAGCACGGGTTTATCACCATGGACAAGGCACGGGAGAGTAAAGGCATTTCCATCCTTTCCCAACCCTACGTCACTAGTAAGAGATGCAAGCTCAACACCGAAGGTTGGTAGGGCAAGGAAATGTGTAAAAGTAAAAATTTTTGTTTGATTTATATTTGACTTACTTACTTGAGAAAAATGTTAGAATGTTCTCATTTCTAAGGAGATATACATATACGGGATACACGGGATGTGACACCATGAAGCTTCTAGAATAGACCATAGGCAAGACACCTATCCTAGGAAGAAACCAAAAGTAAGAACAAGCATGCAGGCCTTGGTATGGCTACCGTTAAGACTTTTTCATATCTTGCTTTAATTGATGAAATGATTCTGAAACTGTTGATGATGTTATGAAAATGAAGAAATATGATTTTAATGCTCCTGCCAATACTATCAGAAGTTTGTAATGAATTGCTTAAGAATAAGTCCCTTGATCACCAAATTTTACGAAGTGAGTGAACAAAATGAACCTTACTAAATGAATATGTAATGTAGATATAATTATACAAATAGTGTTGATGCTTCATGCGTAAAACCGTTTAAGATGCAAGGAATTGATTGATTCATTGAATTCCTCACCCTCTAGTGTGCATAAGAGATATGCACCATTTTTGTATTCTTTCATGACTCGATATGGGCCCAACCATTTGGGCTGGAACTTTCTTCCTTCACCGGTTTTCTTATTGATCCGGCTGTCTAGTCTTAGAACTAGATCTCCTTCATATATTTCTTGCTCATAGACATTTTTGTTATACTGCCGGCACATCCATGGTCAGCATAGGCTCTATGCCCCTATTTAGCATTTAGCCTAGCCTTGTCTAGGCTTTCTAGTTGAGAGAGGCGTGCCTCCCTATAAGATTCTTCGTCCAGAATCCCTTGTAATGAGATGCAGAGACTGGGTATTTCAACCTCAAGCGGGAGAACTACTTCTACCTCGAATACCAGTGAGAAAGGAGTTGCTCCTGTCGGTGTTCTTATTGAGGTTCGATGGGCCCACAAGGCCGGATATAGTTTTAAATTCCAATCTCGCTTGTTCTCCTTGGCCGTTTTGAGGAGAATAAATTTCAATGTTTTTTTTGTCTCTTTGGCTGCCCATTGGCTTGAAGGTAGTAAAGAGAGGCCGTGTGATGGTTTATCTTGAACTTACTACATATCTCACGAACTTTGTCATTTTTAAAGGACGTTCCATTATACGAGATAATGAATTATGTGACACCGTACCTACAAATGATCTGGTTCAAGATGAATTTAGCGATCATAGCACCTAGTATGGTGGTGAGAGGCATGGCCTCCACCCATTTGGTAAAATATTATGTGGCTGTAATTATAAAATTATGGCCATCGGTTGATGAGGGAGAGAATTTCCCTATCAAGTCTAGACCCCGCGTGGAGAAGGGCCACAGAGTCACTATTGGTTGTAGGGATTATCTTTGGCATGTGAATCTCATGAGAGAATTCTTGGTATTTGTGGCACTTACGTATAAATTCCTGCGTCATGCTCAAGAGTGGGCCAAAAATAGCCCATCGATGTATTTTGCGAGTGGTGGCATGACCACCGAAGTGGCCCCGCATATCCCCTTTGTGGGATTCATGAAGAATCCTCTTGGATTCTTCTATGTTGACGCTGTGACTTAGAAGCATGTCGTTGAAGGCTCTACGATAGAGCACTTGTTCTATAATAACATATTTAGCTATGATAATGTGTAACCACCTTCTTTGTTATGGTGTGGCACCTTCTAGATATGTATGGTCCATGATAAAATTGATAATATCAGTATACCAAGGACATACAGAGATGGGAGGTCTGGTTTCGATGTAATATATGCATTCATCGGGAAAGTCGAGGTCTACTAGATCACCTCCATCTAATGGGTTGTCGGCTAACCAATCTGCAATGATTTGTCCCTTAACAGATTTTTGGTTTATAAATGTTAATTCAAATTCACCCATTAAGGTTATGAAATGTCCAACCTTTTTAGACAAGGACCCTTGTATGAGGAATGTCCGTAAATTGTCCATTTTACAATGACCTTTGTTTCTTGATTTAACATGTAATGTCTTAAACATTTTGTGGTGAAGACTATGGCAAGGCATTCTCTTTTTCCTGCGTATAACATGTTTCATAATCAAGCAACGTTCGGCTAATAAAGTAGACTGCATGTTCTCGTTTATCATTGTCTTCTTGAGCCAACATGCAAGCTAATGAGACATTCGTAGCTCGTGAATATAGGATTAGAGGGTGATCCGGTCTAGGAGGCATTAGCGTGGGAGGAGACAGTAAGAAGCGTTTAACTGCTTCAAAGGCCTCATGGCATTCTTTTGTCCAAATAATGGAGCAATCTTTTTTCAACAAATTATTAATTGGATGAACAAGCAAAACTTAAGTCCGGAATGAATCTTGGATTGCACCGAAGTTTTCCAAGAAATGATCGATACAGAGTCATCGATGGTGGAATTATTTCAAGAACAACCTAGATTTTGGTTGGGTCAACATCAATCCCTTGTGATGATATGATGTAACCCAGGAGTTTTCCTCCTGTCACGCCAAATACACACTTCTCTGGGTTTAGTGTGACTCCATATTCAATCAATCGTGAGAGAATGATACGGAGCACTTCCGAGTGATCACAACACTTCTTGGCTTTGGCCAACAAGTCATCCACGTAGGACTCCACAATCTTATGAATAAGATCATGAAATATGTATGTCATTTCCCGTTGGTATGTAGCACCGGCATTTTTGAGACCGAATGGCATAACAACATAGCAATAAGTTCCCCAAGGAGTTATAAATGTGGTTTTGGCCTGGTCTTGTTCAGATATTTTGATTTGATTATATCTCGAGAACCCATCCATGAGAGACAAAAGCTCAAATCCAGCTGTTGCGTCAATGATTACGTCAATGGATGGTAATGGGAAATCATCCTTGGGACAAGCTTTGTTAATATCCCGAAAATCTATGCAAATGCGTATCTTCCCATTCTTTTTAGGACAGAATAATATTAGATACCCATTGTGAATAGTCAACGGGCTTAATGAATCCTATTTGGAGAAGTTTTACTACTACCTCTTTTACCATGAGAGCCACTTTTGGTTTCATTGGTCTTGATTTTTGTTTAATTGGCTTTGCATCTGGTTTGGTGACAAGATTATGTATTGCGATGTGCGGTGTAATTCCTGTCATTTCTTTATAACTAAATATGAAAGCCTTTTGATGTTATTTGAGAATTTTAGTGTGTATTTCTATTTCTTCTGGAGTTAGTGAAGATCCTAGTTTCAAGATCTTTGGTTCTTCCTTCGTTCCGATATTTATATCAATCGTTCCTTCGATTAAAGAAGCATTACCTTCTTCAAATTTAGGCGGATTTGGAGGTAGTTCCAAGTCTTCTCCATTCTCTATCTCGTAAATATCAAGATTCTTTTGTGGGGAGCTCTGCCATGGGATTTCCAAAGTAGGAAGATGAGTGCGGGATTAAGGAAAAATCTACTACGTGATATGTGAGGTGTAGCTTTGCATAGGCATTTAGGTAGTCAAGAGTGACTCTATCACTATCAATATGATCTAAGATAGAAGATTCTTTCTCAGCTATATGTGTTAGAGGAGGGTTTGTTGATATTTTTTTCACCAATGGTTCAGTACGAAGTGATACCATGAAACGTGTATCCTCCAATTCACTGTTTGGAGTGAATTGTGAAGCTGAGGTTGCTATTGAATCTGTAAGAAGGTTCTATTCTCGTGGGATTGCCTCAATGGATGAAGTCAAATCCTTTGGTTATATCTAATTGTTGTTTTATAGATCTGCAAGTGCTTAGCTCTAGTCTCATATACTTCAGAGATTTGGTTTGCAACTAATTGTGAGTCTCCTAACACTCTGATGTCATTAACACCAATCCTTTTGGCTATGATGAGGCCAAGGAGGAGGGCTTCATACTCAGCGCCATTGTTTGTACATTCAAATTTTAACTTAAAAGAAAAAGGTAGGATCTTTCCCTCAAGAGAAGTAAAGATCACACCTACCCCGGCTCCATAGTGACATCTAGCTCCATCAAAATGGAGAGTCCAATATTTACTAGGAAAAATGGATGCTGGGACATTCTTTGCATCTCTGTTTTTTTGTTTTGATTACTTCTACCATGAAAAGTTCCTCTGCTGGAAGAGAACCAACTCCTAGGGTACATCCCATACCTGTGGAATCAAATGGTAGGAAAATTGGTAGATCTTGTTCCAGTAATTCGATAATTTTTGCAGTAGTTCCTAATGACACTATTTCTACAATGTCAGCTTCATCCTTGAGGGCTGGGATGCCTTTGACTAGGTTCGTAATTTCTAGTTCTATTGTAGGTATCAAATTTTCTTCCAGTTTTGAGTCGATTGGTTTGTTAAGTTGGTTTTTTGGGAGTTCAAACTCAGAGTGAACACTGGCCTTTTCTTTAGGTCTGCTAGGTGTATATCAAATGGTTTTGGGTCACCTTTTACTATGAATATCTTTCCTATGTGCAAGAATCTTATTTCCTGGAATAACGTAGAAGGGATTTCCTTCATGCGATGTATCCATGGTCGCCCGAGGATCATATTATAGTTTGTTTCCCGATCTATGATATAAAACTCGGTGAGGATCGTCTTGGGTCCTAAGGTGACTGGTAGTATTATAGTCCCAATTGAAGTAGCCTTGAGGCTATCATAACCTCTTAGCGTATTTCATGTCGTGGAACAATTTGTTTCTCCATATCCTAGCTTTTGAAGAAAAGAGAAGGGGACTATATTAATTTTTGCCCCATAAATCAACCATTGCGTGTTTAACATAATTGTTTTAAACCCACACTTGTAAATGTAAGGCTGGATCGCCTCTTCGTGAAATTTCAGCCTATGTTAACATTTTGTTTACGTCAAATATAAACTCAGTATCCCTATCCCTATCTGGCTACCCGGAGGATAAACATCAAAATCCACATGGTTTACTTGTGTTTCTAGAGGAGGAGTGATGTTGATTAAATGGCCAAGGCCTAACGCTTCTAAGAGGGAGGCCCTATGGGCGGGAGAATTTTTTAACAAATCCAAGAAGGAAATGTGAGAGAAGGTCTTCGTTAAGTCATTAATTAGATCATAATCACCTATGGGCTTCATTAATGTTTGTTGACCATTATCCGGTTCTAGTGGATAACTTGGATTTGGTTGAGAAGAATATTCTCATGTTCTTGTTATGGATTCTACATATATCTCAGTATCTAACTCCACTAGACCAACTATCTTGGTTCATGGTTGAGTTCCTAGTTGAGGTGTGATGGGTGGATTTAGTGAAGTTGAGGCTTCATGATCATTATTTCCTACCATTACACCTGGTTCATCCCATTTGGATTTAATTTATTGTTGTTATTGTGATTTGGGAGTGGATCATTAAAGATCTTGAGGAGTGCATTTTGAGGGGAGATTGCTCCCATGAAAGTGTTTGGCATGGGTGTCACATAATCTGGTTAAGAACATGGCTATGAAGAGTTGTCTTTGTTCTTTTGGCAAATGTTGTATGAACTTATTGTAATCACAGAAAGTCCTAGTCTCATGGCCTCAAATTTTTTGGAAACCACAATACGAGTTGGGATTATAGCTCCTAGGTTGTTGGTTTGGAACGTGTTGTGGTCCAAAACTTTGATTAAAATTTTGAGTATTAGGATTAAAGTTTTGAGTTTATTGCCTTTGGTTTTGGTTTTGATATCCAGTTGAATTTTGACTTGGACCTTGTGTCTGGATTTGTCATTGTTGTTGTTGTTGTGGTGGTGGATGATTAAAATCCATCGCATTGATTGATTATCGAGTAAAGTTTTTATTTTTTTGATTGTTAACTAGTGGTGGAATGTTTACAACATTTGCTCTTTTAGCTTAGTCGAGTAACTCCATCTATTGTTACTCTGTGATTTTTGTTAAGGATTTTAGGTCCTTGATTGGCATTTGTTGTATTAGGATAGGTCGTAGTGTTTTGATTGGGGATGATTAATCTCCCGTTTATTCCATATGTCTTGTGACCGCTATCTATTACAGCTTGATCTATTCGGAGAGTGCTCTTGAGAACTTCATCATAAGTTCTTAGTGGGAACTTTTGGACTTCTTCCTTTATCTCTCTGCTAAGAGAATGAAGGAATAAATCGCATAGTTCCATCTAGTCCATGTTTGGAGCACTTGTTGAAGAATAGAGGACTGTATGCCATCTTTGGATGAAATGAGCAACAGATTCATTGTGTTCTTGCTTAATATGCAAGAATTCCCTGATCCCTGTTCTTAACAACTTGTTCATGTCAAAAGCCTTGATGAATTCTGACACAAGTTGTTTAAATGAATGTATGGAGGCTTCAGGTATTCTGTAGTACCAATCGAGGGCAATACCCTCTAAGGTTTTGGGGAATATTTTAGCAACAACCCCATCCCAAGGGAGTAGTTCTTGAATGGCTGTGGCATAGGCCTTGATATGTGCATTCGGATCTCCCTCCCCTTTGTACTTGGGTAAATCGAGAAGAGGTCTTGGAAGCATGATGCTTCGTATAGTGAAGTCTAGGGGTTCTTTCAAGTATTCTGAGTAAGTCCCTATCGCATAGGTTTCGACCATTGATGGTGCCTGTTGAGGGGGTGGAGGTGGAATGGGTTGTTGATATGGGATAGCATATGCATTTGCAGGGACATAAGGAAATCCCTGTGATTGAGCGAACATGCCGGGAGAAGAGAACATGTCTCCCTGTGGTGTTTTGGAATACATGTTTAAGTATGGAGGAGCATTGCTCAGGAATAGGTTGTTTTGTGCTAAGCCGGGAGGTATCATATTCTCAACTGGAGCAGCATTTGAAAATGTGGTTCTAGTTGGCGTTTGCTATGAATATTGAGGAGGCATGCCCAACGTGCCTGTTCCTGTGAGGAGGTCTACTTGGCCAGGATGATGTGGAGGATTGGAAGTTCTGCTTGCATGAACTGTGGATTTTGATTTTCTTGGGCAAGTTCTAACCCTCTGACCTTTTCAACTAAGGTGAGATGACCTCTATTGGTGAAGACGTGGTATTTTTCCTTAGTGGCATTTGTTGTATACCTTGAGGTTGTATAGGCACATGGTACCCTACTATGAATTGATCATTACCCTGGCAAGCTTCACGAAGGGCGTTTCCCATAAGTGGAGGGATGGGGGTGCTTTCTTGGAATGAGACCTCGGGTTGTGTTTGCAAACCTCCTATAGGTGGGTACATATTTTGAGAGTGTTGTTCACTCCTAGCATAACGTGCTAAATATTCCTCATCTAGAAATGGATCTGACTGTTTATTGATTTGTGATCTGAGTAACATTTGAGGAGATGACCCGGATTCTCCAGTGAGTGTCATGTTGTTTGAACCTAAAGGCTCTGGTTGTTGCATTTGAGTGAGCTGATCCAACTCCTCTATTTGGAAAGAAGAACTAAATCTAGTCCTTTGAGGTGGAGTTTGTGTTGATAATTGGTTAGCTAAATAATTATCACCCCATGCTAAAAGCGATGGTGATAGTTGTTTATTTAATTGATCGTAGTATGCTTCAAGACCTAGGAGAGGTCTATCATATGTGTCATATCCCGACATATTCAGGGGGTATATAAACCCCAGAATAATGGGAAGAAGTGGAGGTGGAAGAAATAAAGTGGAACACTTGAATGAAAACAAAAATGTGAAAGTGAAGCGATTTGTTCCTTTCACGTCGGGTTCACAATTTTGTCTGATGGAAAAGTGACATGTGAGCATGAGAATCTACAAGTAACTCTTCCTCACTTTGACCTCCCGAGGTTGTGCCAAGACAGCCGGTGGGGATGGAATATATGGGCTACAGACAGACTAGTTGGGTAGTCTTATGTCTTCAACACACAATAATGGGATCTACGAATCTAAGGAAAAGAAGGCCCTCCTAACCTGAATAGGTGTGATGGATCATTTGGCAAGATAGCTGCTCGAAGGCTCCAATCAATATCGAGCTCAGCTGAGATCCTATCTATAGGTTGTTGAATATGTGGAAACTGACCTATGGGTGCTTCGTATATGTTTCCTGACAAGGTCATGAAAATGGTGGTAAAAATGTGTAGTGGATCTTTTGGTGTTTTATGGATGATTCTCTGGTTTAGTCCAGAAATCCTTAGCTTGATTGGCTGCTTTATGTTTAATAATGAGAGTTTTTGTGATACTATCTAGTGGGAGTGGAGAGGACCTAAATACTAATGTTCACAAACCAGCATCAACGTTGGATTGATTTGTAGGCCCGTTGGGTTGTGGGACCTGTAGATCACAACCGTAAGTTCGTGGTTGTTATGGACCTCCTATGGTCATATGAAGAGTCAATCCACGATTCGAGTATCCATGTAATCGTATGCCTTTTTGGCCTCTATGTTTAGAACTAAAAGTTGCATGATTTTCTGGATTACCTAGCGGTGTTTTAGAAACTTGGATACGTAAGCTAGTGTCTATATCAAAGAGGAGGTCTCATGCATCGGATATGGGACTAGTGGATCACAACTAAATGTTTGCTCTCTTTCAGATCCTTCTATAGTCATATAGATATCTATCGAAGGAGTCTATAATTTGGCTGATTTGACCAGAACGTGTGTGCTTTTTCATCTTCTATATTTAATCCTCTTAGTTGTGTGCTAATTTCTTGTAGGTATGATGTTGTTTGGAAGACTTGAATTATGAGATTTTGGTCTATGTCGGCTAGTGCCACGAGAAGATTTGGTTGAGGCATGATTGGCTCAAAAACATATTCACTAGGCTCCCTAGGTCCCGTGATTGTCATACAAGATCAATATAAACCTAACTGAAACAAAATAAACTAATTATGCAAGATATATCTACAACATATATATATTCCTCTATTTTTTGTATTTTTGATAGAATTTTTAATAGAATTGAAATAACAACTAATCTAATAATCTAAAAATAACTAACAAAAATTAAAACAAGCAAGGTAGTCGGTGTAGCTACTTGCCTATGCAGTTGTGAGTTTATCTTAAATAACTAAATAGTTGATTAACTTAAATTGAAAGACTCTCGATCCTACCTCAGAAGTGAGGAATGAATCATAGTTTCTTAGAAACTATCAATCCTCACAGCTTCCCCGGAAATATCGAAAGTGAATTTAACTAAAATGAAATAATTCACTACTCTATTTGATATGTTTTAACTAGAACTTTGACAGATAAAACCTAGAATTTACATAATAGTGGTGAATCCAATAGTGTATGACTTTGTCCCCTCAGAATGATCTCCTCATTCCTTCGTGTTCACATGATTCCAGGAAGAGCGTGTATATGCTAACATCGTGAAGAAGGTATTTGAATAATGATAGCTTTGGATATAGACCGAATACAATGTGAGTAGGAGAGGGACAACGCAAGTGACAAAGCTTGGTGTATGTAATTCCTAAGTGGGATTTATTGTGGGAATATAACACAAATGTACTGAGAGATTCTAGAATCTTCCTTCTGTGAAGAACACAACCTGCAACTCTAATGGATTCAATCTACAAATGACACTACTCTACTCTAAACTAATTTGTATGAACAAAAATGAACAAGACCAAGCAAGAAGATCGAATGGCTTCCAAGCAAAGTAAAGGAAAAACTACATGGATGCAAAACATGAAAACAAAATGAATTCTAAGCAAGAAATTGAAAGACTAAACAATGGAAATGAGAAGTTGAGGGCCATTTGCTTGAAAAAATATGGCTATTTATATATTTCACATTCACCCAAAGGTAATTCCTATTAGAACTCTTTTACCATTAAACAATGAAGAAACACTATTCCAGGAACATAAAACATTAATACGAGCTAAGGCGGTTGAGAAAAGCTGGTAAATGTTGAAAAATTACATGCATGTCATGATCAAAGGAACATGCTGGAAAATGCGTGAAGGACCACTACGCCTGAGCAAGGAAGTGGTTATAGGACCATCACCTATTAGGGCAGCGGTCATGAGACCACCGCTTGGAAGGGCAATGGTTTCATTGCTAAAGGTCAAAAGGCCAATAAAAAGGGGGGCAAGAGATAAAAAAATGCACAAGGAACTTGGATAAAGCATTTGGGATGCTAACATATACTTCGTGAGCTTCTCTAGATCCCAAACACCTTGCGAGGGCGATGTGACCTATATCATCATTGGGGCGTGTGTAACATCGTTCGGTGGTGAATTACCTTCAATTTTTGATACGTATAAAGTGTCCTTCATCAACACTTTCACCCCTAGAGTGCTCTATGTTATGTGCCAATTTCCTATATGGCCCATGTCATCCTAATTTGTGCCACACAATACTCATTAATGCTTCCACTATTGAAAAATTTGTCAATTTTGTGTTGAACAATGTGGGCTCCAACTACCGATGTGCGCCACATTTCTCACTAAGTGCTTACACATAATTTAGGAGGTTCTACCTTGAAACTCTTTATTACAAGGCACATAATGTTAATTTTTGACACATGGTGTAAACACTAAAACACCCACTTGGGAACATTTTGAGGTCCTAATCACATACCAATATTCTTATGATTCTTAAGTGAGAAAACTAGTAATTGATATCTAGTTTTGGGCCTCTTTTCTATCTTTCTAGTTTCCTCATTTGTCTTACACACCCCTGACCTAGTATGATCTTCATTATTTTATATGTATTTGGCTTTTCCACCATTTCCTAGGTAACCTTGTTCCCTTTGGGCGACCCTAACCTATTTGTATCTTACTCGCCCATTTTGGGCCTCTTTTATCTTTTGGGCCTCTTTTTTTTCTTATGGGTCAACCTTTTAGTTTCCAATTACAAAATTCAAACAATACATAATCATATAAATACAAATCCATGTTACCATAACAAAGGACCAAGCTCCAAGCATCTACTATCACCACCTAAGGTTGCATCCAAAGGCATTATAATATCATCAAGGCATCCATCTAGCTATCATTCAAGGGACAAGGGACTGCATTTTTTTTCATACACGCAAAGGAGGGAAGTTCATTTTCCCATTCACACATCTATCTACATTGCGACATCTAGTTATTTTCTTGCTATCAAGTGCATCTTGCAAATGGGACTCCTAGGGCACGATTCTACAAACATGCACACAGAACTACATGGATTCGAGATGTAATGTAGTGCTTGGTCATTATAGACACAAAATCACACACTTTGGGTAACTATTTAGTCTTGATTGCATACTACTATTCATATGATTCCTAAGTAAGAAAATTACTAATTAACCCATGTCTTTGGCCACCTTTCTTTGCTTTATGTTACTTTTGCACCCTTACTTGCTAGTCTACCTTTTTATACTTGGACATTTATCATCTTGGACACTAGCACCCAACCAAGATGTCAACGTCATGTGCCCTTGTTCCCTTTGGATGCCCCTAATATCGGTATATTTTTTCCCACTTTTTGGGTCGTTTCTATTCATTTGAGCATCTTATATTTTTAGTATTCAAAATTTTTGGGGTTAATTATGAAATTCAAGAAAAGGAATCATATAAATATAAATTTATGTGATCATAATAAGTGATAAAGCACTATGTATTAGCTATCACCACTTGAAGTTACATCCATCAAACATCTAAGAGCTCCACTACATAGATCTAGCACTATCCAAGGGACATAAGGGATTGTTATTATGTATACACTTCATAGAAGGGAATTTCATTCTATTCCATGCACACGTCTATTATAGTTTATACATCTAGCTACTTGTTTTCTATCAAGTGTGACACACACAAGAGCCACCTATTGGTTCCCATATTTTTCTTGATAAATCCATGAAATTTTGTGTAATCTATGTCATCGATCTTGGTTTGTTCCTAGTTAGAGATCTTTTCATTTGAGAGTCCTCAGAATTGGGTATGGGTAACCCTTGTAAGCATTTAGGTTGTCTCCGGTCTCATATTTCTAAACCGGGTCGGGATTATCGTTGTTCCTAAAAAAATGGTAAAGCATGATAATCCTTTCCCTTGAGATAACAGTGAAGCACTTGGTCACTAGTGGATGTACTAAAGTTTCAGAGCTACAGGATGTATTTTTGGTCATGAAGTCTATAATAAGGAATTATCTAAAGTTCGGAGGCCTCGTATAGATGTGTACATAACATTTTATACTTTTACATTATGTAAAGTACAAACTAACTCCTAGGCTTGAATCCCCTATGAAAAGGTTTATGAACACAATAGTCGAAGAACTAGACAAGAGAGGGATGAAGTGTCTCATACTTCTTTGAGAAATGCAACTTGTAAAAGTAGCCCAAGGCCAGATGACTTGGAGATGTTGACCAAGTACGTGACACAAACATGAATGGAAGAAAAAATGCATTTTGTATTCTACCAAGGCGATGTGAGGTTTATCTTGTAATTTTTAAGAAATATCATTAATGCACTAGTTGTACATGATATAAATTTGAGGAAGTGGTCCGGTTAATGGGGAATGACTCATGTGATGGAAATACGTGAGTGGTAGGATTTGAAAAGGATTTACAATGGTTAGAAAGATAAAGATGCATGAATATGCATGTAGTTAATGTAATAACTTGGTATAAGTATCCATTATGTACCTGAAATTTTGAAAATATGAAAGGTACTTAAGTATCCCTAAAGAAATTTTAAGCGAGTGTTTTCAAAGATCGGGGATATAATTGCAATGTTCTTCATTCGGATCACGAATGACAATCAAATATTTGTTGAGAGGTGAGTTAATTAGTTCTCCTATTTTATCTAAATTTTCAAGGAATAGTTTAAAGGGTCTATTTTTAGCAAAAATGGGGGTAGTTAAAATTGTGTTGAGACTATGAGGATTCATATACACTCCACAAAAACAACTTCCAATCTCGGTCCCCCGGGACGAGAACTACATATTCGACCTTACTAATGCCAATTTAAATGAGTTTACTGAGAGAGGTTGTATTCCCTAGAAAGAAGTAGTAACATGGCCCTTATGGAAAAAAATATATATGACATCGTGCGTTGCTTTCCCTCCTCTAGCTACGCCATGCCTAGAACTTATATGGGTGTGTGCTCAACACTATAACCATATAAGTAGAGAATTTTAGGATGGGAAAGGAGACATGGTTTTATCTTTCTTGAAGCAGGTGTTTGATAGAATTTATGGTTTCCTTTGCATGGTAATAAGGTTTTATTACTAAAGATTTAGTGCGATCGTATTCAAATTCATGGGTGAATAAATGGAAAAAGTTTATGAATATTCATTGGTGGCTAATCCCGTGGTTCCATCTCCGAATGACTAAGAAGTTCGAAGACAGAGCCAAATTCATTGAGGAATTTGGAGATGTGATTATGTTGTTGAACCAGTTGATGGGTATGGAATCCACTACTCTTTTCATGAATGGATGTTTCAATTCATTGAGGTAATACTCATGAATAAAAACCTCTCCCTTGGGCCGAGATAATAAGTATCCAAATTCATGAACAGATGATGGGGGTTGCTCAAATTACGAAAGGAGAAAAGGATGGCATGGAAAAGTTCTTTATGACTTATTATTTGGTTTACAACATTTCTTTCCATAGAAATTTCCCAAGCTTGATGATGGATGGTGATCTCGATAACGCTAAAGTATATGATGTCTTATTTCAGTTGAAATTGGAGAATTATATGACAGACTACATGAATGTTGCTAATCTCTTATTTGTACCTATAATTTTCTTATTCCACCCTGATTGGGAAACTAAAATATTTTATCGGGATGCCAAATGAGTTATTGTTAGGAAATATAATTAGTTAGTGCTCCACATTTATGTTTATAAGTTTGGGTGATTATTATATTGGGTGAGTTGTTGAAACAACTCACGTATTGTATTAGTTAAGTTGTTTGTGGAGGGAGCTATTATAGGGAGAGTTGTTAGAGCAACCTCCTTGAGTATAGGAGCAGCTTCTTCTATATAATTGTAATGTGCCGTATTGAATGATATGACCGGAATACATTGAAATTATATTATTATTTTGCTGTGATGAAATTCGTTCTGCTCTTTCATGTGGTACCAGAGCAGGCTACGGCTCTATGATGAGTGACTGTGATAATGACTAGGATCTGTGCATATGCCGTTTAGTGGAGATTGTCTATGGCTTGAATTGTCATGTCTGCCTTTGAATTCAAACAAGCTTAAATTGATTGTCAGGCCGTTTGATAGAGTGTTGTCATCATTCGCATATGGTCATGCTTGTTCAGTTTAATTCATTTCCTTCTAATCGGAAACACTGTCGAAAGGTCTCATTGATCTAACAAAGGATTTCATATTGGTGTGTGGATCGGCTATTTGGAAATGAAAGATCTGTGTATATCAACGAGTTGTAATATTTTTGTGGATGCAGTCCCCAGACGTTGTTAGGACGTGGAAATACAATGGAGAACGTGAAAGCTCCCACCAATCATGTTGTTGTGACTTCATTCGATTTAATTGGAGTTAATTAATAAGTTGATCCATGCGTACTTGGAAACCAGTGCGTATTTATAGATTATTATCTCCCATCATCGCATATCTCCTCTTGCAAAGAAAAGAAATCAATGTCGTTGTGGTTGAGATGCCAATGAATATTATGCAGTGGATCGTCTTTGAAACTCGATTTGATGTGAAGTTTTCTCCATGTGCTCTTCATCCAAATTTGGGTTGGCCACTTCAAAGGATTCACCTATCCAGCGTTGAATTCGGTGTTGCATGAATGATCTGATTGATATTGGCTACGCCTATTCGAGTCTTGCCATTTTTCAAAGAATTCTCTACGATATTGAAGTTGCTCAGCCGTGCCATTCCTCAGGAGTTTTGGTCGGACATCCTTCTGAGATATGTCATTCAACCCTTCCAATATGCATGGGATTCTAATAAAAAGGTGCGGTTTCTTTTGAATTACAAAAGCCACGGATCTTAGAATAAGATTATTTATAATTTGTAATCATGTGTCTTTTAGTTTAATTTGTGTATCAAAATATTTAAATATAGAAAGTAATTAAATATTACTTTCTGAGTTTAAGTCTTTAGTAAATATCCATGTAGAATTTAAAAAGTAATTTGTTTTTATTACTTTTTAAATTGGGAGCAATATCGGGTTAAAAAGTGACTCCCCTAAGAGTGCATTTTCAGTTAAACCGACACTCTAAGATATAATGGACATTCCACTAGAAAAATTCAATGGTCTCAATTTTCACACATGGAAAGTCAAGATCCAGATGCAGTTGATGAACAAAAATCTTTGGAGAATAGTAGATGGAAAAGAACCAGCACCTTCAGATCCGACCAGATTGGCAGAATGGGAAACATGGGATGATAAAGCCAAAGCCATTATTGGCCTTGCCCTTTCGGACTCTGAATTACATTATGTTGATCTAGATAAAAACTCGAAGGACATCTGGGATAATTTGAGCAAATTATTTGGTTCAAAAGCAGTCAATGCAAAGTTTTCTCTAAAACTTCAGTTGTTCAAGCTCAAAATGAGTGATGGAGATACAATGTCTAGTCACATCAACAATTTACGATCTCTTCTGAGACAACTTGCAGAAGTAAAAGCTCCAGTAGACGACGAGGATGCAAAAGCTATTCTGCTGAATAGTTTACCACCCAAATACAGTAATGTTGTTTTCACTCTTGGTCAGATACCTTCTAACTCATTGGAAGATATGATATCAGCTCTCCTAGCTGAGGAAAAACGGACCAAAGAAGATGTAGAAGAAGAAACAACAATGTATGTAAAAAGGAAGTACAATTTTTTTCTAAATATAAAGAGGAAAGAGAATGTTTCTACTGTAAGAAAAAGGGGCATACAACTTCATTTTGTAGAGCTCGAGCTCAAGATATACTTAGTGGAAAACTCAAAGGAATTGAGGCCAAATTTATTACTAAAGAAAGATCAGAGAATGAGGAAGAACAAGTAAATGAAGACAGTGGTTCTGAAGACTTCTTGTTCTGAGCATGAAACTGGAGGCAGGAGGCAAATGGAGGAGGTCATTGGCGACCTCTCGTGGTCGCCACGACAGCCATGAATGATTTGGTGGCATTTGTTTTTAGTTGTGTGTTTGCTTCAGTTTGCAGTGATCCTGTTTTCAATAAGTGGAAATTTCACATTGAAGGGGGGAACATCATTCCAATGTTCCATTTCTAGTAGTTTTTATATGTATGTATGAGCAAGATGTCAGAATTTCATATGTTATTCCCTACGGTGAAATGTGATGAGGGCCGATGATAGTACTTTGCATATCATGATGTGGTTGTAGGTAAACCACTTGAAAACCTTCATTTGTGGTTTGTGGTAAACAATGAAGCAAAACCCATTCTTGGTTGTTGGTAATCCATTTGCAAAACCATCACTTGTGGTTTGTGGTAAACCAATTTCAAAACCACCATTCTCGGTTTGTGGTCAACCTGTTTGCAAAACCATCTCGAGGTTTGTGATCATCTTGTGAAAATCACCGAGATCATGAGTGCAAGTATAAGGAGTTTTCCCCATGTTCGCACTAAGGGGGGGAATGTTAGGAAATATAATTAGTTAGTGCTCCACATTTATGTTTATAAGTTTGGGTGATTATTATATTGGGTGAGTTGTTGAAACAACTCATGTATTGTATTATTTAAGTTGTTTATGGAGGGAGCTATTATAGGAGAGTTTTAGAGAAACCTCCTTGAGTATAGGAGATGCTTCTTCTATATAATTGTAATGTGCCGTATTGAATGATATGACCTAGAATACATTGAAATTATATTATTATTTTTTGATGAAATTCATTCTACTCTTTCGGCTATTACCTTGTATGGGTGTTATTTTATCAGGGAGTCCTATTTACTCCCTAGGTGTGTGGATGACAAGTGGGCATTGATGGAATTGGTGAAGAAATTATTACCAGTACATCATATCATCACCAATAAACATATCACATCCCCTATCAAGTTTCCCATGATTATTGGGAATTACACTACCCAAATATCCAAAAGGCAAGAACATTGGAGGTAGAAATGGGTAGATGTATGTTGGATAGATTTGAGGCTAGGCCTTAATATGATATAAAATAAATTATACATAGTATTTCACCCACTCAGATGGAGCATGAGGCTCATTATGAAGATTTTGGATGAATTGTGAAGATGAGAGAGGAAGTTAAGAAACAAAGATTATTCAAGGATGATGTTGTCCTAGATGGTTGATTTTTGGGTTATTCAATCCCTTGAGGAATTAGAAGATGATAGTAATATAATCAAGTGATGATTACATCAAAGGGAATGTTTCCTCTTAGCCTTTGTTTCCAATCAATTGGGAGGCTAGTGAAAAGAAGAAATAATTAGGAAAGGACCACAAATATCATCAGACTCTCTTTAAAGTGGTTGTTCTCAAAGGGCATGGATATAAGTTACCAAAATACCCCAGTGTTGAGAGAGTACAGGGCTATAAGTTACTTGATGATGTCCTTCCCCCATACCATCAGAAAGTCTACGCTACAGGGATGTTTCAAGGAAGCAAGGGATTAAGGTCCCTTTTAAGAAGTTGACATCCACATTAGTAAGGGATGATGTGAGTGCCTAGATTAGCAAGAATGGGAATTCCTTACTTAGTTGAAAAAAGATGAAGAAGTACTTCAAGGAAGTATGGTTAGGGCCCCTATTGTTCATATTACTCTCTAATTTGTTCCAACATCTATTTCAAGGTCAAAGGGGAAAGAAAAGTAATGACATATAATCCAAGGAAGCCTAAGGAAGTGAGTTTATCTGAAACACCTCATGAGGTACTAACACAGAGACGGGTCTACAAGACTTGGAGGAGGAGGAGGAACAAGTTCATCCTATTAAGAAGAAAGTGGACCAAGGTATATGAATGGATTGATTTAAAGGAAGGTAGAGACATTCAAAGCAAGTAGTAGTTTCGATGTCTTTGTCCCTTCACCCGTCATTTTCTTAGTCTCTAGTGACTCCACTTGTTGAGAATCAATACTTGTTAACCCAAATCTTGTTTTCCCCTAGCTTAGGTTGTTTCACCCACTAAAGAACAACCCATTATGAATTCTCATGTACCCAACATCCCACCTAGTCTATAGTAGATCACTAAGAGACACTAATAGTAGAGCACTAACATAGACAAACAAACCCAAAGGAAATGATCATAAAGTTGGGATAGGAGTTGATCTCACCCCAGAGTAGGTTCTAAGTAGTGGTGATAGGAGAGGAGTGAGACAATGAGTATGAAGTACAAGATATTGGTAGGATGGTTAACTAAGAAATACAATCACATGTAGAAAGGGATTATGGTAGAAATATCACAAGGGGAGACTTTGGGTGTCATATTTATAGCAAACACCTTAAGAAATTGAAGTGGTTGTATAAATTCCTAAAACCCAGTTCCTAATGACAAATGTTGTTCTCCCAGGAACCTTGTGAGATAGTCCTTATCCCCAGTGATAAAATGGATGAGGGCTTGGTACAAACATAAGGAGAAGTTGGTGACCAACATTCCCTAGAGGTGAAGAAATAAGAGATCAATATGAATCTATGGATAAAACAGATTCAAAGTGGACTTGTGGAGAAATGTTCTCAAGAGGAACCAATATGTGTAACCATGGAAGGTATCTCTACACCTCCTTCATCTTCAAAGCCCTTGCAGTTATTCCTATAGCTTTAGTACCACAATCACTTGATGAACATGGGTCACCCATGGGGAATTGGATAGAGGGTGCTCTCCCAAAGAAGAAAAAGGTAGAAATATAATTGGATGATGATGATCTACAAATTTTATCCCTCCTCAATCCCACTAGGCCACCCAAAAAGAGTAAAATTTATCTCCAGAGTAGTTTTGAATAAGAAGGGAGAAATATTCATAGAAGTTACAACTCCCAAAACCGATGTGCTCTAAGGTGAAGCATCTCCATCTGATTTCCAGGTCGTAAGGATCCCATTGGGTAAACCCTCCACCAAATAAATTAAACATGATTTCTCATGGTAGTGGAGGGAGTCTTCCAAAATATTGATGAATTTAAAGAGACTAAGAAGGATCTGAAGGCCAAGAATGAAGCATTGTCAACCTAGTTAGAAAATTAACTAGGACCCACAAGAAAGGTAAGTTGAAATCCCTGAGATCACCAATGATGATATCAAAAGATTAAGTGAGATAGGGAGAAAGAGGGGAGGCCACCATTCAGTGGGAAAATGATTTGGTTGCTAGAGGTAAAGAAGTGATCAGGGAGTCTGTAAAGTGTTATTCCCATATTTTTGATAAAGCAGAGACAATCAAAGGCACTAATGGACAAGTGTGATGTTGAACAAAAGATGTGGACTGATATGTTGCCAAAATAGAATCCCTTACGGACTTAAATGATGACTTGTTTTTAGGAAGGAATTGTGTCTCCCGAGTCTATGGAAATCAACATGAATACTACTGAAGCTACAAAAGGTAAGGGTAGAGATTTTGATAAAATCTATCAAAATCCTTGATGAAGTGAGGGATAAAGCACTTGAGTATATTGATAGTCTCCATTCTCTTATTGAAAGTTGATTGGGAAAGTAGTGGAGAAAGGATCAGAATGGAAAATACAAAAAAATTGATTAGACTCTTTAAGGATCATGCTCTTGGTAAGCCCAGAGAATCAAGGATTTTTATTTTGTCTACCATGCAACGATGGGTGCAGATCGAGTTAAAATTTCTAAATTAATGAAGAAAATAAAGAAGGGAAGAATTTTTTTGTGGAACTTAATGATGCAGTGTGAGGAAGGAAATAATTTTCCATTACCATTTGGAGCCTAATGAGGATATTATCCTACAAATGTTTAGAAATTTTGATTCTATAAGGATAGGATGAGGGATAATTTGGTAAATCAGACCAATGATAATATAGACCTAAAAGCTAAAAGAGGAAAGAAGAAGGAAATTAAAACAAAATTTCCTCATGGTAATATATTCTGGTGTGAATATTTCTTCAAACAAAATGTAGTTTTTTAGAGGACAAAAAGTTTGTTGAGGAATAGAGGAATATCCTTTTTCCTTTCTTCCAAGTGTCATTATGTTGCTTCCTTTTCCCAAACTCAATCAGAAGAAGGAGGGAATATTTTTCAGTTAGAAGATATTTCCCTCATTTTGGAAAAGATCTTGGATTGCATGAAAGAAAATTTTAAAGGATCCCTTAGGATGGTTTTGGGGGAAATTGGGTAGATATTTTGGAAAAAGTTGTATAAGAATGGGGTATTGTCCTCATTCTAGGGGTGGGTAATTGTATAATTTTGTTGATAAAGTCTAGTTGTAATTCCAGTTTCTAGTTTTTGTAAAAACATTTTGATAGTGTCCATCTCTGTAAGGAAATGCTAAGGTGGTTGTGTTGTATAACCATTAGCAGGTTTTGAAGGCATTTGTTTATGTCTCCTCACCAAAACTTACATGAATGGATTTTCTTTTTTTGATAAAACTATGTTTTCTTGTTTCTTATGTTTTAAAATTATGAATGAGGTAATATAATTTTATTACAATATTGTATTGGATTTACTTTGTTAAGTACACAAGGATCTTTCTTCAATTGTTGCATTTTTCTAGTCACTGTGAGAATATTGTAGAGTAGTGTATACTCTACAATATTTTAGTCTAGTTGTAAAATCCTAAAGGAAACATTATTCTTGAAAGGTTATTGTCATCCCTTAAGGGTATTTTGGGTATATGAAGCAAGTATAACCAATTCTATCTAGTTTCTAACTCAAGGATTTGTAGTTAGGATTTATAAGACTTATCAATAACATTTGTGTGAATTGAGTATCAATGAATGCAAATGTTGTTTCATAGATTATGTTAAATTGATTGTTCTTTCAAGCATTGTTGTTGAGGATGGATTCATTCCATGGAAGCATTAACATGCCAAAATCACAAGAGCAATTACCCTCCGCCTTAAATTTTAACTAAGATATCATGTTTTCACACCTATTAAGCATATTAAATTTGTATACCATACATATGCTTATTTTGCAAAGTTGTGCATAAAACCCATTCATTACCATCATGCTTTTTGAAATTCCACTAATTTTGTGATCCAATACCATCTAAAACACTCTTGGTTGATATTGTTATGCATAATTAATATATGGAATTGTTCATTATTTGTATGTTTTGATTTGTATTTGATGTGTCAAGTGCATACAATAATCAAGTGAAAATCTTATGAGTGAGTATTGTATATGTGGTACACTTACCTCAAATTAAGTTACACCAATTATAAAGGAAAATGAGCCAAGATAGTTATTCCTTTATTCATATATTCCAACTAGGTCCTCTCACCTTGGTCCAGGAAAAGCCAAAAAGTAAGCAGGGTTAATCCATCCCCTTAGTTAAGGTGTTTTCTGATCACTTCTCAAAATTGAGTCAGTAGGTTGAGTGTTGAAAAATCTCCGACTATCAATGAAAAATAACTTTCCATTTCTCATCACTCCCTCAAGGATAACATACTCTGATTAGTTTCTCAATTCCCTGAGGTGTGAATTAGAAACAACACACGAGTGGCACATTTCTGTGGGGATATTTACATCTATTTCATTTTTAGCTTTGATACTTTGTGACTCGAATTTTCTTGAAAAGAGTACTTGTATGTTTAAAATTTCCATATATTTCTAGAATTTGATATTCTAGTGGAGACTCCTAAAAATAAAGTTGGGATAGACTTGTTTCATCCGATTATATTTATTGATTTACTCTTCATTTTACAAAACTGGAAATATTGTGGCCATCTTTCAAATATGCTCCCACAAAGAAATTAATTCCTGAGTTAGAATCTATTTGAAAAGGAAGTAGATATGGAAACTTGTAATTGGTCAGAATTCAAAGAGAAGTTGCAATCAAGTCAATAAGCTTGATATTCCATTAGTTGAGGATTATTCTAGTACATCCGAAAACTCTAAGCATCTAGTATGGATTATCATCTACATTTTTGTATAAACAAGTTCTTGATTCCAAGGCTATACGAGGTAATCCTAATCCTATTCATTTATTTACCAATGAGAATAGGGTATTTGGTTTAAAATTTCTACTCCTGTAGCTCTTTGTCATATTTTTCAAGATCCTTTAAACCAGTAAATCCCTATCCAACATTGGCTACATCCCCCACCGAAGTTCATGTGCAAAATAACATGGTTGATCCTCCTCCTAGGGAACCCTTCAAAGTTAATACATATACACCCATTGATTTTCATGATATGGAAGGTTACCCTAATGAGGTCCCTAATGAGATAAGGATGAGATTGCCTAAATTCCAGGGGAACAATGCTATTAGTGGTGATCATCATTTAAATTTTTTCAAAATATAATGGATGATTATGAGGTGGAATTTGAGGATGTGTATGTGAAATTATTTTTTCAAAATTTGGAGGAAGTTCCCATGATTGGTTTCAAGAAATCCTTGATGGATCAATCGATTCATGGAAAGAGATGAGAAATGCAGAGTTCTATATGGAGATAGAAATGATCCAAGGTTTATGTTGTCAGAGTTTGAGAACATTAAAAAAATCCTAACGAATGTGTTCAGGATTTCAATACCAGATTAAATAAAACCCTAACAAGGTTTCCCACTAATATAAGGCCCAATGATGAGTCTTGTCTTATTAAGTATTTAGACACATTTGATAAGAAGGAAACATACTACTTAAGAGACAAAAATCCCCGGACTCTGAGACAAGATTATACCATGGCTATCCATATCGAGAATAATATTAAAGCCATTGGGAAGCCACCAAAGAGGGAGGGTGTGAAGTTGGTTAACCCAAAAAGCCTCAGACCAAAAAAATAGTTGACCTTAAATAATTTTTTAAGACTTTAGTAGGTGTTATTAAATAAATTTCTTACAAGTTATCATGATCTATAAAGTATTATCCCCCAATCTCCTCGAGAATCAACATCTAGAATACTTTGGGCATAATATATTTGCAATCAATCTAAAGGTGACTTTAGGGGAGAAGATAGAGGGAAAAGGACCTATGGGCCACCGATGCGACCTAAAATTTACTATGAATAACTTGGGCACATTGGCATATCACCAGCCTAATATGAGCACTCACCTAAAGCATGCAAAGGTATCAGTTCCTCTTTAGAGTTCCCTATACATGATGTTAGAATGATGATGTTTAAACATGTTAATATTCATAACTAGACATAAGCATTCCATAATGCATAATGCAGATTTATATCCTAAAGAATCATAATAAATGAACTAAACAATAACTATGATAAGATTAGTCATATAAGAATCAGATTCAGTCATGTATAATACCATTATCCAACCAATATACTCCATTGCATTAAATACTATAAAACATAGAATCTTCTTACACTATATCAGTATCTCCATGAGTTATGCACGTCAAAACTAGTAGTAAAACTCTACAATAATTCACCACCTACTAAACTACACAAGTCAATACATATTTATAGGGGTGGGAACTTGTCCTTCACCACCCATGCACTTATCAAAATAGTTCACATGCTAATAATAGCCATGTGCCTTTTCAATAGTATGCATAAAATGCAAGTTCTCTAACAATAGATGTCTTATAGTTAACTCCAAGTAGAAATCCTATTATTAGTTTAAAATATGCATAGCACTTATCTATCGCTTGTTCCCAAAATACCATTGCATGGAGTGTAAGTCTTCATCTCTATGTGTGCTCCACACGTTATCTCCAAAAATAGCCCTTATCCATAAAAATGGCTAAGTCCTGAGTCAAAGTCTTCTGGTGTTTGTTTCCTTTCCTATCTTCCTCGCCTTCAAATGCACTTTGTTCCCGGATGCACATCCTTTGTTTGTCTTCCTTAGAGCAACATTTTTTCTTCTCAACATTACCCCACACTAAAGTACATTTCCATCTCAAAGAATGGGAATTCTTTCGATGTTCCCAATAATAAAGAATAAGTAATGAAAGAATGAATGAAACATTGTACAAAAAGAATGAAGTTTTACTCTACAACACCCTCTTCTTCAATTAGAAGGATTAACTTTGGATATTCAATTTTTATTTCAACCTCCAATGTCTTCCAGTCACGTAGTGTGTTCTTTATTTTCTATAGAATATTTTTGGCTATTGCATCCAATTCATCTTGAGTAATCTTTTATTTCTCATTATGTAGCACCTAGACAACATCTTCCATACACGATAGCATACCCTCCATGAGATCCATATTCTATACTATGAGTTTCCCAATCTCATTTATTGTATCCTTGTGCGAGATCTTGGGCTATTGTGAGGACCTCATGCTTTTGTTTTACTAGTGCTAATATTTTTGCACACCCAAGTGTCTCATATTTCATTGCCTTCAGAACTTCATTGTCCTCTACTAAATTTCTAGTCCTTATTATGGAATTTGGTGCCACACATAAATTAAGAGCTTGATTGGCTCTCTTCATCTCATCTTTCAAGGTTTAGAAAGGCCTTATAAGTTGAAAATTTTCTAACCATAGTGGCATTTTCTTTTCTACTTCTTGTTTAGAATATTTTGGTGCGGGCATTCGAATTAGTTCATCATCTAATACCAAATTGACCAAAGTGTGCACATAATGCATGAGAAGGAAATTTTTTAGGAACCTAAGATTCTAGATGAGGCCTTGTTTTAAGAATGTGATCACCAAGTTCCTCATCCATGCTAACGAAGGCCTCATTATTTTCCTGTTCTCATTCCTTCTCTTCTTTTAAGCACATTATCTCTGCAGTTTTATCTTTGTTATCTTCAAGTAGCACTCGAATGGTGGTGGCCTTATCAACATTCATCCACGCCGATTCAGTAGATACCTTGACCAAGGCATTGCTAACCTACTCATCTAGACATTAGAGTGGGTTTTATTGTCATGTTCTTACTCTGGGGTGCCTTCTTCACTCTGCATCATACACAAGACTCTTTACACATGTCAAAATAATATTTTTCCATATGAGTCTACATGGACCATGATAATTTCTTCCTTGTGCATGTAGTAGCCATATCTAGATCCATCATCTCCCACCCATATAACTCTTTTATGCCCATGATTATCGAAAATGGGTGTAGACAATTTTTCTCATGTCCTTGACATAGCCCAAATGATTGACAACATATTCTTCACTTCTCCTCTCTCTTTTTGTCCTTGGCCCCTTATGAACCTTGGCGCTAAGGTCTAGAGTTGGCCCTTCTCCTTTGTGAGTAGTAATGGGCAGCGTTGGGTGTCTCACCCACAAATTCTTCTACTTCTTTCACCCCTTCCTCATCATCTCTCATCTCTTCATCATGGGGTTCCTCTGCATCTTCAGGTTGAATTGAGGTTCCTATAACGCTCTCCCTTGACTCCTCCTCCTCATCCTCTTTAAGCTTCAACTTTCTTCTCCAATTTTTCTTGGGTGTTTATTTTTGAGGGGAGATTCAAGGTGACCTTTGTAAAGGTTGAGATGTTCTTGTGCCTTGGGTTCTAGTTCTTCTGAACACCCTCTTGATGGTGTTCCTCATGGAATATGTTTACATCCAAGTCTTCCTCTTCTTCTTCATGGCTATGGAGGATTATCTGTGTGCTCACTTTCTACTTTTTAGTGGGCTGCCTCTGGCCTCTGTGGTCCAAACTTCCACTACCCTCGTTGAGTTCTTCTTCCCATCTTCTTCTAAGGTTGAGGCAGGATTTGGAGCTACCACATTTTCAATTGTATGCTTACCTTTAGGCGGCCCTGGCAACATGAACTCATTCTCCACATACTTGCCCTTTTCCATCCTAGGCTTAAGCTGGAGATAGATAAGCATGGCCCCATTATCCCCAATAGCCAAAATTATTGGCTTCATACTTATGACATCATAAATAAGCCTCTCAATGTAGGCAGATTGACCTAGATAAACATAAGTTTTCCTTAAAGTATGGTAGTCACAAAAGATACCTTGTTCACATTGTAGCTTAACCAACATGCATCTCGTAAACCTATGTACTACTCCGGAATAATTGAATTGTGAAGGCATATGATAGTTTTCACTAGGGACTCCATGTCCCATCCTTCATTGCAAACCGTGTGATGAAAAAATGTTGATATACCGTGAACTACACGACCTTACCCACCATTGAGGGTAACTCCTTTGGAATGCATCATTCCTCCTCGAAATTCATGCAAATTTGGTCATACCATAACTCGACCTCTACTTGAATGGAACACTCATTGATCCTTCACATATATATTTTTCAAACCTATTTGTGAGGGACTTATTTTCCATGGGGTATTCCCATATTTTATTGTTTGGTTTATTGGGCACTCCAATTTCTACAAACACAAGTGATAACAAGAGAGCGCCAAAACTTATCTTCTCACCTATGTGCACTTCCTCAACAATTATATCTGCTATGTACCCACTAAGTTGTAAACTTCTCCTTGTGAAATATTCTTAGCAACATGTAGCCACATGGTGTTCACTTGTGACCACCTTTAATAATCATTCAGCTTGGTGAGTAAATGTGTGGCTACCTATATTGTAGGGTAACTTGTAGATATCCATCCCACATGGTGTATCCCAACTCCTTGCTAGTGGCCACTTATTAATAGATCACTTAACCTTTGTCCTTGTGCCCTGATCCTATCAACGTAGCAATTAAGGGCACTATGATCCTTACCCACCACGTAGCAAAGTAGTAGAATAAGTCCTCATGGACTCTTCTCATCATCCGGCTATAGATTTTATGGTTTTACAAATACAAGAGTGTTCACTGGTATACCCCTACCTTCTTGACCAACTTCCTCCGGTATCATCATACACTAGCATTTCCTCAACCGTTCTCTTGTTGGATTAAATGTGTCCAGTTCCCCCTTGTTCTCGGTGGTGCAATGTTTGTAGTCACACACCTTGCACCTACGGATATGGGAATCCCAATCCTGTCTCACAATTACTTTTTCTAGATACTATATTTCTGAAAAATTTCTCTCAGGAGTATCCTGGACCTCGGATTCCACCTTCTTCTTCCCCTTTTCTCCTACTTCAGGTGCTTTCCTTGGTGTCATGATAAAAGTTGCACCTTTTTCCTCTGTTGAGAAATCTCCCATGCCCTAGCTCAAAACCACATGCCCTAGCTCCTTCTCAATGCTTCTTCTTTTCTCAAACCCTTCTCAAATGGGAATGCAAGCCAATTGTGTACACAAGTCCTCTCTCCTCACCTAGTTTCACAACTCTCTGCACCTCAACACGTTTCACTTCGGTTTGGTCATAACTAATTCACTTGAATGCTTGTGATCGTAAAGGTAGAAATGAACCCACATCATGTCTTTATATAGAGTTGCAAAAATTTAATGCATTTATTGCTCCTTTACCTACCACTGATCCTCTTATTAATTGACCATTTTTCCAATTTTCGTGTAATACACCTACATGCCACATCTATAACCTTCTAGCATGCCTTCCTACCTTCTAGCTACTGACCTCCTTCCACACTCTTTCATGCGTAGAAGGACCTCACCACTCTTCCTTCCTCTAGTAGTTTTTATGGCCATAGCTTACCTCGTGTTATAATGTTCATTCATTTGTTTCCATCTATGGTCTTCCTTAGGAGCAATTTTCTTTCTCGTAGCACCTTTTCATAATATTTGCACTTTTAACAAGAGAAATCACTGTAACAATATTTTCTTATGTGTACCTATGTTTGAATGATAACCACCCCACACCAAGGGTATGTTCATTTCTATGCACATAAAAAACTTCATATTGGAATAGATTTTGTGCACAAAAGCGCGCTTATTACACAAAACACTAAACTAAATTGACAAAGCATACTAACAAAGAAGGAAACACATTAAAGGAAATACAATAAGGGAAATCAATACTAAATGGAAATATTACCTTATTACAAACACTAAGAAGGATTATGTAACACCCTCGACAACTGATAAATTCCCTTTTGCATTCAAGTGTTGACATGTGATTTTCTGGATAAAGATGTGTTCTTTTGACTGTTGAAGATCATGCTTGATAAGGATAAATATTTTTTTTCTTAAAAATCATTAGACTAAAATTATATGGTTATCAAGAATTCATTTTCACTTTGGAAAGATGAGCTGCAATTTGGCTTTAAGAGTTGCAGACTTATTTCTTCTTCTGACTCATCCTTGGATCAATTTCAGTGATCCAAGGAATGTTTCAAATCCTCTTCATAGACTGAATGATAAATTGACATTCAGTAGTTTAAGGGACATAGAAGACTGAACTTTGTATGATACTAATTCTTGGTCTTATTTGAACGTGTTTTCGTTCAGTTGTATGTTTGTGCTCGGGTCTTTGGTGATTGATCTTGGCAGGACTATAAGGACTTAAGAAAATTCAATTCATAGAGGATGAATACGGAGTCCTAAAACCTAAGAATTATCCTAACAGTATCCTAAGCTAGGTAAGAACACCTATGTTCTAGCTACATTTACTTATTTGAATTTTGTTCTAACCTAAGCCTCTTATTCTATTTGTTGGGTTGGTGACCTAACCTAAGCATTGTGCTAAATGAATAAGGGAAGGGGTTACTAAAGTAATACTAGGCTACTTTAACTAATACCTAATACTAAAGGGTTATGAATTGAACCTAACCTAAGGTGGGAATTCTAATGGAAAATGTTTTAAGACCTATGTTGGTCATTGCTAAACTAACCTAAGTTCTATTTGAATCCATCCTAAACTATTAAAGGGAACCTAAGGGGTCGCATGACACAAGGGTGATGGTTCCAATGGCATTTAAATGAGTTGAAAGGGTTTAAATGATGGAAGTACTACTAGATTTGGTAGGGGCTAGTAGACTTGGTGGAGGCATACGTGGAAGCCCCACTAAAAGATGGAATTGTATTTTTGTGTGGAATTGGCATTCGCAGATTTAGGAGGTGGTGGCAAGGAAAGATAAGTGGGAATTTTGGATTGAATGGCATTTATGGCATTAATGAGCCTTGGTCTTTGTGTGTAAACCATCTTGGAAACTTAGAAGGTGGGTTTGTAGGAAGTTATTTGGTTTTGCATGCATGGCAGATTTTCTCTGCATGGAGCTAACTGGTTCTTGAACTAAGTAGTTTGACCTTCACTTCAAAGCTATTTTTTGTTTCTTCAGCCTATTTTTGATCAAAGGAAATTATATGAGGTGTAGGAGGAAAAGATGTTTGGTTGTTGATCTTTCGTGGAGGAGAAAAAGAGTTGGAAGCTCGTTTAGAAGTCTCCTTCGATTTGGTGGAAGCACTATCAGGCATGATAGGCTCTAACTATTAAAATTCTTTGTGTTCTTCTAAATGATTCATTAGAACAACTCTACTCTCATGAGATTCATGTTTTCATGTCTGTCTAGTTATTTTTCTTGATGGGTTTATGAATCCTTGTGGTGTTTGATATGAAACCATGGCTAAAATAGTGTTGTTTTGAAAACTATCTTTCTGTGCAAGTTTTATGACCAACATGCAAGTGAAAATGGTATGTGAAACTTGTTTTGTATCTCGATTTTGCACTCTAGATCTTGTTATCGAAGTTGTTGTGCTTTGAACTGATCTTTGTGGTAGTATAGAAATCTGAGCTTAGGGGAAACTTGAGTTCTGTTTGATTTTGCTTCTGGGTTGCGAATTTGGATGTAGACTTGTGTTGGTACTTTGTGTTTTGATTAAATTTGTGTTGGAGCTTCGTTTTGATCGGAACCAGTGTTTGGAAAACTTATGCATTGCTGAACTGTTTGCTTGGAGTTTGTATTTGGGCATTGTACTTGCATTATTTTGCTAGAGAAGTTCTGAACGTTTGTGTGTGAAGCTCGGGTTCGTCACTGTACTCCTATTTAACACTTGAGTGTTATGAGCTTGTATTTGGGTTGATTCATTTGATTCTGTTCTGGTATTTTGTATTGGGTTATTCTTTTATTAAATGACTAAGCTTATAACTCTTTATTTGAGTGACTACTCACCAGGGAACTGGGTGAAAGCTTGTTTGAGTCATTTAAAATATCTTCGAGATTTGGAACTATAAACGTCTTGCTTAAAGGAACGTGGAACTTCTATTTATGACTATAATGACTCCTTTGAAATGGTATTGGCGTAGGAATAGAAGGAAGTGTTCTTTCCCCTCTGTCTTGAGGAATCCCACATTCTGGGTTGACTGTTTTGTTGAAGCTAAGTCACCTCTGTCGCGATTTTGTGGATGTGAGAGTTTTGTTTTGAATTTGTTCTTATTTCTTGGGAATTAAGATTGAGACATCTTCTGACTTAAACATTTTTGGTTCTTACTCTCTCTTCTGATTCTTTAAAACAATTTTGGGCCATGGTGGATGGTTGAGTTATTACGGTGGACACTGGATCTATATGGGAAAGATACTTTCTCCATTCTGTTGTTTTGGTGCTTAGTTCTTTGAAACACGAACTATTTATGCTTCGTATTAAATGGTGAAGCCTTGTGAGTCTGCTAGTCTTGGGTTCGTAGGTAATTCTGAACTTTATCATTTACTATTTTGGGATGTTATTCTTGACTGATATAGTGAATAAGACCTTGGTTTCTCTTTGAGAAATAATATATATATATGTATTCTTTTGTGATTAGTATATTGTTTTGGGTCTGCAATACGCTTTCATCCTGAATTGGTTTGAAACTGGAACTTCTTTTGTTCATTAGAAGGAAATGATTTATTGTTGGTCTTTTCCTTATTAGAGTTACCTTTTCTCTATCTTGGATAAGCTCATTGTTTGAACTTCTCTGTACTCGATTCCATTTCGAGATGGTGATTTCTTGTGACCTGTTGGTCTACCTTGTTTGAATTATTGTTGCAATAATGTAGAAAGTTAGTAGTTAAGAGGGTTCTGCTAATAAGTGAATGCATACATATGGGTTTGACTGTTGTTGACTAGCCTTGCCTAGTTTAAATGGTTAGGAGTAGGTTTTCTCTTGTACTCTATATCTTTTGGGATGAACCTGAGTAGAGATTAACTCCTTTATGGAACTACTTGATTGTGAACATTGATTTCAGATCTTTGATTGATAACTTCTAACATGCAAAATTGGAATTAGAATTACAGTTTGACTGTTCTGGTTTTCTATACCTTCTTGTATTGTTAAGAAATTATGTTTGGGATGTATATCTTAATGTTGAATTTACAAGATTGTTATCCAGGAAAGGAACAGGTAATTCATGATTGAATCTAGTCTATTTTTCAGATGTTATAGGTTTGGACATGGTACGTAATGGTTCTTCTTATTCTTGCTTAGGATATAGAAGAATAATCCTAGAATGAACCATGTTGTTTACACTTCTTTTGTCTCATAAAGAAGATAAATGTGGTATTCTATTAGGATAGAATTATGAAATAATGGGATGGTAGGATTTATTGTTTGTTTACAAGCCATTGATAGGATTAATAGAACTTTAAGTTCTTAGGTAGATATTTTTTATTATATTATGCTCTTCTCTTAAAAGTTGATCTAGATTTATTAATGTACTTCCTTTCTATTTGTTATCACTTATGTTGATTGTATGATGTTTTAATTATCTCATTAAAGTAGTGTTGCTTTAATGAAACAATTAGTGGAATGCACTTCATTTTAATGCTTAGTGCTTATCATGCTCAGTTCATTGAATTGACCCGTGCTAGCTATTTTTGCAGATGGATGACGTAAGTGGTAAAAGAAGGCAAAAACTTATATGATGCATTGGTTGATATATGTCTAATTCTTAGTAAATAATTATGATTCATTCTTTTGTTGTATTGTAAAAGAAAAGTTGTATACTTTATAGAATGAGGGTTGTTGTTATGCAGTATGCCTATAGTGCATAGTCTTGTAAATTTATAAATTGTAATGATGAGTTACGAGTTGTGATTTATTTGCATTGGTTGTGTAATTTATCTCATACCTTTTTAAAGAAGATGAAAGTTCTATCTTGTTGATAGTCTTTATATTATATCATGCTTATCTTGTTATCTTTGATAAGATGGATAAAGGGAATTAGTTCAATTTCCCTTATAATGGTGCAACTTGTTGAGTTGTATAATATGATGTGTTTTACCTAAACAATTTAACATAATAATGTGATGCATAATGAACATGCATTAAGAAATATGGATATTGTGAATGTTTAACCCTAACACTTAATCATGTAGAGGAAGATTCATTCTCTCTCAAATGAATGTAAACCAAAAAGGTTTGGAGAGATGATTAATAATCATTAGACTTCATTTTGTATGAAGTCTACTTTAGTTGGATTTATGCGGTTGTTAAACCTTCCTGAAAGTTAAAGTACATTTTAATGAAACTTATGATATCATTGTCCTATTTTGGTTAACTTGCTGGTTACACCATGAAAATGAACATTAAAAGCAACCATGAGTTTAACGAAGTTCTTTAATACTTGATTGATACAAGTATACAATAAGAACTTAAGGAGAGTTGGATTAGGGTTTAGCAGGGTTACTAAAACCAAGTGTATTAATCCAAATTAACAATGTATTAACAATCTCCTTGGGGTATGTACATCTCGATGAGGTAGTTTTTTGTAGGATGTTGGCACACACCAACTGTAGGGTTGTACTTTGAGAAGACTTGGGTCTTCTCGAGAATACAACGTTGTAGTTGACATGTGGCATCACCCTTCCGCATTGATCATCCAGATCTACACACAATAAGAACTTGAACTTAGTTTCTCTCTAGGTCAGGTTAGTGGCATATTTAGGATAGGAAGTAGCTTCCAATGGCTCAGGGTACCTTGGCACACCCGGTTGACTTAAGGTCAACCGAGTATGCCCATTTACCCTAAGTCATTGTGAGTGTCTTCCTATAATAATTTATGTTTCTAACTAGGGCTAGGGTTAAACCTAGGACAAGTGGACTGACGGTAGTCAATAAAGACCAATCATGATAATAGAGGAGTGAGGTGAAGGATATATTCCAAAATGACAAGTATGTCATCTAGGAATAGAGACATACATAGTATGTTGTAAAAATTTGGCCAAATTAACGCAAGCTGCTGGTTGCATTGTCCTATGTCACCAAGTTTAAAACAACGTGATATCAGATGAATATTGGTAACAAATATTCAAATATGTTCTTTAAATAGATCACTCAGTACCGGTGTAGGGTAGGAAAACTAGGTATACGAAGTATACAATATGTATTCAATACTTAAGATAACATAAATAGATTGGTAGATTACCGAGTTATGAAATGAATAGATCGGTGGATCACCAAGTCATTACAGTTGCATATGGTTATCTATTTGAATTCGATTGGCATGGAATGTTTGTTCTAAATAATGCTTTATTTAGAATAGAGAACATTATATTTTTAAAAATCCCTTGTTTCTAAAGTCTTAAATGGGAATGTTACAGATTATTTATAGTAGGGCTTCAACCTACTCCCGATGAAGTAACCGGGTAACTCGCATTCCGTCAAACACCTCTAACTAGCAAGCACTTGATTCAAGTATGTGAGTGATAACATACGGTCCCAACCAATGCACCTTAAGTTTACGTGGGTGGCATAGAAACTTTGAATCATAAAGAAGAACCATCTGCCCAACCTCAAGTTTCTTGTCCTTGATATGTATGTCATGTCATGCCTTATGTCTAGCCTTTTCTTGCTTCTGACTCCAAGGTGTTATGGAGCATCTCTCATCCAGCTGTATTAAGTTTTCAATTCTCTCGTCCAAATATTTCTCATCAGCTAGACCTCCAACGCGCTCAATATGCAAAGACGGTAACATAAATTCTATGAGAAGAATTAATTATGTGCCAAACACCAACTAAAAGGGTGTGGCCTTATTCAACCTTTTATAGGTTGTTCTATATGCCCAAAGTACAAGCAAAACTTTATCATCCCAATCTTTCCTTCCAACATCAAGATTTTTTTCAAGGTCTGACTCAATATCTTGTTGAAGGCCTCAGCACTCCCATTTGCTTGAGGGTGATAGGGTGTGGTCTTGTGGTGCGCGACCATAAATTCATCCAATAATATCTTGATTATCTCATTCAAGAAATGTGTGCCCCTATCACTTTTCAAACTTAACAGACATCCATACCTAGTAAGAATATTCTTCCATAAGAACCTTGTTATTGTAGCCACTGTGAAATCCTTTATACGTGTTGCTTCTTCCCACCTTGTAAGATAATTTGTACAAGTGATGATGTAGCGTGATCTAGTTCTACGTGTGGCTAGGGAAATAGGACCCACAAAGTTTATTGCCCATTTTTCAAATGGATCTGCACTAGTAATAGGCCTCAAAGGCATTTCATCTCTATGCCCATGTTTTCCAAGGTGCTTGACAAAGTGATCACACACCTTACAATACTCTTTATAATCCGTGTACAGAGGTTTCCCACTATAAACCAGTGAGTAGAATCTTGCGTGTGGTGGTATCACTTATATAGTGTCCACTTATAATACCGACATGACCCTATTCCATGATATATATGTGCTCATGTTCTGGTACACACTGGCACAATACTTCATTTCATCTGAGTTTTTATAGGTCACCACTTATCAACATAAAAGGTGTGGCACAAATTGCAAGTTATTTCTTTTCCAAGGCTTTCATTCCTTCTGGCGACATATCTATGCATAAAAATAAAGCAATATCATCTAATTCCAAGGATGCGTGGTTTAACCTATATAACTATACATCTAGCATTGTATCTTTAATTGTCTACACGTCCTCTCCTGATTAAATTCTTGATAAGTGGTCTGGACCATAATTTCTTTTGCCTAGTTTTACCATGACTATAAACTCAAACTCTTGGAATAAGAGAACCCATCGGCATATGCACCCTTGTAAAATGGGCTTATTTACCAAGTATTTCAATGCCATGTGATCTGTATAAAACACAAAAGGTGTTGCTAGCAAGTACTATCTAAAATTATGTAGCATGTAGATCATTGATAAGGCCTCACGCTCTGTAGTTGTATAATTATGTTCTACAGGTGTCAAATTTCTACTAGTAAAATAGATAAGATGATCTATCGTGCCTTCTCTATGTTGAGCCAATACTATGCCAATGGCCATGCCAAAGGCATCCACCTGGAAATTAAAATATTATTTCCATGAGGGAAAGTGTAGAATAGGTGTCATCGTAATCCTCTCCTTTAACTCTTCAAACGCGTGTTGTTGTGGTTCTCCCCAACAGAATGTCCCTTTGCTTTTAGTAACTCTTCAAAGTGTGGCAATCTTCTTATATCCTTTGATAAATTTTTTTGTAATACCCTATATGGCCCAAGAATTTTTGCACCTCACTGACTGTTGGTAGGTTCCTCCAGGCCTAAGATAATTGCAACCTTAGTTGGATCTACTAAAAACCCCTCCTTGTAGATGATATGCCCTAGCAGAGTTCTAAAGGGTGTAACAAATATGCACTTATTGATATTTAAAGAGATGTTTAAATATATGCACCTCTCAAACATTAATCTGCAAGTTTTCACAATGATCCTTGACAACCTCATATCTTGTCTAATAATCAAAGTAAACTTGCAATAATTTTTGAATAAAATCTTGGAATGCTTTAACCATAATGCATGAAAATACTACATGTGTGTTCTTCGGTCCAAAAGGTATCGCATGTATGTAAAAATTCCCCATTCGGTGGTGAATTTTTTTTTCTCTTGATCCTCCTTTGTAATTCTTACCTGGTGATATCTAGAGAATCCATCTTTAAAAGATTAAATTTGCGCACCTGCAACGCCTTCTAATATTTCCTCAGTGAAAGGTGTAGGAAAAGGATCAATCACACGTGTAGTATTCATCTCCCTGTAATCCACACAAATCCTAATTCGACCATCTTTCTTTATACTAATTACCATGGGGCTAACCCACTTTGATTCTTCTAAGGGCTTAATGATGCCGAATTTCAACATATTGTCAATTTCTTCTTTAAATTTTACGCACAAGTTAGGGTTCATCCTGTAAGCTCTCTTCTTGACCAGGCGTGCACCTTCTTTTAGCTTAATCCTCATCTCAACCAAAGACTCATGCACTCCATTTAACTCATGGTAGCCCCTAGGAAATAATTCCTAGAAATTACGCAGTAACTCAATTATCTTAGCCACTTCAGAATCAAACCAATAATCTCTAATTATGTCCTCCTTAGGTTTAACATCTATGCCAATGTTCACTTTATTGGTCTTCATAGGTTCATGATAGGTGTGTGCCTTCTTATCCACATTGTCTAAGACTTCACGTGTACCCTCTAAATGATCTATGTCTAAATTTTCTACCTCTTCATCATCCACTTTTCAAGACCATATTTCCTTTCTCATTCTAAAGGCAAGCACACTTAATTAGTGTGACATATGTCTCATCTACTTCATCAAAATGCACTCTGGTCTACCTTACCAAATAACTCATGAATGAGTTCTTTGGCATTTGAATTGTTTCCCATAGTCAAGCGCTCCATACGTCGTAATGCCTCTTTCACCATAGGTTTAGTGGAGAAGTAGTCAAAAGTTTGGATCATTCCTGTAGTCAAGTCTTGCCAATTTTCAGTCTCCCTATGCAGCTCCACATAAACATACAAAGTGTGTACGTAGCCGCGCAAAGTGAAATAAATTTTGTGCACCCACAGTGAAGGTGGTAAAGCTTCTGTCCCTCTATCCAAAGTCTCTCAAACTATTGAATGTGGTACTTAATAGGATGATTACCATGATATGTGTAGATTTGAGTAGGCACATTGCTCCTAAGAAACCAGGTTGTTAGAGAAATTATCACTTCATTCCATTCTATGAGATTATCCTGTGAACCATCCACCAATGCGTTGTTGTCCTACGTAAGGTATACACTAACATTTTTATTTTGTCCACTTGATCCTTCCACTATTCCTCCTTGGCGCATAGGAATACCACAAGGTCCCCTTCTCAGTGTACCAGGGTATAGATTTGTTACTTATCCTCCTAATACATGAGGTTTGCCTCCTCGTATAGATGTGCTCCTTACTTCGTGCCCAAGCATCTCATAAGTTCCATGTGCCCAATTGTCATAGGAAATACTTGTAGTATCACTAATAGATTGTGCATCTTCCCACTAGAGGATTCCTTCCTTAGATGGCTCAAGTACTTCCGGATCTCGAATGGTGCACACATAAATTCTATTAAGGTCTTCCTCACTCAAAGGTTCAACATAAGGTGCATATTTCCCATCTATCAAAGGGATAATAACTTTTCTTCCTTGTTCTCAAATATTATATACCCCTTGTTGAACTATAGATCAACATTATTTGCATAACACTAAGTGCACCCAATTAGAGTTGGGAAGTTTTCTGCTTCTGCAAGTGCTAAAACCTCAAATTCCCTAGTGAACTTATCCCCTTGTATAGTAATGGATGCATCCTTCAAAACTCCTATTGGAGTGGCCTTATTTTTATTTACCATAAATAGTACATTAGAGGATGGTTGTAATGGAGGTATGCCAATCTGTACCCATGCATCTAAAGTAAGAACATTAACTTCCGCATCTATGTCAATCATATATATTGCTCAACAACCACCCATCCACAACAACATTCAGAGTGATCTCCTTATCATAATCCAAGCTATGAAGGGGAGGTTAGCATGTGTAGTATCTTCTATCCATTCTCAATATTTATGCGTGGAGTGTTTCCTTTAACCAATTCCCAAACAATGGAATAATAATCTCCTAGCGTAACATCTTGCATACCTCTTTCAAATCATCGCATCTCTAAATCTATTTGGCTGCCTTATTTTGTTACATAGTTCATGACTATTCCTTTAAACATTGTATCTCACCCTGAAGATATTTTAGCACCTCTATGGTTTCCTAATAAACCTTCTTGTGATGTGGAGGATCTAGGTATCTTACATGCAAGACCTCTTCCCTTGTAATGTTAGGATTTTGTTGCAACACTTCTCTAGCACATGTAGCTTCAGCGTGTCTAGTAATTTTCACAAGTACTACCTTAGGTTCGGTGCCAACTTTGGCATCCATTGATTTTCCATGGTGTGTTGTATTCTAACCATCCTTGTGCCCTTGTTCTCATGTTTATGTTTCTTGTTAAGATGTTCATATAAGTCAAGGCACTCCTCATAGATATGATTCTTCCCACAAAAATAAAAAGTAATATTCTGAGGGCATTCATGCCTATAGTGGGCAAGAGATCCACATGTATAACATGTTCCATAAGGAAACTCACCTTGTCCACCACTATGGCCTGGCCCCTAAACCACCATGGTATCCTCGACCTCTACCATGACCTCCTTCAAAGTGTCCTTCGTTTTGATCGTAGTACCCTTGAGTGTGATCATGATCATGGTGCTATTTTTACCTTTAGAATTATTTGATACTCTATCTGTTGTACACCAATATCAATGGCATCATGGATCTGATCAATCAACCTACAATCTTTAGTATTGTGAGTCATGGACCAGAAAATATTACAAGTAACAAGATATATTTTTCCTTATTGTGCGTTGTAATAATGGGCGGTGGCTTGCATCATGGTCTAAATTACATATCTCTTAGTTGAAAGCAGCAACAATGAATGCACTGACCTATGGGGAAAACTATCCTTCATGTGCCCCTTAACTTCACAATATGTATACCAAATCCTAGTGCATGTCTCGTGTGTCGGATTAGTTGATAGTTTCTCCAACTACTTTGTCATAGCTGTAATATGAGCTTCTAGGAATGGGCTCACTCTAGTGTTTATACTTTCAAATTTCTCTAGCGTAACACTACTTCAAGCACTTTGCATGGATTTTTATATGTCTTATGTGACAAAGCACCCTCCTAAAGGTGTGATCAAGCCTTTGATGAACCACTGTGCATGTTGGCTTGCATGGATATCATAGGAAAGTTTAGACAAAATCATTTTGAAATGGGCATCATATTCTTGAACACTCTCAATAGTTCCCTACTTAATATCCTTGAGCGCACTTATACTCTTCTGCTTGAACTTAGGGATATAAAATTCCTTAAGGAAAGCATCCCATAACATTGTATAATCTACGCAAGTTTGATCAGGGTCAAACTTCTTGTACCAACTATGCACACGTCCCTGCAATTAGTTATAAACTAGCTTTCCTTGTGCTTAAAATCCATGATGCCTTTCGCATGCCATAGTATCTCACACATGTGCACATGCTCAGAAGCATCTTCTATTCCCTATACTCTAGAAGATGAATTGACATCTCCATATAAATATTCTAGGGTTAGTGAGGACCATGCCCACCAGATCCAAAACCTCTTGTGTTACCTCTGCCTCCAAACCCACCAAATCCACCAAAAATAGAGCCACCTATGCCCCTTGATCCTCCACCTGTAGCAGGAATTGAACTAGAGGATGTATTTCCCTATGTCCCAATAGTGGTACTAAACTAAACTCCTATAGTCTGCGAGGTGGTACTACTCCCAGGTGAGTCCAAAATTTTTGTTCCTAAGTTTTACATCGATGATGTGCTGAAGAAGTACCTTCAAATAATAAGGAAGACTTCTTCCTGGCCATAGATGTACTTGCTATTTGATTTACTCATGTTATTCTACTTCCCAAACTAGCTTATTGACTATTGGTTGTACTAAAAACTGGAAAACCAAGTGCAAGGGCTAGGTTCTAGGTAGATTCAGATGTGTGTCCGTGACCCATGTCATCTCTGTTGGCATGCTCTCATAAGAGGCGATGAGGGTTCCCTGTCATGATTTCCCACATGGGGGAGTTCTAAATGCTATGGATCCACACCCTCTGCGTGAGCTCCAAATCCTTCACAAGCCATATCTCTCCTCAATGCCATCCATTCTAAAATCTGTGATACTTCCCAAACTCCCTCTCACACACCTCATTTACTTAATCCTCATTTCTTCTCTTTACCTCTCTTCTGCTAGGTCTACCATCCTTCACCAAACTTGCTCCTGCCCCGCGTATGGTGGGGTTTAGCTAGCCATCAAATTCTCTTCCAAATTTAGGGTTACCATCAAGATTTTTATCACCAGTGGAATGCCTTGCAGATAGGTTCCCCTAGGATAATGTAAAAACTAGAACTCAGCTACCTCAGGAAATAATAAGTGGAAATTGAGTACTCCAAAATATAGTTATTCAGAACACTGTGGAACCAAGTGTCCACAGTGCATGTCCTAATCATATCATCATCATAAAGGCCCTAAAATTATTCCTACATCTAAACAAGTGTGTGAAACCTCTAATTCCTTTTCAAAGAATAAGTAACCAACCACTCATATAGTTCTATCACAAAGATAGCAAAGAAACTCTCATATATATAGCCATAAAAGTTCTAGTCCACCCATGTGTGCATGTCAAAATTAGATCGAGTGTTGAATATCCAAGCGTATTCCTCTTCCAGATCTACTATCCACTCCTTAACACTTGATAAGGTCAACCAATACGTATTCATCACAAAACATCCCGAAACAATGAAAAAGAGGTCTCATAAGCAATGGAACCAATGATGCAGCCTAGAATTTATTATAAATAACCAAGGCGCATTGGCACATCACTCAACCTAAGATGAGCACTCACCCAAAGTGTCCAAATGTACCAAGTCCCTCTTTAGATTTTCTTGTACATGATTTCAACATGATGATGTTTAAACATATTCAAAATCATAACTAGATATAAGCATTCCACAATGCATAATCCGATTTATATCCTAAAGAATCATAATAAATGAACTAAATGATAACTATGATAAGATTAGCCATACAAGAACCATATTCAGTCATGTATAATACCATTATCCAACCAATATACTCCATTGCATTAAATATTGTAAAACACATAAGCTTCTTACACTATATCAATATCTCCATGAGTTATGTGCGTCAAAACCAGCAACACAACTCTACAATAATTCACCACCTACTAAACTACACAAGTCAATACATATTTATAGGGGTGGGGACTTTCCCTTCACCACCCATGCACTTCTCAAAATAGGTCACATGTTGATAATAGCCATGCGCCTTTACAATAATGTGCACAACATGCAAGTGCTTTAACAATAGATGTCCTATAGTTAACTCCAAGTAGAAATCCTATTATTAGGTTAAACTATACATGGCACTTATCTTCCACTTGTTCCCAAAATACCATTTTGTGGAGTGCAAGTCTTCATCTATATGTGTGCTCCGCACGTTATCTCCAAAAATAGCCCTTATCCATAAAAATGGCTAAGTCCCGAGGTAAATTTTTTCGCACGTGTTTCCTTTCCTATCTTCCGTGCCACACATCCTTAGAGAAATGCACACATCCTTTATGTGTTTTCTCCTTAGAGAGATATTATTTCTACTCAACGCCTAAAATAATAAGCAACAAAATTTCAAAGATTACAAAGTAGTTCCCAACCCTTTAGTGGGAAGATTATTTTTGTTGAGGAAGAACATGTTATTGAATAGTGTGACAAATGTGTGTTGCCTCATGTACCTTGTGATCCACCGATGATGATGAAAATGAAGATGTCAATTTTCTTGATGTATGCATGCTAGAATGTGAACTAGAATGTGAGCGGGATGCATATTCCACCTGATTTCCTCTATGCATGAACAAGTGGTTGATTTTTGAACTTGTGTTAACAAGATTAGATTTTTGTCCCTATTGAAATTAATGTTGAGGCTGATATGGACCAATCTATTGAGTTACCTAATCATAATTTTGAGTATTTGAGAGCCCTGATGATCAAAAAATATGATGGTGATGTCCCTTCCAAATGAGGATGAAAACTATTGATCAATGTTGTAGTTGCTTAGGAAAAAGAATACAATCTCATAAATAGGAAAATCAAAGGGCCTACTCCTATAACCAAAGAAAGGATTCCTATTCTTTCTAATATCCCCAAAGGTGATCCTTAGAAAAATGTGTTAAATAGGACTCCTGTAATTCATCCTAAGCCAAGTAGTTCCTCCCAAAACCCCACTAAGAAAAACCTATTTCCCTTCGACAAAATAGTCACAAGTGCCTTCCAATGTTCCTCTTCCCAAATATAATGTGTGTGATATGGCCCAAATTTTAAGCTAGATAAATATTACAGTTCCCATTGTAGAATTGTTGAGGATCCCTAAGCATAAAAATGGGCCTTTAAATATTTAGATTTTACTAAATACGTTGGTAAAATGAGGATCTTGTTAACAAGGAATTGTCTCCTATAATTGTTGAAGTTAAGGTACAATAAATTGGAGAAGAGATGGAGGTTCCTACTAAGGTATATTTGGGGAATTCTTTGGTGGTTGGATATCAAACCATTTTTTCACATATATTATTGTAAATGGATGGCTCTTACACAATTGTATGTTTGATTTTGGAGATTCATCTAACACCATGCCTCTTATAGTCATGAATGAGTTGGACCTTAAAATAACCAAGTGCTTTTGGGAGATGTTACGCTATGGATTCTAGGAAGTACCTATGGTGGGTTATGTGAAAATATTGATTGTACATTTGGCAACACATTCAGGAAAGTACTTGACTATGAATGTTGTCATTTTTGATTGGCCCGCAAAATGGGGGATGTTGTTGTCAAGAAAGTGGGCAGCTAGTGTGGGTGGAAGTGTCCAAATGGATATTTCATATGCTTCCATACCATTGGAAGGGAAATTAGTCAAATTATACAAAGAAGATAAAATGTTGCACCTCATTGAGGATCCTAACAATGCCTCCTATGAATTACTTTTTGTTTATGTAGATATGGATAACTTTATAGGAAATGTTGATTTTGAAGACCAATATATGGATGAAAATGCTAAGTTCAAAGACCCAACAATCCCATGGACCATGATGTTCGATGGAGCATGCTCAAGTAGTGGTAATGGATCGGGAGTAGTGTTGAGCTCTCAAAGTAGTGGATCTTTCAATTTTTCTTTTAGATTGAATTTTGAATGCACCAACAATGTGGATGAGTATGAGGTTCTCCTATTAGGAATGAAATTTTTTTGGAGACATGTGATAAAGGATCTCCTGGTTAAAGGAGACTCTAATTTAGTAATCAATCAAGTAAGAAAATTGTATGTGGCAAAAATAAATGGTTAAAGTAATACTAAAATGCAGTATGGGATTTCCTTGAATTCTTTGATTCATTTAATATCCAAATACCATGAAAGAAGCTAGAATGCAACGGTTGATAGATTGGTAGTTTTGGGTTCACAATATGATAATCAGGATTCATCCCCTTCTATGTAAGTTTGAGGTGGAAGTATTGGTTCAACCTTCTATACTTGATAATATTCAACATTGGCAAGTGTTTGATGATGATTCACATATAAAAATATTTTTGAGTTCTCAAGTTGAGTTCACTGACCAGATCATTGATTTGGAACCTATGGTAGAGGTATGTGAAGGAAAAGAAACTATTTTTGGAAAATAAGTAATTCAACTAAAGAATAACACAATCCTAAGGGGGTTGGTTAGTTTAGATTCTATTTTGATAGTATTGATAGAGCAATTTGCAAATATGCTACTTTTCCAAGAGATGTTGTGGAATGCAATATGGGTTCATGCCAAGATCCTAGAAATGTATGGTTAGGGAGCAATTTGAATAAAGAAGAAAGAGAGGCTTATACTAATTTTTTGAGAAAGTATAAAGATTGCTTATAGGGAAGAATTTTTTTAGCATGAGATACCCTTACAACCCCATAATAAGCCTTTCAGAAAAATAAAAAAAAAATAAGAGACCTATTAATCCCATTCTTACAAACCAAGATGCGGGAAGAGTTGAAAAAGTTACACGATGATGGCATTATAAAGCCTACTGATATTCTTCATGGGTAGCCAATTTGGTACCAATAAGGAAAAAAATGGAGACATAAGGCTCGTGTTGATTTTAGAAATCTGAATAGGACTTCACTTAAAGATAATTATCCATTGCCAAATATGGATAATTTACTACAAAACGTAACCAAATCGAATCGTTGTCTACCTTGGATGGTTTTTTAGAATCAAAGTTGTGGTCAAATAATTTGAACAGTATAAAACCGCATTCAATACTCCATGGGGCACTTATGTGTATGTTAGAATGCCATTTGGATTGATGAATGTCGGGGCTACATTCTAAAGAGCGATGGATGTGGCCTTTGCAGGATTTATAAATAAGTTCATTGTTGTATACCAAGATGATATCATGGTTTTTTTACAAAAATAGAGGTGACCACTTGCAACATTTTGAGAAGATATTAATTTGATGTAAGAAATATGGCATCTCGTTGAATCCCAAGAAGTATCATTTTGGTATGTAAAAGGCCAAATTACTTGGACACATAGTATCTCATCAAGGTGTCACTATTGATCCAGAGAGGGTAGAAGCTATTGACAAAGTCCCTATCCCCTTGTCAAAGAAAGGTATTCAATATTTCTTTGGACATATTAATTTTGTAAGAAAGTTCATATCCAATTTTGCTGAAATCACTTTACCAATCACCAACATGTTAAATAAATATCAAGTGATCAAATGGGGTGACAAAGCAACCCAAGCTTTTAAAGGGGTAAAAGATGCACTCAATACTTCTCCTATGTTGGCAAATATTTATTATAGAAGGGACTTTTAAATGTTTTCATTTTCTTCTAAATTCACTATTGCTTATGTGTTATTACAAAAGAATGAAGAAGGTCATGAGAATCCTATTGCATTTTTTAGTAAAGCCTTGCAAGGATTTGAGCTGAAATATTCTGTCATGGAAAAGTAATCTTTTGCTTTGGTCAAAGTAACCAAAATATTTAGGTATTATATTATTATTTCAAGGATTGTAGCATATTTACCTCACACGATGGTAAAAGGCATATTATCTCAAATGGAATTATCCAAAGAAAAGGTGCATATGGGTTGACAATCTTCAAGAGTATGACATGGACATACATAATACCAAGTTGGTGAGGGGTTTAGGCCTTGCAAGATTTATGATTGAGACAAATTTATAGATTTTTGAAATTCATACTATTGAAGGAGATGAGAAATATCCCCAAAGAGAGGTGAGCCTTTCATCCTGGTATAAAAAACATTGTATATTATTTAAAGAATTTGAATTACCTAGAGGGGCTTGATAAGAACCAGAGAAGGACACTCAAGATGGTATCTTAGAAATACATATTGAAATATTATGGGTTAGCCTAGAAAATTATGGAAGGAGTCCTATTAAGATGCATTACTGAGGAGGAATCCCCCAAGATGGTCCATGAATTTCATGTAGGATTTTACGTGGGGCATTTCACTGGAAAGGTCACTACACACAAAATTCTCAGATTTGGTTATTGGTGGCCATATTTTTTCAAATATGTGGCATTAGTGGTCAAAATATGTGAACTTTGTCAACACTTTTCCAAAATATTGAAAACATCTGCAACTCTCTCGTTACATCCTATTTCTATAGAGGATATTTTTAATTAATGGGGGCTATATTTTATTGGTGAAATGTCAGAACCTTTGAGTGTTGGGCATAAATGGATTTTAGTAGCTACTGATTATTTTACTAAATGGGTTGAGGCAATTCCTACTAGAAAATAAACTCATCAGTTGGTTATGGATTTTATCCTTAATCATATAATTTGTAGGTTTGGGGTCCCTGCTAAGTTGGTTATGACAATGCTATGAGTTTTAGGGAAAATCCTTTGATGAAAATGTGCCATGAATTTGGTATAACTCTTACCTATGCTTCTAACTATAATCCCTAGGGAAATGGCCAAGTAGAATCCAACAATAAATTTTCTCAAAATACTCCAAAGAATGCTGGAGATAAACAAAAGAAAATGGGGAGAACAACTCAAATTTGCATTGTGGGTTGATAGGGTTACAACTAAGAGATCCATGGGTAAAATCACATTTGAACTAGTCTATTATATTCAAGTGCTCCTATACCTTCATTTACAATTTTGACTTATCATTGTATACATAAACTAAAGGATGGAGAAGGTATTGAACCTTATGAGGCCAGGATAAACCAAATTATTGAATTGGATGAAGTCAAGAGAGAGTTTTATCAAATACATGTTAATCTTAGAGAAAGACTCAAGAAAATATTTGACAAGAGGGCTACTCCTCGAGAATTTAGTATAGGAGATCTTGTTTTGTGTGGAACAACCGATGCGAGGATAAAGGTAAGCATGGGAATTTCAACACCCTCTGGACAAGCCCTTACTCAATAGATATCAAAATTGGTGAGCACACCTTTTTCATGAGACTTGGATGGTGAAATTGGAATTTTCTCACAATGGCAAGAATTTAGATCATTTCCTTTATTAAAAGGTGTGTCCTTTTTGGAAACTATGACACTGAGAGGGGGTGAATCAGTTTTTAACAATTTAAAAATTCACTCCTTCAAACAAACAAATTGAAATAGCAAATCAAGAAGAGTAATCAACACAACATAAACTCAAGAGATATAGAGATTTTAAGTGGGAAACCAAAATAGGGAGAAAACCCACTGAACCAGTCCACTATGTGACAAATGGTTACAAGAATTTTGTTGAGCTACAACTCAACACTTGAGGCTACAACCTTAGTATCACACAAGATACAACTTGGTGAAGGAAATACCAACCTCCTGAATGATTTAGCTAGTTACAACTATCCTTCTACAAGATCCTTCCTATAAGGAAGCTACAACTCCCTGATATAAAATAGACCAAAATTGATCACACTTCAATGGATGCCTTGAATCATCTAATAATGATCCTAAATCTATACTCAACCTCTCGCTTCCTTGATTCACTTTGTCTTGGTCAAATCAATCTTCTTGTTTCTCCACTCTTCTTAAACTTTATTCTCACACCATGAATCATATCTTACTACAAGGAGACATATTTCACTATTCCATTCACATATTAGGTCGATACGATCAATGAGTTCATTCACCGAGTTAATTGATTTCTCCTACTTGTCACAACAAAAACATTTCTCAAACCAACTCATTATTCCATGATTGTTTCATTCAAACATGATCATTCATGTGTACATGCTTCTTTACTAAATTCTCATGTCTAGATCAAGTAGCACCTTCTTTACATGCAATCTTACCTGTCACAATCACTCTTTCGCTAACATTTCTTCAACATGTTCTTTTCAACTGATTGTCAATATTATTTTTGTTTTTTAACAACTATGAAACTTGTTCTTCTCATTCACACACTATTATATTTATATTAATTCTATATAAATCAACTCAACTTACTCCATCTATTGACTCTTCACATTCTCATCTTCTCAACATGCAACAACTTCACACACTTTGTTACTCTACTAGATCAGTATAGCTTTACACTTGAAATTTGCTTGTTAGCTCTTCACATTCTCAAAAACTCAAAAAATTGCACCATCTACAATAATAACAACAAACATGTGACTCTTCCTATACCACACATGTTCCTCAATAGTTTGAGCTTGGAGGTCAAATATATTTGTTTGTAAATGATTAGTTACACTTGACATTCTTCAAGACCATTTGAATTATTTTTAAAGACTCGTTGAAAGGCCAAAATACTTTGCTTGAAACGGACAAATCAAATATCGTCAATTCATCTTCTCCTTCAAACTTGAAGGCTTTTCAAACATTTGAGCTTGTTCGAAAATTTTCACCTCCTTAAGCACTCTTAAAGAGTTGAATTTGTGATATCAACCTGAGATAAAAATAAAAATGTACTTGTTCTACCTCCTTGATGAAGACTTAGAAACTTTCCTATGTTGTAAGAACCTTGTTAACACATGTTTGAAGATTTCAAATTATCAACTCATCTTTTTCGATCATTCAAACACTAGTTTAGGCTTGGATTTTTTCAAGGTGCAAAGTAGGGATCAAGGTCACTATTTTTCATAGCTACCATCAACATTACAGCCTTAGGAGTATAAAATAACTACTATACATATTTTTCGAGATTATACAGATAACAAAAACAAACTCTAAAACCATATCAGCTTTTTTCACCGCCATAAGCTTGCATTAATGATTCTGGTTCCCTGGAATAGTGTTTTGCCATTGTTTATAGTTTAAGAGTTCTATTTGGTTTTTACCTTGGGTAAATGCAAATGCTATAAATAGTTGGCTTGTGCTCAAGCAAATGGCCCTCAAATTTTCCTTTGAATTTCTCTTTGCAATAGATTAGTCTTTCATTTTTTTTAGAGTCCTTAGTTTCTTTCATTGCATGCTTAGTTAGTATTGTTTTGCTGTTAGGAAGCCACATATCCATCTTGTGCAAGTGTTGTTGATATTTCATCCAATCCATTGGAGTAGAATAGTTTGTTTTCAATAGGAAGCCATTAAAGTTGCAGGTTTTGTTCTTCAAACAGGATAGTTTCAGGTTCTGGACGTTTTATGTTGCATGACTCACAATAAATCCCGCTAGGAATTACATAAGCCAAGCTCTGTACTCTTGCGCTATCCCTCTCCTACTCGCATTGTATTCAGTCTGTATCTTGAGCTGCCTTTGTCCCAATATCTACTTTGTTGATGCTAGCATTACACGCTTTTCTTGGATCCACGTGAACACGAAGGAACGAGGAGATCACACTGAGGGGACAAGATCACACACACCATCGGATTCGCCACTATTCTGCGGAATCCAGGTTCTAGCTTTCAAAGTTCTAAATTAGAAACATATCAAATAGAGTAGTTAATCACTTTATTTCAGTCAATTTTACTTTCGATATTGCCAGGGAAGTTGTGGGGATTGATAGTTTTTGAGAGACTATGATTCATTCCTCACTTCTGAGGTAGGATCGAGAGTCTTGCAAATAGACTAGATCAAATATTTCATTATTTAGAATAGATTCACAAATTACATGACAAATAGCTATACTCGGTTATCTTGTTTGTTTTAATTTGTTATTTTTTCATCAATTCTAGATATGTTAAATAGTTACTTTTAAATTCGTTCGAATAGTTCATCAAAAAATACAAAAATAGAGAAATCATATATGCTATAGATATATTCAAAGTAGTTAAATTTCACTTTGTTGTAGTTAATTTACATTGTTGCTTCTGTATGACAATCACGGGACCTAGGGAGCCCAGAGAATACATATTCGAGCCAATCGTGCCCCAACCCAATCTCATCACAGCCATAACTGATATAGATCAAAATCTCAGGATCCAAGTCTTCCGAACAATGGTAAACTTGCAACAAATCAGTTTCCAACTGCACGGGTTAAACATAGAAGATGACCAAGCACACATATTTTGGTCAAGTCAACCAAACTACAGATTACCCTAGATACATGCCCACATGACTGTGGAGGGGTTTGAAAGAGAGAAAACATTTGGTTGTGATCCTTTGGTCCCACAGCCAGACGCAGGAGACACCCTCATAGATATAGATACCAGCCTAAGAATTCAGGTTGCATGAACAACTGTAAGATATTTTGAGAAGATCACACAGTTATTGATTCTAAATATAGAAGCTGAGAAAGCATACGATTACTGGATACTAGGGATTAGGGACTGATTCCATACATGACCATAGTAGGTCCGCAACAACCACGAATATATGGTTGTGACCCACAAATCCCACAGCCCAACGAATCCATAGGTGAATCAGACATAGATACTGGCCTACGTACACTAGTATTCAGATCTACTCCACTTCCACCTATCATCATCGAACAGTTATCCTTGTTAGACACAGCAGCTAACAAAGCTAAGGAGTTCTGGACTAGGCCAGAGAATCACCCATAGAGTCAACTATATTTACCATCCACCCTATGACCTTATCTGGAGACATACACGAAACTATCCTAGGTCATTTTCCACGTATTCCACAACCTATAGACCGAATCACGCCAGAGCTCGATATTGATTGGAGCCTTCGAGCAGTCATCCTTGCTGATCGATCTATCACACCAGTTCAAGTTAGGAGGGCCTTCTTTGCCTTAGATTCACAATTTCCACTAGTGCGTGTAGAAGACATTAGATTGCCTAACTAGTTTGTCTGTATCCCACACATATTCCATCCCCACCGGCTGTCTCGGCATGACCTCGGGAGGTCGGGTGTGAGGAAGAGTTACTTGTAGATTCCCAAGCTCGCTTGTCACTTTTCCATCATACAAAATTGGTGAACCCGACGTGAAATTTTCTACTTTCTGCTCTGGAGTCAGATTTCTACTAGTTCTTTCAAATTAAACGACTCTTTCATCTTTACTACCTCATTAGCTTTTACCATCACCTTCGCTCCTTCCCATTATTTTGTGGGTATTCATATACCCCGAATATGTCGGGATTCGATGCATATGGCAGACCCCTCTTGGGTCTTGAGGCATACTACGCCCAACAAAATAGACAATCATCACCCTCACTCTCAGTATGGGGTGATAACTACTCAACTAACCAGTTGTCAACACAAACTCCAAGGATTAGATATACCTCATCCCTCCGAACAGAGGAGTTGGATCAGTTCGCTCAAACACAAAAACAGAGCCTTCAAGCTCGAACAATATGACGCTCACAGGAGAATCAAGTTCGTCTCCTCAGGTACTACTTAGACCACAAATTAGTAGACAATCAGACTCATACCTGGGTTTAGATGATGAACATTGGTACGTTATGCCAGGAATGAACAACGTTCTCGAGGTATGTACCCACCTATAGGAGGTTTACAAACACAACCCGAGGTCTTTTTCGAGAAAATACCTCTATGCCACGCATATAGAAAATACCCTCGAGAAACTTGGCAGGGGCAATGATCAGTTCATAGCAGGATATCACATGCCTATACAACACCATGATATACAACAAATTCCGCCAAGGAAAAGTATCGGGACTTCACCAAATGAAGTCATTTCAACTCTAGTAGAAAAGGTTAGGGAGTTAGAACTTGCCCAAGCAAGTCAAAATTCACAATTTATGCAGGCAGGAAGTTCCAATCCTCCACACCATCCTAGCCAAGTAGACCTCCTCACAGGAGTAGGCACGTTAGGCATGACTCCTCAGTATTCACAACAAACCCCAACAAGAGCTGCCATTCCTAACACCGCTCCTCCCGGTCTAATACAAAGTAATCCATTTTTGGACAATACCCCTGCATACTTAAACATGTACTCCAAATCACCACAAGGGGATATGTTCTCCTCTCCCGCATGGTTCCTCAAACACAGGGGTTTCCTTATGCCCCCACTAACATATGCATATGCCATGTCAACAACCCATTCCACCACCGCTCCCTCAACAGCACCATCAATGGTCGAAACCTATGCGATAGGGACCTACTCAGAATATTTGAAAGAGCCCTTAGATTTCACCATACGAAGCGTCATGCTTCCAAGACCTCTTCCCGACTTGCCCAAATACAAAGGTGAGGGAGATCCGAATGCACATATCAAGGCTTACGCTACAGCCATTCGAGAACTACTCCCATGGGATGGGGTTGTTGCTAAAATATTCCCAAAAACCTTGGAAGGCATCGCTCTCGATTGGTATTATAGAATACCTGAGGCTTCCATCCATTCATTCAAGCAACTCGTGTCAGAATTCATCAAGGCCTTTGACATGAACAAATTATTAAGGACAGGAATCAGGGAATTCTTACACATCAAGCAAGAACACAATGAATCTATCACCCATTTCATCCAAAGGTGGCGTACAGTTCTTTATTCTTTGGCAAGTGCTCCAAACATGGATCAGATGGAACTATGTGATTTATTCCTTCATTCTCTTAGAGAGGTGAAGGAAGAAGTCTAGAAGTTCCCATTAAGAACTTACGATGAAGTACTTGAGAGCGCTCTCCGAATAGATCAAGCGGCAATTGATAGTGGTCGCAAAACATATGGAGAAAATGGGAGGTTAATCACCTCCAACCAGAACACTACAACTTATCCTACTACCACGAATGTCAATCAAGGACCTAAAATCCTTAATAAAAATCGGGGTGTAACAATGATGGAGTAACCGATCAGCCTAAGAAGGTAAATGTTGTCAATACTCCATCACAAATAAACAACCAACGAAACAACAACTTTACCCCGATAATCAATACAGTGGATTTTAATCATCCACAACAACAACAACAACAACAACGGAAAAATCCCACACAGGGTCCAAGCCAAAATTCAACTAGGTACCAAAACCAAAATTCAAACCAAAGACAACAAATGCAAAATTTTAATCCTAATAGCAATGGTTTGATCAAAATTTTGGGCCACAATACGCACCAAACCAACAAACTAGGAATTACAATCCTAATTCGTATTGTGGTTTCCACAAAATTGGGGCCATGACACTAGAACGTGCCGTGACTACAATAAATTCATGCAACGCTTGCCAGATGAACAAAGACAACTTTTCATGGATATGTTCTTGGCAGATCCTACGTCACCAGCATCAAATACTTTTTCAGGGGCAGTTTCCCTCAAAACGCACCCCTCAAGATCTTTAATGATCCGCTCCCAAATCACGATAACAATAGGCTAAATCTAACTGGGACAAACAAGAGCGTAATGACAGGAAACAATGATCATGAAGCTTCAACTTCGCTAAATCCATTAGTTGCGCCACAACTAGGAAGTCAGCCATGACCTAAGATAGTTGGTTTAGTAGAGTTAGATGCCGAACTACCCATCGAAGCTGTAACAAGGACACGAGAGTATTTCTCTCAGCCAAGTCCAAGCCACCTGCCAGGGACAGATAACTTCCAACAAGTAGTAGCAAAACCTGTGGGTGCCTATGATTTAATTAATGACCTAACAAAAACCTTCTCGCACATTTCATTTTTAGACTTACTAAAGAACTCTCCTCCTACCCATGTGGCTGCTCTTTTAGAAGCATTAGGTTTAGGTCATTTAATTAACATCACTCCACCTCCTGAAACAGGTAAATCATATAGACTTTGATGTTCATCCTCCGGGGCAGGTGGATAGGGATGTCGAATTCATATTCGAAATAAACAAAATGCCGACAGATGCTGAGATCGCACGCCGAGGTGATCCAGCCTTACATTTGCAAGTATGGGTTTATAACAACTATGTAAAGCGTGCAATGATAGATGATGGGGCAGCGGTCAACATAGTCCCCTTCTCTTTTCTTCAAAAGCTAGGGTATGGAGAAACCAATTGTTCCACAACTCGAAACACACTAAGAGGCTATGATAGCCTTAAAGCCACCTCGATTGGAACTATAATATTACCGGTCACCTTAGGACCCAAAACCATCCTGACTGAGTTTTATATTATAGATCGGGAAACTAACTATAATATGATCCTCGGCCGACCATGGATACACCGCATGAAGGCAATCCCTTCTACGCTATTTCAAGAAGTAAGGTTTTTACACTTAGGAAAGATATTCGTAGCCAAAGGTGATCCAAAACCATTCGATGTACACCTAGCTGACTTAAAGAAAAGACCAGGCATGCACTCGGAGTTTGAACTCCCAACAAACCAACTTAATAAACCTACCGATGCAAAACCAGAAGAAAAGTTGGTACCTACGACAGATTTTGAAACTATGAGCCTAGCCAAGGCAACCCCAGCCCCCAAAGATGAGGCTAACACTGTAGAAATAGTATCATTAGGAACTACTGCAAAAATTGTTGAATTATTAGAACAGGATCTACCAATGTTCCTACCATTTGATTCTGTAGGCGTGGGATATTCCCTAGGTGTTGGTTCTCTCCTAGCAGAGATCTCTGCATGGTAGAAGTAGAAGATGTTAACACAACAAATATCCCAACATCCATACTCCCAACTAAATATTGGACTCTCCATTTTGATGGAGCTAGATGTCATTATGGAGCTGGGGCAGGTATAATCCTTACTTCTCCCGAGGGAAAAGTCCTACCATTTTCCTTTAAACTAAATTTGAATGCACAAACAATGGCGCTGAGTACGAAGCCCTCCTCCTTGGCCTCATCTTAGCTAAGAGAATCGGTGTTGATAACATCAGAGTCTTAGGAGACTCACAATTGGTAGCAAACCAAGTCTCTGAGATATATGAAACCAAAGCCGAGCACTTACAACTTTACAAAAAAAAGTTGTATTAGATTTAAGCAAGGAGTTTGACTTCATATCAATTGAAGCAATCCCGCGAGAGAAAAATCTTCTCGCTGATTCAATAGCAACTTCAGCATCACGCTTCACTCCAAACAATAAGTTAGAGGATACCCATTTCATGGTATCCCTTCGTGATGAACCATTGGTAAAAGCAATGTCAAGCCCTCTTTTAATGAACAAAGATGAGGACAAATCTACTATCCTAACACACATTGATAGTGATACAACCACTCTTGATTTCTTAAATGCCTATGCAGCATTACATCTCTCCCATCACGTGATAGATTTGTCCTTAATCCCACATTCATCTTCCTATTACGGGAATCCCATGATGGAGCTTCTCCCACAAAAGGAACTTAGCATATACTCAGTCGAGAATGGAGACGATTTAGATTTACCTCCAGCCCCGCCTGAGTTTGAAGAAGGTAACGCCTCTTTGATCGAAGAAACAATTGATATTAACATCGGAACAGAGGATGAACCAAAGATCTTAAAACTAGGATCCTCGTTAACTCCATAAGAAGTAGAAATACACACTCAAATCCTCAAAGAACATCAGAAGGCTTTTGCATTTAATTATAAAGAAATGACAGGAGTTGCACCGCACATTGCGGTACATAACCTCGTCACTAAATCAGATGCAAAGCCAATTAAACAAAAATCGAGACCAATGAAACCTAAGGTAGCTCTCATGGTGAAAGAGGAGGTAATAAAGCTCCTCCAAGTAGGATTCATCAAACCAGTCGATTACTCTCAATGGGTATCTAATATCGTTCCCGTTCAAAAAAAATGGGAAGATACGCATCTGCATAGATTTTCGAGACATTAACAAAGCGTGTCCTAAAGATGACTTCCCATTGCCATCCATTGATGTCATTGTTGATGCAACAACTGGATTTGAACTTTTGTCTCTCATGGATGGATTCTCGGGATACAATCAAATCAGAATATCTGAACAAGATCAAGCTAAAACCACGTTTATAACTCCTTGGGGAACCTATTGCTATGTTGTTATGCCATTTGGTCTCAAGAACGCTGGTGCTACATACCAGCGAGCTATGACATATATATTTCATGATCTAATTCATAAAATCATGGAATCCTACGTAGATGACTTGTTGGCTAAGGCCAAGAAGCGTTGTGACCATCCGGAAGTACTTCGCATCATTCTTTCACGTCTGATAGAATACGGAGTCACGCTAAATCTAGAAAAATGTGTCTTTGGTGTAACAGGAGGGAAGCTCCTAGGATACATCATATCATCACGAGGGATAGATGTTGACCCAACCAAAATTTGGGCTGTCCTCGAAATGGTCCCACCTTCGGATGAATCTGGAATCAGGTCATTTCTCGGAAAGCTTGGTGCAATCCAGAGATTCATCCTGACTTAAGTTTCGCCATTCATCCAATCAACAATCTACTCAAGAAAGATTATAGCATTGATTGGACTGAAGATTGCAATGAAGCTTTTGACGCAGTTAAGCATTTCTTGTTATCACCACCTACGCTAATGCCACCTAAGCTAGATCACCATTAATTTTATACTCGTGAGCTACCAATGTCTCGCTAGCCTGTATGTTGGCTCAAGAAGATGATGACAAGAGAGAACGTGTGATTTATTTCATTAGCCGAACATTGCTCGACTATGAAACACGTTATACACAAGCAGAACGAGAATGCCTCGCCATAGTCTTTGCAACCAAATGCTTAAGACATTATATGCTAAATCAAGAAACAAGGGTCATGGTAAAAATGGACCATTTACGAACTTTCCTCACGCAAGGGTCCTTGTCTAAAAAGGCTGGACGTTTTATAACCTTAATGGGAGAATTCAAATTAACATTTGTAAATCAGAAGTCCGTTAAGGGACAAATCATCATGGATTGGTTAGCTGATAACCCATTAGATGGAGGTGATCTAGTAGATCTGGATTTTCCAGATGAGTGCGTATACTACATTGAAACCAGACCTCCTATCTCTGAGTGTCCTTGGTACACTGATATCATTAATTATATCATGGACCATACGTATCCAGAAAGTGCTACTCCACAACAAAGAAGGTGGTTACGCATTATCGTAGCAAAATACGTCATTATAGAGCAAGTGCTCTATCGAAAAGTGTTCGATGGAATGCTTCTAAGATGTGTCGACACAGAAGAATCCAAGAAGATTCTCCATGAATCTCACAGTGGAATGTGTGGAGGTCACTTCGGTGGCCATGCCACCACTCGTAAAATACATCGAATGGGCTATTTCTGGCCCACTCTAGAACACGACGCAGTAGAGTTTGTACGCAGATGTCATAAGTGTCAAGAATTCTCCCACGAGATTCACATGCCAGCACAAGCTCTACAACCGATCGCTACTCCATGGCCCTTTTCCACATGGGGCCTAGATTTGATAGGGAAATTCTCTCCTCGTCCACGACGATGGCCATAATTTTATAATCACGGCCACCGAATATTTTACCAAGTGGGTAGAGGCTATGCCTCTTACTACTGTACCGGGTTCTGTAATCGCCAAGTTCATTTTGAACCAAATCATTTGTAGGTACGGTGTCCCACAAATCATTATCTCAGATAATGGAACTTCTTTTAAGAATGACGAAGTTCATGAATTGTGCAATAAATTTAAAATAAGCCATCATACGGCTTCATTATATTACCCTCAAGCCAATGGACAGGCTGAGGTGACAAACAAAACATTAAAAGCCATTCTCCTTAAAACGGTGAAAGAAAACAAACGAGATTGGCATTTGAAGTTATATCCGGCCTTATGGGCCCACCGAACCTCAATAAGAACACCAACAGGAGTGACTCCTTTCTCGCTAGTATTCGGGGCGTAAGTTCTCCCGCTTGAGGTTGAAATACCCAGTCTCCGCATTTCATTACAAGGGATCCTGGATGAAGACGCTTATAGAGAAGCACGTCTTTCCCAACTAGAAAGCCTAGATGAAGCTAGGTTAGATGCTGAACAATGGCACAGAGTCTATGCTGACCGGATGTGCCGGTAGTATAACAAGAAAGTCTATGAACGCGACATATATGAAGGTGATCTAGTTCTAAGGCTAGATAAACTGGATCGACAAAAAGACCGGCGAAGGAAGGAAGTTCCGGCCCAAATGGTTGGGCCCATACCGAGTCATGAAGGACTATGGAAATGGTGCATACCTCTTATGTACGCTGGAAGGTGAGGAATTTGGTGAAACAGTCAATTCCCTACACCTCAAATGATTCTACGCGTAAGCAACTAGCACTATTTATAATTATATCTACATTGCATCTTCATATAGATTAGGATCATTTTGTCCGCTTGTTTTATAAAAAAAAAAATGTGATCAAGGAATTTGTTCTCAAAGCAATTCATTACAAACTCATGATGTTGTTGGCATAAACACTCTAATCATACTTCTCCATTTCCATGATATCATCAAACTATCTCGGAATCATTTCATCAAATAAAGCTAGATATGACAAGGTCTTAACGGTAACCATGCCAAGATCTGCGGGTTTATTCTCACTTTTGGTTTCTTCTTAGGATAGGTGTCTTGCCTATGGTCTATTCTAGAAGCTTCATGGTGTCACATCTATCCCATATATATATCTCTTTGGAAATAAGAACACACTGACATTTTGCTCAAGTAAACAAGTCAAATATAGAATCAAACAGAAAAATTTTAAATTTACACATTTCCTTGCCCCACCAACCTTTGGTGATGAGCTTGCATCTCTTACTAGTGACGTAGGGTTGGGAAAGGATGGAAATGCCCTTACTCACCTATGCCTTTGCCCATGGTGATAAACCCACGCTTCTTACTAGTAGCATGGGGCAAAGTGTAGGGGGTCCTCTTGACAAACAAATGTAAAAGGTCATAAACAAACAATTCAAATCTTGAAGTCTTGAGTCAAAAACAAATGAATCAGATGTTCAAAATTCCAAGAGAGTTAAAATCCTAAAACCCAGATTTTGTCTACTATGTGGCCATCTACGGATCTAAGTCTAGATAAACCGCAAAGCAAGTTGCATCCCAAAACTATGAAGTCACTCGAGTGGAGTAGGCTTGTGGCATCCTAATTTGGTTCCACCAAAGCTTTTTCTATCTTTCATCACTATCATTTCAACACATTTCATAACTTGCGCCCTTCCCAACTCTCGGTGATGAGCCCTCGCATCTTACTAGTTGTGTGGAGTTAGGAGTAGGGGCAAGTTTATCTGCTCATCATATCGGTTTATCTTCACCACTTTGCCAAAACAAATATGAAGTATCCAAAATTGCTTACAGAAACTAAGATTCAAAATCACATTGTATCTACATTATCATATATCAGCATCATGAAATACAAAAAGAAAGTAAAACACTTGCATCATTTGTTCTCCATTACATACATTCTAAAGAGCATACAAGCATAACATCATAATTTACATGAGGAAACTGGAAAGGAAACAAAGCCATAAATGCCAAAAGTTTGATCCAAAAAGAATATATATATATATGATCAAAGTTTCTGTACAATGCCATCATGCGCTAAGCATGGTCAAAACGCTCAAAGAGCCTGGGATATACAAAAGAATATATCATACAAAATCTAGGAGAGCCAAGTGGCTTCTCAATCCCTACGAGACCCCTCTGAAGGTGCACGCCCACGCCTAGGACTCGGCTACGCCGGCGCTCTGAGTGCACGGAGGGCTCAGGATCCCGAGGGGCAGCCGCAGTCTCGCCACGAGAATGACTCCTCATCAAGCGCTCGGCTGTCCTATACCCCGCTAGCTCCGTGCGGAGAGTCGATACCATCCTGGCCACATGCCAAACTGGGGAAAAGATGTCAGTATGTCTACCAGCTGCTGAGGGCTCCCAACATCCACAGACAACTCTGCATGGGTCCTCTCCATGGGGATCATCAGGGTATCGGTGCATACCCTACGAATCAAGTCCCGCCACTCATCGGTGGTCTCTGCAAACAAAGGAGAAAACAAATTAGAAACAAAACAAGAGATTAGAAATACAAGATAAAACAAAAGGAGAGATAGCAACTAAGGAAATCCTAACTAAAAACAAACATTAAAAGGAAGGATGGTAACTTACTCGGATCACTAGGCCTCTGGATGGATCGCTAGGGTCAAGCACCTGCCACGGATGCCGCCGCTGACTGAGGGTGCTGCTCCTGTGACTGGAGCAACGTAGCGCCCGCAACGGACTCATCCTCCCCGCCATGGCCCTGGGAGAGTGGCTCCTCTGAAACCAGAGTAACTCTCTCTCGCACTCGCTCGCCCTCGCCTCGCTGCTCGCATAATATCCGAGTGTCATGCCACTCAGGATCGTTGTCCTCCTCTGTCTCTCCCCCTGTAAACTCCTCAGACTCAGAGTCTATGTCAATGGGGTCATCGCTACTATGGGCAGGGCCCGCGGCAATCTGAAGCAAGGGTGCCTGAGGCGCACCAGCTCTCCCTCTGGCACGTACTACCCTCCTGGCCGCAATAGGAATGCCAGGAGTAACCACTGTCCAACCCCGGCCTCTAGGACCCCCTCTGGCCTCTCGAACTGACTCTGTATACTGGCGCTACTGGGGAAGCATGCCCATGTAGGGTAGGCCAAACTGCTGAGGAACTCGGCCAAAGGGGTGTATCTCCACTCGCCCCACTCTATCAATAAGCTGCCCTGTGGTGGAGCAGGAGATCAAAGTAAGAGCCTCCTCGCCCCATATACCTGCCATAGTCTGATACGGTGTGGCCTCCATGTCAGCAGTGGTCAGAGAAGCAACCGGCTGATGAGGTGCTGAGCACCGACATATCTATCCATCTAGCTGCCCTCACAGCTCCGGGATCTGTCACCTCTACACCTCTACCATAAGGAATGAAGTGCTCATAAACCCAACTCATGACCAGGGTCGGGTGGCTCAAGGATCGCTCGTAAATGGACTACCCTGTATAAATCATGGTAGGTAGTCCCAAGAATATCTGCTCCCTGCATATATCCGGCCATGTCCCTCTATCTGTGTAATGATGGGGGACCAGCAGTATAACAGTGTGTCTCCTCCCTTGTCCCCGATCAATCTCGAGGCAAGGATCCCCATAATGGCCTGGCGAAGCAAGGGGATGGGCAAACTAGGAATGGATCGAACTCTGACCCCCTTCTTCGAACCCGTGGAGATGACTGCATCTCCCATGTAAGTGGCCCACTGTGCTATCTGGGCCCGTGAGCCTGTTGTCTCAAGGGTCAGATGTCTCCCAATGATCGGGACCCCCAGAATGTGATAAACATCCTCCAAAGTGATGGTCCACTCACCGCGGACCCCTGGTAATCGGAAGGTGTTCCGATCAGCATCCCAATATGAGAATAGGTCACAAAGAATGTGACTGGATGGTGCAACATGTGGAACGCGTGAGATACGTAGTATCCCGGCCCTCTGAAGAGTGTCCTCCTCATCCTGTGAAAGGGCATCTAGTACTCCTGGGAGCCAGTCACACTCCCTCTCTCGGCTCCACCGGATATACTCCTCTCTCACCTGCATACACCCAAAAACACACAAAACAAAGCAAGTTAGCATCCGAGTGATATTAGAAAAATCATGAAAACACGTAGAAATGCTAAAAATGCAAAAACAACCTCAAACAGATGTTCTTTTGGCATTCTGTGCAAAACCGCCACCCTGAGCAGGGAGGCGGTTTTGTAACCGCCGCCTTAAGGGCGGCGTCGTGTAACCATTGCCTGAACAAGGGGGGTCATGTAACCGCACGCCCGGGCAAAGGCGGTCGTGTGCCGAAAACCCACGCGGGTTTTATAATTTAAAAGGCCTAAAAACGCTAAAAAGGACCGTTTTAGCTAAAAACAAAGCCTACCCAGTAGGCGCCCCCCCTAGATGGACCTTTTAACACTAACATTTTCAAAAATTACCCCCCCATGACAAAGATTTTAGCATTTTAAAATTAAGGGGGTAAAAAGGATAAATTGAAGAAAACTAACCTGTGATCTCGCGGGTCGATGTTCCGCTCAGCTGAGGCATGATCACTATCCCGTCACGAACGTTTTGACTCTACTCGCGCAAGAAACCATCACCGTGGGTTCCAGAGCTCAGAATCAATCAAATCAACTCGTGCAAATGAATAGGAAAATGGGCCCACTTTCGTATATATAGCAAACCTGACTTGTTTTAAAATGCTTTTTTTTTACAGTTTGGAGCGCCGATGGAGGTAAGTTTTATCCCCGCACGAATGGTACGTTCTCATTTCCTATTATTTTAGCATTTATTTTCCAAATTATTGTGTCTATCTACACTTGAGTTCTCTTTTCATTTTACAGTGGGGAATTTTGGATGGCGTCATTTCAACACACGGACATATCAGGTATAACTTCTAACTTCCCATTTTGGGACCGCCATACTCGGACCCACCATTTTATGCCTCTTCATGGCTAAAACGCTTCTCCGAGGGGGCAATATGTACGTACCCAAAATTGTAGGGTACTGCACGCTGCCGGAACAACGTAACACGTGCCCCAATGATGATACAGGTCTCCTCGCAAGGTGTTCGGGATCCGAAAAAGCTCTCCAAGTGTGCGTTAACATCCCGCATGCCCCGCTTAGCCCCCGCGTGCTTTTTTTTTCCCTTTTCCCCTCTTTTCTTGGCCTTTTCTCTTCAGTGACAAAACCGCCGCCCGCAGGCAGGCGGCGGTCTCGTGACCGCCGCCCGAACAATAGGCGGTGGTCTGTAACCGCCACCCTGCTAGGGTGGCGGTCCTTTACGTTTTTCCAAAAAGCTCTTTTAACACGACTCACGTAAATTTCAACGATTCACCAGACTTTTTTCACCGCCATAAGCTTGCATTAATGATTCTAGTTCCCTGGAATAGTGTTTTGCCATTGTTTATAGTTTAAGAGTTCTATTTGGTTTTTACCTTGGGTAAATGCAAATGCTATAAATAGTTGGCTTGTGCTCAAGCAAATGGCCCCTCAAATTTGCCTCTGAATTTCTCTTTGCAATAGATTAGTCTTTCATTTTGTTTAGAGTCCTTAGTTTCTTTCATTGCATGCTTAGTTAGTATTGTTTTGCTGTTAGGAAGCCACATATCCATCTTGTGCAAGTGTTGTTGATATTTCATCCAATCCATTGGAGTAGAATAGTTTGTTTTCAATAGGAAGCCATTAAAGTTGCAGGTTTTGTTCTTCAAACAGGATAGTTTTAGGTTCTGGACATTTTATGTTGCATGACTCGCAATAAATCCCGCTAGGAATTGCATAAGCCAAGCTCTGTACTCTTGCGCTATCCCTCTCCTACTCGCATTGTATTCAGTCTGTATCTTGAGCTTCCTTTGTCCCAATATCTACTTCTGTTGATGCTAGCATTACACGCTTTTCTGGATCCACGTGAACACGAAGGAACGAGGAGATCACACTGAGGGGACAAGATCACACACACCATCGGATTCGCCACTATTCTGCAGAATCCAGGTTCTAGCTTTCAAAGTTCTAAATTAGAAACATATCAAATAGAGTAGTTAATCACTTTATTTCAGTCAATTTCACTTTCGATATTTCCAGGGAAGTTGTGGGGATTGATAGTTTCTGAGAGACTATGATTCATTCCTCACTTCTGAGGTAGGATCGAGAGTCTTGCAAATAGACTAGATCAAATATTTCATTATTTAGAATAGATTCACAGTTGCACAGACAAATAGCTATACTCGGTTATCTTGTTTGTTTTAATTTGTTATTTTAGCTGTCAATTCTAGATATGTTAAATAGTTACTCTTTTAAATTCATTCGAATAGTTCATCAGAAAATACAAAAATAGAGAAATCATATATGCTATAGATATACTCAAAGTAGTTAAATTTCACTTTGTTGTAGTTAATTTACATTGTTGCTTCTGTATGACAATCACGGGACCTAGGGAGCCCAGAGAATACATATTCGAGCCAATCGTGCCCCAACCCAATCTCACACAGCCATAACTGATATAGATCAGAATCTCAGGATCCAAGTCTTCCGAACAATGGTAAACTTACAACAAAAATCTAACCGCACGGGTTAAACATAGAAGACGACCAAGCACACACATTTTGGTCAAGTCAACCAAACTACAGATTACCCTAGATACATATCCACATGACTGTGGAAGGGTTTGAAAGAGAGCAAACATTTGGTTGTGATCCTTTGGTCCCACAGCCAGACGCAGGAGACACCCTCATAGATATAGATACCAGCTTAAGAATTCAGGTTGCACAAACAACTGTAAGATATTCTGAGAAGATCGCACAATTATTGATTCTAAATATAGAAGCTGAGAAAGCATATGATTATTGGATACTAGGGATTAGGGACTGATTCCATACATGACCATAAGTAGGACCACAACAACCATATGAATATATGGTTGTGACCCACAAATCCCACAGCCCAATGAGCCCATAGGTGAATCAGACATAGATGTTGGCCTACGTACACTAGTATTCAGATCTACTCCACTTCCACCTATCATCATCGAATAGTTATCCTTCATTAGACATAGTAGCTAACAAAGCTAAGGAGTTCTAGACTAGGCCAGAGAATCACCCATAGAGTCAATTATATTTACCATCCACCCCCTATGACCTTATCTGGAGACATACACGAAACTATCCCAGGTCATTTTCCACGTATTCCACAACCTATAGACCGAATCACGCCAGAGCTCGATATTGATTGGAGCCTTCGAGAAGTCATCCTTGCTGATCGATCTATCACACCAGTTCAAGTTAGGAGGGCCTTCTTTGCCTTAGATTCACAATTTCCACTAGTGTGTGTCGAAGACATTAGATTTCCTAACTAGTTTGTCTGCATCCCACACATATTTCATCCCCACCGGCTGTCTCGGCATGACCTCGGGAGGTCGGGTGCGAGGAAGAGTTACTTGTAGATTCCCAAGCTCGCTTGTCACTTTTCCATCATACGAGAAAAGTTTATACTGACCAAAAATTCTTCCATAAAACCCTAGATCGGGGTATAACATAGTTTCTTACTTAACGGACCTAGTTAGTTGAAGTATCTCTCATTGAAATAAAAGTAGGAGGGATCTCTTAAGACATGTTCTCACATTACAAATCAATGAGTTTCTGATGTGGTTTAACATTCAAATTTCTAATATGAAACCTAATGAGAAACAATGTCTTGTAACAAAGAGAAATAATTTTAGAAAACCTTATCAAGCTTTATTCCTAGGTGGAATAGAGTCTTGAATATACTTAACCGAGGATTTTTTTGGAAACACATCAGTCTCAATTGAGTGATTTCACTATAACACCTATGGATTAACATTTTAGTTTCTTTGGGCAGGATGGAAAACCGATCAAACCACTTTCATAACTTTACTCCTTTTGAACAATGATTTAAGTGCAAACTCTTCAAAGTGTTCTTCGGACATTCTTGGTTATCTTTTGACTATTTTACTAACAAGGCATTAAAATGCTCAATCACATTTCCATGTGTCTTTAGAAGAGGTTTGAGCCCCTTATTCCAAGTGTCTCAAAATAATAAGGACTTTTACACACCAGAACATTCCCAGCCAAGAAGGATTTCGGGCCACTGGAAATTTGAAACTTTTTCCAAAGTAACACCTAAAAATAAGTTCAAAGATAAAAAAACACCTCATGAATGAACTAATGATATCTAGAGGTGATGAAACAAGACTTGAAGGGGAATGCATATTTTTGTTCTTATCGAATTGGTGCACGCGGAAAAAACTCCAGAGAGAGAAAAAAATGCTCATGTAAAAATGCTATAAACAATTTCAACCACAACGATCCCTTTCAGAAAATTATTTTTGCAAATTTCATTCGAATTGAGGAAAAATTTTCATAGCATTTATTCGAAGGAGATATAAAAGTTTATCAAACCATGTGCAGACTCAAATTGAGATTTTAAAAGACAGAGGGCAAGATTTCAAAAACTCACATAACTTGAACAAAAATGACTTTTCTATCTCTCTGAACTTTTACTATGAAGCATCAAACATCTCTCCAAGGCATCCCATTATTTTTTTCAAAATTTTTGAAACTTGACTATTGAAAATTTAGGAAAAATTCTCAACAGGGTGACAATACACACAAGAATATTCCTATATTCATCGATTGTTACCCGAGACGAGAATCAAACCATGTTTGAATGAATGCTCATGAAAATCAACATTCACTTAGGATGATGTCACATCGACACTAAAATTTTCCTCCATAATTTCTATTTCATTAATGTATGTATTAGGAATAGGATGTTGTTAAGTATAATTAGTAGTAGCGTCTAATAGAAGATAACGGCGCCGTCAGTACGGTGTCACCAATAATGTAGAGTACGGTAACAGTCAAAGTACAATAGGAATGTTGTAAAAAGTAAATATTTGTCGTAAGTGGTCCGGTAATGTTAAAATGTCAAAGTTTGGGTAAGTAGAGAAGTAGGGTCTACATGATTAGGAATTAGAAATATTATATTGGTAATAAGGACAAGGAGTGAGGTCATAAATATTTTGTGTATTTTATTTGTAAAAAGTCTAAAAATGTGGAACCCATGTGAAATGATAAGGTTTATCTTATCTTAAGAGATAAGCTTACATGTACAGATAAGAGTTAAGGTATGGAATATGATTTGTCAGAGTGGATTTCTTATCCTATCTTAGAGATAAGATGGATAAGCTTGGAAGTTCTATAAATAAAGAGGCCACCCCCCCTCATTTAGCATAGAAGAAGTAGTGAGAAATATTGTATGAAGTGTGTAAAGGAAGCCATAGTTTAAAGGTGTGTTGAAGAAGCCATTAAGAGGTGTAATTGTAAAGTTTCTCCCATAGTATTGTGGAAGGCAAGTGAAGTCAATAACACTGAAGTACCTGGGTGAGATTGTAACAATTTCATGTTAATATTATAATTTATTTTGATATTTCAAATTTGTCATCATTCGTCTTATCATAGTCGATGGTATTCTTGTGTTATGTTTGTTGTTTTGTTTCCAGATTACATCCACCAAACTAAAGGTTGTGCATTAGTAAATAATCATAGCACGAGGAGTTCCCGGTGAAGAATTATCATAGTGCGGATTGGTGATGACATTTTGGTTCCGTTCGAGGACCATTCCTCGTTGGTGGATTTTTACGGAGAGATATTCCCACTTAGTCAAAAATCAATTGGAGGTAACCTTGTTTTTTGTGCATAGTAGTTACCATGGTAAAGTCATTTTACCGTGAATAGTAGTTACCATGTTAAATTCATTTTTGCCATGAATATATTTACCACAAGTAAAGTCACTTTTTACCTGGGAATAGTAATTACCGCTTGATAAAGTCACTTTTACCGTGAATAGTATTTACCACAATAAACTTCACTTTTACCGTGAATAAGTTTCAAGTTTTAAATAGTTTTTACCGTAAGTCATTTTACCATAGTTTAACGTGGTCATTTTATAGTGATTTTAATTATTTGTGCACATAAGTCTTGTTGATTGTACTTTTGGGTTGGTATTTCACGGTGGTTACTTTTGAAAATGGGAAAGATTCTATTTTTTCATTTCAATCTAATGAAGATGCTTCTTCTTTCATTCAAGAGTTTAAGCGATCTTGTATTTGTAATGGCCTTATAAGAAGGGAACAATGGACTGAATTTTTTCCTACCTTTTTGGATGGTTCAGCACTTAGGTGGTTTGAAACACTAGGTGATAATGTGAAAAATTCATGGGATTTATTAACTAAAGTTTTCTTGAAGAATTTGGTGAACAACAGAAATATGCCAGATCTCATGATCGAGATCACAAAGCTATCCCAAGGAGAGAAGGAGAAGATAAGGGATTATCATGCTCGTGTTCTAGAGCTAAGGAGGAAGCTGATGCCCAAATCCGGAAGGAAGGATTAGCGGATGGGTTGATGAATGGCATGGATAATCTCCTCATGTAAGCACTTCATTCTTGGATGAAGCCGAGAGATAGACAACGAGTGAAGTATGACCGCCTTACCGGCTACCATTGAACAAGTAAAGGAGATTGCAAGAAGGCAAGAAGAAAGCATGGAAGAGGAGCCCAAAGAAATTATTGCTAAAGTAGAGCCTACACCAGCACCTTTGGTCAGAATCCACAACCACTCTCGGTGAGCACAAATCTTTCTCCTAGTACATCTATTGAGTATGAAGATCTACTCAAAAAGATGGGTCAGTTAACTATTAATCTTCTTCAAGGAAAAGAATTTAGTTCTCAGGGAGGAGATAGAGGTCCAAAAGAAATATTTCTGAAGTTGTTTATGTTATGGTTGTTATAAAAAGGGTCATTATAAGTATAATTTTCTAGATAGAGCTTCTACATCTGGTAAAGGAGATAATGATAAAGGAAAAGCACCTGTGAATTCTTTTGATGTAGTAGATAAGAGCAGAAATAATGAAGTAGATGTGTTTGTAACAAAAAGAAAGAAAGAAAAAGATAATCAAGATGGAAATGATCCTAAGAAGATGAAAGAAGAAACTAGTAAGAAACATAGGAGAAGAAAGTTGGGTGTGCAAGATTTTACGATTTCACGGGGCAAGGACCATACTCCATCTTGGAAGATCTGTCCAAAAGGCCTGCAAATATTACATATGGTCAACTCTTGGCTATGTCTTCTGAGAAGAGGCGGGAGTTGCGAAGTGGACTCAATGCTCAACGAAGGAAGGAGGTTGAGGTCCCTGTTTTGGAGGTAGAGGCGGATCCCTATGCTCCACAAGATGAGGTATTATGTAATGGCATTTCAATTCATGATGTCTTAGTTGATGGAGGTGTTGTAGTTAATGTAATGACCGAATCCGTAATGAATATGTTGGGTTTAAAAATTGATCGCCCTTCAACACTTATGTTAAGGTCATTAAATAAAGGAAAAACTAAACCAGAAGGTGTAGTTTCAAATGTGGCAATATCTGTTATGGGTGTTGTATGTGTGGTAGACTTTCAGGTGATGAAAAATGGTACTATTGCATACCCAATGTTCTTTGGGAAGACCATGGCTAAGGAGAGTTCATGCAAGAAACTACTTTGGAATGAAGGTTTCATGACACTTGGACGTGGTAGAGAGAGGGTGAAGATAAACGTGATCCCTCGACATCATAAAGTAGAACCTGTGGATTCAAGTGATGAAACCGATGATTGGACATCCTCGATTACTCTAGTACCAATGAAGTGGACACCGAAGATGAAGAAAGTGAGGTTGATGTTTGAGTCATGGATATCCTTTAGTCACACCAACTCATGACCCCATAAAATTATCTCGAAGAAGAAGTTGATGATCGTCTCCAACAAATAAAGATTGGTGATGTTGTGATGGAGAGTGAGAAGGAATCCTACCTCCATCTCTTTGAAGGTACATACACATATTCACTTTTGATTACAAGGAACTCCGCCAAGTAAGTTGGGTAGAACATTGTATTGATTTGGTAGATGGTGCTAAGCCTATAAAGCAAATGCCATATAGAATGAATCCTAATTTTTCCAAGACTATAAAAGAAGAAATAGATAAGTTGCTTGATGCAGATTCATATTTTTGTGGAGAATTCAGAATGGGTTTCTCCCATTGTGATCTCAATAAAAAGAATGGGAAGCTACGCATTTGTGTTGATTACAGGAAGCTCAATAAGGCAACAAAGAAGGATCATTACCCTCTTCCATTTTCAGATCAGATCTTGGGCCGAAGTAGCTGGCCAGGAGTGTTATAGTTTTGCTGATGGATATAGCGGATACAACCAAGTTCAGTATAGCGGAGAAAGATCAGCTGAAGACCACGTTCACCACTCCTTGGGGAACGTTTGCTTATAGAGTTATGCCTTTTGGGTTGTGTAATGCTCCAACAACATTCCAACGTTTGATGAATAGGGTGTTCGAACCCTACATTGGGACCTTCATCAGAGTATTTCTGGATGATTTTTACATCTATGGGAGCAAGTTGGACCACCTACACTAGATGGAGATAGCATTTCAAAGGTTAGATGAAGCACAAGCCTCACTAAACCCTACAAAGTGTGTCTTTGGATGTTCTAAAGGTGTTTTGTTAGGGCATGTTGTATCCAGAGATGGTATTGGTACTGATCTTGATAAAGTTTCAAAAATCAAAGATTTACCATTTCCTATGAATAGAAGTAAGTTGAGATCATTTTTAGGCCATGTGGGTTACTATAGAAGGTTCATCAAGAATTTCTCAAAGATTACATAGCCACTAACCCAATTCTTGAAGAAGGATGTTACTTATGAACTAGGAAATAAGGCATGAAGCTTTTGGACAACTGAAGGAAGCCCTGGTGTCTTCACCTATTTTAAAGAATCCAGATTGGAGCAAGCCATTCATTGTGTACACTGATGCCTCAGATGCAGCACTAGGAAGTACTTTGAGCCAAAAGGATGAAAATGGGAATGAACATCCAATTTACTTTGGGAGCAGACAAATGAGCAGTGCTGAGGTAAATTATACTGTAACTGAAAAAGAGGCTCTAGCTATCATTTTTTTTGTAAAGAAGTTTAGAAATTACTTGCTAGGGAGAAATTTAAAGTTGTAAATAGATCATCAGGCTCTAAAATATATTGTAAATAAGCCTAACCCATCAGGGAGGATAGCAAGATGGATAATTTTGCTACAAGAATTTGAATTTGATATTATAGATAGGCCGGGGAAAGAAGCATGTCGGTGCGGATGCACTCTCTCGAGCCTATGATGGTTTAGGATCATCTTGTGATGATGATGATTTCCCGATGCGGCATTGTTATCCCTTGACACAATCCCTAGTGAATACATAGATATTTGGAATTATCTGAATGAATTCAAGTTTCCTGATGGTGCCAATGCAAAGACTAAGAGAAATATTACTCAAGCCAGTCATCCATATTCTATTGCATATGGAGTATTATTTCGAATAGGACGATGGACAATACAAGAGGGCATTGGACGTGATCGGGAAGGAGCTGCTAGAAGAATTCCATAATGGTACATGTGGAGGGCACTTTTCTTTGGACAACTTACAGCAAGAAGGATCTTGGATGCAGGTTATCACTGGCCCACTCTTTTTAAAGATTGTTATAATTATTGTAAGACATGTGATATTTGTCAAACACATGGTAACCGTAAGACTTCATCAGCTCCATTATGCCCTATTCTTCCACTTGGTCCCTTTGAAAAGTGGGGAATAGACATTGTAGGTCCACTTCCAACTACCTCATGCCAAAATAAGTATATTGTAGTTGCCATAGATTATTTAACCAAGTGGGTTGAAGCTAGGCCATTGAAAACAACTTCCATGGATGAAGTGGCAAGGTTCATATATGAACGTATTGTCACCAGATTTGGTTGTCCATTAGAAATTGTAACAGATCAAGGAAGCCACTTCATTAATGAGGTGGTAGAAGCCCTAGTCAATAAGTTTTCTATTAAGCACAGGAAGGCAACAACATACAAGCCAAGCACAAATGGACAGGTGGAATGAACAAATTTTGTGTTGTGTCAAATTCTAGCAAAAGATGCAGCCTTGCAGGTACATAAATGGGATAAAAGGATTCATGTAGCATTGTGGGCATATAGGGCAACATCAAAGTCAGCAACAGGATACTCCCCATTTCAGTTGGCCTATGGCATTGATCCAGTTCTTCCTATTGAGTTTTATATTCCCACTGTGAGAGTTATGAAAAATGAAAGGATGGATGAAAGTGATTCAGTAAAAGAAAGATTGGTACATCTTCATTTGCTAGAGGAAATGAGGGAAATAGCAAAGGATACAAGCCATAAGAAGAAAATGAAGCAAAAGGAATACTTTGATCAAAATATCCGTTGGTCTCCATTTCATGTGAATGACTTGGTTCTAGTATATGATTCCAGATACAAAAAAAGAAGACAGAGAAAATTTCTTCCAAAATGGATGGGGCCCTACAAAATAGCAGTTGTGCATGAAAATGGTATGTACCTACTGGAGGAATTGGATGGCACTCCCATTACGAAATGGGTCAACCATGACAAGTTGAATATTTTCCAAGCACTAGAATAGTCTACTCCGAGGACGGAGTAGAAGCTAGGAAGGGGGAAGATGTCGACATTAAAATTTTCCTCCGTAATTTCTATTTCATTAATGTATGTATTAGGAATAGGATGTTGTTAAGTGTAATTAGTAGTAGCATCTGATAGAAGACGACGCCATCGATGCACGGGTGCCGCCAATAATGTAGAGTACGGTAACAGTCAAAGTACAATAGGAATATTGTAAAAAGTAAATATTTTTCGTAAGTGGTCCGGTAATGTTAAAATGTCAAAGTTGGGATAAGTAGAGAAGTAGGGTCTACATGATTAGGAATTAGAAATATTATATTGGTAATAAGGACAAGGAGTGAGGTCATAAATATTTTGTGTATTTTATTTGTAAAAAGTCTAAAAATGTGGAACCCATGTGAAATGATAAGGTTTATCTTATCTTAAGAGATAAGCTTACATGTATAGATAAGAGTTAAGGTATGGAATATGATTTGTCAGAGTGGATTTCTTATCCTATCTTAGAGATAAGATGGATAAGCTCGAAGTTCTATAAATAAAGAGGCCACCCCCCTCATTTAGCATAGAAGGAAGTAGTGAGAAATATTGTATGAAGTGTGTAAAGGAAGCCATCAGTTTAAAGGTGTGTTGAAGAAGCCATTAAAAGGTGTAATTGTAAAGTTTCTCCCATAGTATTGGTGGAAGGCAAGTGAAGTCAATAACACTTGAAGTACCTCATGGGTGAATTTCCAAGACCATGTCTTCTTGAAACCACATGAATTCATCTTGAACCTCTAAGAAACACCTGAGAAGCATGCTCTTTCACTCTCCCTTTTCCATCAATTCCTTTGACATCAATGAAAACAACTAGAAATTCAATAGGGTGCAACAATCTCCCCCTTTGTCATTGATGGCAAACTAAAATATGAAACAAGTTTCTAGCACACTCTCTCCCCCTTTGACATCTATGAAAAAGATGCACAAGCACACCAAACTAATTATATTGGAAAAATTCAATAAAAATAAGAATTCTCATACCTTGCATGCACTCCCCCTAGAAAGGTGTTGTTTTCTTGTCTGAAGAAGCCCAAGAATTATTGTTGTTTTTCTTCCATGCACACCTACAATACTCCTTCTGATAAGATTTCAAAATCAGCCTTCAAAACTTGTCTTTACTTGACTATTATTTTGTGCCTGGAATTGGAAAACCAACTCCCCCTGTTTGGACTCAAATTGAGCCCTCTTGGAGAAAATTTGGCACCTTAGTTGCTTCCCCTTGTCTTTCTGAGACCTTTAGTGACTTTTAGGGGCTGAAAATACCCCCAATTTATCTCTCAGCTACTCAAAACCAGCTCTAGGAAATGGTTTAGTCATTATATCAGCCACCTCCTCTTTTGTGGAAACATGCTCAAGCTTAATTTTCTTTTCATTTACCTATTCTCTCAGAAAGTGATACTTTATTGGTATGTGTTTTTTCTTTGAATGCAACACTAGATTCTTTGAAACACTGATGGCAACCAATGTACTATCACAATATAAAGGAATTGGCTCTTCACATTCCACCTTGTAGTCTTCAAGAGTTTGTTTCATCCACATGACTTGGGTACAACAAATGGAAATTGCTACATATTCTGCTTCACAAGTGGAAAGAGCTACAAGAGACTATTGTTTCTTACTTAGCCAAGAAACAAGACACTTACCAACAAAAAGGCTCCACCTATTGTGCTCTTTCTATCATCTACATTGCCTACCCAATCTGCATCTATAAAGGCCTTAATATGAAATTCATCACTTCTTGGATACCAAAGACCATATTCTAATGTCCCCATGAGATACCTGAATATCCTCTTCACGATAATAGATGAATTTCCCTTGGGTCTTCCTGAAATCTTCCTACCAATCCAACTACCTGCATAATATCAGGTCTGGATGCAGTGGAATACAAAAGGCTGCCTATCATGGACCTATATAAGGTTTGATTTACCTTGGGTGATTCATCTTCCTGTTGAGTTTACATCCCACACTCATAGGAGTACTAACTGGCTTGCAATCATGCATCTGAAATCTCTTTAACATTTCCTTAATATACTTTGTTTGTGAGATGAATATACCTTCCTTATTCTAAAGAATTTGAAGTCCTAAAAAAAATGAAAGCTCTCCTAACATAGACATTTCAAATTCCTTTTTCATAACCTCAGAAAAACCATGTGACATACCTTCATCATTGCTTCCAAAAATGATGTCATCAACATATACAACCACAATCAATGATTCTCTTTTTCCTCTTTAATGTATAAATTTACTATACGTCACTCCTTTCCTAAATCCTTCTCATTTAAGTACTTATCCAACCTGATATACCATGCTCTGGGTGCTTGTTTTAGCCCATATAATGCTTTTTTAGCCTGCACACATAATCTAAATCATCAGTGAGAGTAAAGCCATCTAGTTGTTCTATGTATACCTCTTCATTCAGGTGCCCATTGAGAAAAGTTGACTTAACATCCATCTGGTATACTTTGAATCCTTTATGAGCTGCATATGCTAAGAAGAGTCTAATGGCTTCCATTCTAGAAACAGGAGAAAAAGTTTCATCAAAATCTACTCCTCTACCTGTGCATATCCTTTACAAACCAGCTTTCCTTATTTCTTGTTACCTCTCCTTTTTCATTTAGTTTGTTCCTAAATACCCATTTAGTACCAATGACATTTTTATCTTTTGGCCTAGGAACCAGCTCCCATGTTTCATTTTTCTCTATTTGGTCTAGCTCCTCATTCATTGCTTTTATCCAGTGTTGATCTTTACTTGCCTCCATTACATTTTTGGTTCAATTTTTTTATAGATAGCCATATCTTCTTGATTTTGAATGTTTCTTAGCCTTCTTCTTGTTTGAACTCCTACTTCCTTGTTTCCTATGATTTGGCTTGAAGGATGGTCTCTTTTAACTTTCCTAGAAGGTGCTTTTGTGTTTGGTCTTTCTTCTTCTTCACTCTCTTCTTCATGCTCAAATTCTGAAATTTCTTCTTCATTCTGATTTTCAGCAGCTTGTGGAGTTTCATTAGGCTGAATTTTCATCTTCTTTGGGTATGATTCATCCAACTACCATGTTTGTTTTTCAACTATTTTGTTTTGGCTCTTATTATAACACATGTAAGTTGAACTAATGGTTGAATATCCCAAAAAGATACCTTCATCACACCTAGAGTCAAATTTACCTAGATTCTCTTCATCTCTCTTGATGTAACATTTTCTCCCAAACACTCTGAGATGCTTTACATTTACAAGTTTTCCCTCCATAGCTCATATGGTGTCTTTTTGTTGTTTACTCGATTTGTCCTCTGTTTAATATGTACACTACAGTGCCCATTGCTTCTCTCCAATAGCCATCAGGTAATTTAGCCTCATTCAACATAGTCCTTGCCATTTCTTGCATTGTTCTATTCTTTCTTTCAGCCACTCCATTTTGTTGTGGTGTTCTTGCAGCTGAAAATTGTCTTTTTATACCATGAGTTTCACATAATTCATCAAACTCAGCTGACCAAAACTCTCCTCCTCTATCAGATCTTAAGCTCTTTATCTTACCATTATTTTCATTTTCAATAAGAGCTTTGAAGGATTTGAATCTCTCTCAATGCCTCTGATTTCTCTTTCAAGAAAGCAACCCATGTCATCCTACTGAAATCATCAATCAATAACATGAAGTAGCTATCTCCTGTATGCTTTCAACTCTAGTAGGTCCCACAAGATCTATGTGAATCAATTCTAAAGGTTGAGTGGTGGAGTACTCTTTGCTTTTAAAGCTTCTCTTTGTTTGTTTCCCATGAAGACAAGATTTACACAATTTATTATCAGGTTTGTTGATCTTGGGCATATTTCTAACACACCCCATAGAGATGATTTTGACAAGGTTATCAAAGTTTAAATGACCCATCCTTTATGCCAAAGCCAACTCTCATCCACTTTTCTTGAAAAAATTTTTCTTTATTCACTTCTTTAAGCACATACATATTATTTTTAGTCCTTTTTGCTTTTCCTACCACTTTACATGTTTCTCCTTTCCTTATGTCACATCCTTTATCATGAAAGAGAATTGTGTAGCCTTGTTTGCACATTTGACTGACACTAAGAAGATTATGCTTTAGGCCTTCAACATACAATACATTTTTAGTTATTGTTTTCCCATTTTCAAGACTTAATTTACCTTTGCCAACAATGTTTGTTGATGTGTTATCACCAAATCTTACTGTGTCAGCTGCATTTTCTTCTAAGGAAATGAATTTTCTCTTGTTCCCTGTCATGTGGCTAGAGCATCCACTATCAATATACCATTCTACATCATCACTTTTGAATGAAAGGTTGTTTGTGCTATTAAACCTTGCTCCTTTAGTGCCTATGGGACCTGATTTGACCCTATAAACATTTATGTTCTTCTGTGGAGGTCTTTGATAACAAAACTTGGAAACATGCCCATACTTTTGACAATTATAGAAAATTAGTTCATCCTTTTTTCTTGCATGATAAGAACTCATATGTCTACCATAACCTTTGGAATACATTCTACACTTAGCAACTTTGTGGCCAAATTCACTACATGCATAATAATATCCATAAAAGGAATAAGCATACCTCATGGCATAGTGTCTTCTTGGATAGTTCTTCTTCTTGAAATCAGTCCTCTTGGCTTTAGGAGGCTCTTCATTGGTCTTGGTCACCTTTTTGCTCGCTGATTTTTCATCTACCTTCTTCTCTTCATATCCCAAACTAGCTTTATCACTTGTATCCTTTTTGCTTTCTTAGAATATCACTCAAATCAGTAGTGCTTTTCTCAAACTTATGATACATTTTCAGTTTTGTAGAAGTTTGATCTAATTGTGTTTGCATCTGCTCCATCTCAGTTTTGAGCTTTAAATTCTCTTCTTCTTTAGTCTTGAAAGCATCTCCAATTAGTTTCACTTGTGTTTCATACTCCTTGATCATTTATTCATGTTCTTTGGCTTCCTTTTTCTGATTTTCTTCAAGAGACCTGATTTTTTCCTTCATATTCTTTAACCATGATTTTTAACTTTTGGTTTCTTTTCTTTTGATGTTTTATCTCATCTAGAGCACTTATCAATTCAGCTTCAAGGTTTACTTCTGCTTCTTCTTCATCTGAACTCTCATACTGAGTTTGAACTTTTCCTTTGGATTTGCTTTCTTCATTTATCTCAATTTCCATAAATAAAGTTTCAGCTTGCATACCTTCATCATCACTCTCTGAGCTGCTGGAATCACTAGATTGTGAAGAGCTTGATCTCTCTTGTGTGTAGAAGTTTTTCTTGTTTTTGAAATACTTATTTTTCCCTCCATGCTTCTGAAGCTTTTCTTCTATTTATTAGAGGATCTTCATCTTCTTTATGTTTATTTGGACATTTAGAAGCAAAGTGACCAACTTGTCCACAACTAAAACATTTGAAAGGTAGTTTACCTTTGTATTTTCCTGATCCCCTTTTTAGCTTTCTTACAAACATAGCTTCAATTTTATCATCATCTATGTCCATGTCTGAATCAAGCAACTTTTTGTTCTTTTCTTTTGACTCTTTATCAGCTACTTTAAAGGCTGCCTCCTTCTTTACTAGCTTTGAATCACTTATTCTCATCTCATATGTTGTCAATATGCCATGAAGGTCATCCATTGTTAGTGTTGTTAGGTATTTAGCTTCTTCTATTGTTGATACCTTAGCATCAAACTTTGAAATCAAGGACCTAAGCACTTTCTGCACTATCACACTCTCTTCCATTTTCTCTCCCAAACTTATGATTTGATTTATGATTTCATCAATTCTCTGTAAGTATGAGGATATACTCTCACTTTCTTTCATCTTCATGCTTTCAAATTGTGCTCTGTATGTTTGTAGTTTAGCTATTTTCACCTTGTTATCTCCTTCATAGATTGTCTTCAAGTTTATCCCACATCTCTTTGGTTGTAGCACACCTACATAACTTTGAAAACTCAACCTCAACTAATCCACAAAGAATTACATTCATAGCCTTGGAATTGTTTTTAGCTGCTTTCTTTCCTACTTGGTCAGTATGGGGGGGTGTTGTTGGAATAGTATAACCATTGTCAATTACATCTCAGATATCAAACCCAATAGACATTAAATAAGTCTTCATTCTAACACTCCATAAGGCATAATTTGACCCATTGAATAGAGGTGATTTGGAAGTATAAAATCCACTTGCTTGGTTGTTTTCCATAGTTGAATTTATTAGATCTCCCTTGAGGTGTTAAACTCACTTTACAAAGGTGCCTGATCTAATACCAATTGTTGGAAACTATGACACTGAGAGGGGGTGAATCATTGTTTAACAATTTAAAAATTCACTCTTTTAAAAAAAACAAACTGAAATGGTAAATCAAGAAGAGTAATCAACACAACACAAACTCGAGAGACAAGAGATTTTAAGTGGGAAACCCAAATAGGGATTAATATTTCATTCATTACACTAAATAACCTTCATTAACTATTTTCCACCAATTTAAAAATACTCACCCACCTACCACCTACCCTATACCTATTCTATGCCTAGCCTCTCCATCTAATCACTCCACTAAATACAATTAATCTCACCTAATCCCCACTTAAATGAGCCCCAAATCTAGAGGCTTCTAATTCTAGAAGCCTCTCCATTCTTCCCTCCTTTTTCAAATATTCAAATTAAAAATACACTATTCTATTGAATTTTAAATTCAATAGAGGATTCTAAGAAAATATAGAATTTTCTACACCCTCCCCTCTCATCCATTTTCAACCATTGATCTAATCCACCATGGAAAAATCTCAACCATCCATTTCTACTCCTCCAACTATAAATAGAGGTGCCACCCTCCATGGCAAGCACCTTAGAAATTTGCAAGTAAATGTTGCCCAATTTTCTAGCAATCCAAGCAATCATCAAAGCAATCTAGTGAGCTCAATCAAGCCATTGATCAAAGGGAGGTGTTGCCAAAATTTGTCCAAGAATCTAAAGCATCCATTACATTTATCCAAGAAAGAAAAATCAAAGGAGAAAATCCAAGGCAACAAAGGAGGAGAATTCTACTTGTAGGTAAGTACATGTAAATTGTTTTCCCTTTTTTCATCTTGCTCAATCGGAGGTAGTGGATTAGTTGTGTTAGATTTTGTGTTGGTTTGATTGCATAATCATATCATGTTTGCACACTAACACAAATTTTCCTCTACATTTTGGTGCCCACCATGGGGCTTACCCCCTAAATTCTTGTTGGAAATTAGTAGCATTATTACTAATAAGAACAAATGTCAAAAATTTAAAATTTTTCGGTGAGATTTAAGCTCAAAATTTTAAAATTTTTCGTGTCTCTTTTCCATGATATGTATATGCATACGCCCTAAAACAACACATTTATCATACTGTTTTAGCACATTTATCTATCAAAATTTTGTTTTTTTTTTGTAGAAGAAAAATTTTAGCGCATTTGTGATATTTCAAGCATGTTTACAAATATTTCAGCATGTATACTCTATTTTAGCATGTTTATCCTCTAACATTTTCTTTGTCATGCATTACAACATGTTGGAAATCATATCAACATGTTTGAAAAATTTTTAGCATTTATATTTTTTTTTGTGCATATATACTATACAATTATTTTTGTGTTTAGGCGTTTATGTTTGTGTGTTTCTACTTTTGTTTTTACTTTTTTATTTGGCATTGTTTAGCATTTTTACACTTTGTTTTTTTTGTATAAAGGACATTTTGTTATTATTAACACATGTTTATAGACGTTTTACGTATATATACCTGTAATAGCGTGTTTGATAACTAACCTTTTTTTTTTGTAGATTTTTGTACTTTAGCTTAGTGTGTTCCTGTTTTATATGTTTTTCCTCATAATAGTTAATGTGTTTATACATAGAGAGCCTTTTCTATCTTTGTATTAAATATTAACTTGCATATTTTTGTATTTTACAACATTTTTTTAGAATCTAACATTTTGTTTTTGTAGGAAAATCACAGAAACAAGGGGAAACTCTGCCATTTTTCCATTGATCAAAATAATACATATATTTACCTAACATTTGTGGTTGTAGGATATTAAAGTAAACCAAGACTACTAACCCTTTTTTTGAGCCGAACAAGTCCAAGTGCATTGGGTTTTTGTTAAAACTACTAACCTTTTTGTTTCTTAGATTTCCTAGTCAAAGACCCCCATTCCAATAACTCATTTTAATTAAATTTGTGTGTTGTCCTTTTTGTACTTTGTGTGCTTGTTTTTAAACCCGAAGGTGACACCATGTATGCTCTCCTCTCGCATCCTAGGATGATCTTGAGGATCAAAAATGGTTAACCTTCCTTCCCTTTTTTTTTTTATAGGGGGTAACATGACGTGGAAGTGACATCCACACACTTACCATAGTCCTAGGGTCTCGTGACCATGGGCTTCATCTCCACGCATGTAGACACACCCCGTGTTCGGAGGGGTATACAAATTCAAGGACAAATTTTCATTATTGGCTAAGCATCTACGTGTTTTAAGCGTGATGTGAAGTGAGGGGCTTCCACGTCCCAACACCCAGGCCTTAGACAACATCCTTGCCACATGGATTTGGGCCCCACATACCATAAGGTATATAGGGGATGCCCCTAGAGAGCTTGTTTATCCTAGCCTAGGTAGCCTTGGCCACAACCAAGCTATAGTGCAGGGGAAGGAACCACCGAAGATTACTCGTCTATCGATCACATATCGATGTAAAGGTGGGCCAGCTCAGTGAGTGCCACTATCGTATGTGTGGTATTGAAAGTGGGCTATAGCTTGATTGTACTCCCACTTGACTAGTTAGGATTGTGCATGCATGAGTGTACTTGTTTGAGTGTTTTGTCAAAACCAAGTAAAATAACCCTCATGCCAATCCTTGTAAATAAATCACACACTTATCACCCACCAATTTTTAACCATAATCTTTGACCTCGATTTTCAAAACATACAACATCATAATTAACCCCATCCTTTTCACCATATAATCCCTCTCCCATTACATTAATCACATTCCCCTAACATTACACCCACATTTTGTAAATAATAAATCAAATTTTTATTATAAAACCTTAAACATACGTTACCATCATATAAATATTTCGCATCAAACTCCTTACGTTAATACAAAAAAAAACAAAAAAAAAATCCAAAAAAAAAAATTAATATAAAATTAACACTCCCATCTCATCGAATAAATTCCATAATCCCACATTCATTCATCTTTCACTAAACACAACCACACCTTTCCACTTTCAAAACAAAACATATATCACCCACGACTCATCCCATTAATCGCTTGACAATTCCTATTGGTATCCCAAATCAATCTAGGTCCATAAGGTTTTAAAACTCATACCAATCATATAATTCATCCATCCCAAATCTAGTCATCACCTTATATCATCATATCCATCCTAAACACCCTATTCACGATCCCTTCTTGATACAAGCAATCTAATCTTATTAATCAACATTTTGCTAATAGGCCAAATATCCTTAATCTTTATCCTATTCTTCTAAGCCCTTATAACAAGGCACATCCCAAGCCCTCTACTAACGAGGCACATCCTTCTTCTATTCTCCCCTTAAATTTCTTCCAATCCTATAAGCAAGACTAGATTATTAAGGTTAAACATCAAGATCATCAAGGAATCATAATCTCCCCTCTCATCCATACATCCTTCACTTCAAATCTTACACATCCCACCAACATTAGAATCTAATGGCACCTAGATGGATAATAACCCGATCCCAATTTGGAAATGAGATGAAAATAATAACCACAACATGGAAAATGATCTATTCAACCACAATTATTATGATGCCAATAATGAAGAAAATTGACCAAGAGGAGAAGATGAAGAGACTATGGTTAACACTAGTAGTGATGATGACTCTAGTATCTACTTCACAGAAGGAAGATGAAGAGAAATGTTAAATCACTTCATTGAAAAGAATAAGGATGCCCTTTTGCTCCAATTATATCACATGGGGAAAAATTCCTTTTGATTACACTCATGACCAACTCCATAGTCTTCTCCCATAAATGAAAATGATGACATCAGCCAAAGACCACCTTCCACACACCGACCAAATCCAAATCACCATCATGTATTGTACATGGATGGGATGGCAGAGAGAACAACACCCATATATCCAAAGAAGTCATATTGTCTCAATTACAACAAATGAGCAATCAAATCACCCAATTAGCCTCTCAAATCGAACCACAACCATCCAATGATCATGGATCCCATCATTCCCAACCCAATTTCAAACCACCACCTCCTAATCCTCTAGAACCAACCTTGGAGCAAGAAGTGAAGTCTATGAAGGAAATGCTTCAAGGGTTGTAACTCGGCACTCAAGGACATCAATATAAATTGAGGAACTTTTTCCTTATCCTTTTGACCATGATATATTATGAGTCCCTTTTCCACCATATTTTGAACCACCTAAATTTGAAAAATACAAGGAAAAGGAGATCCCCGTGAACACGTTAAGGAGTTCTATATGCTTTGTCAAGAAGTAGCCTATGATGACTCCTATTTGTTAAGACTCTTCTCTAGAATTCTAGGTGGTCCAACTTTAGAATGGTTCCTTTGGTTACCCAAAGGTTTTATTACAACATTCACCGACTTATAAAAAAAATTTGTAAATTTTTTTTTCCTACAATGTAGAACATGATGTCATGATGATTGATTTGTAATAATAAAAAATGAAATGGTGAAAGTTTCTCATCATTCTTACAACAATGGTGAGCCCTTAGCTAGTAGCATATAAAAAATCATAGCCAGTGGCATTTCAGTAAAGAGTCATATTCGTGGCCCATACCTGAGAAAACAACTAGTTACCATCTTCATGTCCAACCTTAATCAGGAATTAGCATTCCATTTGCAAGTCCATTGTGCAAACACATTTGATGACATCATTGAAAAGGGAATGCAAATCGAGAGAGCCCTTTTCAAAAGGCCTTATTAAGATATATTCCCATGACAATCACAACCAATCCAACCAACCCTCTACATCTGAAAACCTAAGTATTTTAATAAGAATAAGAATGTTGTCGGTGATGAGAGTAACAAACACCAAAAATGTCCAACACGTCCATACCACAACCGTTATATCCATCCCTAAAGGAAAACCACGGTCTACTCAAGATATAAGGTGACAAACATATACCCCCTTGGTGAATCCATGGAAGCAATCCTTGATAAATTAATTACACCAATATGGTTGTTTTTCCTCAAACACACCCATCGATGAGTCCCTAACCCAAACCTTCATGGTTCAAAGAAAATGAATATTGCAAGTTCCATAAAATCAAGGGTCACGCCACACACACATTGGTGTATGAAATTGAAGAATTATATTCAAGACCTTATCGACCGAGGTGAGATTGAAATAGAGGATAATGCTTCCACCTCCTCCCAAAATTAGAAGCTTGGGATATATCAAAATCCCCTTCCTAATCATCATGGTCAGAAGCCATGCCTCTAATCAAGGACAACAAAAGTCTATGGAAGAAAAACCCGAAATCCTCCACTCATCATTCAACCATATTAATTACCATCATGTACCCCCTCCTTATACATCACTTGTTGGTCATATTCACCATTCTCCCCATCAAGTAGCCACCATTAAAATAAAAGGCCCTTCATAACCCCCAATGTGTTGTCACTACTACACGGAGAACCATGTGTGGTGGTGGTCAAGGAGCTGCTCCATCATCTTCCAATCCAACACCACAAGCACAATATAATATCATCGAACAACTTGAGAAGACTCCTGCACAAATATCCATCATGGACCTTCTCAAGACTTCATCATCCAAAAAGACATTTTATACCATGCCCTCAAGAAGCATGTGTTCCCACCGATATCGATCCTACACAATTTCAAGCCCTTATTTCTAATCTCTATCCATATCCAACAATCCCACTCACTTTTACTCAACAAGACCACCACCACACATGGCCCTACCCACAACCTTCCTCTTTACATCAAAGTCCTTATTGAAAACATGTTCATGTTAAAAGAGTGCTAATAGACAATGGATCGCCCTTAATCTTTGTACCCTAAATCTCATTCATCGATTGGGGTACAATGACTTGGATCTGAAACAAGATATAATTACTATTAAAGCATATGACAACATAGAGTGTAGATCAGTGGGCACTATCTATTTACCTATCAACATCGGGCTGTCATGCTCCCCACTCTTGTCCATGTGATAGATATCTAGTTCCCACATAACCTCTTGCTTGGTTGGCCTTGGATTCATGAGATGAATGTTATACCATCCACACTCCATCAATGTCTAAAATTTGAGCATGCTGGTACAAAAATTACTATCCATGGTGACCCTCATCCCTTCCAATATTTCAAGCATTGGAAGTTGAAAGTTATTATTGGGAACCTTACTATCCCTATCACTGAACCTACACTGCCAACAACATCACCTTCATCATCCGCCACTTCGTATGTCTCACCAGATAGTCTCCCATCTCCATCTCACTATGCCTCCTCATCATCCGCTCCTCTTTTACCTACTCCACCCATATCTACTCCCCTTCTACCCACTCCACCACTCAAGCTAAAAATGATAGGGTGTGGTGAATACCAAACATTCAACATCGACCATCTACCACCTTCTCCCAAATGGCTCGGTAGGTAGGCCCGATCGTTTGTTTAAACAAACAAAAAACATATGAGTTGGGCTCATCCACTTTTATTCATTTTGGGTATCTTTTGATGAGTACCTTGAGCCATCTGATTCCTCATGGCTTATTGATGATTTATATACCTTCTTGTTGTTAGATAATAATATCTAATTCCTAAAAGGATAATGACCCATATGGGATACTCCGACAAGGACTAGGTCACTACAAGCAAGGCATCCCAACCCCCACCATTATCCCCAACCTTGATGGATGTGGACTAGGATACCAACCACCTGGTGAAAGCATCCGTGATGACTTGAGTGACACTTCTAGTACCATTGAGGAGGTCATTGACAACATTGATGAGTTTTTCATTTATAGCCAATACGAAGACCTCGCCAACACTAACCTCTTCCCCGACACCATTATTCTCACCATTGACATCACCCTCACCTATCCACAACTCATTGAATGGGACCAATGATCAGAACATCCTCCTCTTGACTCATTTCAAAATGATGAAGCAATTCTTGAGTTCATGGGAACTCATGATAATCTACCTTGGGGATCATAAAAAGGGTTTCCAAGTATGTCTAAAATGTTGATGCCTACTTTGGAGCACATAGAGCATCCCCTTTCCTTCCATCCCACTCTAATATCCCTCATCCCACCTTCTCTTGTCACCTTGACAAGGAAGATCCCCTCATTGAATTCTTCCAAGAATCCCCAAATCCTGAAGATGATCCAGTCATCGATCAACTTCTCCCCAGCTCCTAAATCTCTACAAGATGGCTCAACATCCGTAATCAAGGAAACCATCGATATCAACATCACATAGAAGAAGAGCCCAAGATTCTCAAACTGGGGGCATCTTTGTCTACAAAAGAACAAGACATCTTTACCACACTCCTCAAAGAATTTTCAGATATATTCACATGGTCCTATGTGGATATGCTTGGTTTGGATCCTTCTCTGTGGTCCATAATCTTGTAGTGCGTAAAGATGTAAAGCCAAGTCAAATAGAAACTTTGAAAAATGCATCCAAAAGTTGTGTTGCTTGTCAAAGAGGAACTAGAGGCTACTTGATGTTGGGTTTCATCCGACCTATTGATTATTCTAAATGGATCTCCAATATCATCCCAAGTAGGAAAAAAGACTAGGGGCATTCATATTTGTATTGATTTCCGTGACATCAATAAATATTTCCCTAAAGATGATTTTCCACTACCAAATATTGATATGATCATCGACTCTACTACTACTGGGCATGAAATGTTATCTCTCATGGATGGTTTCTCGGTTATAATTAGATCAAAATTAGAAGAAGATCAACATAAAACAACTTTTACTACACCTTGGGGCACATATTGTTATCAAGTCATGCCCTTGGACTCAAGAATCACCCAGAGCCACTTATCAATGTGTCATGATTGTCATTTTTCATGATATGATGCATGATATAGTTGAAGACTACGTCAATGACATTTTTGGGAAAATCTAAAACTCGTGAGGAACATCTCGTAGTCCTACGCTGAATTTTTGAATGACTTCGAGAATATAAAGTTTGTCTAAATCCCAAGAAATGTGTTTTGGTGTCACATCCAAAAGCTCCTAGGTTTTATTATCTCCAGACATGGAATTGAAATTGATCTAGATAAAGTTAAAGTTGTAATTGAAATGCCTCCACCTAAAAATCTCAAACAGTTACGAAGCCTACAGGGAAAGATTCAAGCTATCAGGAGATTCATATCACAGTTGGCCAACAAATGTCATCCATTCCACCATCTACTGAAAAAGGGCACAAATTTCACTGGAACGAGGAATGTCAAGCCTCTTTTGATAAGCTTAAGGAATATCTGATGAATCCTCTATTTTGGTGCCTCCCACTCTCAGGAGTACCTCTTCTACTTTATATATCAGCTACACAACATGCCTTGGGAGCCCTTCTAGCACAACATGATAATCAAGGAAAGGAACATGCCATCTATTATTTAAGTTGAACATTAATTACATATGAGCTCAACTATACCCCTATGGAAAAAGCATGTCTTTTTGTGGTCTTTGCCTCTCAAAAGCTATGACATTACATGCTCAATAATACTACTAAGCTCATAGCTAAAGTAGATCCACTTAAATATCTACTTTCCAAATCAGTCTCTCACAGGATGGATGGCTAAATGGATCATGCTTCTAAGTGAATTTGACATTGAATATGTTAATCTAGAAAGCTATCAAAGGACAAGTACTAGCTGACCAAGTTGGCAGAAGCTCCAGTTTCTGATACTACACCACTCACCACATGGTTCCTAGATGAATCCATATGTACAATTCAATTGTAGAATCAGACATATGGACATTGTACTTTGATGGCTCATTTACACATCATGGTTTGGGAGTAGGTATCTGTTTATTACTCCTCAAGGTGACTTAATTCCTAAAGCTTTCAACTTGCTTTTCCTTATACCAATAATATTTTTGAATATGAAGCACTTCTTGCTGGTTTAAAAATGGCTATTCAGTGGAATATTAAACATCTCAATGTCTTTGGTGATTCACAACTAATCATTAAACAAGTCAATGATGAATATGCCACCAAAGATGATAAATTGATTCCTTATAAAATAATGGTGATAGTTTCAAGGCCTACTTTTCAACATATCCAATTTGAGCAAAGTCCCTTGCACAAGTAACAAATCAATGGATGTTATGGCTACCATCGCCTCACTTTTAGACATGCCTCCAGATGCATCAAATTCAAAATTTCTGATCGAACAATTAACGATTCCACCTATGATACTCCTGAGTCAGAGATGGTTTGTGAGATCATTGGTCCTAATTCCCCCTGGTACCATGACATCTACACCTATCTACATGACCATACCCTTCCACCTAATCTCCCTCGCAGCCATCACAAATCATTCATCCAACAAGCCTCCCACTTCACCATCCTTGGAGATACCCTCTATCATAGAAGCTTTGATGGAACTCTGCTACATTTGCTTAAATTCCCAAGAGGCCGAATCAACACTCCAAGAAGTTCACGTAGGGACTTGCGGTGCCCACACTAGTGGTCTTGGCCCTCAAAAAAAAAAAACTTCTGTGCACGGATATTATTGGCCAAACATGGAAAAATATGCATGCTCCTATGTCCATAAATGTGTCCCTTGCCAAAAGCATGTTGACCTCATCCATGCACCATCACAAGCCTTACAACCCATTACAACCCCATGGCCCTTTTCTACTGGGGTCTAGATCTCATGGGAAAATTAAATCCCACTTCATCTGATGGTCACAAATTCATTATCACAGCTACAAAATACTTCACAAAGTGGGTCAAAGCCATGCCGCTCACTTATGTCAAAGGCAAGAAAATATCCAAATTCATCCTTAACCACATCATCTTCCACTATGGTGTTCCATCCACACTAATCATGGATAATGGTACATCCTTCAAAAATCAGGACGTCATGAACTCTGTGAAAAATTCCACATCAAGCTCAAATTTTCCACCCCATATTATCCACAAGGCAATGGCCAATCGAAGCATCAATAAGATGCTAAAGTGCATCCTTGGAAAAATAGTCAATCAAGCAGGATGTGATTGGCATACACAAATATATCCTACCTTGTGGGCCTATCACACATCCATCACACTCCCAGTGTGCCACTCCATATTCTCTTGTCTTTGGCACCAGAAGCATTTTTCCCATTGAGATCGAAATCCCATCCCTATGTGTTTCTCTCCAACACCTCATCAATGATGAAGACTACCATCCATCACCTACAAGAGCTCGAGCTCCTCGATGAGAAATGACTCCAAGCCCTGGATCACCTCAAAGCCTATCAAAACCACCTTCACCACCATTATAGAAAATGTGTAAAAGACCATGAATTTGAATTTGGTGACCTAGTCCTCAAGGAAAATCAATGCAACACTAATGTTGATCATGAAAAAGAAGGGTAAGTTTGAACCAAATTGGCTCAGACCATATGTCATCATCACTAAATTTGGCTCAGGTGCTTATAAGCTTGCTACTCCGGATGGAGATGAGTTGGATGAGCCCATGAACATCATGCATCTTTTTCACTTCTATGCCTAAGTGCCTAATGCTCCATGTTTATATAAAAAAAAAAAATCCATCCAATGGTGAAAACCACTTCGGTGGCACCTTGGGAAAGTACCATGGTGAAAACTGGTTTTTGGACGCTATGGTAGAATCTAATCCGATCATTTGTCTACTAGCACTCTATAACTCACAATACATGAACACTAGGGGCACACTACTCCCCCTTTCCATCCCTCATATCCCTATCCACAATTTTCATCCTAATCTACCCTATCCACTATCTAGATCAAACTTCTTTTGATCCTCTCTATGCCACATCAGATCTGTCATGAATGGGAATATCTCTCCCAATCCCAACTTAGGTCGCATTACTCATACTATCTCCCTAGGAAATAGATCTCTAGGAGTCTACACAACTATTGAGAAGTGCAACCCTTGCAAGATCCGAGGCCTTCATTTCTCTCCATCCACCCCCACCTTTTTTTCATCTATCATTGCTCGTGTCTTCTCACTCTCCTTTTTCTCTCTCATTCTATCATGATCAACGTAATGGTTATATTGTAAATATTTGTACAAAACTCACTATCCATTTCCATTGTACATACCATGTGTTACATTAAATTATATTTCCATCTATGAATCAACATACCTAACACATAGACACCACTTTAACAACTAATCATATTACCATCACTCATATGCACATCATAAACACATCATGAATATCATCTCATCACCATTAAAATAATACCATCATAAACATGAAAACATCAAAATAATACACCATCACCATATACACCATCCATAATAAAGTAAATCAACACATCATAGACCATCATAATAAAACCAATCAATTCAACATTATAAACATCATAACATCATAATCATCATAACATCATCATCATACATCATCATCAGAAATTACATCATTTCATCACATAAATCCACACACATCGCTAATCTAGTCACAAAAATAAACATCATCATCATCAACTAACATAAATACATACTTGCATATATCATCAACATAAAAAAGAAACAACATCACATTTTAACCATCTAGAAATCATAATACACACACCATCTACAACCATAATCCATCATCTAAACCATCATCATAATCTAACATATACCAAATAAATGTCATCAAACTACATCATCAACATCTCAAAAATAATAAACCATCTATCCATATCATATCCATCATCAAGATCACATCCACAGGCTCGTACTCATATATCATCAAATGTCTACATCATGTATATAATTGGCTATCAAAAATGAATCGATCATCTATACATATATCAAAATCATGACCATGCAAGGTCATCATCAAAAAAATCACTAACATACATATATACATATCTATAGCACTATGTAGAACTGCATGTATCCTCCCCTACTGGAGGAGGTTGTCGAATGCTAGTTATACTACCTGATGTTGTGGATTGACTCGGCCTCGACCTGATCCCTGCTCTATCCTCTATCCAACTATATAATCAATATAACGCACATAATCTGGCTGGTCCTACATCACCATATCCTCATAATATCGAGCCTCTACTATGATCCTTGCCCGATACTATCTGTTGAGTGATATTATCCCAGAGGGCCCCATCTATCCTACTCTCCTGATGCACTCGGCCCCATACTCCCCTCATCCATCTATGATCCACTCTATGTGTGCCACTACCCCCTGCTCCCCTATCCAAAGGCCCATACCTCCCTGTAAGCATCCCATGATCTCCATGATATATGTCCTTGTGCCGTATAGCATGGTCCCGCTCCTCTCTAGCTGGGCTATCTCCGACTCCAACCATGCAATATCTCTCTCCTCTCCCTACCACCATGATAAATCCATGCAGATATCTCTCATCATCTCTACTGCATCTGTCACAGCTGTCAGGCTAGGCTATCTATCTCTTCCCATGCATCTGCCTCTCTCTCCAACATCTCTATATGATCTCATCTCCTAAATCTCATCTCCTCTCTCCATCTCCATCCTCCTCCTCCATCTCCTCCTCATCTCCTCCTCCTCCTCCTCCCTCCCCGATCCTAACCTGCACCTAAAGGACCTGCCATATGTTCTGTGTAGGAAGCACTTTGTCTGTGTAGTGGCACATTATGTGTATCATCCACCTCCATCACCTCTACCTCTGGCCTCTCTGGGCTCTATACTGGGGCCTACACTACTGGCTGTTATACTACTGGACCACCCAAAATAATCACTGGTGGTGCTCTCTGCGCCTCCTCCTCCTGTATCTGTGGCTTCTGGCTATGGTGCAAAACCAATGCCTGACCCTGGGGAAATCCTCTATACACATTGTCATGCCCATGTACAAAATATCATCCCTCCTCTGGTCATGTCAATCAATCGTCTGGCCTAACCCTCCACCCACCACTCAACATATCCTGGGGCTACTCCTACATCCTCCATTGCTTGTAATGGTACCCATGTTATCACCTGCACCTCATCTAAACTCACCCTTGCCATTTCCTCCGGAATCACCCCACCCCACACACCCACCTCCTGTGTGTGTCATACGTGAGAAAACACATGCGACTGTTGGTATGCCCTGTACTATACCAAAACTCGTAATACTCTTAGTAGTTGATATCACTCCTCTTGTATATGGATGACCACCAACCAAATAGTATGGTGATCGGATCCTCCCTAGATGGTGTTGATCTCCCTCCCATACCTCATATTGTTGGTATGGCCTCCATGTGATATCTCTAGCCTGTAACTCATCCATCTGACATCGATACCAATCCAAATCTCCCAGATGCTCCCATCTCCCCCTCATCATCTACCACCCATAAATAGATGGCTCACCCACCTATCGCTACTCTCTAATCCCGATCGGCCTCCCAACAACTATATGGTCATAACTCCATACCTAAAGTAAGATCCCTACACCTATACTCCCTCCCTCACCATAAGCCACTCTATGTAAATCTCGATATAATCAAGCCAATACTATTGGAGCCCATGTAAATATTGTCTCCTACTGCCACATCACATGCACTACTCCTGCCAAACCAATGTTGAACCACCTACCCCCACCATCCGGAAATAATATACAACTAATCAATGAACACAATAATAATGGCACCCGCTCCATCAACCCCTCTCTAAAGTACATCCCAAGATCTATCCTATCCTCATCCCATCTAGGTGCATCCTCCACATCATCAATAATCTCAGACTATCCCTCGCCTCTCCCTCTCCCACACTATCGGCTCACCCTCTACTAGAAACTGATAGATGTGATAGACATCCTCAATGTCACATCATCATCTCACTCATCGGCAACCAGAAAGGTACTTGGTCTCTAAGTGCCATCGCTCTCCGCCAAGGCTATCAACAAGGCCCGATCTGCTCGCATGATTGGCATCCTCACTATGTGGAGTAATCCCAACACATGTAATAATGATGCCTCATCCTCCTCGGCCTCTACATCGACACCTCCTAGAAAATATTGTAAAGCCACCGACCGATGGTGTCTCACCTGGATCGGTAATAACACCAGCTACACAAAAGAAACATGTTAGTCTCTACATCTAATCACTCCCAAAAACATCCCTATCACCCTCCCAATGCCATATTTCTTCTTTTCTACCTCCCCCATAAACATGTTATTTCTAAACCCATACGCGTTATTATAACCTAAACATGCCAATTCACACACTATATGCAGCTAAAACCCAATTCACTGATATTTTCCACCCATACGCACTACTATATATCATACATGCCATTCCATATATTATACGCGCTAAAACGGTCATACCACCACTACCATTAATTAATGCTACCATTTATCGTATATGCGCCACTTTAAAACCTAACACACATACTAATACATACCACCACTCCTCCCCAAACGTGCCAAAACAAACTAAACGCGCCATTCCTGACCCCCCACCCCACAATCATACAAATGCACTACTATTTATGCTATAAGTGCTAATATAGACCATACATGCCAAACCATAATAAATGCACTAAAGTATAACCTACCCCACCCAAAACACACCATTTTCATACCCCTCGACTCCAAACACCCATACATGCTACTGTTTAGATCATACATGCCATTTTAGGGCCCGTACACGCTAAACAATGTGCCTAACAATGATTTTAACCCTAAAATGACCTAAAAACCTTGAAAAACACAAAATTAATACACAAAATAAATTATAAAATCACTCACCGGTAGTCCCGCCTCTCTGTTGGCCATTAGTACTCTCTCTCATGTCATCCACCGATGGTCACAATACTATCATACGCCATTTCATCCTCTCTCGAGCTCTCGTTTTCAAACTGTGCATGGTGAAAATGACTCTCCGTGGTCCCCGAAACCCTTTTATACCCGCCATGATGACCCCAACCTTTGAGAGCCCGTTCTTTCACCCCGTGTATCCGTTTTTCCTCCCTTTCTTCCTACCTTCACCAAATTTCCTCCTCTATCACCTAAATCTAAAAAATCTAAAAAATCAAAAAAAATAAAAAATCTAAAAAAAAAAAAATAAAAAAAAAATCAAAAAATTTAAAAATTAAAAATCCAAAAATCTAAAAAATCAAAAAAAAAAATCTAAAAAAACAAAATCTAAAAAATCAAAAAAAAATCTCAAAAAAAAATCAAAAAATAAAAAAATCAAAAAAAAAAAATTCAAAAAAAATCAAAAAAATCCAAAAAAAAAAAATTTAAAAATCAAAAAAAAAATCAAAAAATCTAAAAATCAAAAAAAAATTTTTTCCAAAAAATCTAAAAATTAAAAAAAAAATCTAAAAAATTCAAAAATCTAAAAAATCAAAAAAAATCTAAAAACATCTATAAAATTCAACAAAATATATCCACCTTGGGTATGTTTTACTTGCATATTTTGATTGCTTGTTTGTTGTTTATCTGTATTTTTATTTCGCCAATGATATGAGGCCATTGTTTCTTTTCTAGTACTTGGTTGATGATATGAGGCCACTTTCATTGGTCTAATGATATGAGGACCCTCTTTTTACATTAATTTGTCCAATGATATGAGGACATGGGCATCTAGCAATTAAAACATCATGGTCCTTATACCTTGGTGCATCTCGCTTTATGCCACATTGATCACAAACGCTAATGATGATTTGATGGACACAATATGCCAACACATCCCCTTATCATGCATACCATCTCATCAACATCCAATCCAACAAATATTTTACCAATCTACCTCATCATTCATCCAAATCCAACATCTTTTAATGACCCATGACTAGGGCATCCTAAGAATCCCACATCTTTTAATCACCCATGTCATACACCTTTGACTGGGGCATCCTCACATCTCCACAACCTAATTACCACCCTTCACTAGGGCATCCCAAAATCTACATCACCAACTCCAAAAATATCCCCCTCATCATACATCGTTAACAAATCCCTTATCTCTTAATTCTCCTCTTTTCCTAACTTCCTCTAATTCTATATTTCTTCTAACTTTCTCTCATTTTCCTCTTATTCTTCTACTTCTTTTTCCCTCTTTCTTTCTCTCCTCTTCTCTTCTACCTCTTCTCTTCTCTCCTCTCTCTTCTACCCTCTTCTCCTCCTCTCTAAATTACCTTCTCTCCTCACCGATTAACTTAAGCCTCTTCTCTTTTCGAGTGGTTATCCGACTCATTCCTCCCCGCCTAACCTCTCGAGGGGGCATCATATCACCATCCACAACATATTTTCTTTTTTCTTCTTTGAACTATCATTTACTATAATAACACTTCAAAGAGGGGAAAAATGTAGACATGTAAAATGTCGACATAATCTGCTAAGTAAAATAATTCACTTATCCCATAATAACCATTTATCCCCATCACAAACCCTTATAATAATTAATTATTAATTTAATTAATTATTATCATACTATATACAATCATGTTCCAATTATTACCCATTCCATAAATCCCATTCATACCCTTAGAAATATTAATACATTATTAATATTTCATTCATTACACTAAATAACCTTCATTAACTATTTTCCACCAATTTAAAAATACTCACCCACCTACCACCTACCCTATACCTATTCTATGCCTAGCCTCTCCATCTAATCACTCCACTAAATACAATTAATCTCACCTAATCCCCACTTAAATGAGCCCCCAAATCTAGAGGCTTCTAATTCTAGAAGCCTCTCCATTCTTCCCTCCTTTTTCAAATATTCAAAAATTTTAAATTCAATAGAGGATTCTAAGAAAAAAATCTAGAATTTTCTACACCCTCCCCTCTCATCCATTTTCAACCATTGATCTAATCCACCATGGAAAAATCTCAACCATCCATTTCTACTCCTCCAACTATAAATAGAGGTGCCACCCTCCATGGAAAACACCTTAGAAATTTGCAAGTAAATGTTGCCCAATTTTCTAGCAATCCAAGCAATCATCAAAGCAATCTAGTGAGCTCAATCAAGCCATTGATCAAAGGGAGGTGCTGCTAAAAATTTTCCAAGAATCTAAAGCATCCATTGCATTTATCCAAGCAAGCAAAATCAAAGGAGAAAATCCAAGGCAACAAAGGAGGAGAATTCTACTTATAGGTAAGTACAGGTAAATTGTTTTCCCTTCTTTCCATCTTGCTCAATCGGAGGTAGTGGATTAGTTGTGTTACCTTTTGTGTTGGTTTGTTCATATCATTCACACACTATTCTATCTATATTCATTCTATATAAATCAACTCAATTTACTCCAGCTTATTAACTCTTCAAATTCTCATCTTCTCAACATGCAACAACTTCACACACTTTGTTACTCTACTATATCGCATAGCTTTACACTTGAACTTTTCTTGTAAGCTTTTCACATTCTTAAAAACACACAAAAATTGCACCATCTACAATAATAATAACAAACATGTAACTATTTTTATACCACACATGTTCCTCAACAATTCAAGCTTGGAGTTCAAATATATTTGTTTGTAAATGATGAGTTGCACTTGAAATTTTTCAAGACCGTTTGACTTCTTTTTCACTAACTTGTTGAAAGACCAAAATACTTTGCTTGAAACAAAAAATCAAATCTTATCAATTCATCTTCTCCTTGAACTTGAAGGATTTTCAAGTAATTGAGCTTTTTTCAAAACTTTGAACTTCCCTCAATCACTCTCAAAGAGTTGAATTTGTGATATTAGCCTAAGATAAAAATAATAACATACTTGTTCTACCTCCTTGATGAAGACTTAGAAACTTTCCTATGTTGTAAGAACCTTGTTAACACATGTTTAAAGATTTCAAATTATCAACTCATCTTTTTATCATTCAAACACCAGTTTAGGCTTGGATTTTTTAGGGTGCAAAGTAGGGATCAAGGTCACTATTTTTCATAGCTATAGTCACTATTACAGGCTTAGGAGTATAAAAACTGCTATACATATTTTTCAAGATTATACAGATAACAAAAACAAACTCTAAAACCATATACTTGATACATGATCTGCCCCTCTATGAAACTCAACTAGTTGCTTAAAAAGATTCACAATCAAAGAAATGACATCTCTACCGACTAAACACGAATTTCCAAAAATACATTGTTAAGAAAATCTTGTTCAAATCTCCTTCTTTTGGACCAAAAACTTTTAGACTAGGTTTATATTGATTATGCACATATATTGTCTAAATTTCATTGAATTTTGATGGAGGAAACATTCATACAGCCAAAAATTCTTCCATAAAAACACTAGTTTGGGGTATAACATAGTTTCTTACTTAATGGACCTAGCTAGTTCAAGTCTACATCAAATTTATGTGAAATAAAAGTATGAGAACTTCAGAGATCTCTTAAGACATGTTCTCACATTACAAATCAATGAGTTTATAGAGTTGAAGGGATTTACATCACTTGTAGCACTATTTGAATCCAAATACTGAAAAACCTTGACTGTACAGATTGTCTAGAAATCTGATGAGAAACATAGTCATTCTTGTAACCAAGAGAAATAATTTAAGAGGATGGCATGGACCTTATCAAGCTTTATTCCTAGGTGGAATATGTCTCACATCATCTAGCTATGAGATTGATTTGGAGTGGTCTTCAAATGTGACAATGAAAGCACCAATTTTCAGTCTTGAATATACTCAACCAGGATTTTCAAACACATCATCTCAATTGAGTGATTTCATATAAAAACTATGTCCTTTACCTTCTAATTTCTTTGTATCAAGGATGGAAAACTGATCAAATCATTTCATTTGAAAGCAAGACTGTTGGAACAATGATTTAAGTGCATTGAGTTAAGTGTTCTTCAGGACATTCTTGGTTATCATGGTTTGACTGTTTTACTATGCCAACAAGGCTTGAAAATTCTCAATCACATTTCCATGTATCTGTAGAAGAGGTCTAAGAACTTATTGATCAAAAACTCCAATGACAATAGTTAGAACTTTTACACACCAGGAACATTCCCACCAAGAACATTTACACTAGAAATAACATGTACCTTTAAGAAGTAACACCTTAAAATGCCTTCTGAGAATAAGAAAATCATGAATGAACTGATAAGATACTCTAGAGGTGATGAAACGAGACTTGAATTCCAAATGCACATTTTTGTTCTTATTGATTTGGTGCACAACCCAGAGAGAGAGAAAATGCTCCACCAAAATGCTCATAACTTTTCAACCATACCTACTTTCGAGAAAATTATTTTTACACATGATTTTAATGCAAATTGAATCCAAAAATTCCTTCTATAATTTATTCGAAGGATACTTTATAATTTCGTTTGAAGGCTAAGAAGCAGACAACTCGAAATGAGCTTTTCAAAAGACTTATTTTACAAAAACTCACATAACTTGAACAAATGACCTAACATTGACTGAAATTTTGCATGAAGCATCAAGAAACCTTCTTCCATCATCTCCCATGATTTTTTTAAAATAATAGGTCTAAAATTGTCTATCCCATCTCATTTTCATGCAAGAACATTGTTTGTTCTCAACACCATTTCTGACCAACATACAAAACTGAATCCTAGGGCTGAACTGAGCCTAACCTTTGCTCACACATGTTGTGGATACTCTCTCAAAGCCTCCCATGATTTTTCTAACATGTACCATTCTATTTCACTTCATTAAGCACCTGAAACCACCCTGAAATGGCACTAACCAACAATTTCCAAGACCATGTCTTCTTGAAACCACATGAAGTCATCTTGAACCTATGAGAAACACTTGAGAAGCATGATCTTTCACTCTCCCTTTTCCATAAATTCCTTTGACATAAATGACAACAACTAGAAATTCAATAAGGTGCAACATTCTTGTATCATTATAAAGTGTATAGTTTCCCTTGTTCTTTTTCATTTTCTTTCTTGTTTGGTTTTGGTTTTTTTGTTGTGGTGCGGTGGTGGTTATTTTTTTCTTTCCAGTTGTGTTTCTACTTACTTATCATTGTGTATGACTTTGTTGCCTAATGGATAGGCATCTAGATTTTTCCTCTCTTAAACTTTTATGTGGTTATTCGGACACCCACCGGGGAGTCCATCCCCGAGTCGGAGCCATTGTTGGTGCCCATATTTTATCCTGATAAATCCAAGAAATTTTGTGTAATCCATGTCATCAGTTTTGGTTTGTTCCTAGTTTGAGATATTTTCATTTGAGAGTCCTTAAAATTGGGTATGGGTAACCCTTGTAAGCATTTTTGTTGTCTCCCAATATCATATTTCTAAACCGGGTTGGGATTATCATTGTTCCTAACAAAATGGTAAAGCATGATAATTGTTTCCCCTGAGATAATAGTGAAACACTTGGTCATTAGTGGATGTACTAAAGTTTTGGTAGTTAGAGGATGCATTTTTGGTCCTGAAGTCCATAATAATAAATTATCTAAATTTTGGAGGCCACGTATAGATGTGCACATAACATTTTTTAATTTTACATTATGTATAGTACAAACTAACTCTCAAGCCCGAAGCCCCTATGAAAAGGTTTATGAAAATAGTAGTCATCTAGAAAAGAAAGGGATGAAGTGTCTCATACTTCTTTGAGAAATGCAACTTTTAAAAGTAGCCCCAAGGCCCGATGACTTGGATATATTTGACCAAGTATGTGGTACACACATGAACGGAAGGAAAATGCATTTTGTATTCACTAGCCCTAAGTAAGTGGTGTGGGGGTTATCTCGCAATATTTTCCCAAAGCTCATTAATAAAATAAGAAATATCACTAATTCACTTATATGATATAAATTTACAAAAGTGGGTCATTTAATAGGGAATGACTCGTGTGATGGAAATACATGGTTGATAGGACTTGAAAAGATTGCAACAATTAAAAAGAGAAAAAATTGGGAATTATGAAAATTTCCCATGAATGGAATATTTGGCATTAATGCATGAATCCATGAGTAGTTAATGTGATAACTTACTATAAATATCCATTCTATACTTGAAAGTTTGAAAATCTAAAATGTACTCAAGTAGCCATGGAAAAGGTCAAGCAAGGAGTGTTTTCAAAAATTAGGGATAGAATGCGAAGTTCTTCATTCAGATCACGAACGAAAATCGAGCTTTTTGAGACATGTTAGTTAATTAGTTATCCTATTTTTGTAAATCTTCAAGAAATAGTTTAAATGATCCATTTTAAGCAAAAAGGGGGTAGTTAAAATTGTGTCGAGACCATGAGGCTTCATGTACACTCCATGAAAACAACTTCTAATCTCAGTTCCCCTAGATAGAATTATAGATTTTGACCTTGCTAATGCCAATTTAAATGAGTTTAGGCAGAGGTTATATTCCCCAGAAAGAAGTAGTACCATGGCCCTTGTAGAAAATAGTTATATCAACCTCATCATTTTTCCCTCCCACTACGCCATGCCTAGAACTTATATGGGTGTGTTCTTAGCACTATAACCCTATAACTAGAGAAGTTTGGGATGGGAAAGGGGACCAAGTTTTATCTTTCCATGAACATGTGTTTGATAGAATGTTGGGTTTTTCTTCTGCATGGAAAGAAGGTGCTATTACCAAAGATTCAGATAGTCGTATTAGAGTTCACAAGTGAAGAAATGGATATATTTTATGAATAGTCATTGGTTGATTAATCCCGTGATTACATCTCCGTAATGACTAAGAAGCTTAACAGAGCTGAATTCATTGAGGAAGTTGGAGATGTGATTGTGTTGTTGAGTCAGTTGATGGGTATGGAATCCACTCTATCTTTTCACGAATGGATGTTTTAGTTCATTGAGGTAATACTCACAAATAAAAAACTTCTCCCTTGGGTTGAGATAATAAGTAGTGAGATTCATAAACACATGATGGGGTTGATCAAATTGCAAAAGGAGAAAAGGCTAGCATGGTAGAGTTCTTTATGACTTCTTATTTGGTTTATAACATTGCTTTCCACATAACTTTCCTAGGATTGATGATGGATGGTGATCTCGGCAGCGCTAAAGTATATGATGTCTTCTTTTCAGTTGAAATTGGAGAATTATATGACATAATACATGAATGTTGCTAATCTCTTCTTTGCACATATAATTTGCTTATCCCACCCCGATTGGGAAACTAGGATATTTTTCAGGATCTCAAGCAAGTTATTACCCAGTATGGGTGTTATTTTATCTAATTCTAGAATTTTTCTTATATAATGGTTAGTGGTTTTGATGGGAGTCCCTATTTTCTCCCTAGGTGTGTGGATGACAAGTGGGCACTGATGGAATTGGTGAGGAAATTGTTACTAGTACATCAGATCATTTCCAATAAACATCTCACATCCCCTATCAAGTTTCCCATGATTATTGGAAATTACACCTACCCAAATATCCAAAAGGAAAAAACATTGGAGGTAGAGATGGGTAGATGTATGTTGGATAGAATTGAGGCTAGGCCTTAGTATGATATAAAACATATTATACATAGTATTACACCCACTTAGATGGAGCATGAGGCTCATTATGAATATTTCTAGATGAATTGTGAAGATGAGAGTGAAGTCAGACAAAGAGATTATTCAAGGATGACGTTGTCCTAGATGATTGATTTTGGGGTTATTCAAGCCCCTAAGGAATTAGAAGATGATAGTAATATAATTAGTGATGATTACATCAAAGGGAATGTTGCCTCTCAGCCTTTTTCATCATCAATTGGGAGGCTAGTGAAAGAAGAAATAATCAAGAAAGGACCACAAATATCATCAGACCCTCTTTAAAGTTATTATTCTCAAAGGGTGTGGATATAAGTCACTAGAATACCCCAATGTTAATAGAGTATAGGGATACTAAGTTACTCCATGATGTCCTTCCCCCATACCAGAAAGTCTACACTACCAGGGATGTTTCAGGGAAGCAAGGGATTAAGGTCCCTTTTAAGAATTTGACATCCACGTCAATAAGGAATGATGTGAGTGCCCAAATTAGCAAGACTGTAGACACAAAATCAGACACTTTGGGTAATTATCTAGTCATGATTACATACTACTATTCATATGATTCCTAAGTAAGAATGATACTAATTAACCCATGTATTTGGCCACCTTTATTTGCTTTTTGTTGTTACTTTCAATCTTACACCCTTACTTGCTCAATTTTCATTTTCAGCCTTTAGAATTTTTCATCCTAGATACTAGCCCCCAAACCATGACGCCAGCAGCTAGGTGCCCTTGTCCAATCTGGGTGCCCCTGTCCTCTTTATAATTTACTCACTTTTTTATCCTTTTTATCCATTTGAGCATTTTATCCTTTTGGTAGTTGGCATTTTCGGGGGGTTAATTTCAAGTGAAGGGAATCATATAAATATAAAGTTATGTGATCATAATAAAGGACCAAGCACTAAACATATACTATCTCCACCTAAGGTCAGATCCATCAAAGGCATATATAGTTATATTTCCATCCATCTACCTCCATCACAAGGGAAAAATTTTGTTCATTTGCATCACACTTCATAGGAAGGGATTCTATTATTTCCACGCATGCATTATTTACATCCTACATCTAGCTACTTTCTCACTACTTCAAGTTCGACGCGCACAAGAGTAACCTAGGGCACAATTTTGCACACTCACAAAACTACATTGGGTCTTAGATGTATGTTAACACTCGGTTGTAAGTCCACCATTGTGATGGATGAGGATAGTATGACCCCTCATTTTGCATATTTATTTTTGGGATTTGATATCTATTTGAGGGTTTTGCAAGTTTTTTCTTCATTGCAAGTTTATAATAACCTCGAAAACACATGGTGACATAAACAAGACAAAATGTGAACAAGTTTAAACCTCTTCTGACACCTTAAAGGATGTTTCTGGAGTAGCTACATACACCATGGTGCCCAAAACCAAACCAAAGCACCCTATTCCTCTCGAGGTGCCCCTATCCCTCTTGTGCACCCTAGTCTAGTCAAATCTACCAAATCTACATTTTTCTAGGCTTCTATGTGATGGTCTTCCATCTCTGTTTAGGTGGTCTCCACTGCGACATAGTACAACAACCTCTTTGAATCAGCTAATGCTCTTCTAACCCTCTTTGTAATTAGGGTCTCATAATTTCATTGCTTAGTTACTTGGGTATTATATGAGTATTTCATTGTTCATTTATTTATCCTGCAAACTTGCATTAGATTAGGCTTAGATTTCACATTTTAGCTTAATCGAATGGGAATTCCTTACTTACTGACAAAAAGAGTTAAAGAATTACTTTAGGGAAGTATGGTTAAGGCCCCTATTTTTCATGTTACTCCTCTACAAGTTGTTCCAAAATTTGTTTCAAGGTCAAAGGGGAAAGAAAAAGTAATGGCATATAATCCAATGAAGCCTAAGGAAGTGAGCCTATCTAAAACACCTCATGAAGTACTAACACTGGAGATGGGTCTAGAAGACTTAGAGGAGGAGGAAGGATTCCATTTCCAAATAAGAAAGTAAACCAATTTATACGAATGGATTGATTTAGAGGAGGTAAATAATACAAAGCAAAGTAGTTTTCGATGTCCCTATCCCTTCACCCATCTTTGCTCGGTCTCAAGTGACTCCACTTGTTGAGGAATTAGTACCTATTAACCCAACTCCTATTATTCCACCATCTCAGGATGTTTCACCCACTCATTAAAAACCCATTATGAATTCTCATGTACCTAATGTCCTTCCCATTTCACAAGAAATCACCGAGATGTTAATAGTAAGGCAACATCCAAATGAACTTGATGCATCTGAAGTTGGGGTAGGAGTTGAGTTCACCCCGAAGTAGGTTTCAAGTAGTGTGGTGACAAGAGAGGAGAAAGACACTAAGCATGAAGTGCAAGATATTGGAAGGATGGTTAAGGACATGGAAGTACAAACTCACACATAAGGGATTTGGCGTAAATAAATAAGCAAAGGGAGACTTGGGAGTCATAGTCAGTAGCAATAGCTTAGGACACTAAAGTGGTTGCAGAAATTTCTAAAACCCAGTTCCCAACATCTAATGTTGTTCCCTAGAACCTTATGAGATAGTCCTTGTCCCCAATGAGAAAATGGATGAGGGCTTCCTACAAATAGAAGGAGAAGTTGGTGACCAACAATCCCCATGAGGTGAAGAGCTAAGAGATCAATCTAAATCTATGGATAAAATAGATGGATAAAGTGGACTTTTGGAGAAATGTGCTCAAGAGGAACTAATACGTGTAGCCACAAAAGGTATCTTTGCACCTCCTTGATCTTCCAAAGCCCTTGCAGCTTATTCCCGTAAATTTGGTATCACAATCACTCAATGAACATGGGTCACCCATGGGGAATTGGATAGAGGGTTCTCTCTCGAAGAAGAAAAAGGTAGAAATATAATTGGATGATGATGATCTACAATTTTATCCCTCATCAATCCTACTAATCCACCAAAGAGAGTGAAAATTATCTCCAAAGTAGTATCGAATAAGAAGGGAGAAAGATTCATATAATTTGTAACTCCCAAAATCGATGTGCTATGAGGTAAAGTGTCTCCATATGATTTCCAAGTCATAAGGATCCCATTGGGTAAACCCTCCATCAAATAAATCAAACATGATTTCTATTAGTGTGAAATCACAACACCCCCAAATGAGTTATGGATCTACTTTTCTAAGGCAAGGTCATTTGGTGTGATTTACATAACATTGGATCATTCCCAAGCCGTGGGACTTGCAAATGGGAATGATCCTCCAGAGAAGGTTGGTTCCTCTTCCTAATCCTAGTGCTAAACTACTTCTAAGGAAGGAAATGTGACTATCTACTCCTAATCTAACAATTCCAAGGGACCAAGAGAGAGAGAGAGAGAGAGCATGAAAATAAAGAAATCCTACACTACAAAGGTGATAACACCGAGAAAAGGGAACTACTGATCACAAACCCAACTGCCTGAAATGGAGAGAGGTGAGGAATGGAGAGGATGGACAAAAATGCATCACAGACAATGATAAAGTTCACATAGAACACCATTTCAAACCCCTTAAATACAAGCTCCCAAAACATGCAATGGACATCAGAGATATGCACAGTATACCCTGCAATGGTGAGAGGCAAGAAGAGACAACAAAATGAGCAAAGGATGGACAAAACGCATCACGAAACATATTTTATTGCTCCAGGAGTTCACACAGTACACCATTAATGGGAAAGAGGCAAGAAAATGCCATTACAAAGCCAAGGGAGGAGGCTTAAACTCCACATTTGACCCTAGAGAAGAAAGAGAGAGGGGGAAGGGAAGAAGAATGAACAACAACTTTACAATGAATCATGCCCCTGTATTTATAGATTTGATAGAGAAGAGAGAGAGAGAGAGAGAGAGAGAGAAGTGGGAAAATAAGGTTGAATTTCAACCACTATTGTTAATGCTTTAGATAAAATATGCCCCCAAATCCATCTTTATTGCATCAATCCTTGGTTCAATGCCTTGAAGGAAGAGAAATGTGAAACAGATCAAATCCGATCTAGTTATTGAGATAGATGGATCCTCGTGCATTAAAGGCCCAAAGATGTTTCCTCCATTTTCCTTTACCTAACCTCCTCAAAATTAAAGTCTCAGACCTCCATGGTGTAGGTGAGGCCAAGATCTTTCCAATGGTGTTAGATTCGTGATATTTCAAGCCCTTAGTCAAAAGATATGCCCCTTCAAAGTTTGTATCGGGTCCATACGAATGGATGGGGAAAATAGTTTGAAAAATGGGCTCCCCCTTTGGTTTGGGACACGTGGCACCCTTTTTAGAGAAAAAATCAGACTCGCGGGTCCGCAATTTATCTTTTTCCCTTTGAACAAAAGGTGAATTTTCACCTTTCCTTCCAACTCCCCGCTTTCCTCTGGGACACATTTCATCCGGCACTCATTTGAGATTCTCTTTTTTGGATTCACCTTTGGAGGAGCACTGTTATGACATGTGGTTCCTCTCGATGGCTCTTCCATACTTAGTTGATTCTAGATTCTTTCCTGAATGAATTCGAGCCGAAAGGGCTTGAATCTTCACCATTTCTTCCCCTTCTTGCTCCTGGCTTCTCTGCGACACTGCTCCTTCGTTTTCGACCCTGTTATTTCATTTTCGAGCCCATCTATAACTTTTTTTCATCCTGGAATGTGAGCTCACGTATTTTAGTTGTTTTCTTCATAATTTCTCTATGTGTGGGGTTGTCTTGACCAAATTTTCCAGGGGAATTTGGGATAACAATTTGGTGACTCACGGGGACATCTGCCTGCTAGATGAAGAGACCAATGGCCTTTTTGCATCCATTGGGCATGGAGTCTAGCCTTATAAACTGATTCTGATCTAAACTCTAAAATTCTGACCTCTGAGCCTCTTGGAAACCCACTGAAACTTGAAGTTGGACTTCACCAAAAGCCAACTGAATGCACTGTGCAAGAGCAATAGCACCAAAAACTATGTACAAACTGAAAATCATACATGCTCCAAATGGAACATGCAAAGTGTGCAAAATCACTTCTTCTACTGAAAACAAACCTACCTACACTACTCTAACCAAGAGCAAAGGGAGCTCAAACAAAGCCTACAACTGGCAAGGAGAAATAGCTTCCCTTCCTCAAAAATGGCAGCCATGCAACTGATTTGGCACTGAACATGGCTGGTTGGATGAGTGAAAAACTAACAATAAGCCGGTCCTCCACCCAAATCATCAAGGTATCAGCATTAATGGAAAATACCTCCTCAAGATGACTTGCATCGGACTTCTAGAGGTGTTGATGATGACCCTTGGTACTTTGATGCTCATCCTCATGCCCTGAAGTAGGCATGACTGGTTTTGGTTTCTCCTTTGGCTCCAATGAAGCCAAGTACCTGATTAGGCATGGTCTAATCCTTTGGATGTGCCCATTTCTCTAAAATTCAACTCCAAAAATGGAGTCTTCTTATGGACCTTCTTGGATGGATGGTGTGAGAGAGATGATGACATCTTCCTGCTTTTTCTCTTCCTTCTCCTATGAAGAACATGGGAGAGTCATGTCTTCCAATCTTGGTTCCAGAGGGTTATTATGAAGTGCAGGTTGTTGTTCCTGAATGTTCTCCTCCATGGAAATAAGCTCATGTGCTTGGGATGTGAGAGATGGAGGAAAAAATGATGTGATCTCCATGGGTTCCCCTCCATCAAGGAAATCCTCCAAGTCAGATAGGTAATCTACCTCCTTGTTGTCCTGCCGCAGGTGCTCAACCTCCTTCATGGTGTCCTCCTGATCTACAATTGACTCACCATGGTTCCCTTCATCCTCAAACATGAAGTTTGAAATCTCAAACTCTTCCTCAACATCAGAGCTTGAAGGGGATGAAGTGGGAGGAAGAACTGAAGGTTCTTTTGTGGCCTGCTCTACACTTGGAGCCTCTAAAACTATATGGTCCTCCTCCACAGCCCAGAATGTACTCCTCTTCTTTTGGATTAGGAGTAGCTCCTTCCCCTACTTGTGTTGTAGCTGGAGCTTCCACCACTTGTGGCTTGACCTTAGCCTCCTCCATAGGCTTAACCAACAAGGGAACCTTTGAAAACTCAAATTTAGCAGCCCAACTCTTCAGATTTTCTATCATTTCTTCTCTGTTGGGTTCCTCTGTTTGATGTTCTCCTTGGTTGGTTTTTGGAGTCTCTTCCCAACATGGACTTGGGAAGGCAAGAGGAGTGGTGGGTGGGGTCTCCACTAGTTGTTTCCTTATTTGTGGTGGAGGGGAAGGCATTTCTTTTGGCTCTTGTAGAGGGGAATTGGGTTTGGAAGGGAAAAGGGCAGAGAAACTGAGGTGGGATGGAAGACTAGGGGATGGAGAAATGAAATTAACACTTGGGGCAGCAAGTGAGGGGCTTGACTCTTGCCTCTGTCGAAATGATAAAGATTAAGGAGAGAAAATGAAAGGCAGTGGAGCTGGTGATTGACTTACCCATTGACAAGGTTGTCCCACACTTTTCTCATAAGCCCCAATGTCCTCAATCCACTGTGCAAGTTGGGGCAGCATTCCAATCATGAAGTCCAGCTTCTCCTAAGGGTTGTAGTGTCTTGGAAAAGGGCCTTCCCATGGACAAGGTGCCCTACAACCAATTTTGAAAGCCATCATTTGAGTTGTTTCCCTAAATTGAACCATGTCAGCCTCCATTTTTTGAATCTTCTCCAGTAGACCAAAGCATCCTCTACATAACTATCGCCATCATATGTGTCCCCTTGTCCTTGATAAGCTTCATAGTCAAACTGGTTTTGACACTGCTCATATGGGTAAGCATAATGGTCTGGATCTGATTATAATGTTGATCTGGAGGAGTTGGGAAATACATTGGAGGTGGATTGTATTGTTGTAAGTGTGAGTTCCATGAAGGGAATGAAGTCATAATTGTACAACCTCATGGAATGGGAGAAAATGGAAGATATGGAAGAGGAAAATAGATGAAATGAGTGGAAATGGATGGAAAAGGTCTACAACTCAGAGAATGGGTTTTTGACTAGATGGAGTCGCCAGATGTGCTTGAAAGTGCCTCCAAAGGCTGAAATCTTCACCAAGAGCACATTAAACCTGATGAAGTGAAGTGGTAAGGTGCTTCAGACCTATCCCACTCGGGTGTGCCAAAACTATTAGTGTGAAATCACAAAGCACCCCAAATGAGTTATGGATCTACTTTTCTAAGGCAAGGTCATTTGGTGTGATTTGCATAACATTGGATCATTCCCCAAGCTATGGGACTTGCAAATGGGAATGATCCTCCAGAGAAGGCTAGTTCCTCTTCCTAATCCTAGTGCTAAACTACTTCTAAGGAAGGAAATGCAACTATCTACTCCTAATCTAACAATTCCAAGGGACCAAGGAGAGAGAGAGAGCATGAAAATAAAGAAATCCTACACTACAGAGGTGATAGCACCGAGAAAAGGGAACTGTTGATCACAAACCCAAATGCCTGAAATGGAGAGAGGTGAGCAATGGAGAGGATGGACAGATGCATCACAGACCAAGGATAAAGTTCACATAGAACACCATTTCAAACCCCTTAAACACAACTCCCAAAACCTGCAATGGACATCAGAGATATGCACAGTATACCTGTAATGGTGAGAGGTGAGAAGAGACAACAAAATGAGCAAAAGGATGGACAAAACGCATCACAAAATAGATTTTATTACTCCAGGAGTTCACACAATACACCATTAATAGGAAAGAGGAAAGAAAATTCCATTACAAAGCCAAGGGAGGAGGCTTAAACTCCACATTTGACCCTGGAGAAGAAAGAGAGAGGGGCAGGGAAGAAGAATGAACAACAACTTTACAATGAATCCTACCCCTGTATTTATAGATTTGATCGAGAGAGAAGAAAGAGAGAGAGAAGTGGGAAAATCAAGTTGAAGTTCAACCACTGTTGTTAATGCTTTAGATAAAATTTTCCCCCAAATCCATCTTTACTGCATCAATCCTTGGTTCGGTGCCTTGAAGGAAGAGGAAACGGAAAAGCAGATCGAATCCGATCTGGTTGTTGAGACAGATGGATCCTACATCAAGGCCTGAATATTTTTCCTTCCATTTTCCTTTACCTAACCTCCTCAAAATTAAAGTCTCAAACCTCCATGGCATAGGTGAGGCCGAGATCTTTCCAATGGTGTCAAATTCACGATATTTTGAGCCTTGAGTTGAAAGATATGCCCCTTCGAAGTTTGTATTAGGTCCGTATGAATGGAAGGGGAAAATTTTTGAAAAATGGGCCCCCTTTTCGTTTGGGACACGTGGCACCCTTTTTAGAGCAAAAATTAGACTCGTGGGTCACAACTTATCTTTTTCCCTTTGAACGAAAGGTAAATTTTAACCTTTCCTTCCGACTCCCCGCTTCCTCCGGGACACGCATCAACTGGGTGCTAGTTTGGAAACCTTTTCTCTATTTGACCCTTGAATCAGTGTCGTTAGGACACGTGGCTTCCTCTGCTTGCTTCTTCATACTTAGTCAATTTTAGACTCTTTCCGAACTATTTTTAGCCCGAAAAAACTTTGGATCCTTGTTGTTTTTCCTTTCTTGCTCTTGGCCTCTCTTGTGGCACTACCCCTTCTTCTCTGACCCTGCAATTCCATTATTGAGTCCTCCCTCAACCCTTTAAATAGATTTAAGACATGGAAATGCCCAGAAGAACCGTTTCTTCTATTTCTTCTTGTGTAGGGTCAAATTTGACATTCTCGGGCCTTTATTTTCACTTTGCCTAGTTCGGAACTCAAGCTCGTGGTTCTGAATCATTTCCCTTCATGTTTTCTTTATGTGTAAGGCTTGTTCTAACAAACTTTCTGGGGGAAATTTGGGATAAAAATTTCTCCATGGAGTGGAGGGAGTCTTTAAGAAGATTGATGAATTATAAGAGAATGAGAAGGATGTGAAGACCAAGAATGAAGCATTGTCCAACCTAGTTAGAAAATTGACTTGGACCCATAAGGGAAGGGAAGTTTGAAATCCCTAAGATCAAAAATGAGGATATCAAAAGATTAAGTGATATAGGGGAGAGGGGAGGCCACCATTCAGTGGGAAAATGATTTGGTCGCTAGAGGTGAAGAAGTGATCAAGGATTCGTAAAGTGTTATTCCCATATTTTTGATAAAGCATATACAATCAATGCACTAATGGACAAGTGTGATGTTGAAAAAAATATTTGACCGACATGTTGCCAAAAATAGAAGCCCATACGGACTTAAATGATGACTTGGTTATTAGGGAAGGAATTATGTCTCCCAAGTCTATCGCTTATCACCATGAATACTACAAAGCTATAAAGGTAAGGGTATAGATTCTAATGAAATTGTCCAAAATAATCAATGAAGTGAGGGATAAATCACCTGAGTATATTGATAGCCTCCATTATTTGATTAACAAGTTGATTGGGATAGGCAGTGGAGAAAGGCTCAGAATGGAAAATACAGAAAATGTGATTAGACTCTTTATGTATCATGATCTTGTTAAGCTTGGAGAATCTAGGATTTCCAATTTGTCTACCATACAACGATGGGTACAGATCGAGTTGACAATTGCTAAACTATCAAAGAAAATAAAGAAGGGAAGAATTGTTTCTGTGGAACTTAATGATGTAGGTGTGAGGTAGGAAATAATTTTCCATTACCATTCGGGGCCCAACGAGGAGATTATCCTACAAATGTTTAGAAATTTTGATGCCTACAAGGACAAGATGAGGGACAGTTTGGTAAATCAACCCATTAATGTAGACCCAGAAAGATAAAGAGGAAAGAAGAAGGAAATTAAAATAAACTTTCCCTCATGGTAATATATTATGGTGTGAAGATTTCTTCAAACGAGAATGCAATTTACAAGAGGAAAAAAATTGTGTTGAGGAATAGAGGAATATCTTTTTTCCTTCATTCTAAGTTTCATTGTGTTGCTTCCTTTTCACCCAACCTAATCAAAAGGAGGGACTTATTTCAGTTAGTATATATTTCCATCATTTTGTAAAAGATCTTAAATTGCATGAAGAAAATTTTAAAGGATCCCTTGGGAGAGTTTTGGGGGCAGGAATTGGGTAGATATTTTGGAAAAAGTTGTGCAAGAATGGGGATCTTGTCCTCATTCTAGGTGTGGGTAATTATATAATTTTTTTGATAAATTCTAGCTGTAATTCCAGTTTCTAGTTTCTAGTTTCTTGTAGAACATTTTGATAGTATCAAATCTATAAGGAAATGCTAAGGTGGTTGTGTTGTACAACCATTAGTAGGTTTTGAAGGAATTTGTTTATGTCTCCTCACCAAAACTTACATGAATGGATTTTATTTGTTTTGATAAAACTATGTTTTCTTATTTCTTATGTTTTAAAAGTATGAATGAGGAAACATAATTTCTATTACAATCTTGTACTAAGCTTTTCTTTGTTAAGTATGCAAGGATCTTTCTTCAATTTTTGCATTTTTTGGTCATGGTGAGGATATTGTAGAGTAATATATACTCTAAAATATTTTAGTAAAATTGTAAAATCATAAAGGAAACATTATTCTTGAAAGGTTATTGTTATCCATTAAAGGTATTTTGGGTATATGAAGCAAATATAACCAGTTCTCAATCTAGTTTCTAACTCAAGGATTTGTAGTTAGGATTTAGAAGATTGTCAATAACATTTGTGTGAATTGAGTATCAATGAATGCAAATGTTGTTTCATAGATTATGTTAAATTGATTATTCTTTCAAGCATTGCTATTAAGGATGGATTAGTTCCATTAAAGCATTAACATGCCAAAATCATAAGAATAGTTACCCTTCGCCTTAAATTTTAACTAAGATATATTGTTTTCACACCTATTAAGCATATTAAATATGTATATTATACATATGATTATTTTGCAAAGTTGTGCATAAAACCCATTCATCACCATCACACTTTTTGAGATTCCACCAATTATGTGAACCAATACCATCTAAAACACTCTTGGTTGATACTATTATGTAGAATTAATGTATGGAATTGTTCCTTATCTCTGTTTGTTTTTATATGTATTTGATACTTCATGTGTGTACAATAATCAAGTGACAAATATTACGAGTGATTATTGTATTTGTGGTCAGTACTTATCTCAAATTAAGATACACTAGTTAGAAAGGAAACCAAGCTAGGATAGCTATTCCTTTATTCAGATCTTCCAACTAGGTCCTCTCACCTTGGTCCAGACATAGCCAAAAACAGCAAAGTGTTAAGCCATCCCCTTAGTTAAGGTGTTTTTGATCACTTCTAAAAATAGATTCAATAGGTTGAGTCTTAAACAAGCCCCCAACTATCAATGACAAAGAACTTTCCATTGCTCATCACTCCCTCAAGGATAACCTACTTTGATTAGCTACTCAATTCCCCGAGGTACAAATTTTGGAACCAACACTTTCTAGGGCATGATTCCGCACACACACACACACATAGAACTACATTGGTTCGAGAAGCAGTAAAACACTCAATTGTAAGTTCTCAATTATGATAGTTGAGGATAGTCGACCCCTCATTCTCCATCTTTTTTTTTTAGGATTTGATGTCTCTTTGAGGGTTTTGCAAGTCATTACTTCATTGCAAGTTTCCAAAGTGACTTCGATGATCATTGTGCAACCTCATAGTGACCAAAGGTGAACAACAACGAATACCTCACGACCACTCAAAGGAGGTTTCCTGAGCATTTCCACATACATATGCACCCAAAAAAAGTATAGAACACCCACAGTGCATCCTTATCCCTCTCTAAGCGCCCCAGTCTAGGCACATCATCAACTCACATACTTTTTTGAGGCTCTGTGCGACACTTCTCCCTCTCTTTTCATCAAGTCAATACTTCAAGACATTCTAGATTTTACTACGAACCAACTAAGGCTCTTCTTACCCTCTTTGTAACTAGGGTTTCACATTTTATTGCTTAGTTTTCTTGGGTTAGATTTTGTACTTAATTGCTACAATTTTTATTACTACAATAGCAATCATATTAGGCATATATTTCCATATTAGCTTAATCATTTTGGTGAACCCGATCTTTGAATACAACTTATCTTTAGGGATCTTATCCTCTCATCATAATGGCTCAATCTTATGGCTAGTTATTTTTCTCCATCATTAGACTCTTGCCATCATGGAGATTTCAATCCATGCCTACTTACAGAATCACCTTGATTGTATCAATAAGCTCAAAGCATACTTAGCTACCACTTACATCCATCCTCACACGTCACCTGACTATATGTATATCATAATTTTACCTCCTCTATCTCTCAATGAAGATCAAATCACTTTTACATTAGATGAATTGCCATCTCAAGCAATGTTAGACCATGACCCCTTATATATTTAGGTTTGTATTAATAATGTTGGGGTCAAGTGCACCTTAGTTGACAATGGCTTTGACCTTAACATATGTAATATTTCTTTCCTCCATCAATTAGGTTTTTCTTAAACTTCTTTGGCTCCTTCATCAATATCTATTCACAAATTGATACTATCCCCAAACATATTTTAGGTACTATTGTTCTCCTTATTATTGTTAGTCCTTACACACTCACCATTCCATGTCATGTAATGCCTAATAACCTCAATTACAACATCCTTCTTGGGTGGCCTTGGATCCATGCTATGCATGTGGTCCCCTCTACTCTTCATATGCGGCTAAAATTCTATTATCAAGGTGTTGTTTATGATGTTCCAGCTGATCCATCCCCTTTTGAATATTTTCATTTTATTGAAAAATTCAATGATACTCCTTATTCTTCTAGTTCTACTCAGGATTTTTCTAAATATGGTCCTAGGGTATGAATATTTACGTCATTATGGTTTCTCTTATGAGGTTTAGGTTCACAAGGACAACAAGGCATTGTACCTTGGGATATTCCTACACAATCTAACAAATTTGGGTTGGGATATCATCCTCCATCTCTCCCTTCTCTAAAGCTTATATGACCTTGCATACTTCTTCACTTCCACTTATACACCCAGAGCTCCTCAGCAATTCTACTCTTATTGATTGGGATCATTTAGACATTTTCACTACCGATGAATCTCTCCTAGAATACATGGGTGTTTACGACCAATTCCCTTCTTTTCACCATAAGAGATGCTCTACACCATCTTTCAACGTTGTTGCTTACTTCATAGAGTCTAGCACACCTACACGATATTTTTGATCCTCTTGATACTATTCCTATTGACCCATACATTGAGGATTGGTCATCTCTTCTCAATGAAGAGACCATACCATATAACCTTGGTACATTGAAAAACCCACGAATAATTTTGTTAGTCACCTCTCTCATGCCCGATGAACAAAAATATATCAAGCAAGTTCTTCATGAATTTTTCAACATCTTCACATGGGACTACAATGACATGCCAAGCATTGATCCCTCAATGGCCATGCATAATATCATCCTTAATCCTAGTGCAAAACCAATCCAGTAAGAAAATCCATAAAATGCACCTAAAAGTTACACTCTAGTCAAAGAAGAAATCCAAAAACTATTAGATGTTGGTTTTATTCGCGATGTCAATTATCCCAAATGGGTATCCAACATTGTACTTGTTATGAATTCAAATGACCGGGTTGTTCAACTGCTGCACAAACTTCCAAGATTTAAATAAAGATTTTCCTAAGGATAGTTTCCCATTGCCCCACATTGACGCAATTGTCGATTCTACCACGGATATAATATTTTATCCTTCATGGATGGCTTCGTGGGTTATAACCAAATCAAAATAAACCCAAGCAGATGAATAGAAAACTTCTTTTACAAAGACTATGTGGGATGTTTTGTTCTATTATCATGCCTTCTAGCCTTAAAAACATTGGGGCTACTTATCAACATGCAATGATGCACATATTTCATGATTACATTCACAAGATTATCAAAGATTACGTTGATGATATATTGGCTAAATCACAACACCATTCCACCCATTCCCAAGATCTACGTATGTTATTTGAATGCATACAATAGTATAAAGTATGTTTAATCCCAAAATGCATTTTTGGAGTCATGGTAGTGAACTCCTTAGCTACATCATCTCACAATGTGGCATTGAAATAGACCCTAATAAAATCAAGGCCATTATTGACATGTCTTTGCCTCAAAATTTACATCAATTATGATCATTACAAGGAAAAATTTAGGCCATTAGATGGTTCATTGTACAACTTGTTGATAAAACCCAACCATTCACGTGCTTGATGAAGAAAGATACTAAGTTCGTATGGGATGAAAAATTGCCAACAAACATTTGATGTTATAAAATCATACCTTCTAAACCCACCTATCTTAGTCCTCCGATCACTGGGCCATCCTTCTTCTACTATATATTTCGGTGATGTTTCATGCCTTAGGAGCCCTTCTAGCACAACATGATGATTCTCAATGCGAAAGGGAAATCTATTACATTAGTAAGTTACTCTCTTATGAATGTAATTATAGTTATATTGAAAATTTATGCCTTGGCCTTGTCTTCATCGCCGACAAATTGTGTCATTACCTTCTTAACAATGAGGTATATATCATTACCAAAGTAGATCCATTACGATACCTCTCTGTCCCACACACATCTCTCAAGATGTCTAGCTCGTTGGGTCATGCTCCTTACTAATTTTGATTTCAAATTTATACCAAAAAAATAATTAAAGGCCAAGTCATTACAGATCAATTAGCTGAAGCACCCCTTCCTAATGCATCTCCGTATTTGACTCTTTTGTGATGATTTCACCACTTATGCCATCGACTCGATACTTGGACAATGTATTTTGATGGGTCTCGTTGTCACTCGGGTGTTGGGGCTAGGATTGTCTTCATCACTCCACATGGTGATCCACTCCCTTTTCCTACCACTAAGAGTTATCCTGCACTAATAACATCATTAAATACAAGTCCCTCATCCTCGGCCTTATTACTAGTCAAAATCTCCACATTCGTAATCTATGTATTTATGGTGATTCCCAACTCGTTATAAATCAATTTAATGATACATATCACACTAAAGAAGAACACTTAATCCCATATAATACACTCGTCAAAGATATCTTAGCTACACTTGATTCTTACTCTATTACTACCATCCCTTGTAAGGATAATCATTATGTAGATGTAATGTCTAGTTTCGTGTCACTTATCCCACAAGACATTATTGATGAACAAGCCACATTCATCATCAGACACTTGTGACATCCTTCCACTTTTGCTCTACCTCTAGCATCTTACGCTACCACACATAAGTAACAACAACTTGAGTGGTTTACTCCGATTTACAACTATCTATATCACAAACCATTCCCGATGGTCTACCATTGCATTAATCTTGTCACTTACAACATGAGGCCACCCTCTACGTCATCATTGGAGAAGAATTGTTTGAGCACACACTTGATGGTCACCTATTATGTTGTTTTGCACTTGTTGATATCCACATTGTTATCTCTCAAATACATGACAAGTATGTGCGGTGGCCATTTCTCTGGAAAATCCATGTCCCAAAAGTTTTTCATTAAGGCTACTATTGGCCTACCATGGAGTAGGATTGTCTCGAATACACTACATGTTGTGATAAGTGCCAAAAGCATGGTAATATTCACCACACACCTACATATGACCTCTAACCAATTACACCAACATGGCCATTTTCTCTATGGGGTTTCGATCTTATTGGTATGATAAATCTAGAATCAGCTGATGGACATAATTTTATCATTACTACCACAGAGTATTTCACCAAATGGGTCGAGGAAGCACCACTGTGTGAACTACAACTGGTACTGACATTTACACTTTCCTCACTACTCACATCATTACCTATTTTGGAATTCCCTCTACCATTATCACTGATAATGGATCCTCTTTAAAAAATAAGGAGGTTAAGAAATTTTGTGTGAAATTCAAAATCAAACAATCATTTTCTACTCCTTATTACCCACAGGAAATGGCCAGGCTGAAGCCACCAATAAAAATATTTTCAAAATCTTATGTAAGATTGTTACTACTAGTGGTGATGATTGGCATAATCAGCTATTTTACGCTCTTTGGGCTTATCATACTAGTGTGCATACACCTATTGTTGGGTTGATGAATTACAACCTAAGTATTGAAGGTGCATAAGGATTGGGCGTGTGGACATAGGGTACATATTTGTGCGTGAAATTATAATGGAATAAGGTGTGCCCAGGAAAGCATAAAGTTGGGACTTATCCATTTTCAGTATGGGGCTAAATATGAATGTTGAGTGCGAAGCACATTTTTAGAAGACTTGGAAAGCTTCGCAAAGGCTATTTTGGATAAGTGGAAGATCAAATGACATGCATAGTTTTGATTTATTAATAGGGTTAGATTGCACTTGTATTATTAGATAATCTATTAATAATAAGCTTGCATGATTTAGTATTTATCATGTAAGGGTGTATGGTTATTCTTAGCATGTATCCTATTTTTGGAGGGTGCATTAGTAGTGAAGGGAAAGTCCCCACTACCTATAAATATGTATTGATTTGCACAATTTAGGGATTCAGTTATGTAATAGAGTTATGGTGTTGGTTTATGAGAACGTGTGACTTATGGTGACATTACTATGTATGTATGTAGCTTCTGTGTTTTACAACAATTAATATAATAGATATTCGCGGTTGGATATTGGATGTTGACATATTTGTGATTGATTCTTGTATGGTAAATTTAATCTTGATTCTTGTATGAGTTAATCTTGCATATGGTTAAGATCTAGATCTAGTTCATGTTATGCTTTATTCTTGAATGGATATTATGGATCTGGAATATTTGTATGATCATGTTAACTCCTTGAACAATTTGTGACAAAGGGACTTGGTACCCTTGCGTGCTTCGGGTGAGCTGAGCCTCAGTCTGGGTTGAGTGATGTGTTAGTGTGTCTTGGGCTATTGTAGGTAAAATAAGACTATATTTTGGTTTTGTTGTCGGGACCTATTTTCCAGTTGTTTACTAGGATGTTGCATGATGAAGATGTACCGATTGACTTTGGCTAGCATTGAGGATTGGTTAGACAATTTAGAGAAAGATTATGCTCATAGATTTAACACAGGACCTGATTTTGATGCACACATGTGGGTTGAATAGAATATATATCATGAGCTCTATGAGAAATTTTTCACTTGTTTCCCCATAGAGATGTACGAATGGTAGGTAGCATACACATCAAAGAGGAATCAGAATTTTAGAGTGCTTGTTTAGACACATGAAGAATTACAGACTCTTCATAATGGTGATTTAACTTGGACATGCATTATAGATCATTGGTGGAGTGGTGTTTTGAATAGCTACATTTTGGAGTACATAGTTTCTACTTATTCCTATCTAGAGGTTGTTGAGTTTCAGTTCCTCCTACGTGAACCTAGAGGATCTTATCTCCTTGTTATCCCTTTAACAATTAAGATCTTGATTATATCTCTAGATTTGGAAAATCATCTTATGGCTAGCTAAATCCTACCATGCACGGGGACAGGAGCAAGTGTGGTGAAAGATGGCAGGACCTTGTGGTAGAAAGGAAAAGAGAAGAAAGGTAGTTTAAGTTTAATGAGTCATGTGAGAGGGATTTGGAGAAGCAGCGTGAAGTTATGGAATGAACGTTGTGGAGAGAGATGGATCATGAAGGATTTGGAGCTCACGTAGAAGCCATGGATCTGGAGCATCTATAACTCCCCATTTGGGTAAGCATGGAAAAGAACCCTCTTCGACCTCAAATGAGAGTGCATCGGTGGAAACTACAAGGACCGTGGGTGTGCATTTGATCCCCTTGGTGACCTAGCCCTTGTGCTTGGTTTTCCAATTTCTACTGACAGTCATTAGTAAGCAAGCTAGTGTGGGTAGTAGAGTAACGACATATAGAGTTAATTTGCCATCAAGTTCAGAATTTAATTAGGTAGTTTATTCATCTATGGTAGCGTAATCATTGTTTGTGTTATTCAGAGGTTTGGTTGGAGGTATATTTTCTTGCACGTCATCAACATAGAACATGGGCATGTAGAACGTCAATATTACATCTGCAAGCAAGTACAACTTTGTAGACCATGGGAGTTCAGTTTAGCACAACGATTGGAACACAAGGCAGTGCATCCTTTGGTACATTTCCTAATATAGGAGGAGGATCAGGAGGGTCAGGTGGCTCGGGATCCAATGGATCTAGTGGTTCTATAGGTGGAGGAAACACATACGGTAGTATAGGTTACGGATCGGTGGGCACGGTCCACACCAACCCCAACAATTATATTTTGAGATGTCTCTTCATCTCCTAGAATACAGAGGAATTAAAGATGTAGCTGAGCACATGCATATGTGTGAGATAATATGGCATGCTAAGGGGATTATAGCTCTAGAGTGTAAGGAAAGTCATTTTGTAACTACTTTGTAAGGGTGCGCACATAGTTGGTACAAGAAATATGATCCGAACCAGACTTGTGTATACTATACCGCATTGTGTGATACTTTCTTAAAAATTTCACATACATGAGTTTGAGCAGAAGAGCATAAGCACATTGAAGGAAATCAAGCAAGGCATGGCTATAAGTGTTAGGGAGTATGATACCCACTTTAAGACTTTATTATCGAATTTATCTTATGACATTCACCCGATTCAGCATGCTCAATGGTTTGTTGGAGGTTTGATCACCCCTTTCAAATGGGCGCTCTCGCATATGACTTACACGAGGCAAACCAACATAAGGCACAATGAGGTAGCTCAAATTATAGTTATGGAAAAATAGTTGGAAAATATTTTAGCTAATTCAGTTCATGAGACGCACAGTGGTATTTGGTGCATGATTGTGAAGTAGGATATACTAAGGATAGTTGTCTTCGTAAATTGGTCTATGCCATGTTGCTGTATTTGGATTGTGAGATCTATCACTTAGGTCATAATTTAAGTAGGTGCCCATTATTCTACAACATGTTATAAGGAAGAATGTGTCATTATGTTATCTTGTAAGATTTACAAGTCTACCACACAAGATATAGAGAATTGTAGGTTTGATTGATTAGATTCATGATGCCATTGATATTGATGTACGTTAGACAAGTGTTACAAACAACTCCAAGGGACAAGGTGAGCATCACAATCATAATCACAACAAAGGGCACTCTGATGGAGGTGGTAGAGGTAAAGACTACCATGGGGGATTCAGAGGCTAAAGTCGCAGTGGAGCTAGAAGTGACTTCCCTCCTGGAACATGTTATACATGTTGATCTCTTGATCATTATAAGCACAAATGCCTTCAAAATATTATTTTCTCCTTTTGCGGAAAGAACCAAAATTATGAAGAATGCAAAGATTTTTATAAACACCTGAGAAAGAAGCACAAGAAGGATAAGGGCGTGGGAATGGCTAGAGTATGATGCGTTGTGGGAGATCAGTGGCTACCAAAAGTAGTGCTTGATCCTAAGATGTTTCTTGTGTTGGTCACTACACGCATTGAGGCTACACGTGCCAGGGAAGTTCCAAAGTAGAAGCCTATTATTACAAAAGAAGAGGTATTGCATGTAAAGTATCCAGACCCTACTCATTAGAAGGAAGTTTATCAAGAAACTATGGAATTTATTAGAAACCTACATGGTGAGATACAATGCTTAAAGGAGTAGTCACAAAAGTTGGAGTAGGCAAAATCAGTTGAGCTTCCTCAGAAGGATGTTGATGATTTGAAGGAGGTTTGTAAGATGTTGCGACAAGAAAACATCATTCCTTTATTAGGGGAATGGATAAGGGGAAGATGTCATGCGTTGGAGTTGAGTGTGAGAGACAAATTTTACATGTTAACTTACCTCCTCAGAGTTTAGATTATGCAAAATAGATCACTCTAAATGTTGTTGTTGACAGATGATTGTTGAGTAACATCTTGATTGATATAGGTGCAAAAGTGAATGTGCTCACTTTGGACACATGGAATCATATGGGAAGACCACCATTATAGTCATCTTCAAATGTGTTGTTTATGGTAAATAGGACTAAAGCCATGCCCATTGGAGTCTTGAAGGATGTTACTATTACTATACAAGGGGCTAAGTTTACTGGGGACTTTGAGGTCTTGGCACTTGCAGAGGTAGACAATTTTCCAGCATTGCTTGGGTGCCCTTGGTGTTATGTGAATAATGTTGATCTGCACTTTAATAAAGGATATATCAATTTTGAGAATAAGGAAGAGCATGTCATCATTCCTTTGATGAATGGAAAATTTGCACCTTATGTAGAACCTTTGAGTGAAGAGGATTTGAATAGCAGAAATATGTGTGCACGATTAGAGATCTTGAAGTACTTGATCCATCAAAGGATGGAGTTATTCAATGGGATGATGCACAATCTATGAGTGATACTACCAGTTTTTCTTGTGACAATTGGGCACATGGGACTTATGAATGGTTGGGTGTGAGATGAAGAGTGTAGTTACACACGTAAGTAATCCACACTTTTTAGGCATTTGGGCGAAACCAGTACCAAGGTACATTGGCGAGGGAAATTCTAAAGTATTTTTGTGCGTTATGGAATCCCAGTGGACAAACAAAGTGGAAAGGAGGAATATGTTGGTGTATACCCTACGTGGGACAGTTGCGCATTGGTGGATAGTACACAGAGATGGTCTTCTAGAGTGATGAGAAGTGAGAATCGCATTCTCTGCTAGATTTCTTTGAAGCAATGTGCCTTCCAAGACATCTGAATTCCATGGGAAGGATTTTGCTTCACATCATGTACAACATAGTGTGAGAGACTCTGGACAGAGTGGTAGGAGGCCTTACCACCTTCACTATAGGTGCACAAGTTCTCCTTCACCTTGCAAGGATTCATGTGCACATGGTATGTTTATGAAGAGTTGAATAAAGAAACAGGAAATTAATAAGAACTAATTACAAGTATGATTCATACATTTGACTATTTTTCTATTGAACCTCTAGAAAATGAGGCATTACAGGTTATGAAGTGCTTGACTATGGGAGATAATGTAAAGACTAAGGAACTTATTTAGGAGTTACTAGTGAGTCGATCTGGAGACACACTTTGAAGAATAAGAGACACATGCAAAACAACTTGGGTGTGCCTACCTAGAAAAAGAAAAAGGTAAAATGGTCTACATGATTGATGATAAAGAAGTTGAGAATCTATATGTTGACCATATTGTGGGTATGCACAAGGTCTTAGATAGTGCAGATGAGAAGGCACGCACATACCATGAGCCCATGAAAATAAATAAGGTCAACATTGGGAAAGATGTTGAACCTAAGGAGGCCATCATTAGAGATTATTGGTCTGACTTTGAGGTTACAAAGATAATTGAGTTGTTGTGTGACTTCTAGGACTTATTTCCTAGAGGTTATCATGAGTTGAAAGGGTACATCACTCTTTGGGTGAGATGAGGATCAAGTTAAAGGAAGGTGTGCACCGGTTAGGAAGAGGCCTTACAGGATGAATCTTAATTTACGCATCAAGGTAAAGGAGGAAATTGATAAGATTTTGAAATATGGGATTATTAAGCCCATCGAGGAGTCAAAATGGGTTAGCCCTATGGTGATAAGTATAAATAAATATGAAAGGATAAGAATTTGTGTAGATTATAGGGAGTTGAATATTGTGTTTGTAATAGATCCCTTTCCCACATCCTTTATGAGAGGAGATTCTAGAAGGTGTTGCGGGCGCGAGATCTACTCCTTCACTAATGGATTTTCTAGATATGCCAAGTAAAAATTTCTAAAGAGGATCAAGAGAAGACAACCTTCACCACTAAGTGGGGAATTTTTGCATACATAATTATGCCTTTTGGATTAAAGAATGTGCTAACAATCTTTTCGTATCATTGTTGTGCAAGAATTCCAGACTTCATTCATAAGTTCTTACCGGTTTACTTGGATGATTGGACAATTTATGGGCTAGTGAAAGACCACTGTGATAATTTAAGACTTATGTTTGAGAGGTGTCGATAGTTGAGAATCTCCTTAAAAATTAAGAAGTGTGTTTTTGTTACACCCTTTGGGACTTTGTTGGGGCACATTATCTATAAAGAAGGCTTGTTGGTAGACCCTACTAAGGTTTTAGTTATTTTGGGCTTAGAGGAACCTACTAACCAGAGAAAGGTGCACAAATTCTTGGGGCACATAGGTTATTATAGAAATTTTATCAAAGGTTATGCCAAGAATGTTACGCCCTTAGAAGAATTATTGAAGAGTAAAGGAAAGTTCCATTGGGGTGAAGCGCAACAACACACATTTGAGACATTGAAGGAAAGGCTTACTAAAACACCCATTTTGTGCTTTCCTTCATGGACCAAACCTTTTCATGTGCATGTGGACACCTCTGGCATGGCCATTGGCATGGTATTAGCCCATCCTAGACAAGTTATTGTTGATCATCTTATTTATTTTACAAGGGAAGTTGACCCTAGCTGAATAAAATTATACAACTACAAAGCATGAGGCCTTGTCTATGATTTTTGTGTTGCATAAATTTGGACAATACTTGTTGGAAACACCTTTTATCTATTATACGAGATCACATGGCACTTAAGTATTTTGTGAACAATCCCATTTTGAGCACGCATATGTCGTTGGATTCTATCATTTCAGAATTTGACTTTGTTAGGTTGTGGATCTTGTTTTCATGTGTGAAAGTGTTGAAGATTGTACACTAAGAGTATTGTACACTTTCCATAGTTGTCTCGCTGAGGTTTGGGCCGGGTCACGCCCAAGTGGGGGTTTGGGGGCGCAGCCCACAGAAAACTTCTTTAGGCCTCAAAACATACTCTTCTCATATGGGAAGGATTTTTGACCCATAGGTTTATGGGATGGTTTTGGCCCATGGTTTTTATAACCACGGTTTTGTAAAAATGCTTAATTAGTAGTCTACTTATGTGGTTTTGTGCATATGGTATGGTAGAGGTAACATTACAGATGTGTTAGAATTTGGAAGTGAATTTCAGAGAGTTTGTTGAGCATATATCCAAACAGATCTGGGTATTGCATTGAGAGAGCGGTGGCTTGTAATAAAATCTGAGCAAGTGATTCTTGGTGGACGTAGCCCAAATTGGGTGAACCACGTTAAATATTGTCTCTTTGTGTTGTGTTATTTTATTCTACACTTTTATTTTAGATTTGTAATATTTTTCGCATATTAGTTTCTATTGTTTATGATTCGTGAGGGATTATTATGCATATTTTATCCCTTATTACCTAACGGACTTTACAAGTAGTGGTTAAGCTAGGCAAGAGCAATTTTTGACCTGGATCATTAATCAAGGATTAACTCAAAGCAGGACGTGCGAGCATTAAGGATATAATGTCGGATGCACAACTATTCATATTGAATCATATACCCTTTGACTTAGAGGATATTGTTGTATTTTTGTGTACTTGTTGTGGCGCGCATGAAGGGATGAAGAGTTTAGAGAAGAAACAACTTGCCATATGCATCATGTCTTACATGTTGATTAGTGGAGACTTATACAAACTAGGTCGGGATGAAGTTTTGTGTTGGTGTGTGCTTGAGCATGAGCGCAAAGCTCATGGTGGGATTGTAGGTGGACATTATGCAGGAGATGCTACCGTGCACAAGATTTTATTGGCTGGCCTATGGTGGGAAACACTTGTATAAGGATTGTAAAGAATATTATAAGGCATGTGATCATTGTCATCACCTTGGAAAACTTGGATATATATATATATATATATATGAAATGCCTCTGAGGCCTATTACTAGTGCAAAACCTTTTGAAAAGTGGACAATTGACTTTGTGGGTCCTATTTCCCCATCCACGCGCAGGACGAGATCGTGTTACATTATAACTTGTATAAATTATCTTACAAGGTAGGAAAAAGTGGCACTTACAAAGGATTGCATAAAAACTACGGCAACAAGGTTTTTATGGGAGAACATCATTAGCAGGTATGGATGCCCATTAAGTTTGACAAGTGATAGGGGTACTCATTTTCTTAATGAGACTATCAGGATATTATTAGCTAGAATTTATGGTGGTACACCATAAAACAACACCCTATCACCCACAGGAAAATGGAACTGCTGAGGCTTTCAACAAGATATTGGGACATACATTGACTAAGATTTGTGATGTTGGAAGGAAAGACTGGGATGATAAAGTCTTTGTTGTACTTTGGGCATACATGACAACTTATAAAAGATTGAACAAATCTACACCCTTTTAGGTTGTGTTTGGCACATAGGTTGTTTTTCCTATGGAATTCATGTTACCTTCTTTGTGTATTACATGCGCGTAGGAGGTTTGGCTAATGAGAAATCACATGAAGAGAACATTGATAAACTGATGTTGTTGGATGAAAGGTGCACCATTTCCAGATGGATTGAAAAGATAGAAAAGCCATGCATAAGGCTTGGCATGATAGGCATATAAATGACAAAAATATTGCATTTGGATAGATGGTTCTTCTTTATGATTCCAAGTTTTTGTGCCACCCTGGAAAGCTCAAAGTGCATTGGTTAGGACCATATGTTCTAACGTATATACTTGATTCGGGCGTTTTCCGGTTACATGCGCTAGATGGGACATGGTTGTCTGATTAATTCAACGGGAGTAGGCTAAAACCCTACTATAAATAAGTCTTCTAGGTGTTTTAAATAAGTCATTATTTCCATTAGATTGTATTTCCTTTATATGTGTTTCCTTTCATCGTTGTTATGTTTTGTTAATTTAGTTCAATGTTTTGTGTAATAAGTGTGCTTGCATGCTAGAAGTTGATTACTATCTATTGAATTCATGCGCAAAGGGCCACGCATACTTCTAGTGTGGGGTGGAGTGTATACAGAGTTAAATTGATCAAGTTTGAATGTTCTTTGAAATATGGGTATGCATAGAAAAATATTGTTCAGTGCTTGAAGTAAAGGTGCGGATATAGAAAAATTGTTCATGAATGAAGACCATGTACAGATGAATGGATGCATAGTATAATGCAAGGTAGGTTGGAGCAGTGGAAACTACTTAGTGAAAGGTGCAATGCATAGGTACTTTGGTGCATGAGGGAACGTTAAAGGAGGTGCATGGACCCGAGAAGTAGTGGGCGCGCTAGAAAGTTATGATAGGGCGTGGAAAAATCCACGTGAAAAAGGAAATAAATGCTAATTTAATGTTGAGTATGGTGGTAGGTAGAGAGAAATAAATGAATAAAAATTTACTACCACTATAAAAAGTGGTGTTGTAATATCATTTTTACATTGCGATTCTACGAATAATTTGAATGAATTGAAAGAGCGAGCTAAGAATGAGTTGTGAAAGAAGTGTGAAGAGCTATAATACAAAACTGAACCAGATATATTTGTGCATAGAATTGGTTGGAGTTCCATTGTAATAAGTGTTTGAGCAAAGTAAAGGCATGCGGGGAGGAAAAATTGGTAGTTAGGGTTCGAGATTTAGCTAGGGCATGGGGATTTTGAGCTAGGTCACGCGAGTTTTAAATTTTAGAGCTCGAATCAACTACAAAAACACACTTTTATAGTCATTATGGTACTTAAGTGAGCACCTAGATGGCTACAATGGGTCAAAAATAGAAGGAATTCGAAGTAGAAGTCGAAGACACCCTCGAAAGCTGATTTTCAGAGATATAGTATCCAGAAGGGATTTTTATGGGCCGATTGGGAATCACACGTTCGGCGTTGCAAAGTAAGTGACTATAACCATATAACTAAGGATAACAAAGATGAATTGGACAAGTTGTTGGTAGTAAAGACAACTATGAGAATAGAAAATGATATGGCGATATATGACGATGCGGGGGAAAAGTTATTATCAAATGTGGGAGTTTTACAACTTTATGAACTCCCTTACTTTGGCAAACCAAAAAATTTGTATCAATGGTTGATGAGCAGAGTCCATGAGGACTTATTTTACTTTGTTGGGAGATGAATGAGGCTTACCATGCCCCTGATTGGGAGACTGGCATGATTGAGGAGTTCGGGTACTGAAATAGGCAATGACCTCACTGAAAAGGAGGTTATATAAGCAAGCAAACAAACACTAGGATACATGAAGGGAAGGTGCGAGATGGACATCCCCAAGTTACAGAAGTACTCGGTTATTCAAGCAGCGCGCACCTACTTACAAATTTGAACAATCAAGAGCATTGGTCGCAGGTGAATAAGGCATGGTTACACATTGCAAAGAAGATGACAAAAGGAGTAGTATATAATTTGGCCAACTTCATTGTTGAGACCATTGTTGAAGAGGCACACCAAGGTGAGAAGATAATTTTTGGTGTGATCCTTCTGTCTCTTGTTTTTATAGAAATTGGAGTGCCCGATGGGCCAAAAGATAAGATGTGGCAATACCTAGAAGAAAATAAATATCTTGCAGATATATTTACAAAGTACACATGTGATGGATCCATGAGCATAGCCTATAAGCAGAGAAAAAAACTTTGGTATGAGTGCATGTGCATTACGTTTGAGGAGGAAGGAGAATACCTAAGGATCTTCCTTCGATATTGGAAAACATGTACAATTTATAGTTTACTAGCATTTTTACATAGGGTGTTTTGGCATGAAGGATGGAAAGTGGATCCCTTAGTGCAAGCTCCCATATGCCTTCATCATGCGCTATTTTCAAACCTCAGTACACATATTTTCAAACACGCAAAGGTTTCTCTTCAATGCAGACAAAGTGGATTTTGACTATTATATACTTCAGAAGACATATTTCTACCCGAGTAAGTCTGCTACATTGAAAAACTAATTTTAGATGATATTAATATTAAAGCTATGAGTTTGGAAATTGGGAAGTCTAGGGAAGCTCTTGTATACATTTACCTCAGGCCCAAGTTGGAAAATGGAAAGTATGTTGAAAATGAATTCAAGCTCCTGGACCACCCAAGGGGAAACATATTGTGGGCACGATGCAAGATGAGGAGCCCATTTCACCCCTTGGTGATGATGAAGAAGAAGAACTTAAAGAAGACAGTGGTGGCTTGGAGCACGGGAGTAGGAAATAGCCAACTATGGGAGAAAAGAGAGTGTGTGATCCAACACCTCCTGGAAAAGAAGAAGGTGAGGAAGAAGAAGTGGTGGAAACATGCACTATGGAGGTAAATATAAAATAGGGCGTTGGGGACCCACAGTATAAAAGAGTGTTGAGAAGAATCGGGCCTCTAGGATCGGTGCCATCACAACCCCTTAGGAGATCACCTAGACACTCCTCTGTGAAGGTAGAACCAGCGAAGAAAAAAGGTGCAAGTACATTCCCAGGAAGGATAGTGAGGGAAAAATCATATGATAACATGTCAAGACCCAGGATGATACTGAGAATGTTGAGGAAATTCAGGATGAAGAATTGAGAGATGATGCAGGAGGATTAGGGGAACACAAAGTGGGTGCTGACACTGTTGATGTAGAGAGGAGTGAAGATAAGGGTGAACCATCTGGTGCACCTACTACTACACAAATAGGTGAAGGACTAATTCTTGATACGGGTGTACACGTTCCCAAAGGTAAGCACTCGGGAAAGGAGAAGGATGGAGTATATGAGACTCCTATAGTTGGTTATGTCAATGACCCAACAAAAATTATGCGTGCTAGGTTCTAAAGCACTTTGGAGCCCAAGGACTGTATGGCTAGGAATTGATGGATTCAAGAGATGATGACCACATGCACAAGGAAGAAACTATCATGGAGTATGTAGAATCATATGGATGAGCCCGCCTTCAACATGTGTGAATAATTGTGTGTCTCGTGGAGAATGAAGAAAGTTCCACACTCACGCCACATAACAATTAATCCTACTTAGATGTCGAAACGAGTAGGTGAGCAATGCACTAACAAAGGTATCTGCAGAAGTTGCACATAGAAACATAGATAAAGTGGTAACTATTTAGGCACTTCTAGAAGATAGAAAAGATAAAGATATCGAGATAAAGTGCCTAACAGAGGAAAAGGAGAAAGTTGAGGAAAAGGTCAAGCACATTAGTGAGTATGGAAAAACAAATTGGAGATGAAATTTTAAAGGCAAGGCTGCATCTGGAAGATAAAGTGTCAAAAAATTCCCCTCTGTAATGCACTATTTGTGCACACTTGTTCATATGGTGATGGATGAAGGTCCAGTGCACATGCCAAAACCAAAGGATGTTGTAGCATAGGAAGAGAAGGCCAAGGCAATAGTTGTGCACAAAATTACTAGCTATGAATCTTACATGCAAACCTTGAAGGATGAATTGAAAAAGGAAGATTTGGCATTGAATATGTGTGTGTACCTTGACGTAATAATAAAGACAAGGACTATGGAAGAGGAGGATGAGGTCCTTAAAGTAGTGAAGAATGAGACACTTGGGTGTGAGGAGAGGCTCACTTTTTGTAAGAGGAGAAGTGTGATGCACTTGCAGCAACCCAAGACCCTCACAAGGAAAGGATCAAGGAGATTGGAAAACTCATCGCACGATGGATGGATGTCATGGAAGGGATGATCTCAAGCCTGGAAAATGTTCTCATGGTGTTGTAGAATGAAGGTGAGAACATGACTTTGGATGAGTTGGATGGGGTACTGGAAGAAATCCCGAAAAAACTAATAAGGCACTAAGTGATTGGAATGAGTTAGAAGTAGAGGTCAAAGTTGAATATCCAGAGTTAATTCTACTTGAAGAAGAAAAGAGCGCCCAAGTATTCTTTCATTTTTAATTATTTATTCATGGAGAGATGGATCATGATTACCCATTTTCGAGGATGGAAATAAAGAAAATGTGGGGTAATGTTGGTGTTGGTTTCTTAAACGTGTACCCGCGTCTCAGGATCCCGTAAAGGGGCTAAGGTGTTTGAGACCACAATGGAACCGTCCCCAAGTTGTGGGACCTTGCACGCTTGGGACGGATCTCCAGAGAAGGCCAGTTCCTCTACCTACCTCTAACGCTACTGCTACTCCTAGTGCTGAAAGAAAATCCTAGACTAAACATGCCAAGGGACCAGGATAGAAGGATGTGTAAAAGGGGAAATCCTAAGCTAAGGAAGGCGATAGCACTAGAAGGAAAGGGTCGATCTCTCTCCACGAGTGGCGAAGGAAACAGAGAGGGTGCGGGAGAAGAGGGTGGATAGTGCATGCCATAGATCAACACATGGGCTCTACCTTCCAATGTGCATAACACATGAACATGGGGAATGCAAGCACAGGAGTACGCACAACATGCCAAAAATGCAAACAGAGAGGCGAGATGCAATGAAAACAAGAGAGGGAAGACAAGAGTTCCACAAAACATGATTTTATTGCTTAAGGGATGCATAATCATTTACATTCATGACAGGAGGTGAGAATACATTGCAGAGACCACACCAAGGTCTGAGACCCATGGGAAGTCAGCCACCATTTTGGCATGGTGCCATTACAACAAGGAGAGATATTTTTACAAAGCAGAACTCTGCTATTTATAAAAGAAGAGAGAAGAGAAGGAGAAAGGGAGGGAAAATCATATTCAAATATTCAACCACCAAAAACTAGTGATAAATACCTATAAATCTACCTATAAATCTATCGATGTACTTCCCCATGTCTATTTGGTGTGTGGAAGAAGGAAGAAGGCAAGATCTGATGAAATCTGGTGGTTGAGGTCGATTGGATGTGTGCATTGATGAGATGAAAGACGTTTCCCTATTTTCACCTAAAAAACCCACCAAAATTTGAATTTGAATATTCCAATGTGTAGCTTGTGTGTCGGTAGTTCTCACGAAAAGTCAGCGCATGCCGATCTGAAGCTCTGTAGCAAAAGATACGGCTATCAAAAGATGTCGAGATGTCGGCACACGAAACATGTGGCGCTGCACGTGGAGTTGGCTGAAAATGATGGCCAATTTTTAATTTGTTGTTTTGTCTTTTCTACCACATGTCATGAACTGGTTGGTTGTCTAGATTTGGCACCATGTTGGTGTGCTTTGATTGGTTACGTGCGGCACACTCAAGTATGACAGAAGATTACTTGGCATAGAATGGCGAAAAGGAAGGCGCAAGGCCCGGGAGCAAGAAGCAAGCACACGAAAGGGGAACACGGGGGATGCATAGAGTGGTGCATGCGATGCACATGGGGAGACAAGGAAAAGCTGGTGAGTAGAGAACGTGTGGTTAAGGGCAACTATTATAAGGTAATGGGCGCGGCGCGTGAAAAGGCCAAGGACTTAGCTTAGATAGATAGAAGTAACTGTGAGGCGCGCATGAAGGGAAAAATGGAAGGAGATAGAAGAATGCAAAGGGGAGTAGGAAGTGCACAAGGATGCGAGGGATCAGAATCGTGTAAAGGTGTCAAAGAAAAGAACAATCTTGAGTGAGTGTGTGTAACTTTGAAATGTGAAACACCAGACTCGGGATGAAAATATGAGTTATCCAGATAACTAGGAGAGTTATTTGGATAATGATTTTATGACTTTTTGGGGCCATCTGCTTGCTAGATGAAGAGACCAGTAGTCTTAGAAATCCATTGGGCATGGAGTCGAGCACTTAATCTTTGAAGATCTGATCTACAACTTGAAGAACACCTTGGAGTCACTTGAAGCTCTGTCTAAACTCTAAATTGAACTACTTTGCTCTCATATGAAGATATTTTGAACTAGATTGATGAGAGAGAAAGCTTATGCACCGATTGGAACTGCCTCTGCCAAAATTGAACTGTCATCCCAAGAAGCAACAAAAGGGTGCGCATGTGCAACAGGAAAGGAAAGGCGTCCAGAGGGAGCATGCCGAAATAGAAGCACAACATTATGTACAAAAGTTGAAAATCATACATGTCCCAAATGGAACATGTAGAGTGTGCATGGGAACTTGTGTTACTGAAAGCAAACCTAAACTAACCTTAACTAACCAAAGGCAAAGGGCACTCAAATAAAACCTGCACAGGAAGGGAGAAGTAGCTTCCCTTCCTCACAAATTGTGACCATGTAATTGATTTGGTGTTGAACATGGTTGGAAATGAGAGTCAAAAACCACCTTGCAGATGGTATTTCACCCTCCTGAAATATCAACAAATAGAATATACACCTCCTGGAGTTGTTATGTACTTGGATCTGCACTGCCTACTGACCTTTGGTGCGTTGAAGCTCTACCTCATGCTCTGAAATGAGCATGACCGGTGGCAACTCTGTTTTTGGCTCTAGCTTGCTAGAGATATTGATTGGGCATGGTCTGATCCTTGTAGTTTTCCCATTACTTTGAAGCTCAATCCCACATATGGGATTTTCTTACAAACTTTCCTCCTAAAGGGAGCGCTTGCAGGATGGGAACCACAAATCGGGGCAAGCATGGTTCGCCTCTACAAGCAACTTGGTCTCCTCGAACTACGGTGCCCTGGGAGCCAACTTATTTTCCTCTCTGGAGCAGTGCACCCGTATGATTTCCTTTTCTCGATTAGATTCACATGACTCATGCCATTCTTCAATTATTCTGTAGTCATCGAACATGATGACGTTGGTTGGGAGAGGTGCATTAGTGAAGGGGTTGTTCATTTGTGGTATAGTTAGACAGAGGGGACTCGGAAGAAAATGGGAGGATGGACACAGAAGGGATGTACAACGTACACGTTAGAGGAAGCAGAGGTGCGCATGTACGGGAAGGGGAATGAAAGAGAAATGAAGGTGAGATGAAAGGGAGGGAGAAGGGATGGAATTCTTAGTGGGGGTAGTGCGAAGAAGCTAGGAACACACGCAGTGGGCTGAGATGATGTAGGTTGGCACGAAGGAGTGGGAGGGCTATAGGATGGTAGTGTAGGGTTGCCCCATTGATAGGGTTGCCACATGCTAGATTTTTGAGCCTCCATTTCTTCCACCCACTCTGTAATCTAGGGAAGCATCTTAATGATGAAGTATAGCTTTTGTTGGGTGTTAAACCAGCCTAGTACAGAGGTCGACCCATGGACAAGGGACCTTGTAGCCAACTTTAGCTACCTTTATAGAACACTTGACTCTAAGTTGCATCATGTCCATCTCCATCTCTTACACCTTCCTCTCAAAATAAACTTTGGCCAAATATTTTCCACCATCATCTACATAAACATTTGAGTTAAAAAAATTGGGTTGTATGCATTTTCGGGATAATGGGGCTTATAAAACTGATTTGGAGAGGATTTTGAAACTATGGGGATGGAGGGAAATAGTTCTGCTACTACAAATGAGAATTCCATGGAGAGAAATAAGTCATGATTGCACAACTTCAAAAGAGGAATGTGGAATGATGGAAAAAGGAGAAATGAATGGAGGAATGAGGGGATATTGATCTCGCACGTGAGATAATGGGAGCTTTGAATCAGTGGAGTCTCCAGATATGTTGAAAAATTCCTCAAAGGTGGATCTCAGTGATAACACATCGAAATTGTTGAGATGAAGATGTAAAGCTCTTCACTCTTGTCTAGTTAGGCGTGCCAGAAATTGTTGGTTGCAAATGTGCACCCCGTGTCTCGATCCCAAAAAGGGCCGAGGTGTTTGAGACCACAATGGAAGTGTCCCCAGTTGTGGGACCTTGCGAGCTTGATGGATCTCCGAGAGAAGGTCGGTTCCTCTACCTACCTCTAACGTTGCTATTGCTACTCCTATTGCTGAAAGAAAATCCTAGACTAAACATGCTAATGGACCAAGGATAGAAGGATGTGCAGAAAGGGAAATCCTAAGCTAAGGAAGGTGATAGCACCAGAAGTAAAGGGTCGATCTCTCTCCATGAGTGGCGAAGGAAATAGAGAAGGTGCAAGAGAAGAGGGAGGACGGTACACCCCATAAATTAACACACGTGCTCTGCCTTCTAGCATGCACAACACATGAACATGGGAAATGCAAGCACAAGAGTACGCACAAAGCATGCAAAAAATGCAAAAGAGAGGTGAGATGCAATGAAAACAAGAGAGGGAAGACAAGAGTTCCACAAAACATGATTTTATTGCTTAAGGGATGCACAATCATTTACATTCATGACAGGAGGTGAGAATACATTGCAGAGACCACCAAGGTCTGAGACCATGGGAAGTCGGCCACCATTTTGGCATGGTGCATTACAACAAGGATAGATATTTTTACAAAGCAAAACTTTGTTATTTATAGAAGAAGAATGAGAGAAGAGAAGGAGAAAGGGAGGGAAACTCATATTCAAATCTTCAACCACCAACAACAAGTGATAAATGCCCTACAAATATGCAAGGATGTAATTCCCCATATCTATTTGGCGTGTGGAATAAGGAAGAAGGCAAGATCTAATGAAATCTAGTGGTTGAGATCGATTGGATGTGTGCATTGATGAGCTGAAAGATGTTTCCTATTTTTACCTAACAAATCCCACCTATATTTGAATTTGAATAGTCAATGTGTATCTTGTGTTAGCATTTTCCGACAAGTCAGGTGTGTGCCGATCGAGCTCTGTAGAAAAATATGGTTGTCATCGAGAAGATGTCAAAGTCGTCGGCGCATGGAAAAACATGTTACACGCACATTGTTGGCTGAAATGAGGGCCAACTGTTCATTTATTTTGTCTTTTCTGCCACATGTCATGCACTAGTTGGTTGTCCAAATTTGGCACCTATTGGCACACTTTGATTGGTTATGCATGGCACACTCAAGTCTGACAAAAGATGACTTGGCATGAAGGAAGCAAAGGTGCAAGGTGCAAGTGGAAGGAAGAAGAAAAGCATGAAAAGGGGAAAGAGAAGGAGAGTGAGAGGGGGTGGCGTGATGCGCACGGAAGGAGATGAGGAAAACTGGTGAGTAGAGAACGTATGGTTAAGGTGCAACTATTACAAGGTAATGGGCAGTGCATGAAGGGCCAAGGACTTAGCTAATAGAAGTAAGTTTGAGGCATGAGGAAGGTGTGAAAGGGAAAATGGAAGGAGATAGAAGAATGCAAAGGGGAGTAGGAAGGTGTGCAAGGGCGCGCAGAGGAATTGCAACTATGCCAAGGTGTCAAAAGAACAATCTTGAGTGTGCAACCTAAAATGTGAAACACCAAGAGTAGGATGAAAATATAAGTTATCCAGATAACTAGGAGAGTTATTTGGATAATAGTTTGTGCAACTTTCGGGGCCATCCTGCTAGATGAAGAGACTAGTAGCCTTAGAAGTCCATTGGGCATGGATTCAAGTGCTTAATCTTGAAGATTTGATCTGCAACTTGAAGAACACCCTAGAGTCACTTGAAGCTCTATCTGAACTCTGAACTAAACTACTGCTCTCATATGAAGATATTTTGAATTGGATTGATGAGAGTGAAAGCTTATGCACTGACCATTGGAACTACCTCTTCCAAAATTGAACTATCATCCCAAGAAGAAAAAAAGGGGTGCCATGTGTGTAACAGAAAGGAAAGGCGTTAGAGGGAGCATGCCAAAACAAAAGCACAACATTATGTACAAAAGCTGAAAATCATACATGTCCCAAATGGAACATGTAGAGTGTGTATGAGAACTTGTGTTACTGAAAGAAAACCTAAACTAACCTAAACTAACCAGAGGCAAGGGGCACTCAAGTAAAACTTGCAACAGGCAAGGAGAAGTAGCTTCCCTTCCTCACAAATTGTGACCATGTAATTGATTTAGCATTAAACATGGTCGGAAAAGAGTGAAAAACCACCTTGCAAATGGCATTTCACCCTCCTCAAAGTATCAACAAAAAATATACACCTCCTGGAGTTGTTACGTATTTGGATTTGGGAGGTGTTGTTCTTTGACCTTTGGCGCGTTGAAGCTCTACCTCATGCTCTGAAATGAGCATGACCAGTGGCAACTCTATTTTTGGCTCTAGGTTAGCCAAATATCTGATTGGGCATGGTCTAATCCTTGTAGTTTACCCATTACTTTGAAGATCAATCCCACATATGGGATTTTCTTGTAGACTTTCCTCTTGAAGAGGAGCAGCTTGCTTTGCAGTGGGGTGGGAAAATCTATGGCGCGCATGGTTCTACCTCTATAAGCAACTCGGTCTCCTCAGAACTGCGCCCTCTGGAGCTAACTGATTTTCCTCTAGAACATGCACCCATATGATTTCCTCTTCCCAGTTAGAGTCGCATGAGTCATGCCATTCTTCAATTGTCTATGAGTCATCAAACATGATGATGTTGGTTGGGAGAGGCGCATTGGTAGGGGTTGTTCATTTGTGGTACAATTAGATAGAGGGGACTCGGAAGAAAATGGGAGGAAGGACACATAAGGATGTAAGGATGCATGTATGCAAGTGTGAAGGAGCAGAGGTGCGCAGGAAGAAGGGAATGGAAGAGAAATGAAGGTAAGATGAAAGGGGAGATAAGGGATAGAATTCTCAATGGGGGGGAAGTAAGAAGAAGCTAGAAACACACGCAACGGTGTTGGATGAGATGATGTAGGTTGGCATGGAGGAGTGGGAGGGCTGTAGGATGGTAGTGCAAGGTTGCCCCATTGATAGGGGTTTCGCATGCTAGATTTTTGAGCCTCCATTTCTTCCGCCCACTCTGTAATCTAGGGCAACATCTTAATGATGAAGTATAACTTTTGTTGGGCACTAAACCAGCCTAGTATAGGGTCGACCCATGGACAAGGGACCTTGTAGCCAACTTTAGCTACCTTTATAGAGCACTTGACTCTAAGCTGCATCATGTCCATCTCCATCTCTTGCACCTACCTCTCAAAATCAGCTTTGGCCAAAGATTTGCCACCATCATCTGCATAAACTTGTTCTTCATAAACATTTGGGTTAAAAAAATTGGGTTATATGCACTTTCGGGATAATGGGGCTTATAAAACTGATTTAGAGGAGGATTTTGAAACTTTGGGATAGAGGAAATAATTTCTCTGCTAAAAATGAGAATTCCATAAGGGAAAGAAGTCATGATTGCACAACTTCAAAAGAGGAATGTGGAATGATGGAAAAAGGAGAAATGAATAGAGGAATGAGGGAAGACTAGTCTGCACGTGAGATAATGGGTGTTGAATAGTGGAGTCTCCAGATATGTTGAAAAATTCCTCCAAAGGCTGGATCTCAGTGATAACACATCAAACTTGTTGAGATGAAGATGTAAAGCTCTTCACTCTTGTCCCACCATTGGGAGTGCCAGAAACTATTGGTTGCTCAAATGTGCACCCATGTCTCGGATCCCAAAGGGGCCGAGGTGTTTGAGACCACAATGGAACTATCCCCAAGTTGTGGGACCTTGCGAGCTTGGGACGGATCTCTGGAGAAGGCTAGTTCCTCTACCTACCTCTAACGCTACTACTACTCCTAATGCTGAAAGAAAATCCTAGACTAAACATGCCAAGGACCAGGATAGAAGGATGTGCAGAAAGGGAAATCCTAAGCTAAGGAAGGTGATAATGCTAGAAGGAAAGGGTCGATCTCTCTCCATGAGTGGCGAAGGAAACAGAGAGGGTGCAAGAGAAGAGGGTGGATGATGCACACCATAGATCAACACATGGGCTCTACCTTCCAGTGCACACAACACATGAACATGGGAAATGCAAGCATATGAGTATGCACAACATGCCAGAAAATGCAAACAGAGAGGCGAGATGTAATGAAAACAAGAGAGGGAAGACAAGAGTTCCACAAAACATGATTTTATTGCTTAAGGGATGCATAATCATTTACATTTCATGAAGGAGGCGTGAGAATACATTTAGAAACCACACCAAGGTCTGAGACCCATGGGAAGTCACCACCATTTTGGCATGGTGTCATTACAACAAGGAGAGATATTTTTACAAAGTAGAACTTTGTTATTTATAGAAGAAGAAGGAGAGAAGAGAAGGAGAAAGGGAGGGAAACTCATATTCAAATCTTCAACCACCAACAACCAGTGATAAATGCCTCGCAAATCTATCGCAAGATACGATTGCACTTCCCCATGTCTATTTGGCATGTGTAGAATAAGGAATGAAATCTGGTGGTTGAGATCGATTGGATGCGTGCATTGATGATGAAATGAAATACATTTCCTATTTTCACCTAACAAATCCCACCTATATTTGAATTTGAATAGTCCAATGTATCTTGTGTTATCGATTCTCGACAAGTCCAGTGCGCTTACCGATCTCAACTCTATAAAGCAAAATATACAAATGTCAAAAGATGTCGAGCTGGTCGGCACATGTAAAAACATTGCACAAGTTGTTGAAATGAGGGCCAACTATTCATTTATTTTGTCTTTTTGCCACATGTCATGCACCTAGGTTGGTTGATCGCCCAAATTTGCACCAAATTGGCTTGTTGCACGCTTTGATTGGTTACATGTGGCACACTCAAGTCTGACAGAAGATGACTTGGCACAGAAGGGTGCAAAGGAAGGCGTAAGGTGTGGGAGTGAGAAGCAAGCACACAAAAGGGGAATAGAGGGGAGGCAGAGGGGTGCACGTGATGCACATGGGGAGACGAGGAAAACTTGTGAGTAGAGAACGTATGGTTAAGGCGCAACTATTACAAGGTAATGGGCACGGCGCACGAAGGGCCAAGGACTTAGCAATAAAGAAGTAAGTGTGTAGGGCGCATGGGAAGGGGAAAATGGAAGGAGATAGAAGAATGCAAAGGAGAAGCAAGAAGGTGTGCAAGGGTGCGCAAAGGGACTGCAACTATGCCAAGGTGTCAAAAGAACAATCTTGAGTGCGTGCAACTGAAATGTGAAACACCAGAGTCAGGATGAAAATATAAGTTATCCAAATAACTAGGAGAGTTATTTAGATAATAGTTTTGGTGAATTTCAGGGCCATCTACTTGTTAGATGAAGAGACCAATAGCCTTAGAAGTCCATTGGGCATGGATTTGAGCGCTTAATCTTTGAAGATCTTATTAATATGTAACTTAAAGAACACCCTGGAGTCACTAAGCTCTGTCTCGAACTCAAGGCAATGACAAAATTTACTCTCATATGAAGATATTTTGAATTGGATTGATGAGAGTGAAAGCTATGAAAGCCAATTGGAACTTTGCCAAAATTGAACTATCATCCCAAGAAGCAACAAAAGGGGTGCCTGGGTGCAACAAGAAAGGAAAGGCGTCAGAGGGAGCATGCCAAAATAGAAGCACAACATTATGTAAAAAAGTTGAAAATCATACATGTCCCAAATGGAACATGTAGAGTTTGCATGGGCACTTGTGTTAATGATAACAAACCTAAACTAACCTTAACTAACCAGAGGAAATGGGCACTCAAGTAAAACCTGCAACAAACAGGAAGAAGTAGCTTCCCTTCCTCACAAATTGTGACCATGTAATTGATTTGGTGTTGAACATGGTTGGAAATGAGAGTGAACAACCACCTTGCAGATGGTATTTCGCCCTCCTCGAAGTATCAACAAATAGAATATACACCTCCTGGAGTTGTTCTATATTTGGATTTTGGAGGCGTTGATCTGCTGACCTTTGGTGCGCTAAAGCTCTACCTCATGCTCTGAAATGAGCATGACCAGTGGCAACTCTATTTTTGGCTCTAGGTTAGCAGAGATATCCGATGGACATGGTCTAAACCTTATAGTTTGCCCATTACTTTGAAGATAAACCCACATATCGGAGTTTCTTGTAGACTTTCCTCCCGAAGGGAGTGTTTGGCAGCCGTGGAAGGTGGGGAAAATGAAGGTGGTGTGCATGGTTCTCGCCTCTACAAGCAACTCGGTCTCCTCCTGAGGTTGTAGGAACCGCACCCTCTGGAGCCAACTTATTTTCCTCTGGAACAAGCGCATCCGTATGATTTCTCTTCCTAGTAAGAGTCGCATGACTCATGCCATTCTTCAATTGTCCTATAGTCATCGAACATAATGACCTTGGTTGGGAGAGGCACATTGGTTGGGGGCTATTCATTTGTGAAATAGTTTTGTTATTCAATTGAGAATTCCACGAGACAGAGGGGACTGAGGGGTCCCACCGGTGATGCAGAAATGTAAATCGTTGGTTAGTCATTCAAAGTGGAGTTGCACCCACATCTCAGATCCCCGAAAGGGGCCGAGGTGTTTGAGACAACAATGGAACCGTCCCCAAGTTGAGACAACAATGGGACCTTGCGAGCTTGCTTCTCTGACGATCTCCGAAGAAGGTCGGTTCCTCTACCTACCTCTAATGCTACACAAGCTACTCCTATTGCTGAAAGAAAATCCTAGACTAAACATGCCAAGGGACCAGGGATAGAAGGATGTGTAGAAAGGGGAAATCCTAAGCTAAGGAAGGCAATAGCGCCAGAAGGAAAGGGTCGATCTCTCTCCATGAGCGGCGAAGGAAATAGAAAGGGTGAGAGAGAAGAGGGTGGACGATACATGCCATAGATCAACACATGGGCTCGGCCTTCCAGTGCATGTAACACATGAACATGGGGAATGCAAGCACAAGAGTATGCACAACATGCCAGAAAATGCAAACAGAGAGGTGAGATGCAATGAAAATGAGAGAGGGAAGACAAGAGTTCCATAAAACATGATTATATTAGTTAAGAGACGCACATAGGCATTTATATTCATGACAGAGGCGAGAATACATTGAAAGACCACACCAAGGTCTGAGACCCATGGGAAGTCGACCACCATTTTGGCATGGTGTCATTACAACAAGGAGAGATATTTTTACAAAGCATAACTCTGTTATTTATAGAAGAAGGAGAGAAGAGAAGGAGAAAGGGAGGGAAACTCATATTAAAATCTTCAACCACCACCAATGATAAAAATTCCTGTAAATCCACTACAAATCTATTAGATGCACTTCCCCATGTCTGTTTGGCATGTGGAATAAGGAAGAAGGCAAGATCTGATGAAATATGGTGGTTGAGATCAATTGGATGCATGCATTGATGAGATGAAAGATGTTTCCCTATTTTCTTGTAAAAAATCCCACCTAAATTTGAATTTGAATAGTCCAACGTGTAGCTTGTGTTAGTAGTTCTCTAACAAGTCAGGTGCGTGCCGATCTGAGCTCTGTAGCAAAAGATAAAAATGTTAGAAGATGTCGAGCCTCGGCACACGGAAAACATGTGGCACGTGTAGGTTGGCTGAAATGATGGCCAATTGTTCATTTGTTTTGTCTTTTTTGCCACATGTCATGCACTGGTTGGTTGCCCAAATTTGGCACCCTGTTGGCGCGCTTTGATTGGTTACGTGTGGCACACTCAAGTCTGACAGAAGATGACTTGGCATAGAAGGGCGCAAAGGAAGGCACAAGGCACGGGAGTAAGAAGCAAGTGCACGAAAGGGGTACAGAGGGAGGTGCAGAGGGGCACGCGCGATGTGCATGGGGAGACGAGGCAAACTGGTGAGCAGAGAATGTATGGTTAAGGTGCAACTATTACAAGGTAATGGGCATGGCGCACGAAGGGCCAAGGACTTAGCTAATAGAAGTAAGTGTGAGGTGCACGGGAAGGGAAAAATGGAAGGAGATAGAAGAATGCAAAGGGGAGCAGGAAGGCGCGCAAGGGCACACAAAGGAACTGCAACTGTGCAAGGTGTCAAAAGAACAATCTTGAGTGCGTGCAACCTAAAATGTGAAACACCAGAGTCAGGATGAAAATATAAGTTATCCAGATAACTAGGAGAGTTATTTGGATAATAGTTGGGTTGATGAATTGCAGCCTAAGTAATGAAGGCGCATAATGATTGGGTGCTTGGACATAGAGCACATATGTGTGTGTGGAATTATAGTGGAACAGGGCGCGCTTGGGAAAGCATAAATTCGGACTTAGCCATTTTTAGTATGAGGCTAAATATGGATGTTGAGTGTGGAGAACATTTTGTAGAAGACTTGGAAAGCACGTAAAGGCTATTTTGGATAAGTGGAAGATCAAGTGACATGCATAGTTTTGAGCTATTAATAGGATTAGATTGCAATTGTATTATTATATAATCTATTATTAGTAAGCTTGCATGATTTTGTATTTATCATGTAAGGGCGCATGGCTATTCTTAGCATGTAGCCTATTTTTGGAGAGTGCATGAGTAGTGAAGGGAAAGTCCCCACTACCTATAAATATGTATTGATTTGCATGGTTTAGAGAGTCGAGTTTTGTAATAGAGTTATGTTGTTGGTTTATGAGCACGCATGACTTATGGTGACATTACTATGTATGTATGTAGCTTCGTGTTTTACAACAATTAATATAATGGATCTTTGTGGTTGGATATTGGTTGTTGACATATTTGTGACTAGTTCTTGCATGGTAAAGTTAATCTTGATTCTTGTATGAGTTAATCTTGCATATGGTTAAGATCTAGATCTAGTTCATGTTATGCTTTATTCTTGAATGGATATTATGGATCTGGAATATTTGTATGATCATGCTAACTCCTTGAAAAAGCTTCCATAAAAGAGGACCTGGTACCCTTGCACGCTTCGGGTGAGCACTCAAATTTGGCTGAGTGATGTTCTAGAGTGCCTTGGGCTATTGTGGGTAAAATAAGACTACACCTACTAACGTCACTCTTTTTCACTGGTCTATGGTACTGAGGTCATTATACCACTAGAATTTGAGATACCCTCGTTGTGCATTCACTCAAAGGCATAATTAAAGACAATGAATATCATGAAAATCGATTACATGAGTTAGAAATTTTGGCCTCTTTCGTGTTCAAGCACTCAAACATCTTCATGCATATCAATCTTGTATCGCACAAGCATACAATCGCAAAACTCATCCTTATGAGTTTAATGTGGGAGACTTGGTCTTAAAAGAAAATCATAAGAACATGAACACTAAAACTTCACTCAAAGGAAAATTCAAGCCCAATTGGCTTGGTCCTTATATCATTACTGACAAGCTTGGCGGTGGCATTTATCACCTTGCAACTCTTTTGGGAAAGCCACTAAAGAACCCACTCAATGTCATGCACCTTAAGAGATACTACGTATGAAACAATGCTCATTTCCCGATGATGTACTCTCATGTTTTGGTTCACACTTGACTGTTGAGGGCATACTATACACATGAACCTCACACACTACAAACAACACACTTTACGCATGCTCGATAACCTCTTATTGTAACATTTACTACACACTTTACGTCTTATTCACTTTCTACATATTCACACTACATCTTCATCACATCTACTTCTATGTGTTGCACTCACTACCCTATGATGCACTCTAGTTCCGTAGTTCATACTCGACTATTGAAGGTTTAAATCTAAAATAAACCTCACCACACTCACTTAATCAATCACTCACTCACACACACACACACACACACACACTCTCTCTCTCTCTCTCTCTCTCTCTCTCTCTCTCTCTCTCTCGCCTCGCCTCGATGACCACATCTTTTTAGTACACACATATAACATATTTCCCGATGATGTACTCTCATTTATGGTTCATTCTTGACTACTGAGGGGGTATATACAAATGAACCTCATCACATGCATACACATCCACTCGGGGGCAAGTAGCTCCTATCATTCACACTGCATTCCATTTCGTCTCATCTACAACATACTACATATCTTGGTCATATTTACTCTTGCTTACTTATGATTTTACATGTACAATTTATTACACATACTAGATAAATATCTTGTATGTCATTATCTTTATCATACACACATGTGTGTTCACTTTCCTTTTTAGTTGTGATAAAAGATTATATAGATCTATTACATGTAGCATGGATGTTTGGTGCAATACCTATTACCGATCTCACAATTTGCTCATGGGGCATCCACTTTTGTACATTATAGGTGTTATTGTTTCATTTTGTTTCATAACACATTAATTTATCGGATTTATACATGTTTAACATAATTTTTTATCTATCTACCATGTTAATGGGTGTTTCATGTGCGACATTTGTTATGCATGACTATTTACTTCCATGGTTGTCTATTACATTGTTTTTCATTGTTTGCCATTTTTGTGGGTTTTTCCCTTTGTCTTGTGTGTACACTTGTCTAGTTTTGGTTTAGTCGGTTGTGATTGTCTTGTGACACCATACGTGGTGTCCCATGTCTACAACCCACTTCTCGTGGTCTACGTTGTTTGCTTGTGTGTTTATATTATCTTCTTGCATCTTAGCTTACATTTTGTCTTCTACATGTGTGTTTGTCTTTGCTTGTACTAGCACTTGTCTCCTATCCTCTTTTTTTGTGTGTGCTTTGGTTTCTACCAAGTACATCCCCTTTCCTCTGCAGAACATTTTCATCACATCTTGATCCTCCTTTGGGCCGCATACTCCTTCAACAACATCACATGCACCCCAAACAAGGGGGCATTATTTGGGTGAATCATTCACCCCATATAACATCATAGAGTCACAGTTTAACACAACACAATACTGGTACAACATAGTAGTCAATATCAGATAGGGCTCAGAATCAAACTTGGTCCCGAGCACAATATAGACACCGAGCGCCTAGAGACCAGAGACAATAGCACTTGGGCACCCTCGACCCTTCTTGGATGCTTGTGACCGAGAGGGAATTTACATAACATTTAACAATTCAACATAGTTTACGAGCTCCACCTAAGCGTCTTTTATAGGGTACACAGTCCTTAACACTCAACATGCATGCACTACAAAACACTTTTTACTTTTGCATTGGATTGAATTGTTCAAATTTTACACACCATATGTAGTGGTGTTCTACATTATGGTAAGAAGTTAAAGTTGGAGGATAAAACCTGGAATTTTCTCCCTACACTTCTTCCATGACTTGGCATGAGATCACCCAAAAAAACTCCCGGTCAAGGGCAGAATCGGCATGAGATCACTCAAAAAACTCATTCTTCTACAACATCTTCAGGATCCTTTCTACACCTTTTTCTCATCACGGATCAGTGCACATGTTCCTTTTTCATTTTCATATTTTACATATTTTCTTTACATATTTTTACACATTTCGATCATATACATGTGTATTTGACTACTTGTTCGTTCTTCTCTTTTCAAGTTCGTCCTTATGGGAAGCGGTAGTCACTTCACAACATCAATAATGACAATCACAAAAATAATCGACATCAACAATAGGAACAATTGTGACATCTACATATGCATTTCCACCCTAGGGTCATTTTCATCATCACTTTTTACATTTTTTCCTCCTTAGCATCCACACTTCACATTTTTATCACTCCACACTTTATCTTGTCCCTCGGCATGCTCTCATCATCAATCTACATAGTTATTAGGTACACATATCTTATCTACTTTATGTTATCAAGATTTCACTTAACAACATAAAGTGGGGGTAAATATAGACACAAAATCACACACTTTGGGTAATTATTTAGTCCTAATTGTATAATACTATTCATATGATTCCTAAGTAAGAAAAATACTAATTAACCCATGTATTTGGCCACCTTTCTTTGCTTTATGTTTGCTTTACACCCTTAATTGCTCAGTTTGTCTTTTTATACGTCGACATTTATCATCTTTGACACTAGCACCCAACCAAGATGCCAACACCAGTGCCCTCATCCCCTTTGGGTGCCCCTGACCTCAGTATACTTTGTTCACACTTTTCGGGTCCTTTCTAGTCATTTGAGCATCTTATCTTTTTGGTAGTTGGTCTTTTCGGGGTTAATTACGAAATTCAAGAAAAGGAATCATATAAATATAAAGTTATGTGATCATAATAAGGAACCAAGCACTAAGCATTAACTATCACCACCTAAGGTTGCATCCATCAAGCATCTAAGAGCTCTATTGCATACATCTAACACCATCCAAGGGACATAAGGGTTGGTTATTCTACATACACTTCATAGGAGGGAAGTTTATTTTATTCCATGCACACATCTATTACATTTATTTACATCTAGATACTTGCTCGCTATCAAGTGCAACACACGCAAGAGCCACCTAAGCCACGATTCCGCACACACACATATAGAACTACATTAGGTCTGAGATGTAGTGCAATGCTCAATCATAAGTTCACCATTGTGATAGTTGAGACAAGTATAACCCCTCATTTGAATCTTTCTTTTTTAGGATTTGATATCTCTTTGAGGGTTTTGTAGGTCATTACTTCATTGTAGGTTTCAGCGACTTTGGCTATCATTGTGTGACCTCATAATTACCAAAGGAGAATAATAACGAATACCTCACGACCACTCAGAGGAGGTTTCTTGAGTATTTTCATAGACATAGGCACTCTGAAAATAGGTCTAGGGCACCCACATGCACCCATATCCCTCTCCAGACACCCCATTCCACGCAAATCATCAATTCACACACTTTTCTAAGGCTCATGTGACACTTCTCCCTCTTTATTCATCTGGTCAACACTTCGGCATAGTCTATATTTCACTACAAACCAACTAAGGCTCTTCTTACCTTCTTTTTGAACTAGGGTTTCACATTTTATTGCTTAGTTTTCTTGGGTTAATTTTTGTACTTAATTGCTACATTTATTTACTGCTACAATAGCAATCATATTAGGCATATATTTCCATATTTAGCTTAATCAGTCATAACTTCACTCTATCGGTGATGTTGAGGTCGATCGACTCCCCATTTGCATATTTATTTTTAGGATTTGATGTATTTTGGGGTTTTACAAGATATCATTTGTTTTGCATGTTATAGGTGAATACAACAATCATCCAATGACATATAAGTGAAAAACAACGAAGGTTAGTGACATTGGTGTGACACAACAAAAATTAATTTCTAAGGTCTTTCGTAGTGGGCACCCAAAACCAATCTCCAATGTCGAGGTGCGACCAGTCCAGCGCCCGAGTCAGAATATCAAAAATTCCATAATTTTCAGAGTGCGGTTGCGGCAGTCCTCTCCTCCTCTTATTCATAAGTTTTTCTAGGGTTTAGCATAATAATAAAAATTGTTAAATCATTTGGTGAACCCATCGCTCAACTCTAACCTTCTTTCTAGGGTTTTCTTCTTATGCCCATCACCCGTAGTGGTTGTTTTGGGTCTTTTGAGCATATAGAGATCCCTCCATCTACCCGTAGGGTTTCTAAATCAATGGATGAATCTGATAACCCCTTTGCTAACTCTCAAAATGTTCCTCTCAAAAACATTGAAACATCTAATAGTGAGAAATCATATGATGAGGACACCAACGTTGATCAAGATCAATTAGACAAGCTTACCAATTTTTGTCAAGCTTTACGTGATAATCCCGCTCATCTTCCACATATTCTTCATGCTTTGATTGTTGCTAAAAACTCTCAAGATGTTGCTTTTTACCCCTTTTCAATTCTTTTTAGGTTGTCATCACCTCCACTCAACCTATTCATATTCCTACTTCCATTCCCACTACTACCACTCCATCATTCAACCTAATACTTATATTGCACAACTTGGCTCTTCTTCAATACTCTGATTTAACTTCTTTATATTAGATTTGTAGACTCAAATTCATCAACTTCAAATGGATACTTCTCATGCATCTCCATCTCTTGATTCCACTTTACTTCTTCACACTCCTTTTGCACCCACCATTTCAGCCTATCCACTTCCTCCAAATTTCGTCACCCCTAAGCTTCCCACCTTCAAAGGCCATGGTGATCCTCAAGAGCATCTTCAAGCATTTCATGTGGCATGTCTAGATTATGTGGATGATCATACTTTACTAGCAAATCTCTTTCCTAGAAGCCTCAAGATTATGCAAATGTTGGTTCTACGATCTACCTGTCCATTTGGTAACATCATTTACGCATTTAGCCGATGATTTTCTCACTCATTTTCAATCAATATCGGTTCTAAGATATCATATGCTCAACTCACACAAATTAAAACAAGGATCTAATGAGCATCTAGTGGATTATGTTTTATGATATAAGAAAAACTTAGCTAAGATGTCTAATGTACTCATGGACTTTGAACTTCAAGATCTATTTGTCCAAAGTCTCTTACCACCTCTACAAGAGAGTGTCATCTTTGAGACATCTCCATCATTTGATCATTATGTCATACTCTTAAGTTACGTGAAAGAAAACTATTATCTATGGGAAAGCTTAAATATCATGATCAAGCTTCATCTTCTACTCGATTTCAAAGAAAATCAACTTTCAAGCCATCTACTAAGCCCTAAACTTGAAGAAAAAGCTATTGTTAATGTTGTCTCTACTCTAAAAAGCTTCAATGAAACCTCTAAAGCGTACATTCACAAAATTTCCTTGTGCTCCACATATTCTATTATTGTAACTTATTGAGAGAAATCTTTATTGCTTCCTCCTCCACTTAATCTGGATCCATCTCGACCTAAAGGACGCAATTATAAAAAATTTAGATGTGACTATCATCAATGCATTGGGAATTCTACGATCGATGTTTCAAACTCGACATCTTATTCAAGATCTCATCGATAATAATGCAATTGAGCTTCCTGAGCCTTTGACATCTACATGTCAGTCAATGAAAATAAAAAGCTCAAAATTTTAATGATCCTCTTCCTAAGCATGACAAAAAGCAAATGTTTGATTCTTCAGCTAATCATACATATCATGCAGTGCCTCCTCCTTCATCGGGGCTCTTGATTTTCTAGTTTGCACATATTGAGGCATCTCTCCACATTCATTACATTCTTTCTCACATTTATCATGATATCATCATGACATCATGCTACATTCTCTTCTGACACATTACATATCAATGCTTCTATCGGATCTTATGCTATCAATAATACATGATGATCCATCGATTCCCTATTTGTGTGTGTTCTATTGCACTCCTCGTTGCTATCAATTATCCACTCTCACAAATTTCATATCCAATTCCCAAATTATATGGTTATGTCAAGCTTCTAATCATAGTTGGTCCTCTCACCATGCTTGTGCCATTTGTTGTGGCACCTTCAATCAAAGGTTGTGACCTGCTCTTAGGTCTTCCTTGGCTCCGTACTACTCAAGTTATCTTTTCCATGAATCATTTGTGTCTTAAGTTCATTCATGAAAAAGCAAGTTTATCACCATATCAAGGTGTTCCATCATCCACTCCATTGCCTCATCCTCCTCTTGAGGTTTGTTATTGCACTCAGCTAGAGCATCTAGGTCCCCTGGACCTCTCAAATCTAAGCACAATCAATCTCTCTAGCTCTCTATATTCACACATGACCTATTTGGTCTCATCGGTCCACTAGTCCATCTCATCAGCCTAGGTCACCACTCGGATGACTCCTTCACATAGGGTTCACACTCATCACCTCATCTCTCCTTCACATAGGTATACATCACCTCCTCGATCTCCTTCACATAGGTGCACATCACCTCATGGTCTCCTTCACATAGGTGTTCATCACCTCTAAGTCTCCTTCACATAGGTTTCTCAGGTCTCATAGGTCTCATGCACATAGGTCTCATCATTCATACATCATCTCATCATCACCGATCTTAGAGCATGGTCACACACCTTTATCTCCACAAGCATCGGGTGGAGGACCCTTACCCTTCACTTTTTTGGATAGCATATTCATCATCATACACTTGGGGGCATCATGCTTACTTCCCCCCCTTTAGCATTATCAGGTGTCTCTCACATTTCTACTATTACGCTTCATGATTCGCATCTAGTTTTCTCATGCATCTTACACATCTTGATACACACTTGTATCATCATTACCCTATGACGCACTCTTGTGTTATGGTTCAAACTTGATTGTTGAGGGCATATTACATACATGAACCTCACACACTACACATTCCACACTATATGTTTTATGACACATCTAGCACACATTCACACACTACCATTTCTCATTCACACTACATCACATTCTACGCTTCATCATTTCATCTCACACACACATTTTACACACATTCATCACATCTTTCTACTATCCAATGGTTCTATCGCCTCTATTCGAGGGTTCATACTAAGGGTCTAAATCTGAAATGAACCTCACCACATTCACACTCTTTATGCTCTATGCTTCATTGATCTATCTTTCTAGTGCACACATTTTCAAACCATTTTTCATGATGATGCACTCTTGTTCTATGGTTCATTCTTGATTGTTGAGGGGCATTTATAAATGAACCTCATCTCATATACTCATCCACATACACTCAGGGGGCATGCTTCTCCTATCACATTCACATTTGCATTCCATTCCATCTCACTCATTCACACAACATGTTGCATATCTTGGTTGCACATTTTTTTACTTGTTTTACTTATACTAGTTACATGTACACTTTGTTTTCTATGTTAGACAAATATTTTGTATGTCATTATCTTTTCTATATACACATGCACATGTTCACTTGTTCTCTAGTTGTGAATGTAGACTTTACATAATATTTACACACAACATGGATGTTTGGCATTGTACCTCTTACCAGTCCCACCGAGGCTCTTGGGGCATCTACTTTCATACACACTACAGGTGTTATTGTTTCATTTTATACTACTTTCATATTCTTACTAGCACACTACTACTATATCGATCATACATGCTTTGACATACTTTTTATCTTTCTAACATGCTAATGGGTGCTTCATGTGCAACATTTTCTTTTAGGAACTATTTTCCACCATGGTTGTTTACTTTTACTTGATACTTTTTTTCTATTTTTTCATATATGCCATTTTTTGTGGGCTTTTCCCTATGTCTTGCT